>OZ012664.1:17251648-17851648 GCA_963942545.1 Oxycera nigricornis | reverse complement strand
AGCTGTCATCTGGTATACTTTTAATGCCAATCAAAGCTGTACTTTGCCCGGAAAAAATTATAAACGACGATGTACTCTCACCGATTTCATGTCCAGGGTGTTGTGGTGTGTTTATCACCTAGAAATCGGGCGAAATGCACTTGACAGTGTACTTTGACAGCTAGTGACTACTGTCAGCTGTCATTTGGTACCCTTTTGGTGCCGATCGGAGCTGTACTTCGCCCGGAAAAAAGTATAGAACACGATGTACTCTCATCGATTTCATGTCGAGGGTGTTGTGGTGAGTTTATCACCTAGAAATCGGGCGAAATGGACTTGACAGTGTAATTTAAAAGCTAGTGACTACTGTCAGCTGTCATTTGGTACCCTTTTGGTGCCGATAGAAGCTGTACTTCGCCCGGAAAAAATTATAGACGACGATGTATTCTCATCGATTTCATGTCCAGGGTGTTGTGGTGAGTTTATCACCTAGAAATCGGGTGAAATGAAATTGACAGTGTACTTTGACAGCTGGTCACAACTGTCAGCTGTCATTTGATTAACTTTTAATGCCGATCGGAGCTGTACTTTGCCCGGAAAAAATTATAGAACACGATGTACTCTCATCGATTTCATGTCCAGGGTGTTGTGGTAAGCTTATCACCTAGAAATCGGGCGTAATGGACTTGACAGTGTACTTTGACAGCTAGCCATCACTGTCAGCTGTCATTTGGTACACTTTTGATGCCAATCAAAGCTGTACTTTGCCCGGAAAAAATTATAAACGACGATGTACTCTCATCGATTTCATGTCCAGGGTGTTGTGGTAGGTTTATCACCTAGAAATCGGGTGAAATGAAATTGACAGTGTAATTTGACAGCTGGTCACAACTGTCAGCTGTCATTTGATTAACTTTTAATGCCGATCGGAGCTGTACTTTGCCCGGAAAAAATTATAGAACACGATGTACTCTCATCGATTTCATGTCCAGGGTGTTGTGGTGAGTTTATTACCTAGAAATCGGGCGAAATGGACTTGACAGTGTACTTTGGCAGCTAGTGACTACTGTCAGCTGTCATTTGGTACCCTTTTGCTGCCGATAGAAGCTGTACTTCGCCCGGAAAAAATTATAAACGACGATGTACTCTCATTGATTTCATGTCCAAGGTGTTGTGGTAGGTTTATTACCTAGAAATCGTGTGAAATACACTTGACAGTGTACTTTGGCAACTAGCCATCACTGTCAGCTGTCATTGGATACCCTTTTATTGCCGATAGAAGCTGTACTTCGCCCGGAAAAAATTATAGAACACGATGTACTCTTATCGATTTCATGTCCAGGGTGTTGTGGTGAGTTTATCACCTAGAAATCGGGCGAAATGGACTTGACAGTGTTCTTTCAAAGCTAGTGACTGTTGTTAGCTGTCATTTAGTACCCTTTTGGTGCCGATAGAAGCTGTACTTCGCCCGGAAAAAATTATAGACGACGATGTATTCTCATCGATTTCATGTCCAGGGTGTTGTGGTAAGCTTATCACCTAGAAATCGGGCGTAATGGACTTGACAGTGTACTTTGACAGCTAGCCATCACTGTCAGCTGTCATTTGGTACACTTTTGATGCCAATCAAAGCTGTACTTTGCCCGGAAAAAATTATAAACGACGATGTACTCTCATCGATTTCATGTCCAGGGTGTTGTGGTAGGTTTATCGCCTAGAAATCGGGTGAAATGAAATTGACAGTGTACTTTGACAGCTGGTCACAACTGTCAGCTGTCATTTGATTAACTTTTAATGCCGATCGGAGCTGTACTTTGCCCGGAAAAAATTATAGAACACGATGTACTCTCATCGATTTCATGTCCAGGGTGTTGTGGTGAGTTTATTACCTAGAAATCGGGCGAAATGGACTTGACAGTGTACTTTCGCAGCTAGTGACTACTGTCAGCTGTCATTTGGTACCCTTTTGCTGCCGATAGAAGCTGTACTTCGCCCGGAAAAAATTATAAACGACGATGTACTCTCATTGATTTCATGTCCAAGGTGTTGTGGTAGGTTTATTACCTAGAAATCGTGTGAAATACACTTGACAGTGTACTTTGACAACTAGTCACTACTGTTAGCTGTCATTGGATACCCTTTTATTGCCGATAGAAGCTGTACTTCGCCCGGAAAAAATTATAGAACACGATGTACTCTTATCGATTTCATGTCCAGGGTGTTGTGGTGAGTTTATCACCTAGAAATCGGGCGAATCGGACTTGACAGTGTACTTTGGAAGCTAGTGATTACTGTCAGCTGTCATTTGGTACCCTTTTGGTGCCGATAGAAGCTGTACTTCGCCCGGAAAAAATTATAAACGACGATGTACTCTCATTGATTTCATGTCCAAGGTGTTGTGGTAGGTTTATTACCTAGAAATCGTGTGAAATACACTTGACAGTGTACTTTGACAACTAGCCATTACTGTCAGCTGTCATTGGATACCCTTTTATTGCCGATAGAAGCTGTACTTCGCCCGGAAAAAATTATAGAACACGATGTACTCTTATCGATTTCATGTCCAGGGTGTTGTGGTGAGTTTATCACCTAGAAATCGGGCGAATCGGACTTGACAGTGTACTTTGACAGCTAGCCATTACTGTCAGCTGTCATCTGGTACACTTTTGATGCCAATCGAAGCTGTACTTTGCCCGGAAAAAATTATAAACGACGATGTACTCTCATCGATTTCATGTCCAGGGTGTTGTGGTAGGTTTATCACCTAGAAATCGGGTGAAATGAACTTGACAGTGTACTTTGACAGCTGGTCACAACTGGCAGCTGTCATTTGATTAACTTTTGATGCCGATCAGAGCTGTAGTTCGCCCGGAAAAAATTATAGAACACGATGTACTCTCATCGATTTCATGTCCAGGGTGTTGTGGTGAGTTTATCACCTAGAAATCGGGCGTAATGGACTTGACAGTGTACTTTGACAGCTAGCCATTACTGTCAGCTGTCATCTGGTATACTTTTGATGCCAATCAAAGCTGTACTTTGCCCGGAAAAAATTATAAACGACGATGTACTCTCATCGATTTCATGTCCAGGGTGTTGTGGTGTGTTTATCACCTAGAAATCGGGCGAAATGCACTTGACAGTGTAATTTGACAGCTAGTGACTACTGTCGGCTGTCATTTGGTACCCTTTTGGTGCCGATCGGAGCTGTACTTCGCCCGGAAAAAAGTATAGAACACGATGTACTCTCATCGATTTCATGTCGAGGGTGTTGTGGTGAGTTTATCACCTAGAAATCGGGCGAAATGGACTTGACAGTGTAATTTAAAAGCTAGTGACTACTGTCAGCTGTCATTTGGTACCCTTTTGGTGCCGATAGAAGCTGTACTTTGCCCGGAAAAAATTATAGACGACGATGTATTCTCATCGATTTCATGTCCAGGGTGTTGTGGTGAGTTTATCACCTAGAAATCGGGCGTAATGGACTTGACGGTGTACTTTGGCAGCTAGCCATTACTGTCAGCTGTCATCTGGTACACTTTTGATGCCAATCGGAGCTGTACTTCGCCCGGAAAAAATTATAGAACACGATGTACTCTCATCGATTTCATGTCCAGGGTGTTGTGGTGAGTTTATTACCTAGAAATCGGGCGAAATGGACTTAACAGTGTACTTTGGAAGCTAGTGACTACTGTCAGCTGTCATTTGGTAATTTTTTGCTGCCGATAGAAGCTGTACTTCGCCCGGAAAAAATTATAAACGACGATGTACTCTCATCGATTTCATGTCCAGGGTGTTGTGGTAGGTTTATTACCTAGAAATCGTGTGAAATACACTTGACAGTGTACTTTGACAACTAGCCACTACTGTCAGCTGTCATTGGATACCCTTTTATTGCCGATAGAAGCTGTACTTCGCCCGGAAAAAATTATAGAACACGATGTACTCTTATCGATTTCATGTCCAGGATGTTGTGGTGAGTTTATCACCTAGAAATCGGGCGTAATGGACTTGACAGTGTACTTTCGAAACTAGTGACTGTTGTCAGCTGTCATCTAGTACCCTTTTGGTGCCAATAGAAGCTGTACTTCGCCCGGAAAAAATTATAGACGACGATGTATTCTCATCGATTTCATGTCCAGGGTGTTGTGGTGAGTTTATCACCTAGAAATCGGGCGAAATGGACTTGACAGTGTACTTTGGCAGCTAGTGACTTTTGTCAGCTGTCATTTGGTACCCTTTTGGTGCCGATAGAAGCTGCACTTCGCCAGGAAAAAATTATAGACGACGATGTACTCTCATCGATTTCATGTCCAGGGTGTTGTGGTGAGTTTATCACCTAGAAATCGGGCGTAATGGACTTGACAGTGTACTTAGACAGCTAGCCATTACTGTCAGCTGTCATTTGGTACACTTTTGATGCCAATCGAAGCTGTACTTTGCCCGGAAAAAATTATAAACAACAATGTACTCTCATCGATTTCATGTCCAGGGTGTTGTGGTAGGTTTATCACCTAGAAATCGGGTGAAATGAACTTGACAGTGTTCTTTGACAGCTGGTCACAACTGTCGGCTGTCATTTGATTAACTTTTGATGCCGATCGGAGCTGTACTTTGCCCGGAAAAAATTATAGAACACGATGTACTCTCATCGATTTCATGTCCAGGGTGTTGTGGTGAACTTATCACCTAGAAATCGGCCGAAATGGACTTGACAGTGTACTTTGGAAGCTAGTGACTACTGTCGGCTGTCATTTGGTACCCTTTTGGTGCCGATAAAAGCTGTACTCCGCCCAAAAAAAATTATAGACGACGATGTATTCTCATCGATTTCATGTCCAGGGTGTTGTGGTAAGTTTATCACCTAGAAATCGGGCGTAATGGACTTGACAGTGTACTTTGGCAGCTAGTGACTACTGTCAGCTGTCATCTGGTACACTTTTGGTGCCAATAGAAGCTGTACTTCGCCCGGAAAAAATTATAGACGACGATGTATTCTCATCGATTTCATGTCCAGGGTGTTGTGGTGAGTTTATCACCTAGAAATCGGGCGAAATGGACTTGACAGTGTACTTTGGCAGCTAGTGACTGCTGTCAGCTGTCATCTGGTACACTTTTGATGCCAATCGAAGCTGTACTTTGCCCGGAAAAAATTATAAACGACGATGTACTCTCATCGATTTCATGTCAAGGGTGTTGTGGTAGGTTTATCACCTAGAAATCGGGTGAAATGAACTTGACAGTGTACTTTCACAGCTGGTCACAACTGTAAGCTGTCATTTGATCCATTTTTGATGCCGATCGGAGCTGTACTTCGCCCGGAAAAAATTATAGAACACGATGTACTCTCATCGATTTCATGTCCAGGGTGTTGTGGTGAGTTTATCACCTAGAAATCAGGCGTAATGGACTTGACGATGTACTTCGACAGCTAGCCATCACTGTCAACTGTCATCTGGTACACTTTTGATGCCAATCGAAGCTGTACTTTGCCCGGAAAAAATTATAAACGACGATATACTCTCATCGATTTCATGTCCAAGGTGTTGTGGTGTGTTTATCACCTAGAAAACGGGCGAAACGCACTTGACAGTGTACTTTGACAGCTAGTGACTACTGTCAGCTGTCATTTGGTACCCTTTTGGTGCCGATCGGAGCTGTACTTCGCCCGGAAAAAAGTATAGAACACGATGTACTCTCATCGATTTCATGTCGAGGGTGTTGTGGTGAGTTTATCACCTAGAAATCGGGCGAAATGGACTTGACAGTGTAATTTAAAAGCTAGTGACTACTGTCAGCTGTCATTTGGTACCCTTTTGGTGCCGATAGAAGCTGTACTTCGCCCGGAAAAAATTATAGACGACGATGTATTCTCATCGATTTCATGTCCAGGGTGTTGTGGTGAGTTTATCACCTAGAAATCGGGTGAAATGAAATTGACAGTGTACTTTGACAGCTGGTCACAACTGTCAGCTGTCATTTGATTAACTTTTAATGCCGATCGGAGCTGTACTTTGCCCGGAAAAAATTATAAACGACGATGTACTCTCATCGATTTCATGTCCAGGGTGTTGTGGTGTGTTTATCACCTAGAAATCGGGCGAAATGCACTTGACAGTGTACTTTGACAGCTAGTGACTACTGTCAGCTGTCATTTGGTACCCTTTTGGTGCCGATCGGAGCTGTACTTCGCCCGGAAAAAAGTATAGAACACGATGTACTCTCATCGATTTCATGTCGAGGGTGTTGTGGTGAGTTTATCACCTAGAAATCGGGCGAAATGGACTTGACAGTGTAATTTAAAAGCTAGTGACTACTGTCAGCTGTCATTTGGTACCCTTTTGGTGCCGATAGAAGCTGTACTTCGCCCGGAAAAAATTATAGACGACGATGTATTCTCATCGATTTCATGTCCAGGGTGTTGTGGTGAGTTTATCACCTAGAAATCGGGCGAAATGGACTTGACAGTGTACTTTGGCAGCTATTGACTGCTGTCAGCTGTCATCTGGTACACTTTTGATGCCGATAGAAGCTGTACTTCGCCCGGAAAAAATTATAAACGACGATGTACTCTCATTGATTTCATGTCCAAGGTGTTGTGGTAGGTTTATTACCTAGAAATCATGTGAAATACACTTGACAGTGTACTTTGACAACTAGTCACTACTGTTAGCTGTCATTGGATACCCTTTTATTGCCGATAGAAGCTGTACTTTGCCCGGAAAAAATTATAGAACACGATGTACTCTTATCGATTTCATGTCCAGGGTGTTGTGGTGAGTTTATCACCTAGAAATCGGGCGAAATGGACTTGACAGTGTACTTTCGAAGCTAGCGACTGTTGTCAGCTGTCATTTAATACCCTTTTGGTGCCGATAAAAGCTTTACTACGCCCGGAAAAAATTATAGACGACGATGTATTCTCATCGATTTCATGTCCAGGGTGTTGTGGTGAGTTTATCACCTAGAAATCGGGCGTAATGGACTTGACAGTGTACTTTGACAGCTAGCCATTACTGTCAGCTGTCATCTGGTACACTTTTGATGCCAATCGAAGCTGTACTTTGCCCGGAAAAAATTATAAACGACGATGTACTCTCATCGATTTCATGTCCAGGGTGTTGTGGTAGGTTTATCACCTAGAAATCGGGTGAAATGAACTTGACAGTGTACTTTGACAGCTGGTCACAACTGGCAGCTGTCATTTGATTAACTTTTGATGCCGATCAGAGCTGTAGTTCGCCCGGAAAAAATTATAGAACACGATGTACTCTCATCGATTTCATGTCCAGGGTGTTGTGGTGAGTTTATCACCTAGAAATCGGGCGTAATGGACTTGCCAGTGTACTTTGACAGCTAGCCATTTACTGTCAGCTGTCATCTGGTATACTTTTGATGCCAATCAAAGCTGTACTTTGCCCGGAAAAAATTATAAACGACGATGTACTCTCATCGATTTCATGTCCAGGGTGTTGTGGTGTGTTTATCACCTAGAAATCGGGCGAAATGCACTTGACAGTGTACTTTGACAGCTAGTGACTACTGTCAGCTGTCATTTGGTACCCTTTTGGTGCCGATCGGAGCTGTACTTCGCCCGGAAAAAAGTATAGAACACGATGTACTCTCATCGATTTCATGTCGAGGGTGTTGTGGTGAGTTTATCACCTAGAAATCGGGCGAAATGGACTTGACAGTGTAATTTAAAAGCTAGTGACTACTGTCAGCTGTCATTTGGTACCCTTTTGGTGCCGATAGAAGCTGTACTTCGCCCGGAAAAAATTATAGACGACGATGTATTCTCATCGATTTCATGTCCAGGGTGTTGTGGTGAGTTTATCACCTAGAAATCGGGTGAAATGAAATTGACAGTGTACTTTGACAGCTGGTCACAACTGTCAGCTGTCATTTGATTAACTTTTAATGCCGATCGGAGCTGTACTTTGCCCGGAAAAAATTATAGAACACGATGTACTCTCATCGATTTCATGTCCAGGGTGTTGTGGTAAGCTTATCACCTAGAAATCTGGCGTAATGGACTTGACAGTGTACTTTGACAGCTAGCCATCACTGTCAGCTGTCATTTGGTACACTTTTGATGCCAATCAAAGCTGTACTTTGCCCGGAAAAAATTATAAACGACGATGTACTCTCATCGATTTCATGTCCAGGGTGTTGTGGTAGGTTTATCACCTAGAAATCGGGTGAAATGAAATTGACAGTGTACTTTGACAGCTGGTCACAACTGTCAGCTGTCATTTGATTAACTTTTAATGCCGATCGGAGCTGCACTTTGCCCGGAAAAAATTATAGAACACGATGTACTCTCATCGATTTCATGTCCAGGGTGTTGTGGTGAGTTTATTACCTAGAAATCGGGCGAAATGGACTTGACAGTGTACTTTGGCAGCTAGTGACTACTGTCAGCTGTCATTTGGTACCCTTTTGCTGCCGATAGAAGCTGTACTTCGCCCGGAAAAAATTAGAAACGACGATGTACTCTCATTGATTTCATGTCCAAGGTGTTGTGGTAGGTTTATTACCTAGAAATCGTGTGAAATACACTTGACAGTGTACTTTGGCAACTAGCCATCACTGTCAGCTGTCATGGGATACCCTTTTATTGCCGATAGAAGCTGTACTTCGCCCGGAAAAAATTATAGAACACGATGTACTCTTATCGATTTCATGTCCAGGGTGTTGTGGTGAGTTTATCACCTAGAAATCGGGCGAAATGGACTTGACAGTGTTCTTTCAAAGCTAGTGACTGTTGTTAGCTGTCATTTAGTACCCTTTTGGTGCCGATAGAAGCTGTACTTCGCCCGGAAAAAATTATAGACGACGATGTATTCTCATCGATTTCATGTCCAGGGTGTTGTGGTAAGCTTATCACCTAGAAATCGGGCGTAATGGACTTGACAGTGTACTTTGACAGCTAGCCATCACTGTCAGCTGTCATTTGGTACACTTTTGATGCCAATCAAAGCTGTACTTTGCCCGGAAAAAATTATAAACGACGATGTACTCTCATCGATTTCATGTCCAGGGTGTTGTGGTAGGTTTATCGCCTAGAAATCGGGTGAAATGAAATTGACAGTGTACTTTGACAGCTGGTCACAACTGTCAGCTGTCATTTGATTAACTTTTAATGCCGATCGGAGCTGTACTTTGCCCGGAAAAAATTATAGAACACGATGTACTCTCATCGATTTCATGTCCAGGGTGTTGTGGTGAGTTTATTACCTAGAAATCGGGCGAAATGGACTTGACAGTGTACTTTCGCAGCTAGCGACTACTGTCAGCTGTCATTTGGTACCCTTTTGCTGCCGATAGAAGCTGTACTTCGCCCGGAAAAAATTATAAACGACGATGTACTCTCATTGATTTCATGTCCAAGGTGTTGTGGTAGGTTTATTACCTAGAAATCGTGTGAAATACACTTGACAGTGTACTTTGACAACTAGTCACTACTGTTAGCTGTCATTGGATACCCTTTTATTGCCGATAGAAGCTGTACTTCGCCCGGAAAAAATTATAGAACACGATGTACTCTTATCGATTTCATGTCCAGGGTGTTGTGGTGAGTTTATCACCTAGAAATCGGGCGAATCGGACTTGACAGTGTACTTTGGAAGCTAGTGATTACTGTCAGCTGTCATTTGGTACCCTTTTGGTGCCGATAGAAGCTGTACTTCGCCCGGAAAAAATTATAAACGACGATGTACTCTCATTGATTTCATGTCCAAGGTGTTGTGGTAGGTTTATTACCTAGAAATCGTGTGAAATACACTTGACAGTGTACTTTGACAACTAGCCATTACTGTCAGCTGTCATTGGATACCCTTTTATTGCCGATAGAAGCTGTACTTCGCCCGGAAAAAATTATAGAACACGATGTACTCTTATCGATTTCATGTCCAGGGTGTTGTGGTGAGTTTATCACCTAGAAATCGGGCGAAATGGACTTGACAGTGTACTTTCAAAGCTAGCGACTGTTGTCAGCTGTCATTTAATACCCTTTTGGTGCCGATAAAAGCTTTACTACGCCCGGAAAAAATTATAGACGACGATGTATTCTCATCGATTTCATGTCCAGGGTGTTGTGGTGAGTTTATCACCTAGAAATCGGGCGTAATGGACTTGACAGTGTACTTTGACAGCTAGCCATTACTGTCAGCTGTCATCTGGTTTACTTTTGATGCCAATCGAAGCTGTACTTTGCCCGGAAAAAATTATAAACGACGATGTACTCTCATCGATTTCATGTCCAGGGTGTTGTGGTAGGTTTATCACCTAGAAATCGGGTGAAATGAACTTGACAGTGTACTTTGACAGCTGGTCACAACTGGCAGCTGTCATTTGATTAACTTTTGATGCCGATCAGAGCTGTAGTTCGCCCGGAAAAAATTATAGAACACGATGTACTCTCATCGATTTCATGTCCAGGGTGTTGTGGTGAGTTTATCACCTAGAAATCGGGCGTAATGGACTTGACAGTGTACTTTGAAAGCTAGCCATTACTGTCAGCTGTCATCTGGTATACTTTTGATGCCAATCGAAGCTGTACTTTGCCCGGAAAAAATTATAAACGACGATGTACTCTCATCGATTTCATGTCCAGGGTGTTGTGGTGTGTTTATCACCTAGAAATCGGGCGAAATGCACTTGACAGTGTAATTTGACAGCTAGTGACTACTGTCGGCTGTCATTTGGTACCCTTTTGGTGCCGATCGGAGCTGTACTTCGCCCAGAAAAAAGTATAGAACACGATGTACTCTCATCGATTTCATGTCGAGGGTGTTGTGGTGAGTTTATCACCTAGAAATCGGGCGAAATGGACTTGACAGTGTAATTTAAAAGCTAGTGACTACTGTCAGCTGTCATTTGGTACCCTTTTGGTGCCGATAGAAGCTGTACTTTGCCCGGAAAAAATTATAGACGACGATGTATTCTCATCGATTTCATGTCCAGGGTGTTGTGGTGAGTTTATCACCTAGAAATCGGGCGTAATGGACTTGACGGTGTACTTTGGCAGCTAGCCATTACTGTCAGCTGTCATCTGGTACACTTTTGATGCCAATCGGAGCTGTACTTCGCCCGGAAAAAATTATAGAACACGATGTACTCTCATCGATTTCATGTCCAGGGTGTTGTGGTGAGTTTATTACCTAGAAATCGGGCGAAATGGACTTAACAGTGTACTTTGGAAGCTAGTGACTACTGTCAGCTGTCATTTGGTAATTTTTTGCTGCCGATAGAAGCTGTACTTCGCCCGGAAAAAATTATAAACGACGATGTACTCTCATCGATTTCATGTCCAGGGTGTTGTGGTAGGTTTATTACCTAGAAATCGTGTGAAATACACTTGACAGTGTACTTTGACAACTAGCCACTACTGTCAGCTGTCATTGGATACCCTTTTATTGCCGATAGAAGCTGTACTTCGCCCGGAAAAAATTATAGAACACGATGTACTCTTATCGATTTCATGTCCAGGATGTTGTGGTGAGTTTATCACCTAGAAATCGGGCGTAATGGACTTGACAGTGTACTTTCGAAACTAGTGACTGTTGTCAGCTGTCATCTAGTACCCTTTTGGTGCCAATAGAAGCTGTACTTCGCCCGGAAAAAATTATAGACGACGATGTATTCTCATCGATTTCATGTCCAGGGTGTTGTGGTGAGTTTATCACCTAGAAATCGGGCGAAATGGACTTGACAGTGTACTTTGGCAGCTAGTGACTTTTGTCAGCTGTCATTTGGTACCCTTTTGGTGCCGATAGAAGCTGCACTTCGCCCGGAAAAAATTATAGACGACGATGTACTCTCATCGATTTCATGTCCAGGGTGTTGTGGTGAGTTTATCACCTAGAAATCGGGCGTAATGGACTTGACAGTGTACTTAGACAGCTAGCCATTACTGTCAGCTGTCATTTGGTACACTTTTGATGCCAATCGAAGCTGTACTTTGCCCGGAAAAAATTATAAACAACAATGTACTCTCATCGATTTCATGTCCAGGGTGTTGTGGTAGGTTTATCACCTAGAAATCGGGTGAAATGAACTTGACAGTGTTCTTTGACAGCTGGTCACAACTGTCGGCTGTCATTTGATTAACTTTTGATGCCGATCGGAGCTGTACTTTGCCCGGAAAAAATTATAGAACACGATGTACTCTCATCGATTTCATGTCCAGGGTGTTGTGGTGAACTTATCACCTAGAAATCGGCCGAAATGGACTTGACAGTGTACTTTGGAAGCTAGTGACTACTGTCGGCTGTCATTTGGTACCCTTTTGGTGCCGATAAAAGCTGTACTCCGCCCAAAAAAAATTATAGACGACGATGTATTCTCATCGATTTCATGTCCAGGGTGTTGTGGTAAGTTTATCACCTAGAAATCGGGCGTAATGGACTTGACAGTGTACTTTGGCAGCTAGTGACTACTGTCAGCTGTCATCTGGTACACTTTTGGTGCCAATAGAAGCTGTACTTCGCCCGGAAAAAATTATAGACGACGATGTATTCTCATCGATTTCATGTCCAGGGTGTTGTGGTGAGTTTATCACCTAGAAATCGGGCGAAATGGACTTGACAGTGTACTTTGGCAGCTAGTGACTGCTGTCAGCTGTCATCTGGTACACTTTTGATGCCAATCGAAGCTGTACTTTGCCCGGAAAAAATTATAAACGACGATGTACTCTCATCGATTTCATGTCAAGGGTGTTGTGGTAGGTTTATCACCTAGAAATCGGGTGAAATGAACTTGACAGTGTACTTTCACAGCTGGTCACAACTGTAAGCTGTCATTTGATCCATTTTTGATGCCGATCGGAGCTGTACTTCGCCCGGAAAAAATTATAGAACACGATGTACTCTCATCGATTTCATGTCCAGGGTGTTGTGGTGAGTTTATCACCTAGAAATCAGGCGTAATGGACTTGACGATG
The DNA here is from genome assembly GCA_963942545.1 of Oxycera nigricornis. Taxonomy (NCBI): domain Eukaryota; kingdom Metazoa; phylum Arthropoda; class Insecta; order Diptera; family Stratiomyidae; genus Oxycera; species Oxycera nigricornis. Next base: position 17,838,723 of record OZ012664.1, on the reverse strand, counting down.
TACTTCGACAGCTAGCCATTACTGTCAACTGTCATCTGGTACACTTTTGATGCCAATCGAAGCTGTACTTTGCCCGGAAAAAATTATAAACGACGATATACTCTCATCGATTTCATGTCCAAGGTGTTGTGGTGTGTTTATCACCTAGAAAACGGGCGAAACGCACTTGACAGTGTACTTTGACAGCTAGTGACTACTGTCAGCTGTCATTTGGTACCCTTTTCGTGCCGATAAAAGCTGTACTTCGCCCGGAAAAAATTATAGACGACGATGTACTCTCATCGATTTCATGTCCAGGGTGTTGTGGTGAGTTTATCACCTAGAAATCGGGCGTAATGGACTTGACAGTGTACTTTGACAGCTAGCTATTACTGTCAGCTGTCATCTGGTACACTTTTGATGCCAATCAAAGCTGTACTTTGCCCGGAAAAAATTATAAACGACGATGTACTCTCATCGATTTCATGTCCAGGGTGTTGTGGTAGGTTTATCACCTAGAAATCGGGTGAAATGGACTTGACAGTGTACTTTGACAGCTGGTCACAACTGCCAGCTGTCATTTGATTAACTTCTAATGCCGATCGGAGCTGTACTTTGCCCGGAAAAAATTATAGAACACGATGTACTCTCATCGATTTCATGTCCAGGGTGTTGTGGTGAGTTTATCACCTAGAAATCGGGCGAAATGGACTTGACAGTGTACTTTAAAAGCTAGTGACTACCTTCAGCTGTCATTTGGTACCCTTTTGGTGCCGATAGAAGCTGTACTTCGCCCGGAAAAAATTATAGACGACGATGTATTCTCATCGATTTCATGTCCAGGGTGTTGTGGTAAGTTTATCACCTAGAAATCGGGCGTAATGGACTTGACAGTGAACTTTGACAGCTAGTCATCACTGTCAGCTGTCATCTGGTACACTTTTGATGCCAATCGAAGCTGTAATTTGCCCGGAAAAAATTATAAACGACGATGTACTCTCATCGATTTCATGTCCAGGGTGTTGTGGTAGGTTTATCACCTAGAAATCGGGTGAAATGAACTTGACAGTGTACTTTGGCAGCTGGTCACAACTGTCAGCTGTCATTTGATTAACTTTTGATGCCGATCGAAGCTGTACTTTGCCCGGAAAAAATTATAGAACACGATGTACTCTCATCGATTTCATGTCCAGGGTGTTGTGGTGCGTTTATTACCTAGAAATCGGGCGAAATGGACTTGACAGTGTACTTTGAAAGCTAGTGATTACTGTCAGCTGTCATTTGGTACCCTTTTGCTGCCGATAGAAGCTGTACTTCGCCCGGAAAAAATTATAAACGACGATGTACTCTCATTGATTTCATGTCCAAGGTGTTGTGGTAGGTTTATTACCTAGAAATCGTGTGAAATACACTTGACAGTGTACTTTGACACTTAGCCACTACTATCAGCTGTCATTAAAAACCCTTTTATTGCCGATAGAAGCTGTACTTCACCCGGAAAAAATTATAGAACACGATGTACTCTTATCGATTTCATGTCCAGGGTGTTGTGGTGAGTTTATCACCTAGAAATCGGGCGAAATGGACTTGACAGTGTACTTTGGAAGCTAGTGACTGTTGACAGCTGTCATTTAGTACCCTTTTGGTGCCAATAGACGCTGTACTTTGCCCGGAAAAAATTATAGACGACGATGTATTCTCATCGATTTCATGTCCAGGGTGTTGTGGTGAGTTTATCACCTACAAATCGGGCGAAATGGACTTGACAGTGTACTTTGACAGCTAGTGACTACTGTCAGCTGTCATTTGGTACCCTTTTGGTGCCGATAAAAGCTGTACTCCGCCCAAAAAAAATTATAGACGACGATGTATTCTCATCGATTTCATGTCCAGGGTGTTGTGGTAAGTTTATCACCTAAAAATCGGGCGTAATGGACTTGACAGTGTACTTTGACAGCTAGCCATTACTGTCAGATGTCATCTGGTACACTTTTGGTGCCAATAGAAGCTGTACTTCGCCCAGAAAAAATTATAGACGACGATGTATTCTCATCGATTTCATGTCCAGGGTGTTGTGGTGAGTTTATCACCTAGAAATCGGGCGAAATGGACTTGACAGTGTACTTTGGCAGCTAGTGACTACTGTCAGCTGTCATTTGGTACCCTTTTGGTGCCAATCGAAGCTGTACTTTGCCCGGAAAAAATTATAAACGACGATGTACTCTCATCGATTTCATGTTCAGGGTGTTGACGTAGGTTTATCACCTAGAAATCGGGTGAAATGAACTTGACAGTGTACTTTGACAGCTGGTCACAACTGCCAGCTGTCATTTGCTTAACTTCTTATGCCGATCGGAGTTGTACTTCGCCCGGAAAAAATTATAGAACACGATGTACTCTCATCGATTTCATGTCCAGGGTGTTATGGTGAGTTTATCACCTAGAAATCGGGCGAAATGGACTTGACAGTGTACTTTAAAAGCTAGTGACTACTGTCAGCTGTCATTTGGTACCCTTTTGGTGCCGATGTAAGCTGTACTTCGCCCGGAAAAAATTATAGACGACGATGTATTCTCATCGATTTCATGTCCAGGGTGTTGTGGTAGGTTTCTCACCTAGAAATCAGGCGTAATGGACTTGACAGTGAACTTTGACAGCTAGCCATCACTGTCAGCTGTCATCTGGTAAACTTTTGATGCCAATCGAAGCTGTACTTTGCCCGGAAAAAATTATAAACGACGATGTACTCTCATCGATTTCATGTCCAGGGTGTTGTGGTAGGTTTATCACCTAGAAATCGGGTGAAATGAACTTGACAGTGTACTTTGGCAGCTGGTCACAACTGTCAGCTGTCATTTGATTAACTTTTGATGCCGATCGAAGCTGTACTTTGCCCGGAAAAAATTATAGAACACGATGTACTCTCATCGATTTCATGTCCAGGGTGTTGTGGTGAGTTTATTACCTAGAAATCGGGCGAAATGGACTTGACAGTGTACTTTGGAAGCTAGTGATCACTGTCAGCTGTCATTTGGTACCCTTTTGCTGCCGATAGAAGCTGTACTTCGCCCGGAAAAAATTATAGACGACGATGTATTCTCATCGATTTCATGTCCAGGGTGTTGTGGTGAGTTTATCACCTAGAAATCGGGCGAAATGGACTTGACAGTGTACTTTGACAGCTAGTGACTACTGTCAGCTGTCATTTGGTACCCTTTTGGTGCCGATAAAAGCTGTACTTCGCCCGGAAAAAATTATAGACGACGATGTATTCTCATCGATTTCATGTCCAGGGTGTTGTGGTGAGTTTATCACCTAGAAATCGGGCGAAATGGACTTGACAGTGTACTTTGACAGCTAGTGACTACTGTCAGCTGTCATTTGGTACCCTTTTGGTGCCGATAGAAGCTGCAATTCGCCCGGAAAAAATTATAGACGACGATGTACTCTCATCGATTTCATGTCCAGGGTGTTGTGGTGAGTTTATCACCTAGAAATCGGGCGTAATGGACTTGACAGTGAACTTTGGCAGCTAGCCATCACTGTCAGCTGTCATCTGGTACACTTTTAATGCCAATCGAAGCTGTACTTTGCCCGGAAAAAATTATAAACGACGATGTACTCTCATCGATTTCATGTCCAGGGTGTTGTGGTAGGTTTATCACCTAGAATTCGGGTGAAATGAACTTGACAGTGTACTTTGGCAGCTTGTCACAACTGTCAGCTGTCATTTGATTATTTTTTGATGCCGATCGGAGCTGTACTTCGCCCGGAAAAAATTATAGAACACGATGTACTCTCATCGATTTCATGTCCAGGGTGTTGTGGTGAGTTTATCACCTAGAAATCGGGCGAAATGGACTTGACAGTGTACTTTGAAAGCTAGTGACTACTGTCAGCTGTCATTTGGTACCCTTTTGGTGCCGATAGAAGCTGTACTTCGCCCGGAAAAAATTATAGACGACGATGTATTCTCATCGATTTCATGTCCAGGGTGTTGTGGTAAGTTTATCACCTAGAAATCGGGCATAATGGACTTGACAGTGTACTTTGACAGCTAGCCATCACTGTCAGCTGTCATTTAGTACACTTTTAATGCCAATCGAAGCTGTACTTTGCCCGGAAAAAATTATAAACGACGATGTACTCTCATCGATTTCATGTCCAGGGTGTTGTGGTAGGTTTATCACCTAGAAATCGGGTGAAATGAACTTGACAGTGTACTTTGGCAGCTTGTCACAACTGTCAGCTGTCATTTGATTATTTTTTGATGCCGATCGGAGCTGTACTTTGCCCGGAAAAAATTATAGAACACGATGTACTCTCATCGATTTCATGTCCAGGGTGTTGTGGTGAGTTTATTACCTAGAAATCGGGCGAAATGGACTTGACAGTGTACTTTGAAAGCTAGTGATTACTGTCAGCTGTCATTTGGTACTTTTTTGCTGCCGATAGAAGCTGTACTTCGCCCGGAAAAAATTATAAACGACGATGTACTCTCATTGATTTCATGTCCAAGGTGTTGTGGTAGGTTTATTACCTAGAAATCGTGTGAAATACACTTGACAGTGTACTTTGACAACTAGCCACTACTGTCAGCTTTCATTGTATACCCTTTTATTGCCGATAGAAGCTGTACTTCGCCCGGAAAAAATTATAGAACACGATGTACTCTTATCGATTTCATGTCCAGGGTGTTGTGGTGAGTTTATCACCTAGAAATCGGGCGAAATGGACTTGACAGTGTACTTTCGAAGCTAGTGACTGTTGTCAGCTGTCATTTAATACCCTCTTGTTGCCAATAGAAGCTGTACTTCGCCCGGAAAAAATTATAGACGACGATGTATTCTCATCGATTTCATGTCCAGGGTGTTGTGGTGAGTTTATCACCTAGAAATCGGGTGAAATGGACTTGACAGTGTACTTTGACAGCTAGTGACTACTGTCAGCTGTCATTTGGTACCCTTTTGGTGCCGATAGAAGCTGCACTACGCCCGGAAAAAATTATAGACGACGATGTACTCTCATCGATTTCATGTCCAGGGTGTTGTGGTGAGTTTATCACCTAGAAATCGGGCGTAATGGACTTAACAGTGTATCTTGACAGCTAGTCATTACTGTCAGCTGTCATCTGGTACACTTTTGATGCCAATGGAAGCTCTACTTTGCCCGGAAAAAATTATAAACGACGATGTACTCTCATCGATTTCATGTCCAGGGTGTTGTGGTAGGTTTCTCACCTAGAAATCGGGTGAAATGAACTTCACAGTGTACTTTGACAGCTGGTCACAACTGTCAGCTGTCATTTGATTAACTTTTGATTCCGATCGGAGCTGTACTTCGCCCGGAAAAAATTATAGAACACGATGTACTCTCATCGATTTCATGTCCAGGGTGTTGTGGTGAGTTTATCACCTAGAAATCGGGCGTAATGGACTTGACAGTGTACTTAGACAGCTAGCCATTACTGTCAGCTGTCATTTGGTACACTTTTGATGCCAATCAAAGCTGTACTTTGCCCGGAAAAAATTATAAACGACGATGTACTCTCATCGATTTCATGTCCAGGGTGTTGTGGTAGGTTTATCACCTAGAAATTGGGTGAAATGAACTTGACAGTGTACTTTGACAGCTGGTCACAACTGTCAGCTGTCATTTGATTTACTTTTGATGCCGATCGGAGCTGTACTTCGCCCGGAAAAAATTATAGAACACGATGTACTCTCATCGATTTCATGTCCAGGGTGTTGTGGTGAGTTTATCACCTAGAAATCGGGCGAAAGGGACTTGACAGTGTACTTTGAAAGCTAGTGACTACTGTCAGCTGTCATTTGGTACCCTTTTGGTGCCGATAGAAGCTGTACTTCGCCCGGAAAAAATTATAGACGACGATGTATTCTCATCGATTTCATGTCCAGGGTGTTGTGGTAAGTTTATCAACTAGAAATCGGGATAAATGGACTTGACAGTGTACTTTGACAGCTAGCCATTACTGTCAGCTGTCATTTAGTACACTTTTGATGCCAATCGAAGCTGTACTATGCCCGGAAAAAATTATAAACGACGATGTACTCTCATCGATTTCATGTCCAGGGTGTTGTGGTAGGTTTATCACCTAGAAATCGAGTGAAATGAACTTGACAGTGTACTTTGACAGCTGGTCACAACTGTCAGCTGTCATTTGATTAACTTTTGATGCCGATCGAAGCTGTTCTTTGCCCGGAAAAAATTATAGAACACGATGTACTCTCATCGATTTCACGTCCAGGGTGTTGTGGTGAGTTTATCAACTAGAAATCGGGCGAAATTGACTTGACAGTGTACTTTGGAAGCTAGTGACTACTGTCAACTGTCATTTGGTACCCTTTTGCTGCCGATAGAAGCTGTACTTCGCCCGGAAAAAATTATAAACGACGATGTACTCTCATTGATTTCATGTCCAAGGTGTTGTGGTAGGTTTATTACCTAGAAATCGTGTGAAATACACTTGACAGTGTACTTTGACAACTAGCCACTACTGTCAGCTGTCATTGGATACCCTTTTATTGCCGATAGAAGCTGTACTTCGCCCGGAAAAAATTATAGAACACGATGTACTCTCATCGATTTCATGTCCAGGGTGTTGTGGTGAGTTTATCACCTAGAAATCGGGCGTAATGGACTTAACAGTGTACTTTGACAGCTAGTCATTACTGTCAGCTGTCATCTGGTACACTTTTGATGCCAATGGAAGCTCTACTTTGCCCGGAAAAAATTATAAACGACGATGTACTCTCATCGATTTCATGTCCAGGGTGTTGTGGTAGGTTTCTCACCTAGAAATCGGGTGAAATGAACTTGACAGTGTACTTTGACAGCTGGTCACAACTGTCAGCTGTCATTTGATTAACTTTTGATTCCGATCGGAGCTGTACTTCGCCCGGAAAAAATTATAGAACACGATGTACTCTCATCGATTTCATGTCCAGGGTGTTGTGGTGAGTTTATCACCTAGAAATCGGGCGTAATGGACTTGACAGTGTACTTGAACAGCTAGCCATTACTGTCAGCTGTCATTTGGTACACTTTTGATGCCAATCAAAGCTGTACTTTGCCCGGAAAAAATTATAAACGACGATGTACTCTCATCGATTTCATGTCCAGGGTGTTGTGGTAGGTTTATCACCTAGAAATTGGGTGAAATGAACTTGACAGTGTACTTTGACAGCTGGTCACAACTGTCAGCTGTCATTTGATTAACTTTTGATGCCGATCGGAGCTGTACTTCGCCCGGAAAAAATTATAGAACACGATGTACTCTCATCGATTTCATGTCCAGGGTGTTGTGGTGAGTTTATCACCTAGAAATCGGGCGAAATGGACTTGACAGTGTACTTTGAAAGCTAGTGACTACTGTCAGCTGTCATTTGAAACCCTTTTGGTGCCGATAAAAGCTGTACTTCGCCCGGAAAAAATTATAGACGACGATGTATTCTCATCGATTTCATGTCCAGGGTGTTGTGGTAAGTTTATCAACTAGAAATCGGGATAAATGGACTTGACAGTGTACTTTGACAGCTAGCCATTACTGTCAGCTGTCATTTGGTACACTTTTGATGCCAATCGAAGCTGTACTTTGCCCGGAAAAAATTATAAACGACGATGTACTCTCATCGATTTCATGTCCAGGGTGTTGTGGTAGGTTTATCACCTAGAAATCGAGTGAAATGAACTTGACAGTGTACCTTGACAGCTGGTCACAACTGTCAGCTGTCATTTGATTAACTTTTGATGCCGATCGAAGCTGTTCTTTGCCCGGAAAAAATTATAGAACACGATGTACTCTCATCGATTTCACGTCCAGGGTGTTGTGGTGAGTTTATCAACTAGAAATCGGGCGAAATTGACTTGACAGTGTACTTTGGAAGCTAGTGACTACTGTCAACTGTCATTTGGTACCCTTTTGGTGCCGATAGAAGCTGTACTTCGCCCGGAAAAAATTATAGACGACGATGTATTCTCATCGATTTCATGTCCAGGGTGTTGTGGTAAGTTTATCACCTAGAAATCGGGCGTAATGGACTTGACAGTGTACTTCGACAGCTATTAATTACTGTCAGCAGTCATCTGGTACACTTTTGATGCCAATCGAAGCTGTACTTTGCCCGGAAAAAATTATAAACGACGATGTACTCTCATCGATTTCATGTCCAGGGTGTTGTGGTAGGTTTATCACCTAGAAATCGGGTGAAATGAACTTCACAGTGTACTTTGACAGCTAGTGACTACTATCAGCTGTCATTTGATTAACTTTTGATGCCGATCGGAGCTGTACTTCGCCCGGAAAAAATTATAGAACACGATGTACTCTCATCGATTTCATGTCCAGGGTGTTGTGGTGAGTTTATCACCTAGAAATCGGGCGTAATGGACTTGACAGTGTTCTTTGACAGCTAGCCATTACTGTCAGCTGTCATCTGGTACACTTTTGATGCCAACCAAAGCTGTACTTTGCCCGGAAAAAATTATAAACGACGATGTACTCTCATCGATTTCATGTCCAGGGTGTTGTGGTAGGTTTATCACCTAGAAATCGGGTGAAATGAACTTGACAGTGTACTTTAGCAGCTGGTCACAACTGTCAGCTGTCATTTGATTAACTTTTGATGCCGATCGGAGCTGTACTTTGCCCGGAAAAAATTATAGAACACGATGTACTCTCATCGATTTCATGTCCAGGGTGTTGTGGTGAGTTTATTACCTAGAAATCGGGCGAAATGGACTTGACAGTGTACTTTGGAAGCTAGTGATTACTGTCAGCTGTCATTTGGTACCCTTTTGCTGCCGATCGAAGCTGTACTTCGCCCGGAAAAAATTACAAACGACGATGTACTCTCATTGATTTCATGTCCAAGGTGTTGTGGTAGGTTTATTACCTAGAAATCGTGTGAAATACACTTGACAGTGTACTTTGAGAACTAGCCACTACTGTAAGCTGTCATTTGGTACCCTTTTGTTGCCGATAAAAGCTGTACTTCGCCCGGAAAAAATTATAGAACACGATGTACTCTTATCGATTTCATGTCCAGGGTGTTGTGGTGAGTTTATCACCTAGAAATCGGGCGAAATGGACTTGACAGTGTACTTTGACAGCTAGCCTTAGCTGTCAGCTGTCATTAAGTACCCTTTTGGTGCCAATAAAAGCTGTACTTCGCCCGGAAAAAATTATAGACGACGATGTATTCTCATCGATTTCATGTCCAGGGTGTTTTGGTGAGTTTATCACCTAGAAATCGGGCGAAATGGACTTCACAATGTACTTTGACAGCTAGTGACTACTGTCAGCTGTCATTTGGTACCCTTTTGGTGCCGATGGAAGCTGTACTTCGCCCAGAAAAAATTATAGACGACGATGTACTCTCATCGATTTCATGTCCAGGGTGTTGTGGTGAGTTTATCACCTAGAAATCGGGCGAAATGGACTTGACAGTGTACTTTGACAGCTAGCCATTACTGTCAGCTGTCATTTGGTACACTTTTGATGCCAATCGAAGCTGTACTTTGCCCGGAAAAAATTATAAACGACGATGTACTCTCATCGATTTCATGTCCAGGGTGTTGTGGTAGGTTTATCACCTAGAAATCGGGTCAAATGAACTTGACAGTGTACTTTGACAGCTGGTCACAACTGTCAGCTGTCATTTTATTAACTTTTGGTGCCGATCGAAGCTGTTCTTTGCCCGGAAAAAATTATAGAACACGATGTACTCTCATCGATTTCACGTCCAGGGTGTTGTGGTGAGTTTATCAACTAGAAATCGGGCGAAATGGACTTGACAGTGTACTTTGGAAGCTAGTGACTACTGTCAACTGTCAATTGGTACCCTTTTGGTGCCGATAGAAGCTGTACTTCGCCCGGAAAAAATTATAGACGACGAAGTATTCTCATCGATTTCATGTCCAGGGTGTTGTGGTAAGTTTATCACCTAGAAATCGGGCGTAATGGACTTGACAGTGTACTTTGACAGCTATTAATTACTGTCAGCAGTCATCTGGTACACTTTTGATGCCAATCGAAGCTGTACTTTGCCCGGAAAAAATTATAAACGACGATGTACTCTCATCGATTTCATGTCCAGGGTGTTGTGGTAGGTTTATCACCTAGAAATCGGGTGAAATGAACTTCACAGTGTACTTTGACAGCTAGTGACTACTATCAGCTGTCATTTGATTATTTTTTGATGCCGATCGGAGCTGTACTTCGCCCGGAAAAAATTATAGAACACGATGTACTCTCATCGATTTCATGTCCAGGGTGTTGTGGTGAGTTTATCACCTAGAAATCGGGCGTAATGGACTTGACAGTGTTCTTTGACAGCAAGCCATTACTGTCAGCTGTCATCTGGTACACTTTTGATGCCAACCAAAGCTGTACTTTGCCCGGAAAAAATAATAAACGACGATGTACTCTCATCGATTTCATGTCCAGGGTGTTGTGGTAGGTTTATCACCTAGAAATCGGGTGAAATGAACTTGACAGTGTACTTTGGCAGCTGGTCACAACTGTCAGCTGTCATTTGATTAACTTTTGATGCCGATCGAAGCTGTACTTTGCCCGGAAAAAAATATAGAACACGATGTACTCTCATCGATTTCATGTCCAGGGTGTTGTGGTGAGTTTATTACCTAGAAATCGGGCGAAATGGACTTGACAGTGTACTTTGGAAGCTAGTGATTACTGTCAGCTGTCATTTGATACCCTTTTGCTGCCGATCGAAGCTGTACTTCGCCCGGAAAAAATTACAAACGACGATGTACTCTCATTGATTTCATGTCCAAGGTGTTGTGGTAAGTTTATCACCTAGAAATCGGGCGTAATGGACTTGACAGTGTACTTTGACAGCTATTAATTACTGTCAGCAGTCATCTGGTACACTTTTGATGCCAATCGAAGCTGTAGTTTGCCCGGAAAAAATTACAAACGACGATGTACTCTCATTGATTTCATGTCCAAGGTGTTGTGGTAGGTTTATTACCTAGAAATCGTGTGAAATACACTTGACAGTGTACTTTGACAACTAGCCACTACTGTAAGCTGTCATTTGGTACCCTTTTGTTGCCGATAAAAGCTGTACTTCGCCCGGAAAAAATTATAGAACACGATGTACTCTTATCGATTTCATGTCCAGGGTGTTGTGGTGAGTTTATCACCTAGAAATCGGGCGAAATGGACTTGACAGTGTACTTTGACAGCTAGCCTTAGCTGTCAGCTGTCATTAAGTACCCTTTTGGTGCCAATAAAAGCTGTACTTCGCCCGGAAAAAATTATAGACGACGATGTATTCTCATCGATTTCATGTCCAGGGTGTTTTGGTGAGTTTATCACCTAGAAATCGGGCGAAATGGACTTCACAATGTACTTTGACAGCTAGTGACTACTGTCAGCTGTCATTTGGTACCCTTTTGGTGCCGATGGAAGCTGTACTTCGCCCAGAAAAAATTATAGACGACGATGTACTCTCATCGATTTCATGTCCAGGGTGTTGTGGTGAGTTTATCACCTAGAAATCGGGCGAAATGGACTTGACAGTGTACTTTGACAGCTAGCCATTACTGTCAGCTGTCATTTGGTACACTTTTGATGCCAATCGAAGCTGTACTTTGCCCGGAAAAAATTATAAACGACGATGTACTCTCATCGATTTCATGTCCAGGGTGTTGTGGTAGGTTTATCACCTAGAAATCGGGTCAAATGAACTTGACAGTGTACTTTGACAGCTGGTCACAACTGTCAGCTGTCATTTTATTAACTTTTGGTGCCGATCGAAGCTGTTCTTTGCCCGGAAAAAATTATAGAACACGATGTACTCTCATCGATTTCACGTCCAGGGTGTTGTGGTGAGTTTATCAACTAGAAATCGGGCGAAATGGACTTGACAGTGTACTTTGGAAGCTAGTGACTACTGTCAACTGTCATTTGGTACCCTTTTGGTGCCGATAGAAGCTGTACTTCGCCCGGAAAAAATTATAGACGACGAAGTATTCTCATCGATTTCATGTCCAGGGTGTTGTGGTAAGTTTATCACCTAGAAATCGGGCGTAATGGACTTGACAGTGTACTTTGACAGCTATTAATTACTGTCAGCAGTCATCTGGTACACTTTTGATGCCAATCGAAGCTGTACTTTGCCCGGAAAAAATTATAAACGACGATGTACTCTCATCGATTTCATGTCCAGGGTGTTGTGGTAGGTTTATCACCTAGAAATCGGGTGAAATGAACTTCACAGTGTACTTTGACAGCTAGTGACTACTATCAGCTGTCATTTGATTATTTTTTGATGCCGATCGGAGCTGTACTTCGCCCGGAAAAAATTATAGAACACGATGTACTCTCATCGATTTCATGTCCAGGGTGTTGTGGTGAGTTTATCACCTAGAAATCGGGCGTAATGGACTTGACAGTGTTCTTTGACAGCAAGCCATTACTGTCAGCTGTCATCTGGTACACTTTTGATGCCAACCAAAGCTGTACTTTGCCCGGAAAAAATAATAAACGACGATGTACTCTCATCGATTTCATGTCCAGGGTGTTGTGGTAGGTTTATCACCTAGAAATCGGGTGAAATGAACTTGACAGTGTACTTTGGCAGCTGGTCACAACTGTCAGCTGTCATTTGATTAACTTTTGATGCCGATCGAAGCTGTACTTTGCCCGGAAAAAAATATAGAACACGATGTACTCTCATCGATTTCATGTCCAGGGTGTTGTGGTGAGTTTATTACCTAGAAATCGGGCGAAATGGACTTGACAGTGTACTTTGGAAGCTAGTGATTACTGTCAGCTGTCATTTGATACCCTTTTGCTGCCGATCGAAGCTGTACTTCGCCCGGAAAAAATTACAAACGACGATGTACTCTCATTGATTTCATGTCCAAGGTGTTGTGGTAAGTTTATCACCTAGAAATCGGGCGTAATGGACTTGACAGTGTACTTTGACAGCTATTAATTACTGTCAGCAGTCATCTGGTACACTTTTGATGCCAATCGAAGCTGTAGTTTGCCCGGAAAAAATTACAAACGACGATGTACTCTCATTGATTTCATGTCCAAGGTGTTGTGGTAGGTTTATTACCTAGAAATCGTGTGAAATACACTTGACAGTGTACTTTGACAACTAGCCACTACTGTCAGCTGTCATTTGGTACCCTTTTGTTGCCGATAAAAGCTGTACTTCGCCCGGAAAAAATTATAGAACACGATGTACTCTTATCGATTTCATGTCCAGGGTGTTGTGGTGAGTTTATCACCTAGAAATCGGGCGAAATTGACTTGACAGTGTACTTTGACAGCTAGCCATTGCTGTCAGCTGTCATTTAGTACTCTTTTGGTGCCAATAAAAGCTGTACTTCGCCCGGAAAAAATTATAGACGACGATGTATTCTCATCGATTTCATGTCCAGGGTGTTGTGGTGAGTTTATCACCTAGAAATCGGGCGCAATGGACTTCACATTGTACTTTGACAGCTAGTGACTACTGTCAGCTGTCATTTGGTACCCTTTTGGTGCCGATGGAAGCTGCACTTCGCCCGGGAAAAATTATAGACGACGATGTACTCTCATCGATTTCATGTCCAGGGTGTTGTGGTGAGTTTATCACCTAGAAATCGGGCGAAATGGACTTGACAGTGTACTTTGACAGCTAGTGACTACTGTCAGCTGTCATCTGGTACACTTTTGATGCCAATCGAAGCTGTACTTTGCCCGGAAAAAATTATAAACGACGATGTACTCTCATCGATTTCATGTCCAGGGTGTTGTGGTAGGTTTATCACCTAGAAATCGGGTGAAATGAACTTCACAGTGTACTTTGACAGCTAGTGACTACTATCAGCTGTCATTTGATTAACTTTTGAAGCCGATCGGAGCTGTACTTCGCCCGGAAAAAATTATAGAACACGATGTACTCTCATCGATTTCATGTCCAGGGTGTTGTGGTGAGTTTATCACCTAGAAATCGGGCGTAATGGACTTGACAGTGTTCTTTGACAGCTAGCCATTACTGTCAGCTGTCATCTGGTACACTTTTGATGCCAACCAAAGCTGTACTTTGCCCGGAAAAAATAATAAACGACGATGTACTCTCATCGATTTCATGTCCAGGGTGTTGTGGTAGGTTTATCACCTAGAAATCGGGTGAAATGAACTTGACAGTGTACTTTGGCAGCTGGTCACAACTGTCAGCTGTCATTTGATTAACTTTTGATGCCGATCGAAGCTGTACTTTGCCCGGAAAAAAATATAGAACACGATGTACTCTCATCGATTTCATGTCCAGGGTGTTGTGGTGAGTTTATTACCTAGAAATCGGGCGAAATGGACTTGACAGTGTACTTTGGAAGCTAGTGATTACTGTCAGCTGTCATTTGATACCCTTTTGCTGCCGATCGAAGCTGTACTTCGCCCGGAAAAAATTACAAACGACGATGTACTCTCATTGATTTCATGTCCAAGGTGTTGTGGTAAGTTTATCACCTAGAAATCGGGCGTAATGGACTTGACAGTGTACTTTGACAGCTATTAATTACTGTCAGCAGTCATCTGGTACACTTTTGATGCCAATCGAAGCTGTAGTTTGCCCGGAAAAAATTACAAACGACGATGTACTCTCATTGATTTCATGTCCAAGGTGTTGTGGTAGGTTTATTACCTAGAAATCGTGTGAAATACACTTGACAGTGTACTTTGACAACTAGCCACTACTGTCAGCTGTCATTTGGTACCCTTTTGTTGCCGATAAAAGCTGTACTTCGCCCGGAAAAAATTATAGAACACGATGTACTCTTATCGATTTCATGTCCAGGGTGTTGTGGTGAGTTTATCACCTAGAAATCGGGCGAAATTGACTTGACAGTGTACTTTGACAGCTAGCCATTGCTGTCAGCTGTCATTTAGTACTCTTTTGGTGCCAATAAAAGCTGTACTTCGCCCGGAAAAAATTATAGACGACGATGTATTCTCATCGATTTCATGTCCAGGGTGTTGTGGTGAGTTTATCACCTAGAAATCGGGCGCAATGGACTTCACATTGTACTTTGACAGCTAGTGACTACTGTCAGCTGTCATTTGGTACCCTTTTGGTGCCGATGGAAGCTGCACTTCGCCCGGGAAAAATTATAGACGACGATGTACTCTCATCGATTTCATGTCCAGGGTGTTGTGGTGAGTTTATCACCTAGAAATCGGGCGAAATGGACTTGACAGTGTACTTTGACAGCTAGTGACTACTGTCAGCTGTCATCTGGTACACTTTTGATGCCAATCGAAGCTGTACTTTGCCCGGAAAAAATTATAAACGACGATGTACTCTCATCGATTTCATGTCCAGGGTGTTGTGGTAGGTTTATCACCTAGAAATCGGGTGAAATGAACTTCACAGTGTACTTTGACAGCTAGTGACTACTATCAGCTGTCATTTGATTAACTTTTGAAGCCGATCGGAGCTGTACTTCGCCCGGAAAAAATTATAGAACACGATGTACTCTCATCGATTTCATGTCCAGGGTGTTGTGGTGAGTTTATCACCTAGAAATCGGGCGTAATGGACTTGACAGTGTTCTTTGACAGCTAGCCATTACTGTCAGCTGTCATCTGGTACACTTTTGATGCCAACCAAAGCTGTACTTTGCCCGGAAAAAATTATAAACGACGATGTACTCTCATCGATTTCATGTCCAGGGTGTTGTGGTAGGTTTATCACCTAGAAATCGGGTGAAATAAACTTGACAGTGTACTTTGGCAGCTGGTCACAACTGTCAGCTGTCATTTGATTAACTTTTGATGCCGATCGGAGCTGTACTTCGCCCGGAAAAAATTATAGAACACGATGTACTCTCATCGATTTCATGTCCAGGGTGTTGTGGTGAGTTTATCACCTAGAAATCGGGCGAAATGGACTTGACAGTGTACTTTGACAGCTAGCCATTGCTTTCAGCTGTCATTTAGTACTCTTTTGGTGCCAATAAAAGCTGTACTTCGCCCGGAAAAAATTATAGACGACGATGTATTCTCATCGATTTCATGTCCAGGGTGTTGTGGTGAGTTTATCACCTAGAAATCGGGCGCAATGGACTTCACATTGTACTTTGACAGCTAGTGACTACTGTCAGCTGTCATTTGGTACCCTTTTGGTGCCGATGGAAGCTGCACTTCGCCCGGGAAAAATTATAGACGACGATGTACTCTCATCGATTTCATGTCCAGGGTGTTGTGGTGAGTTTATCACCTAGAAATCGGGCGAAATGGACTTGACAGTGTACTTTGACAGCTAGTGACTACTGTCAGCTGTCATCTGGTACACTTTTGATGCCAATCGAAGCTGTACTTTGCCCGGAAAAAATTATAAACGACGATGTACTCTCATCGATTTCATGTCCAGGGTGTTGTGGTAGGTTTATCACCTAGAAATCGGGTGAAATTAACTTCACAGTGTACTTTGACAGCTAGTGACTACTATCAGCTGTCATTTGATTATTTTTTGATGCCGATCGGAGCTGTACTTCGCCCGGAAAAAATTATAGAACACGATGTACTCTCATCGATTTCATGTCCAGGGTGTTGTGGTGAGTTTATCACCTAGAAATCGGGCGTAATGGACTTGACAGTGTTCTTTGACAGCTAGCCATTACTGTCAGCTGTCATCTGGTACACTTTTGATGCCAACCAAAGCTGTACTTTGCCCGGAAAAAATTATAAACGACGATGTACTCTCATCGATTTCATGTCCAGGGTGTTGTGGTAGGTTTATTACCTAGAAATCGTGTGAAATACACTTGACAGTGTACTTTGACAACTAGCCACTACTGTCAGCTGTCATTTGGTACCCTTTTGTTGCCGATAAAAGCTGTACTTCGCCCGGAAAAAATTATAGAACACGATGTACTCTTATCGATTTCATGTCCAGGGTGTTGTGGTGAGTTTATCACCTAGAAATCGGGCGAAATGGACTTGACAGTGTACTTTGACAGCTAGCCATTGCTGTCAGCTGTCATTTAGTACTCTTTTGGTGCCAATAAAAGCTGTACTTCGCCCGGAAAAAATTATAGACGACGATGTATTCTCATCGATTTCATGTCCAGGGTGTTGTGGTGAGTTTATCACCTAGAAATCGGGCGAAATGGACTTCACAATGTACTTTGACAGCTAGTGACTACTGTCAGCTGTCATTTGGTACCCTTTTGGTGCCGATGGAAGCTGCATTCCGCCCGGAAAAAATTATAGACGACGATGTACTCTCATCGATTTCATGTCCAGGGTGTTGTGGTGAGTTTATCACCTAGAAATCGGGCGAAATGGACTTGACAGTGTACTTTGACAGCTAGCCATTGCTGTCAGCTGTCATTTAGTACTCTTTTGGTGGCAATAAAAGCTGTACTTCGCCCGGAAAAAATTATAAACGACGATGTACTCTCATCGATTTCATGTCCAGGGTGTTGTGGTAGGTTTATCACCTAGAAATCGGGTGAAATGAACTTCACAGTGTACTTTGACAGCTAGTGACTACTATCAGCTGTCATTTGATTAACTTTTGATGCCGATCGGAGCTGTACTTCGCCCGGAAAAAATTATAGAACACGATGTACTCTCATCGATTTCATGTCCAGGGTGTTGTGGTGAGTTTATCACCTAGAAATCGGGCGTAATGGACTTGACAGTGTTCTTTGACAGCTAGCCATTACTGTCAGCTGTCATCTGGTACACTTTTGATGCCAACCAAAGCTGTACTTTGCCCGGAAAAAATTATAAACGACGATGTACTCTCATCGATTTCATGTCCAGGGTGTTGTGGTAGGTTTATTACCTAGAAATCGTGTGAAATACACTTCACAGTGTACTTTGACAACTAGCCACTACTGTCAGCTGTCATTTAATACCCTTTTGTTGCAAATAAAAGCTGTACTTCGCCCGGAAAAAATTATAGAACACGATGTACTCTCATCGATTTCATGTCCAGGGTGTTGTGGTGAGTTTATCACCTAGAAATCGGGCGAAATGGACTTGACAGTGTACTTTGACAGCTAGTGACTACTGTCAGCTGTCATCTGGTACACTTTTGATGCCAATCGAAGCTGTACTTTGCCCGGAAAAAATTATAAACGACGATGTACTCTCATCGATTTCATGTCCAGGGTGTTGTGGTAGGTTTATCACCTAGAAATCGGGTGAAATGAACTTGACAGTGTACTTTGACAGCTGGTCACAACTGTCAGCTGTCATTTGATTAACTTTTGATGCCGATCGGAGCTGTACTTTGCCCGGAAAAAATTATAGAACACGATGTACTCTCATCGATTTCATGTCCAGGGTGTTGTGGTGAGTTTATTACCTAGAAATTGGGCGAAATGGACTTGACAGTGTACTTTGGAAGCTAGTGATTACTGTCAGCTGTCATTTGGTACCCTTTTGCTGCCGATCGAAGCTGTACTTCGCCCGGAAAAAATTACAAACGACGATGTACTCTCATTGATTTCATGTCCAAGGTGTTGTGGTAGGTTTATTACCTAGAAATCGTGTGAAATACACTTGACAGTGTACTTTGGCAACTAGCCACTACTGTCAGCTGTCATTTGGTACCCTTTTGTTGCCGATAAAAGCTGTACTTCGCCCGGAAAAAATTATAGAACACGATGTACTCTTATCGATTTCATGTCCAGGGTGTTGTGGTGAGTTTATCACCTAGAAATCGGGCGAAATGGACTTGACAGTGTACTTTGACAGCTAGCCATTGCTGTCAGCTGTCATTTAGTAATTTTTTGGTGCCAATAAAAGCTGTACTTCGCCCGGAAAAAATTATAGACGACGATGTATTCTCATCGATTTCATGTCCAGGGTGTTGTGGTGAGTTTATCACCTAGAAAACGGGCGCAATGGACTTCACATTGTACTTTGACAGCTAGTGACTACTGTCAGCTGTCATTTGGTACCCTTTTGGTGCCGATGGAAGCTGCACTTCGCCCGGGAAAAATTATAGACGACGATGTACTCTCATCGATTTCATGTCCAGGGTGTTGTGATGAGTTTATCACCTAGAAATCGGGCGAAATGGACTTGACAGTGTACTTTGACAGCTAGTGACTACTGTCAGCTGTCATCTGGTACACTTTTGATGCCAATCGAAGCTGTACTTTGCCCGGAAAAAATTATAAACGACGATGTACTCTCATCGATTTCATGTCCAGGGTGTTGTGGTAGGTTTATCACCTAGAAATCGGGTGAAATGAACTTCACAGTGTACTTTGACAGCTAGTGACTACTATCAGCTGTCATTTGATTAACTTTTGATGCCGATCGGAGCTGTACTTCGCCCGGAAAAAATTATAGAACACGATGTACTCTCATCGATTTCATGTCCAGGGTGTTGTGGTGAGTTTATCACCTAGAAATCGGGCGTAATGGACTTGACAGTGTTCTTTGACAGCTAGCCATTACTGTCAGCTGTCATCTGGTACACTTTTGATGCCAACCAAAGCTGTACTTTGCCCGGAAAAAATTATAAACGACGATGTACTCTCATCGATTTCATGTCCAGGGTGTTGTGGTAGGTTTATTACCTAGAAATCGTGTGAAATACACTTGACAGTGTACTTTGACAACTAGCCACTACTGTCAGCTGTCATTTGGTACCCTTTTGTTGCCGATAAAAGCTGTACTTCGCCCGGAAAAAATTATAGAACACGATGTACTCTTATCGATTTCATGTCCAGGGTGTTGTGGTGAGTTTATCACCTAGAAATCGGGCGAAATGGACTTGACAGTGTACTTTGACAGCTAGCCATTGCTGTAAGCTGTCATTTAGTACTCTTTTGTTGCCAATAAAAGCTGTACTTCGCCCGGAAAAAATTATAGACGACGATGTATTCTCATCGATTTCATGTCCAGGGTGTTGTGGTGAGTTTATCACCTAGAAATCGGGCGAAATGGACTTCACAATGTACTTTGACAGCTAGTGACTACTGTGAGCTGTCATTTGGTACCCTTTTGGTGCCGATGGAAGCTGCACTTCGCCCGGAAAAAATTATAGACGACGATGTACTCTCATCGATTTCATGTCCAGGGTGTTGTGGTGAGTTTATCACCTAGAAATCGGGCGAAATGGACTTGACAGTGTACTTTGACAGCTAGCCATTGCTGTCAGCTGTCATTCAGTACACTTTTGGTGCCAATAAAAGCTGTACTTCGCCCGGAAAAAATTATAGACGACGATGTATTCTCATCGATTTCATGTCCAGGGTGTTGTGGTGAGTTTATCACCTAGAAATCGGGCGCAATGGACTTCACATTGTACTTTGACAGCTAGTGACTACTGTCAGCTGTCATTTGGTACCCTTTTGGTGCCGATGGAAGCTGCACTTCGCCCGGGAAAAATTATAGACGACGATGTACTCTCATCGATTTCATGTCCAGGGTGTTGTGGTGAGTTTATCACCTAGAAATCGGGCGAAATGGACTTGACAGTGTACTTTGACAGCTAGTGACTACTGTCAGCTGTCATCTGGTACACTTTTGATGCCAATCGAAGCTGTACTTTGCCCGGAAAAAATTATAAACGACGATGTACTCTCATCGATTTCATGTCCAGGGTGTTGTGGTAGGTTTATCACCTAGAAATCGGGTGAAATGAACTTGACAGTGTACTTTGGCAGCTGGTCACAACTGTCAGCTGTCATTTGATTAACTTTTGATGCCGATCGGAGCTGTACTTTGCCCGGAAAAAATTATAGAACACGATGTACTCTCATCGATTTCATGTCCAGGGTGTTGTGGTGAGTTTATCACCTAGAAATCGGGCGTAATGGACTTGACAGTGTTCTTTGACAGCTAGCCATTACTGTCAGCTGTCATCTAGTACACTTTTGATGCCAACCAAAGCTGTACTTTGCCCGGAAAAAATTACAAACGACGATGTACTCTCATTGATTTCATGTCCAAGGTGTTGTGGTAGGTTTATTACCTAGAAATCGTGTGAAATACACTTGACAGTGTACTTTGACAACTAGCCACTACTGTCAGCTGTCATTTGGTACCCTTTTGTTGCCGATAAAAGCTGTACTTCGCCCGGAAAAAATTATAGAACACGATGTACTCTTATCGATTTCATGTCCAGGGTGTTGTGGTGAGTTTATCACCTAGAAATCGGGCGAAATGGACTTGACAGTGTACTTTGACAGCTAGCCATTGCTGTCAGCTGTCATTTAGTACTCTTTTGGTGCCAATAAAAGCTGTACTTCGCCCGGAAAAAATTATAGACGACGATGTATTCTCATCGATTTCATGTCCAGGGTGTTGTGGTGAGTTTATCACCTAGAAATCGGGCGCAATGGACTTCACATTGTACTTTGACAGCTAGTGACTACTGTCGGCTGTCTATTGGTACCCTTTTGGTGCCGATGGAAGCTGCACTTCGCCCGGGAAAAATTATAGACGACGATGTACTCTCATCGATTTCATGTCCAGGGTGTTGTGGTGAGTTTATCACCTAGAAATCGGGCGAAATGGACTTGACAGTGTACTTTGACAGCTAGTGACTACTGTCAGCTGTCATCTGGTACACTTTTGATGCCAATCGAAGCTGTACTTTGCCCGGAAAAAATTATAAACGACGATGTACTCTCATCGATTTCATGTCCAGGGTGTTGTGGCAGGTTTATCACCTAGAAATCGGGTGAAATGAACTTGACAGTGTACTTTGGCAGCTGGTCACAACTGTCAGCTGTCATTTGATTAACTTTTGATGCTGATCGGAGCTGTACTTTGCCCGGAAAAAATTATAGAACACGATGTACTCTCATCGATTTCATGTCCAGGGTGTTGTGGTGAGTTTATTACCTAGAAATTGGGCGAAATGGACTTGACAGTGTACTTTGGAAGCTAGTGATTACTGTCAGCTGTCATTTGGTACCCTTTTGCTGCCGATCGAAGCTGTACTTCGCCCGGAAAAAATTACAAACGACGATGTACTCTCATTGATTTCATGTCCAAGGTGTTTTGGTAGGTTTATTACCTAGAAATCGTGTGAAATACACTTGACAGTGTACTTTGACAACTAGCCACTACTGTCAGCTGTCATTTGGTACCCTTTTGTTGCCGATAAAAGCTGTACTTCGCCCGGAAAAAATTATAGAACACGATGTACTCTTATCGATTTCATGTCCAGGGTGTTGTGGTGAGTTTATCACCTAGAAATCGGGCGAAATGGACTTGACAGTGTACTTTGACAGCTAGCCATTGCTGTCAGCTGTCATTTAGTACTCTTTTGGTGCCAATAAAAGCTGTACTTCGCCCGGAAAAAATTATAGACGACGATGTATTCTCATCGATTTCATGTCCAGGGTGTTGTGGTGAGTTTATCACCTAGAAATCGGGCGCAATGGACTTCACATTGTACTTTGACAGCTAGTGACTACTGTCAGCTGTCATTTGGTACCCTTTTGGTGCCGATGGAAGCTGCACTTCGCCCGGGAAAAATTATAGACGACGATGTACTCTCATCGATTTCATGTCCAGGGTGTTGTGGTGAGTTTATCACCTAGAAATCGGGCGAAATGGACTTGACAGTGTACTTTGACAGCTAGTGACTACTGTCAGCTGTCATCTGGTACACTTTTGATGCCAATCGAAGCTGTACTTTGCCCGGAAAAAATTATAAACGACGATGTACTCTCATCGATTTCATGTCCAGGGTGTTGTGGTAGGTTTATCACCTAGAAATCGGGTGAAATGAACTTCACAGTGTACTTTGACAGCTAGTGACTACTATCAGCTGTCATTTGATTAACTTTTGATGCCGATCGGAGCTGTACTTCGCCCGGAAAAAATTATAGAACACGATGTACTCTCATCGATTTCATGTCCAGGGTGTTGTGGTGAGTTTATCACCTAGAAATCGGGCGTAATGGACTTGACAGTGTTCTTTGACAGCTAGCCATTACTGTCAGCTGTCATTTGGTACACTTTTGGTGCCGATGGAAGCTGCACTTCGCCCGGAAAAAATTATAGACGACGATGTACTCTCATCGATTTCATGTCCAGGGTGTTGTGGTGAGTTTATCACCTAGAAATCGGGCGAAATGGACTTGACAGTGTACTTTGACAGCTAGTCATTGCTGTCAGCTGTCATTCAGTACACTTTTGGTGCCAATAAAAGCTGTACTTCGCCCGGAAAAAATTATAGACGACGATGTATTCTCATCGATTTCATGTCCAGGGTGTTGTGGTGAGTTTATCACCTAGAAATCGGGCGCAATGGACTTCACATTGTACTTTGACAGCTAGTGACTACTGTCAGCTGTCATTTGGTACCCTTTTGGTGCCGATGGAAGCTGCACTTCGCCCGGGAAAAATTATAGACGACGATGTACTCTCATCGATTTCATGTCCAGGGTGTTGTGGTGAGTTTATCACCTAGAAATCGGGCGAAATGGACTTGACAGTGTACTTTGACAGCTAGTGACTACTGTCAGCTGTCATCTGGTACACTTTTGATGCCAATCGAAGCTGTACTTTGCCCGGAAAAAATTATAAACGACGATGTACTCTCATCGATTTCATGTCCAGGGTGTTGTGGTAGGTTTATCACCTAGAAATCGGGTGAAATGAACTTGACAGTGTACTTTGGCAGCTGGTCACAACTGTCAGCTGTCATTTGATTAACTTTTGATGCCGATCGGAGCTGTACTTTGCCCGGAAAAAATTATAGAACACGATGTACTCTCATCGATTTCATGTCCAGGGTGTTGTGGTGAGTTTATCACCTAGAAATCGGGCGTAATGGACTTGACAGTGTTCTTTGACAGCTAGCCATTACTGTCAGCTGTCATCTAGTACACTTTTGATGCCAACCAAAGCTGTACTTTGCCCGGAAAAAATTACAAACGACGATGTACTCTCATTGATTTCATGTCCAAGGTGTTGTGGTAGGTTTATTACCTAGAAATCGTGTGAAATACACTTGACAGTGTACTTTGACAACTAGCCACTACTGTCAGCTGTCATTTGGTACCCTTTTGTTGCCGATAAAAGCTGTACTTCGCCCGGAAAAAATTATAGAACACGATGTACTCTTATCGATTTCATGTCCAGGGTGTTGTGGTGAGTTTATCACCTAGAAATCGGGCGAAATGGACTTGACAGTGTACTTTGACAGCTAGCCATTGCTGTCAGCTGTCATTTAGTACTCTTTTGGTGCCAATAAAAGCTGTACTTCGCCCGGAAAAAATTATAGACGACGATGTATTCTCATCGATTTCATGTCCAGGGTGTTGTGGTGAGTTTATCACCTAGAAATCGGGCGCAATGGACTTCACATTGTACTTTGACAGCTAGTGACTACTGTCAGCTGTCTATTGGTACCCTTTTGGTGCCGATGGAAGCTGCACTTCGCCCGGGAAAAATTATAGACGACGATGTACTCTCATCGATTTCATGTCCAGGGTGTTGTGGTGAGTTTATCACCTAGAAATCGGGCGAAATGGACTTGACAGTGTACTTTGACAGCTAGTGACTACTGTCAGCTGTCATCTGGTACACTTTTGATGCCAATCAAAGCTGTACTTTGCCCGGAAAAAATTAAAAACGACGATGTACTCTCATCGATTTCATGTCCAGGGTGTTGTGGCAGGTTTATCACCTAGAAATCGGGTGAAATGAACTTGACAGTGTACTTTGGCAGCTGGTCACAACTGTCAGCTGTCATTTGATTAACTTTTGATGCTGATCGGAGCTGTACTTTGCCCGGAAAAAATTATAGAACACGATGTACTCTCATCGATTTCATGTCCAGGGTGTTGTGGTGAGTTTATTACCTAGAAATTGGGCGAAATGGACTTGACAGTGTACTTTGGAAGCTAGTGATTACTGTCAGCT
Source organism: Oxycera nigricornis (assembly GCA_963942545.1). Taxonomy (NCBI): domain Eukaryota; kingdom Metazoa; phylum Arthropoda; class Insecta; order Diptera; family Stratiomyidae; genus Oxycera; species Oxycera nigricornis. Next base: position 17,813,843 of record OZ012664.1, on the reverse strand, counting down.
GTCATTTGGTACCCTTTTGCTGCCGATCGAAGCTGTACTTCGCCCGGAAAAAATTACAAACGACGATGTACTCTCATTGATTTCATGTCCAAGGTGTTGTGGTAGGTTTATTACCTAGAAATCGTGTGAAATACACTTGACAGTGTACTTTGACAACTAGCCACTACTGTCAGCTGTCATTTGGTACCCTTTTGTTGCCGATAAAAGCTGTACTTCGCCCGGAAAAAATTATAGAACACGATGTACTCTTATCGATTTCATGTCCAGGGTGTTGTGGTGAGTTTATCACCTAGAAATCGGGCGAAATGGACTTGACAGTGTACTTTGACAGCTAGCCATTGCTGTCAGCTGTCATTTAGTACTCTTTTGGTGCCAATAAAAGCTGTACTTCGCCCGCAAAAATTATAGACGACGATGTATTCTCATCGATTTCATGTCCAGGGTGTTGTGGTGAGTTTATCACCTAGAAATCGGGCGCAATGGACTTCACATTGTACTTTGACAGCTAGTGACTACTGTCAGCTGTCATTTGGTACCCTTTTGGTGCCGATGGAAGCTGCACTTCGCCCGGGAAAAATTATAGACGACGATGTACTCTCATCGATTTCATGTCCAGGGTGTTGTGGTGAGTTTATCACCTAGAAATCGGGCGAAATGGACTTGACAGTGTACTTTGACAGCTAGTGACTACTGTCAGCTGTCATCTGGTACACTTTTGATGCCAATCGAAGCTGTACTTTGCCCGGAAAAAATTATAAACGACGATGTACTCTCATCGATTTCATGTCCAGGGTGTTGTGGTAGGTTTATCACCTAGAAATCGGGTGAAATGAACTTCACAGTGTACTTTGACAGCTAGTGACTACTATCAGCTGTCATTTGATTAACTTTTGATGCCGATCGGAGCTGTACTTCGCCCGGAAAAAATTATAGAACACGATGTACTCTCATCGATTTCATGTCCAGGGTGTTGTGGTGAGTTTATCACCTAGAAATCGGGCGTAATGGACTTGACAGTGTTCTTTGACAGCTAGCCATTACTGTCAGCTGTCATTTGGTACACTTTTGATGCCAACCAAAGCTGTACTTTGCCCGGAAAAAATTATAAACGACGATGTACTCTCATCGATTTCATGTCCAGGGTGTTGTGGTAGGTTTATCACCTAGAAATCGGGTGAAATGAACTTGACAGTGTACTTTGGCAGCTGGTCACAACTGTCAGCTGTCATTTGATTAACTTTTGATGCCGATCGGAGCTGTACTTTGCCCGGAAAAAATTATAGAACACGATGTACGCTCATCGATTTCATGTCCAGGGTGTTGTGGTGAGTTTATTACCTAGAAATCGGGCGAAATGGACTTGACAGTGTACTTTGACAGCTAGACATTACTGTCAGCTGTCATCTGGTACACTTTTGATGCCGATCGGAGCTGTACTTTGCCCGGAAAAAATTATAAACGACGATGTACTCTCATCGATTTCATGTCCAGGGTGTTGTGGTAGGTTTATCACCTAGAAATCGGGTGAAATGAACTTGACAGTGTACTTTGACAGCTAGCCATTACTGTCAGCTGTCATCTGGTACACTTTTGATGCAGATGGGAGCTGTACTTCGCCCGGAAAAAATTATAGAACACGATGTACTCTCATCGATTTCATGTCCAGGGTGTTGTGGTGAGTTTATCACCTAGAAATCGGGTGAAATGAACTTGACAGTGTACTTTGGCAGCTGGTCACAACTGTCAGCTGTCATTTGATTAACTTTTGATGCCGATCGGAGCTGTACTTTGCCCGGAAAAAATTATAGAACACGATGTACTCTCATCGATTTCATGTCCAGGGTGTTGTGGTGAGTTTATCACCTAGAAATCGGGCGCAATGGACTTCACATTGTACTTTGACAGCTAGTGACTACTGTCAGCTGTCATTTGGTACCCTTTTGCTGCCGATCGAAGCTGTACTTCGCCCGGAAAAAATTACAAACGACGATGTACTCTCATTGATTTCATGTCCAAGGTGTTGTGGTAGGTTTATTACCTAGAAATCGTGTGAAATACACTTGACAGTGTACTTTGACAACTAGCCACTACTGTCAGCTGTCATTTGGTACCCTTTTGTTGCCGATAAAAGCTGTACTTCGCCCGGAAAAAATTATAGAACACGATGTACTCTTATCGATTTCATGTCCAGGGTGTTGTGGTGAGTTTATCACCTAGAAATCGGGCGAAATGGACTTGACAGTGTACTTTGACAGCTAGCCATTGCTGTCAGCTGTCATTTAGTTTTCTTTTGGTGCCAATAAAAGCTGTACTTCGCCCGGAAAAAATTATAGACGACGATGTATTCTCATCGATTTCATGTCCAGGGTGTTGTGGTGAGTTTATCACCTAGAAATCGGGCGCAATGGACTTCCTATTGTACTTTGACAGCTAGTGACTACTGTCAGCTGTCATTTGGTACCCTTTTAGTGCCGATGGAAGCTGCACTTCGCCCGGGAAAAATTATAGACGACGATGTACTCTCATCGATTTCATGTCCAGGGTGTTGTGGTGAGTTTATCACCTAGAAATCGGGCGTAATGGACTTGACAGTGTACTTTGACAGCTAGCCATTGCTGTCAGCTGTCATTTAGTTTTCTTTTGGTGCCAATAAAAGCTGTACTTCGCCCGGAAAAAATTATAGACGACGATGTATTCTCATCGATTTCATGTCCAGGGTGTTGTGGTGAGTTTATCACCTAGAAATCGGGCGCAATGGACTTCACAGTGTACTTTGACAGCTAGTGACTACTATCAGCTGTCATTTGATTAACTTTTGATGCCGATCGGAGCTGTACTTCGCCCGGAAAAAATTATAGAACACGATGTACTCTCATCGATTTCATGTCCAGGGTGTTGTGGTGAGTTTATCACCTAGAAATCGGGCGTAATGGACTTGACAGTGTTCTTTGACAGCTAGCCATTACTGTCAGCTGTCATCTGGTACACTTTTGATGCCAACCAAAGCTGTACTTTGCCCGGAAAAAATTATAAATCACGATGTACTCTCATCGATTTCATGTCCAGGGTGTTGTGGTAGGTTTATTACCTAGAAATCGTGTGAAATACACTTGACAGTGTACTTTGACAACTAGCCACTACTGTCAGCTGTCATTTGGTACCCTTTTGTTGCCGATAAAAGCTGTACTTCGCCCGGAAAAAATTATAGAACACGATGTACTCTTATCGATTTCATGTCCAGGGTGTTGTGGTGAGTTTATCACCTAGAAATCGGACGAAATGGACTTGACAGTGTACTTTGACAGCTAGCCATTGCTGTCAGCTGTCATTTAGTACTCTTTTGGTGCCAATAAAAGCTGTACTTCGCCCGGAAAAAATTATAGACGACGATGTATTCTCATCGATTTCATGTCCAGGGTGTTGTGGTGAGTTTATCACCTAGAAATCGGGCGAAATGGACTTCACAATGTACTTTGACAGCTAGTGACTACTGTCAGCTGTCATTTGGTACCCTTTTGGTGCCGATGGAAGCTGCACTTCGCCCGGAAAAAATTATAGACGACGATGTACTCTCATCGATTTCATGTCCAGGGTGTTGTGGTGAGTTTATCACCTAGAAATCGGGCGAAATGGACTTGACAGTGTACTTTGACAGCTAGTGACTACTGTCAGCTGTCATCTGGTACACTTTTGATGCCAATCGAAGTTGTACTTTGCCCGGAAAAAATTATAAACGACGATGTACTCTCATCGATTTCATGTCCAGGGTGTTGTGGTAGGTTTATCACCTAGAAATTTTGTGAAATGAACTTCACAGTGTACTTTGACAGCTAGTGACTTTTATCAGCTGTCATTTGATTAACTTTTGATGCCGATCGGAGCTGTACTTCGCCCGGAAAAAATTATAGAACACGATGTACTCTCATCGATTTCATGTCCAGGGTGTTGTGGTGAGTTTATCACCTAGAAATCGGGCGTAATGGACTTGACAGTGTACTTTGACAGCTAGCCATTGCTGTCAGCTGTCACGTGGTATACTTTTGATGCCAATCGAAGCTGTACTTTGCCCGGAAAAAATTATAAACGACGATGTACTCTCATCGATTTCATGTCCAGGGTGTTGTGGTAGGTTTATCACCTAGAAATCGGGTGAAATGAACTTGACCGTGTACTTTGACAGCTGGTCACAACTGTCAGCTGTAATTTGATCAACTTTTGTTGCCGATCGGAGCTGTACTTTGCCCGGAAAAAATTATAGAACACGATGTACTCTCATCGATTTCATGTCCAGGGTGTTGTGGTGAGTTTATCACCTAGAAATCGGGCGAAATGGACTTGACAGTGTACTTTGGAAGCTAGTGACTACTGTCAGCTGTCATTTGGTACCCTTTTGGTGCCGATAGAAGCTGTACTTCGCCCGGAAAAAATTATAGACGACGATGTACTCTCATCGATTTCATATCCAGGGTGTTGTGGTGAGTTTATCACCTAGGAATCGGGCGTAATGGACTTGACAGTGTACTTTGGAAGCTAGTGACTACTGTCAGCTGTCATTTGGTACCCTTTTGGTGCCGATAGAAGCTGTACTTCGCCCGGAAAAAATTATAGACGACGATGTACTCTCATCGATTTCATATCCAGGGTGTTGTGGTGAGTTTATCACCTAGGAATCGGGCGTAATGGACTTGACAGTGTACTTTGACAGCTACACATTACTGTCAGCTGTCATCTGGTACACTTTTGATGCCAATCGAAGCTGTACTTTGCCCGGAAAAAATTATAAACGACGATGTACTCTCATTGATTTCATGTCCAAGGTGTTGTGGTAGGTTTATTACCTAGAAATCGTGTGAAATACACTTGACAGTGTACTTTGGCAACTAGCCACTACTGTCAGCTGTCATTTGGTACCCTTTTGGTGCCGATAGAAGCTGTACTTCGCCCGGAAAAAAATATAGACGACGATGTACTCTCATCGATTTCATGTCCAGGGTGTTGTGGTGAGTTTATCACCTAGAAATCGGGCGTAATGGACTTGACAGTGTACCTTGACAGCTAGTCATTACTAACAGCTGTCATCTGTTACACTTTTGATGCCATTCGAAGCTGTACTTTGCCCGGAAAAAATTATAAACGACGATGTACTCTCATCGATTTCATGTCCAGGGTGTTGTGGTAGGTTTATCACCTAGAAATCGGGTGAAATGAACTTGACAGTGTACTTTGGCAGCTGGTCACATTTGTCAGCTGTCATTTGATTAACTTTTGATGCCGATCGGAGCTGTACTTTGCCCGGAAAAAATTATAGAACACGATGTACTCTCATCGATTTCATGTCCAGGGTGTTGTGGTGAGTTTATTACCTAGAAATCGGGCGAAATGGACTTGACAGTGTACTTTGAAAGCTAGTGTTTACTGTCAGCTGTCATTTGGTACCCTTTTGCTGCCGATCGAAGCTGTACTTCGCCCGGAAAAAATTACAAACGACGATGTACTCTCATTGATTTCATGTCCAAGGTGTTGTGGTAGGTTTATTACCTAGAAATCGTGTGAAATACACTTGACAGTGTACTTTGACAACTAGCCACTACTGTCAGCTGTCATTTGGTACCCTTTTGTTGCCGATAAAAGCTGTACTTCGCCCGGAAAAAATTATAGAACACGATGTACTCTTATCGATTTCATGTCCAGGGTGTTGTGGTGAGTTTATTACCTAGAAATCGGGCGAAATGGACTTGACAGTGTACTTTGAAAGCTAGCGACTACTGTCAACTGTCATTTGGTACCCTTTTGGTGCCGATAGAAGCTGTACTTCGCCCGGAAAAAATTATAGACGACGATGTACTCTCATCGATTTCATGTCCAGGGTGTTGTGGTGAGTTTATCACCTAGAAATCGGGCGAAATGGACTTCACAATGTACTTTGACAGCTAGTGACTACTGTCAGCTGTCATTTGGTACCCTTTTGGTGCCGATAGAAGCTGCACTTCGCCCGGAAAAAATTATAGACGACGATGTACTCTCATCGATTTCATGTCCAGGGTGTTGTGGTGAGTTTATCACCTAGGAATCGGGCGAAATGGACTTGACAGTGTACTTTGGAAGCTAGTGACTACTGTCAGCTGTCATTTGGTACCCTTTTGGTGCCGATAGAAGCTGTACTTCGCCCGGAAAAAATTATAGACGACGATGTACTCTCATCGATTTCATGTCCAGGGTGTTGTGGTGAGTTTATCACCTAGAAATCGGGCGTAATGGACTTGACAGTGTACTTCGACAGCTAGCCATTACTGTAAGCTGTCATCTGGTACACTTTTGATGCCAATCGAAGCTGTACTTTGCCCGGAAAAAATTATAAACGACGATGTACTCTCATCGATTTCATGTCCAGGGTGTTGTGGTAGCTTTATCACCTAGAAATTTTGTGAAATGAACTTCACAGTGTACTTTGACAGCTAGTGACTTTTATCAGCTGTCATTTGATTAACTTTTGATGCCAATCGGAGCTGTACTTCGCCCGGAAAAAATTATAGAACACGATGTACTCTCATCGATTTCATGTCCAGGGTGTTGTGGTGAGTTTATCACCTAGGAATCGGGCGAAATGGACTTGACAGTGTACTTTGGAAGCTAGTGACTACTGTCAGCTGTCATTTGGTACCCTTTTGGTGCCGATAGAAGCTGTACTTCGCCCGGAAAAAATTATAGACGACGATGTACTCTCATCGATTTCATGTCCAGGGTGTTGTGGTGAGTTTATCACCTAGAAATCGGGCGTAATGGACTTGACAGTGTACTTTGACAGCTAGCCATTACTGTCAGCTGTCATCTGGTACACTTTTGATGCCAACCGAAGCTGTACTTTGCCCGGAAAAAATTATAAACGACGATGTACTCTCATCGATTTCATGTCCAGGGTGTTGTGGTAGGTTTATCACCTAGAAATCGGGTGAAATGAACTTGACAGTGTACTTTGACAGCTGGTCACAACTGTCAGCTGTAATTTGATCAACTTTTGATGCCGATCGGAGCTGTACTTCGCCCGGAAAAAATTATAGAACACGATGTACTCTCATCGATTTCATGTCCAGGGTGTTGTGGTGAGTTTATCACCTAGAAATCGGGCGAAATGGACTTGACAGTGTACTTTGGAAGCTAGAGACTACTGTCAGCTGTCATTTGGTACCCTTTTGGTGCCGATAGAAGCTGTACTTCGCCCGGAAAAAATTATAGACGACGATGTACTCTCATCGATTTCATATCCAGGGTGTTGTGGTGAGTTTATCACCTAGGAATCGGGCGTAATGGACTTGACAGTGTACTTTGGCAGCTACACATTACTGTCAGCTGTCATCTGGTACACTTTTGATGCCAATCGAAGCTGTACTTTGCCCGGAAAAAATTATAAACGACGATGTACTCTCATCGATTTCATGTCCAGGGTGTTGTGGTAGGTTTATCACCTAGAAATCGGGTGAAATGAACTTGACAGTGTACTTTGGCAGCTGGTCACATTTGTCAGCTGTCATTTGATTAACTTTTGATGCCGATCGGAGCTGTACTTTGCCCGGAAAAAATTATAGAACACGATGTACTCTCATCGATTTCATGTCCTGGGTGTTGTGGTGAGTTTATTACCTAGAAATCGGGCGAAATGGACTTGACAGTGTACTTTGAAAGCTAGTGTTTACTGTCAGCTGTCATTTGGTACCCTTTTGCTGCCGATCGAAGCTGTACTTCGCCCGGAAAAAATTACAAACGACGATGTACTCTCATTGATTTCATGTCCAAGGTGTTGTGGTAGGTTTATTACCTAGAAATCGTGTGAAATACACTTGACAGTGTACTTTGACGACTAGTCACTACTGTCAGCTGTCATTTGGTTTCCTTTTGTTGCCGATAAAAGCTGTACTTCGCCCGGAAAAAATTATAGAACACGATGTACTCTTATCGATTTCATGTCCAGGGTGTTGTGGTGAGTTTATCACCTAGAAATCGGGCGAAATGGACTTGACAGTGTACTTTGAAAGCTAGCGACTACTGTCAACTGTCATTTGGTACCCTTTTGGTGCCGATAGAAGCTGTACTTCGCCCGGAAAAAATTATAGACGACGATGTACTCTCATCGATTTCATGTCCAGGGTGTTGTGGTGAGTTTATCACCTAGAAATCGGGCGAAATGGACTTCACAATGTACTTTGACAGCTAGTGACTACTGTCAGCTGTCATTTGGTACCCTTTTGGTGCCGATAGAAGCTGCACTTCGCCCGGAAAAAATTATAGACGACGATGTACTCTCATCGATTTCATGTCCAGGGTGTTGTGGTGAGTTTATCACCTAGGAATCGGGCGAAATGGACTTGACAGTGTACTTTGGAAGCTAGTGACTACTGTCAGCTGTCATTTGGTACCCTTTTGGTGCCGATAGAAGCTGTACTTCGCCCGGAAAAAATTATAGACGACGATGTACTCTCATCGATTCCATGTCCAGGGTGTTGTGGTGAGTTTATCACCTAGAAATCGGGCGTAATGGACTTGACAGTGTACTTCGACAGCTAGCCATTACTGTCAGCTGTCATCTGTTACACTTTTAATGCCAATCGAAGCTGTACTTTGCCCGGAAAAAATTATAAACGACGATGTACTCTCATCGATTTCATGTCCAGGGTGTTGTGGTAGGTTTATCACCTAGAAATTTTGTGAAATGAACTTCACAGTGTACTTTGACAGCTAGTGACTTTTATCAGCTGTCATTTGATTAACTTTTGATGCCCATCGGAGCTGTACTTCGCCCGGAAAAAATTATAGAACACGATGTACTCTCATCGATTTCATGTCCAGGGTGTTGTGGTGAGTTTATCACCTAGAAATCGGGCGTAATGGACTTGACAGTGTACTTTGACAGCTAGTGACTACTGTCAGCTGTCATTTGGTACCCTTTTGGTGCCGATAGAAGCTGCACTTCGCCCAAAAAAATTATAGACGACGATGTACTCTCATCGATTTCATGTCCAGGGTGTTGTGGTGAGTTTATCACCTAGAAATCGGGCGTAATGGACTAAACAGTGTACTTTGACAGCTAGTCATTACTGTCAGCTGTCATCTGATACACTTTTGATGCCAACCGAAGCTGTACTTTGCCCGGAAAAAATTATAAACGACGATGTACTCTCATCGATTTCATGTCCAGGGTGTTGTGGTAGGTTTATCACCTAGAAATCGGGTGAAATGAACTTGACAGTGTACTTTGACAGCTGGTCACAACTGTCAGCTGTAATTTGATCAACTTTTGATGCCGATCGGAGCTGTACTTCGCCCGGAAAAAATTATAGAACACGATGTACTCTCATCGATTTCATGTCCAGGGTGTTGTGGTGAGTTTATCACCTAGAAATCGGGCGTAAGGGACTTGACAGTGTACTTTGACAGCTAGTGACTACTGTCAGCTGTCATTTGGTACCCTTTTGGTGCCGATAGAAGCTGCACTTCGCCCGGAAAAAATTATAGACGACGATGTACTCTCATCGATTTCATGTCCAGGGTGTTGTGGTGAGTTTATCACCTAGAAATCGGGCGTAATGGACTTGACAGTGTTCTTTCACAGCTAGTCATTACTGTCAGCTGTCATCTGGTACACTTTTGATGCCAACCAAAGCTGTACTTTGCCCGGAAAAAATTATAAACGACGATGTACTCTCATCGATTTCATGTCCAGGGTGTTGTGGTAGGTTTATCACCTAGAAATCGGGTGAAATGAACTTGACAGTGTACTTTGGCAGCTGGTCACAACTGTCAGCTGTCATTTGATTAACTTTTGATGCCGATCGGAGCTGTACTTTGCCCGGAAAAAATTATAGAACACGATGTACTCTCATCGATTTCATGTCCAGAGTGTTGTGGTGAGTTTATTACCTAGAAATTGGGCGAAATGGACTTGACAGTGTACTTTGAAAGCTAGTGATTACTGTCAGCTGTCATTTGGTACCCTTTTGCTGCCGATCGAAGCTGTACTTCGCCCGGAAAAAATTACAAACGACGATGTACTCTCATTGATTTCATGTCCAAGGTGTTGTGGTAGGTTTATTACCTAGAAATCGTGTGAAATACACTTGACAGTGTACTTTGACAACTAGCCACTACTGTCAGCTGTCATTTGGTACCCTTTTGGTGCCGATAGAAGCTGTACTTTGCCCGGAAAAAATTATAGACGACGATGTACTCTCATCGATTTCATATCCAGGGTGTTGTGGTGAGTTTATCACCTAGGAATCGGGCGTAATGGACTTGACAGTGTACTTTGACAGCTACACATTACTGTCAGCTGTCATCTGGTACACTTTTGATGCCAATCGAAGCTGTACTTTGCCCGGAAAAAATTATAAACGACGATGTACTCTCATTGATTTCATGTCCAAGGTGTTGTGGTAGGTTTATTACCTAGAAATCGTGTGAAATACACTTGACAGTGTACTTTGGCAACTAGCCACTACTGTCAGCTGTCATTTGGTACCCTTTTGGTGCCGATAGAAGCTGTACTTCGCCCGGAAAAAATTATAGACGACGATGTACTCTCATCGATTTCATGTCCAGGGTGTTGTGGTGAGTTTATCACCTAGAAATCGGGCGTAATGGACTTGACAGTGTTCTTTGACAGCTAGCCATTACTAACAGCTGTCATCTGTTACACTTTTGATGCCAATCGAAGCTGTACTTTGCCCGGAAAAAATTATAAACGACGAAGTACTCTCATCGATTTCATGTCCAGGGTGTTGTGGTAGGTTTATCACCTAGAAATCGGGTGAAATGAACTTGACAGTGTACTTTGGCAGCTGGTCACATTTGTCAGCTGTCATTTGATTAACTTTTGATGCCGATCGGAGCTGTACTTTGCCCGGAAAAAATTATAGAACACGATGTACTCTCATCGATTTCATGTCCTGGGTGTTGTGGTGAGTTTATTACCTAGAAATCGGGCGAAATGGACTTGACAGTGTACTTTGAAAGCTAGTGTTTACTGTCAGCTGTCATTTGGTACCCTTTTGCTGCCGATCGAAGCTGTACTTCGCCCGGAAAAAATTACAAACGACGATGTACTCTCATTGATTTCATGTCCAAGGTGTTGTGGTAGGTTTATTACCTAGAAATCGTGTGAAATACACTTGACAGTGTACTTTGACGACTAGTCACTACTGTCAGCTGTCATTTAGTTTCCTTTTGTTGCCGATAAAAGCTGTACTTCGCCCGGAAAAAATTATAGAACACGATGTACTCTTATCGATTTCATGTCCAGGGTGTTGTGGTGAGTTTATCACCTAGAAATCGGGCGAAATGGACTTGACAGTGTACTTTGAAAGCTAGCGACTACTGTCAACTGTCATTTGGTACCCTTTTGGTGCCGATAGAAGCTGTACTTCGCCCGGAAAAAATTATAGACGACGATGTACTCTCATCGATTTCATGTCCAGGGTGTTGTGGTGAGTTTATCACCTAGAAATCGGGCGAAATGGACTTCACAATGTACTTTGACAGCTAGTGACTACTGTCAGCTGTTATTTGGTACCCTTTTGGTGCCGATAGAAGCTGCACTTCGCCCGGAAAAAATTAAAGACGACGATGTACTCTCATCGATTTCATGTCCAGGGTGTTGTGGTGAGTTTATCACCTAGGAATCGGGCGAAATGGACTTGACAGTGTACTTTGGAAGCTAGTGACTACTGTCAGCTGTCATTTGGTACCCTTTTGGTGCCGATAGAAGCTGTACTTCGCCCGGAAAAAATTATAGACGACGATGTACTCTCATCGATTCCATGTCCAGGGTGTTGTGGTGAGTTTATCACCTAGAAATCGGGCGTAATGGACTTGACAGTGTACTTCGACAGCTAGCCATCACTGTCAGCTGTCATCTGGTACACTTTTGATGCCAATCGAAGCTGTACTTTGCCCGGAAAAAATTATAAACGACGATGTACTCTCATCGATTTCATGTCCAGGGTGTTGTGGTAGGTTTATCACCTAGAAATTTTGTGAAATGAACTTCACAGTGTACTTTGACAGCTAGTGACTTTTATCAGCTGTCATTTGATTAACTTTTGATGCCCATCGGAGCTGTACTTCGCCCGGAAAAAATTATAGAACACGATGTACTCTCATCGATTTCATGTCCAGGGTGTTGTGGTGAGTTTATCACCTAGAAATCGGGCGTAATGGACTTGACAGTGTACTTTGACAGCTAGTGACTACTGTCAGCTGTCATTTGGTACTCTTTTGGTGCCGATAGAAGTTGCACTTCGCCCGGAAAAAATTATAGACGACGATGTACTCTCATCGATTTCATGTCCAGGGTGTTGTGGTGAGTTTATCACCTAGAAATCGGGCGTAATGGACTTAACAGTGTACTTTGACAGCTAGTCATTACTGTCAGCTGTCATCTGATACACTTTTGATGCCAACCGAAGCTGTACTTTGCCCGGAAAAAATTATAAACGACGATGTACTCTCATCGATTTCATGTCCAGGGTGTTGTGGTAGGTTTATCACCTAGAAATCGGGTGAAATGAACTTGACAGTGTACTTTGACAGCTGGTCACAACTGTCAGCTGTAATTTGATCAACTTTTGATGCCGATCGGAGCTGTACTTCGCCCGGAAAAAATTATAGAACACGATGTACTCTCATCGATTTCATGTCCAGGGTGTTGTGGTGAGTTTATCACCTAGGAATCGGGCGAAATGGACTTGACAGTGTACTTTGAAAGCTAGTGACTACTGTCAGCTGTCATTTGGTACCCTTTTGGTGCCGATAGAAGCTGTACTTCGCCCGGAAAAAATTATAGACGACGATGTACTCTCATCGATTCCATGTCCAGGGTGTTGTGGTGAGTTTATCACCTAGAAATCGGGCGTAATGGACTTGACAGTGTACTTCGACAGCTAGCCATTACTGTCAGCTGTCATCTGGTACACTTTTGATGCCAATCGAAGCTGTACTTTGCCCGGAAAAAATTATAAACGACGATGTACTCTCATCGATTTCATGTCCAGGGTGTTGTGGTAGGTTTATCACCTAGAAATTTTGTGAAATGAACTTCACAGTGTACTTTGACAGCTAGTGACTTTTATCAGCTGTCATTTGATTAACTTTTGATGCCCATCGGAGCTGTACTTCGCCCGTAAAAAATTATAGAACACGATGTACTCTCATCGATTTCATGTCCAGGGTGTTGTGGTGAGTTTATCACCTAGAAATCGGGCGTAATGGACTTGACAGTGTACTTTGACAGCTAGTGACTACTGTCAGCTGTCATTTGGTACCCTTTTGGTGCCGATAGAAGCTGCACTTCGCCCGGAAAAAATTATAGACGACGATGTACTCTCATCGATTTCATGTCCAGGGTGTTGTGGTGAGTTTATCACCTAGAAATCGGGCGTAATGGACTTGACAGTGTTCTTTGACAGCTAGCCATTACTGTCAGCTGTCATCTGGTACACTTTTGATGCCAACCAAAGCTGTACTTTGCCCGGAAAAAATTATAAACGACGATGTACTCTCATCGATTTCATGTCCAGGGTGTTGTGGTAGGTTTATCACCTAGAAATCGGGTGAAATGAACTTGACAGTGTACTTTGGCAGCTGGTCACAACTGTCAGATGTCATTTGATTAACTTTTGATGCCGATCGGAGCTGTACTTTGCCCGGAAAAAATTATAGAACACGATGTACTCTCATCGATTTCATGTCCAGGGTGTTGTGGTGAGTTTATTACCTAGAAATTGGGCGAAATGGACTTGACAGTGTACTTTGGAAGCTAGTGATTACTGTCAGCTGTCATTTGGTACCCTTTTGCTGCCGATCGAAGCTGTACTTCGCCCGGAAAAAATTACAAACGACGATGTACTCTCATTGATTTCATGTCCAAGGTGTTGTGGTAGGTTTATTACCTAGAAATCGTGTGAAATACACTTGACAGTGTACTTTGACAACTAGCCACTACTGTCAGCTGTCATTTGGTACCCTTTTGTTGCCGATAAAAGCTGTACTTCGCCCGGAAAAAATTATAGAACACGATGTACTCTTATCGATTTCATGTCCAGGGTGTTGTGGTGAGTTTATCACCTAGAAATCGGGCGCAATGGACTTCACATTGTACTTTGACAGCTAGTGACTACTGTCAGCTGTCATTTGGTACCCTTTTGGTGCCGATGGAAGCTGCACTTCGCCCGGGAAAAATTATAGACGACGATGTACTCTCATCGATTTCATGTCCAGGGTGTTGTGGTGAGTTTATCACCTAGAAATCGGGCGAAATGGACTTGACAGTGTACTTTGACAGCTAGTGACTACTGTCAGCTGTCATCTGGTACACTTTTGATGCCAATCGAAGCTGTACTTTGCCCGGAAAAAATTATAAACGACGATGTACTCTCATCGATTTCATGTCCAGGGTGTTGTGGTAGGTTTATCACCTAGAAATTTTGTGAAATGAACTTCACAGTGTACTTTGACAGCTAGTGACTTTTATCAGCTGTCATTTGATTAACTTTTGATGCCGATCGGAGCTGTACTTCGCCCGGAAAAAATTATAGAACACGATGTACTCTCATCGATTTCATGTCCAGGGTGTTGTGGTGAGTTTATCACCTAGGAATCGGGCGAAATGGACTTGACAGTGTACTTTGGAAGCTAGTGACTACTGTCAGCTGTCATTTGGTACCCTTTTGGTGCCGATAGAAGCTGTACTTCGCCCGGAAAAAATTATAGACGACGATGTACTCTCATCGATTCCATGTCCAGGGTGTTGTGGTGAGTTTATCACCTAGAAATCGGGCGTAATGGACTTGACAGTGTACTTTGACAGCTAGCCATTACTGTCAGCTGTCATCTGGTACACCTTTGATGCCAATCGAAGCTGTACTTTGCCCGGAAAAAATTATAAACGACGATGTACTCTCATCGATTTCATGTCCAGGGTGTTGTGGTAGGTTTATCACCTAGAAATTTTGTGAAATGAACTTCACAGTGTACTTTGACAGCTAGTGACTTTTATCAGCTGTCATTTGATTAACTTTTGATGCCCATCGGAGCTGTACTTCGCCCGGAAAAAATTATAGAACACGATGTACTCTCATCGATTTCATGTCCAGGGTGTTGTGGTGAGTTTATCACCTAGAAATCGGGCGTAATGGACTTGACAGTGTACTTTGACAGCTAGTGACTACTGTCAGCTGTCATTTGGTACCCTTTTGGTGCCGATAGAAGCTGCACTTCGCCCGGAAAAAATTATAGACGACGATGTACTCTCATCGATTTCATGTCCAGGGTGTTGTGGTGAGTTTATCACCTAGAAATCGGGCGTAATGGACTTGACAGTGTTCTTTGACAGCTAGCCATTACTGTCAGCTGTCATCTGGGACACTTTTGATGCCAACCAAAGCTGTACTTTGCCCGGAAAAAATTATAAACGACGATGTACTCTCATCGATTTCATGTCCAGGGTGTTGTGTTAGGTTTATCACCTAGAAATCGGGTGAAATGAACTTGACAGTGTACTTTGGCAGCTGGTCACAACTGTCAGCTGTCATTTGATTATTTTTTGATGCCGATCGGAGCTGTACTTTGCCCGGAAAAAATTATAGAACACGATGTACTCTCATCGATTTCATGTCCAGGGTGTTGTGGTGAGTTTATTACCTAGAAATTAGGCGAAATGGACTTGACAGTGTACTTTGGAAGCTAGTGATTACTGTCAGCTGTCATTTGGTACCCATTTGCTGCCGATCGAAGCTGTACTTCGCCCGGAAAAAATTACAAACGACGATGTACTCTCATTGATTTCATGTCCAAGGTGTTGTGGTAGGTTTATTACCTAGAAATCGTGTGAAATACACTTGACAGTGTACTTTGACAACTAGCCACTACTGTCAGCTGTCATTTGGTTCCCTTTTGTTGCCGATAAAAGCTGTACTTCGCCCGGAAAAAATTATAGAACACGATGTACTCTTATCGATTTCATGTCCAGGGTGTTGTGGTGAGTTTATCACCTAGAAATCGGGCGTAATGGACTTGACAGTGTACTTCGACAGCTAGCCATTACTGTCAGCTGTCATCTGGTACACTTTTGATGCCAATCGAAGCTGTACTTTGCCCGGAAAAAATTATAAACGACGATGTACTCTCATCGATTTCATGTCCAGGGTGTTGTGGTAGGTTTATCACCTAGAAATTTTGTGAAATGAACTTCACAGTGTACTTTGACAGCTAGTGACTTTTATCAGCTGTCATTTGATTAACTTTTGATGCCCATCGGAGCTGTACTTCGCCCGTAAAAAATTATAGAACACGATGTACTCTCATCGATTTCATGTCCAGGGTGTTGTGGTGAGTTTATCACCTAGAAATCGGGCGTAATGGACTTGACAGTGTACTTTGACAGCTAGTGACTACTGTCAGCTGTCATTTGGTACCCTTTTGGTGCCGATAGAAGCTGCACTTCGCCCGGAAAAAATTATAGACGACGATGTACTCTCATCGATTTCATGTCCAGGGTGTTGTGGTGAGTTTATCACCTAGAAATCGGGCGTAATGGACTTGACAGTGTTCTTTGACAGCTAGCCATTACTGTCAGCTGTCATCTGGTACACTTTTGATGCCAACCAAAGCTGTACTTTGCCCGGAAAAAATTATAAACGACGATGTACTCTCATCGATTTCATGTCCAGGGTGTTGTGGTAGGTTTATCACCTAGAAATCGGGTGAAATGAACTTGACAGTGTACTTTGGCAGCTGGTCACAACTGTCAGATGTCATTTGATTAACTTTTGATGCCGATCGGAGCTGTACTTTGCCCGGAAAAAATTATAGAACACGATGTACTCTCATCGATTTCATGTCCAGGGTGTTGTGGTGAGTTTATTACCTAGAAATTGGGCGAAATGGACTTGACAGTGTACTTTGGAAGCTAGTGATTACTGTCAGCTGTCATTTGGTACCCTTTTGCTGCCGATCGAAGCTGTACTTCGCCCGGAAAAAATTACAAACGACGATGTACTCTCATTGATTTCATGTCCAAGGTGTTGTGGTAGGTTTATTACCTAGAAATCGTGTGAAATACACTTGACAGTGTACTTTGACAACTAGCCACTACTGTCAGCTGTCATTTGGTACCCTTTTGTTGCCGATAAAAGCTGTACTTCGCCCGGAAAAAATTATAGAACACGATGTACTCTTATCGATTTCATGTCCAGGGTGTTGTGGTGAGTTTATCACCTAGAAATCGGGCGCAATGGACTTCAGATTGTACTTTGACAGCTAGTGACTACTGTCAGCTGTCATTTGGTACCCTTTTGGTGCCGATGGAAGCTGCACTTCGCCCGGGAAAAATTATAGACGACGATGTACTCTCATCGATTTCATGTCCAGGGTGTTGTGGTGAGTTTATCACCTAGAAATCGGGCGAAATGGACTTGACAGTGTACTTTGACAGCTAGTGACTACTGTCAGCTGTCATCTGGTACACTTTTGATGCCAATCGAAGCTGTACTTTGCCCGGAAAAAATTATAAACGACGATGTACTCTCATCGATTTCATGTCCAGGGTGTTGTGGTAGGTTTATCACCTAGAAATTTTGTGAAATGAACTTCACAGTGTACTTTGACAGCTAGTGACTTTTATCAGCTGTCATTTGATTAACTTTTGATGCCGATCGGAGCTGTACTTCGCCCGGAAAAAATTATAGAACACGATGTACTCTCATCGATTTCATGTCCAGGGTGTTGTGGTGAGTTTATCACCTAGGAATCGGGCGAAATGGACTTGACAGTGTACTTTGGAAGCTAGTGACTACTGTCAGCTGTCATTTGGTACCCTTTTGGTGCCGATAGAAGCTGTACTTCGCCCGGAAAAAATTATAGACGACGATGTACTCTCATCGATTCCATGTCCAGGGTGTTGTGGTGAGTTTATCACCTAGAAATCGGGCGTAATGGACTTGACAGTGTACTTTGACAGCTAGCCATTACTGTCAGCTGTCATCTGGTACACCTTTGATGCCAATCGAAGCTGTACTTTGCCCGGAAAAAATTATAAACGACGATGTACTCTCATCGATTTCATGTCCAGGGTGTTGTGGTAGGTTTATCACCTAGAAATTTTGTGAAATGAACTTCACAGTGTACTTTGACAGCTAGTGACTTTTATCAGCTGTCATTTGATTAACTTTTGATGCCCATCGGAGCTGTACTTCGCCCGGAAAAAATTATAGAACACGATGTACTCTCATCGATTTCATGTCCAGGGTGTTGTGGTGAGTTTATCACCTAGAAATCGGGCGTAATGGACTTGACAGTGTACTTTGACAGCTAGTGACTACTGTCAGCTGTCATTTGGTACCCTTTTGGTGCCGATAGAAGCTGCACTTCGCCCGGAAAAAATTATAGACGACGATGTACTCTCATCGATTTCATGTCCAGGGTGTTGTGGTGAGTTTATCACCTAGAAATCGGGCGTAATGGACTTGACAGTGTACTTTGACAGCTAGCCATTACTGTCAGCTGTCATCTGGGACACTTTTGATGCCAACCAAAGCTGTACTTTGCCCGGAAAAAATTATAAACGACGATGTACTCTCATCGATTTCATGTCCAGGGTGTTGTGTTAGGTTTATCACCTAGAAATCGGGTGAAATGAACTTGACAGTGTACTTTGGCAGCTGGTCACAACTGTCAGCTGTCATTTGATTATTTTTTGATGCCGATCGGAGCTGTACTTTGCCCGGAAAAAATTATAGAACACGATGTACTCTCATCGATTTCATGTCCAGGGTGTTGTGGTGAGTTTATTACCTAGAAATTAGGCGAAATGGACTTGACAGTGTACTTTGGAAGCTAGTGATTACTGTCAGCTGTCATTTGGTACCCATTTGCTGCCGATCGAAGCTGTACTTCGCCCGGAAAAAATTACAAACGACGATGTACTCTCATTGATTTCATGTCCAAGGTGTTGTGGTAGGTTTATTACCTAGAAATCGTGTGAAATACACTTGACAGTGTACTTTGACAACTAGCCACTACTGTCAGCTGTCATTTGGTTCCCTTTTGTTGCCGATAAAAGCTGTACTTCGCCCGGAAAAAATTATAGAACACGATGTACTCTTATCGATTTCATGTCCAGGGTGTTGTGGTGAGTTTATCACCTAGAAATCGGGCGAAATGGACTTGACAGTGTACTTTGACAGCTAGCCATTGCTGTCAGCTGTCATTTAGTACTCTTTTGGTGCCAATAAAAGCTGTACTTCGCCCGGAAAAAATTATAGACGACGATGTATTCTCATCGATTTCATGTCCAGGGTGTTGTGGTGAGTTATTCACCTAGAAATCGGGCGCAATGGACTTCACATTGTACTTTGACAGCTAGTGACTACTGTCAGCTGTCATTTGGTACCCTTTTGGTGCCGATGGAAGCTGCACTTCGCCCGGGAAAAATTATAGACGACGATGTACTCTCATCGATTTCATGTCCAGGGTGTTGTGGTGAGTTTATCACCTAGAAATCGGGCGAAATGGACTTGACAGTGTACTTTGACAGCTAGTGACTACTGTCAGCTGTCATCTGGTACACTTTTGATGCCAATCGAAGCTGTACTTTGCCCGGAAAAAATTATAAACGACGATGTACTCTCATCGATTTCATGTCCAGGGTGTTGTGGTAGGTTTATCACCTAGAAATTTTGTGAAATGAACTTCACAGTGTACTTTGACAGCTAGTGACTTTTATCAGCTGTCATTTGATTAACTTTTGATGCCGATCGGAGCTGTACTTCGCCCAGAAAGAATTATAGAACACGATGTACTCTCATCGATTTCATGTCCAGGGTGTTGTGGTGAGTTTATCACCTAGAAATCGGGCGTAATGGACTTGACAGTGTACTTTGGCAGCTAGTGACTACTGTCAGCTGTCATTTGGTACCCTTTTGGTGCCGATAGAAGCTGCACTTCGCCCGGAAAAAATTATAGACGACGATGTACTCTCATCGATTTCATGTCCAGGGTGTTGTGGTGAGTTTATCACCTAGAAATCGGGCGTAATGGACTTAACAGTGTACTTTGACAGCTAGTCATTACTGTCAGCTGTCATCTGAAACACTTTTGATGCCAACCGAAGCTGTACTTTGCCCGGAAAAAATTATAAACGACGATGTACTCTCATCGATTTCATGTCCAGGGTGTTGTGGTAGGTTTATCACCTAGAAATCGGGTGAAATGAACTTGACAGTGTACTTTGACAGCTGGTCACAACTGTCAGCTGTAATTTGATCAACTTTTGATGCCGATCGGAGCTGTACTTCGCCCGGAAAAAATTATAGAACACGATGTACTCTCATCGATTTCATGTCCAGGGTGTTGTGGTGAGTTTATCACCTAGAAATCGGGCGAAATGGACTTGACAGTGTACTTTGGAAGCTAGTAACTACTGTCAGCTGTCATTTGGTATCCCTTTGGTGCCGATAGAAGCTGTACTTCGCCCGGAAAAAATTATAGAACACGATGTACTCTCATCGATTTCATATCCAGGGTGTTGTGATGAGTTTATCACCTAGGAATCGGGCGTAATGGACTTGACAGTGTACTTTGACAGCTACACATTACTGTCAGCTGTCATCTGGTACACTTTTGATGCCAATCGAAGCTGTACTTTGCCCGGAAAAAATTATAAACGACGATGTACTCTCATTGATTTCATGTCCAAGGTGTTGTGGTAGGTTTATTACCTAGAAAACGTGTGAAATACACTTGACAGTGTACTTTGGCAACTAGCCACTACTGTCAGCTGTCATTTGGTACCCTTTTGGTGCCGATAGAAGCTGTACTTCGCCCGGAAAAAATTATAGACGACGATGTACTCTCATCGATTTCATGTCCAGGGTGTTGTGGTGAGTTTATCACCTAGAAATCGGGCGTAATGGACTTGACAGTGTACCTTGACAGCTAGCCATTACTACCAGCTGTCATCTGCTTTACTTTTGATGCCAATCGAAGCTGTACTTTGCCCGGAAAAAATTATAAACGACGATGTACTCTCATCGATTTCATGTCCAGGGTGTTGTGGTAGGTTTATCACCTAGAAATCGGGTGAAATGAACTTGACAGTGTACTTTGGCAGCTGGTCACATTTGTCAGCTGTCATTTGATTAACTTTTCATGCCGATCGGAGCTGTACTTTGCCCGGAAAAAATTATAGAACACGATGTACTCTCATCGATTTCATGTCCTGGGTGTTGTGGTGAGTTTATTACCTAGAAATCGGGCGAAATGGACTTGACAGTGTACTTTGAAAGCTAGTGTTTACTGTCAGCTGTCATTTGGTACCCTTTTGCTGCCGATCGAAGCTGTACTTCGCCCGGAAAAAATTACAAACGACGATGTACTCTCATTGATTTCATGTCCAAGGTGTTGTGGTAGGTTTATTACCTAGAAATCGTGTGAAATACACTTGACAGTGTACTTTGACGACTAGTCACTACTGTCAGCTGTCATTTGGTTTCCTTTTGTTGCCGATAAAAGCTGTACTTCGCCCGGAAAAAATTATAGAACACGATGTACTCTTATCGATTTCATGTCCAGGGTGTTGTGGTGAGTTTATCACCTAGAAATCGGGCGAAATGGACTTGACAGTGTACTTTGAAAGCTAGCGACTACTGTCAACTGTCATTTGGTACCCTTTTGGTGCCGATAGAAGCTGTACTTCGCCCGGAAAAAATTATAGACGACGATGTACTCTCATCGATTTCATGTCCAGGGTGTTGTGGTGAGTTTATCACCTAGAAATCGGGCGAAATGGACTTCACAATGTACTTTGACAGCTAGTGACTACTGTCAGCTGTCATTTGGTACCCTTTTGGTGCCGATAGAAGCTGCACTTCGCCCGGAAAAAATTATAGACGACGATGTACTCTCATCGATTTCATGTCCAGGGTGTTGTGGTGAGTTTATCACCTAGGAATCGGGCGAAATGGACTTGACAGTGTACTTTGGAAGCTAGTGACTACTGTCAGCTGTCATTTGGTACCCTTTTGGTGCCGATAGAAGCTGTACTTCGCCCGGAAAAAATTATAGACGACGATGTACTCTCATCGATTCCATGTCCAGGGTGTTGTGGTGAGTTTATCACCTAGAAATCGGGCGTAATGGACTTGACAGTGTACTTCGACAGCTAGCCATTACTGTCAGCTGTCATCTGGTACACTTTTGATGCCAATCGAAGCTGTACTTTGCCCGGAAAAAATTATAAACGACGATGTACTCTCATCGATTTCATGTCCAGGGTGTTGTGGTAGGTTTATCACCTAGAAATTTTGTGAAATGAACTTCACAGTGTACGTTGACAGCTAGTGACTTTTATCAGCTGTCATTTGATTAACTTTTGATGCCCATCGGAGCTGTACTTCGCCCGGAAAAAATTATAGAACACGATGTACTCTCATCGATTTCATGTCCAGGGTGTTGTGGTGAGTTTATCACCTAGAAATCGGGCGTAATGGACTTGACAGTGTACTTTGACAGCTAGCCATTACTGTCAGCTGTCATTTGGTACACTTTTGATGCCAACCGAAGCTGTACTTTGCCCGGAAAAAATTATAAACGACGATGTACTCTCATCGATTTCATGTCCAGGGTGTTGTGGTAGGTTTATCACCTAGAAATCGGGTGAAATGAACTTGACAGTGTACTTTGACAGCTGGTCACAACTGTCAGCTGTCATTTGATCAACTTTTGATGCCGATCGGAGCTGTACTTCGCCCGGAAAAAATTATAGAACACGATGTACTCTCATCGATTTCATGTCCAGGGTGTTGTGGTGAGTTTATCACCTAGAAATCGGGCCAAATGGACTTGACAGTGTACTTTGGAAGCTAGTGACTACTGTCAGCTGTCATTTGGTACCCTTTTGGTGCCGATAGAAGCTGTACTTCGCCCGGAAAAAATTATAGACGACGATGTACTCTCATCGATTTCATATCCAGGGTGTTGTGGTGAGTTTATCACCTAGGAATCGGGCGTAATGGACTTGACAGTGTACTTTGACAGCTACACATTACTGTCAGCTGTCATCTGGTACTATTTTGATGCCAATCGAAGCTGTACTTTGCCCGGAAAAAATTATAAACGACGATGTACTCTCATTGATTTCATGTCCAAGGTGTTGTGGTAGGTTTATTACCTAGAAATCGTGTGAAATACACTTGACAGTGTACTTTGGCAACTAGCCACTACTGTCAGCTGTCATTTGGTACCCTTTTGGTGCCGATAGAAGCTGTACTTCGCCCGGAAAAAATTATAGACGACGATGTACTCTCATCGATTTCATGTCCAGGGTGTTGTGGTGAGTTTATCACCTAGAAATCGGGCGTAATGGACTTGACAGTGTACTTTGACAGCTAGCCATTACTAACAGCTGTCATCTGGTACACTTTTGATGCCAATCGAAGCTGTACTTTGCCCGGAAAAAATTATAAACGACGATGTACTCTCATCGATTTCATGTCCAGGGTGTTGTGGTAGGTTTATCACCTAGAAATCGGGTGAAATGAACTTGACAGTGTACTTTGACAGCTAGCCATTACTGTCAGCTGTCATCTGGTACACTTTTGATGCAGATGGGAGCTGTACTTCGCCCGGAAAAAATTATAGAACACGATGTACTCTCATCGATTTCATGTCCAGGGTGTTGTGGTGAGTTTATCACCTAGAAATCGGGCGGAATGGACTTGACAGTGTACTTTGACAGCTAGACATTACTGTCAGCTGTCATCTGGTACACTTTTGATGCCGATCGGAGCTGTACTTCGCCCGGAAAAAATTATAGAACACGATGTACTCTCATCGATTTCATGTGTAGGGTGTTGTGGTGAGTTTATCACCTAGAAATCGGGCGAAATGGACTTGACAGTGTACTTAGACAGCTAGTGACTACTAACAGCTGTCATTTGCTACCCTTTTGGTGCCGATAGAAGCTGTACTTCGCCCGGAAAAAATTATAGACGACGATGTATTCTCATCGATTTCATGTCCAGGGTGTTTTGGTAAGTTTATCACCTAGAAATCGGGCGTTATGGACTTGACAGTGTACTTCGACAGCTAGCCATTACTGTCAGCTGTCATCTGGTACACTTTTGATGCCAATCAAAGCTGTACTTTGCCCGGAAAAAATTATAAACGACGATGTAGTCTCATCGATTTCATGTCCAGGGTGTTGTGGTAGGTTTATCACCTAGAAATCGGGTGAAATGAACTTGACAGTGTACTTTGGCAGCTGGTCACAACTGTCAGCTGTCATTTGATTAACTTTTGATGCCAATCGAAGCTGTACTTCGCCCGGAAAAAATTATAGAACACGATGTACTCTCATCGATTTCATGTCCAGGGTGTTGTGGTGAGTTTATCACCTAGAAATCGGGCGAAATGGACTTGACAGTGTACTTTGACAGCTAGTGATAACTGTCAGCTGTCATTTGGTACCCTTTTGGTGCCGATAGAAGCTGTACTTCGCCCGGAAAAAATTATAGACGACGATGTACTCTCATCGATTTCATGTCCAGGGTGTTGTGGTGAGTTTATCACCTAGAAATCTGGCGTAATGGACTTGACAGTGTACTTTGACAGCTAGTCATTACTGTCAGCTGTCATCTGGTACACTTTTGATGCCAATCGAAGCAGTACTTTGCCCGGAAAAAATTATAAACGACGATGTACTCTCATTGATTTCATGTCCAAGGTGTTGTGGTAGGTTTATTACCTAGAAATCGTGTGAAATACACTTGACAGTGCATTTTTACAACTAGCCACTACCATCAGCTGTCCTATGGTAGCCTTTAATTGCCGATAAAAGCTGTACTTCGCCCGTAAAAAATTATAGAACACGATGTACTCTTATCGATTTCATGTCCAGGGTGTTGTGGTGAGTTTATCACCTAGAAATCGGGCGAAATGGACTTGACAGTGTAATTTGGAAGCTAGTGACTACTGTCAGCTGTCATTTGTTACCCTTTTGGTGCCGATAGAAGCTGTACTTCGCCCGGAAAAAATTATAGACGACGATGTATTCTCATCGATTTCATGTCCAGGGTGTTGTGGTGAGGTTATCACCTAGAAATCGGGCGAAATGGACTTGACAGTGTACTTTGACAGCTAGTGATTACTGTCAGCTGTCATTTGACACCCTTTTGGTGCCGACAGAAGCTGTACTTTGCCCGGAAAAAATTATAGAAGACGATGTACTCTCATCGATTTCATGTCCAGGGTGTTGTGGTAGGTTTATCACCTAGAAATCGGGTGAAATGAACTTGACAGTGTACTTTGACAGCTGTTCACAACTGTCAGCTGTCATTTGATTAATTTTTAATGCCGATCGGAGCTGTACTTCGCCCGGAAAAAATTAAAGAAAACGATGTACTCTCATCGATTTCATGTCCAGGGTGTTGTGGTGAGTTTATCACCTAGAAATCAGGCGTAATGGACTTGACAGTGTACTTTGACAGCTAGCCATTACTGTCAGCTGTCATTTGGTACACTTTTGATGCCAATCAAAGCTGCACTTTGCCCGGAAAAAATTATAAACGACGATGTACTCTCATCGATTTCATGTCCAGGGTGTTGTGGTAGGTTTATCACCTAGAAATCGGGTAAAATGAACTTGACAGTGTACTTTGACAGCTGGTCACAACTGTCAGCTGTCATTTGATTAACTTTTGATGCCGATCGGAGCTGTACTTCGCCCGGAAAAAATTATAGAACACGATGTACTCTCATCGATTTCATGTCCAGGGTGTTGTGGTGAGTTTATCACCTAGAAATCGGGCGTAATGGACTTGACAGTGTACTTTGACAGCTAGTTATTTTTGTCAGCTGTCATCTGGTATACTTTTGATGCCAATCGAAGCTGTACTTCGCCCGGAAAAAATTATAGACGACGATGTATTCTCATCGATTTCATGTCCAGGGTGTTGTGGTAAGTTTATCACCTAGAAATCGGGCGTATTGGACTTAACAATGTACTTTTACAGCTAGCTATAGCTGTCAGCTGTCATCTGGTACACTTTTGATGCCAATCGGAGCTGTACTTCGCCCGGAAAAAATTATAGAACACGATGTACTCTCATCGATTTCATGTCCAGGGTGTTGTGGTGAGTTTATCACCTAGAAATCGGGCGAAATGGACTTTACAGTGTACTTTGACAGCTAGCCATAACTGTCAGCTGTCATCTGGTACACTTTTGATGCCAATCGGAGCTGTACTTCGCCCGGAAAAAATTATAGAACACGATGTACTCTCATCGATTTCATGTCCAGGGTGTTGTGGTGAGTTTATCACCTAGAAATCGGGCGAAATGGACTTGACAGTCTACTTTGAAAGCTAGTGACTACTTTCAGCTGTCATTTGGTACCCTTTTGGTGCCGATAGAAGCTGTACTTCGCCCGGAAAAAATTATAGACGACGATGTATTCTCATCGATTTCATGTCCAGGGTGTTGTGGTAAGTTTATCACCTAGAAATCGGGCGTAATGGACTTGACAGTGTACTTTGACAGCTAGTCATTACTGTCAGCTGTCATCTGGTACACTTTTGATGCCAATCAAAGCTGTACTTTGCCCGGAAAAAATTATAAACGACGATGTACTCTCATCGATTTCATGTCCAGGGTGTTGTGGTAGGTTTATCACCTAGAAATCGGGCGAAATGAACTTGACAGTGTACTTTGACAGCTGGTCACAACTGTCAGCTGTCAATTGATTAACTTTTGATGCCCATCAGAGCTGTACTTCGCCCGGAAAAAAATATAGAACACGATGTACTCTCATCGATTTCATGTCCAGGGTGTTGTGGTGAGTTTATCACCTAGAAATCGGGCGAAATGGACTTGACAGTGTAATTTGACAGCTAGTCACTACTGTCAGCTGTCATTTGGTACCCTTTTGGTGCCAATAGAAGCTGTTTTTCGCCCGGAAAAATTATAGACGACGATGTATTCTCATCGATTTCATGTCCAGGGTGTTGTGGTGAGGTTATCACCTAGAAATCGGGCGAAATGGACTTGACAGTATACTTTGACAGCTAGTGACCACTGTCAGCTGTCATTTGGTACCCTTTTGTTGCCGATAAAAGCTGTATTTTGCCCGGAAAAAATTATAGACGACGATGTACTCTCATCGATTTCATGTCCAGGGTGTTGTGGTAGGTTTATCACCTAGAAATCGGGTGAAATGAACTTGACAGTGTAGTTTGGCAGCTGGTCACAACTGTCAGCTGTCATTTGATTAACTTTTAATGCCGATCGGAGCTGTACTTCGCCCGTCAAAAATTATAGAACACGATGTACTCTCATCGATTTCATGTCCAGGGTGTTGTGGTGAGTTTATCACCTAGAAATCGGGCGTAATGGACTTGACAGTGTAATTTGACAGCTAGCCATTACTGTCAGCTGTCATCTGGTACCCTTTTGGTGCCGATCCGAGCTGTACTTCGCCCGGAAAAAATTATAGAACACGATGTACTCCCATCGATTTCATGTGCAGGGTGTTGTGGTGAGTTTATCACCTAGAAATCGGGCGTAATGGACTTGACAGTGTACTTTGGCAGCTAGCCATTACTGTCAGCTGTCATTTGGTACACTTTTGATGCCAACGGAAGCTGTACTTTGCCCGGAAAAAATTATAAACGACGATGTACTCTCATCGATTTCATGTCCAGGGTGTTGTGGTAGGTTTATCACCTAGAAATCGGGTGAAATGAACTTGACAGTGTACTTTGACAGCTGGTCACAACTGTCAGCTGTAATTTGATCAACTTTTGATGCCGATCGGAGCTGTACTTCGCCCGGAAAAAATTATAGAACACGATGTACTCTCATCGATTTCATGTCCAGGGTGTTGTGGTGAGTTTATCACCTAGAAATCGGGCGTAATGGACTTGACAGTGTACTTTGACAGCTAGTCATTACTGTCAGCTGTCATCTGGTACACTTTTGATGCCAACCGAAGCTGTACTTTGCCCGGAAAAAATTATAGACGACGATGTACTCTCATCGATTTCATATCCAGGGTGTTGTGGTGAGTTTATCACCTAGGAATCGGGCGTAATGGACTTGACAGTGTACTTTGACAGCTACACATTACTGTCAGCTGTCATCTGGTACACTTTTGATGCCAATCGAAGCTGTACTTTGCCCGGAAAAAATTATAAACGACGATGTACTCTCATTGATTTCATGTCCAAGGTGTTGTGGTAGGTTGATTACCTAGAAATCGTGTGAAATACACTTGACAGTGTACTTTGCCAACTAGCCAACACTGTCAGCTGTCATTTGGTACCCTTTTGGTGCCGATAGAAGCTCTACTTCGCCCGGAAAAAAATATAGACGACGATGTACTCTCATCGATTTCATATCCAGGGTGTTGTGGTAGGTTTATCACCTAAAAATCGGGTGAAATGAACTTGACAGTGTACTTTGGCAGCTTATCACAACTGTCAGCTGTCATTTGATTAACTTTTAATGCCGATCGGAGCTGTACTTCGCCCGTCAAAAATTATAGAACACGATGTACTCTCATCGATTTCATGTCCAGGGTGTTGTGGTGAGTTTATCACCTAGAAATCGGGCGTAATGGACTTGACAGTGTACTTTGACAGCTAGTGACTACTGTCAGCTGTCATTTGGTACCCTTTTGTTGCCGATAGAAGCTGTACTTTGCCCGGAAAAAATTATAGACGACGATGTACTCTCATCGATTTCATGTCCAGGGTGTTGTGGTAGGTTTATCACCTAGAAATCGGGTGAAATGAACTTGACAGTGTACTTTGGCAGCTGGTCACAACTGTCAGCTGTCATTTGATTAACTTTTAATGCCGATCGGAGCTGTACTTCGCCCGTCAAAAATTATAGAACACGATGTACTCTCATCGATTTCATGTCCAGGGTGTTGTGGTGAGTTTATCACCTAGAAATCGGGCGTAATGGACTTGACAGTGTACTTTGACAGCTAGCCATTACTGTCAGCTGTCATTTGGTACCCTTTTGGTGCCGATCGGAGCTGTACTTCGCCCGGAAAAAATTATAGAACACGATGTACTCCCATCGATTTCATGTGCAGGGTGTTGTGGTGAGTTTATCACCTAGAAATCGGGCGTAATGGACTTGACAGTGTACTTTGGCAGCTAGCCATTACTGTCAGCTGTCATCTGGTACACTTTTGATGCCAACCGAAGCTGTACTTTGCCCGGAAAAAATTATAAACGACGATGTACTCTCATCGATTTCATGTCCAGGGTGTTGTGGTAGGTTTATCACCTAGAAATCGGGTGAAATGAACTTGACAGTGTACTTTGACAGCTGGTCACAACTGTCAGCTGTAATTTGATCAACTTTTGATGCCGATCGGAGCTGTACTTCGCCCGGAAAAAATTATAGAACACGATGTACTCTCATCGATTTCATGTCCAGGGTGTTGTGGTGAGTTTATCACCTAGAAATCGGGCGTAATGGACTTGACAGTGTACTTTGACAGCTAGTCATTACTGTCAGCTGTCATCTGGTACACTTTTGATGCCAACCGAAGCTGTACTTTGCCCGGAAAAAATTATAGACGACGATGTACTCTCATCGATTTCATATCCAGGGTGTTGTGGTGAGTTTATCACCTAGGAATCGGGCTTAATGGACTTGA
The DNA here is from genome assembly GCA_963942545.1 of Oxycera nigricornis. Lineage (NCBI taxonomy): Eukaryota > Metazoa > Arthropoda > Insecta > Diptera > Stratiomyidae > Oxycera > Oxycera nigricornis. The sequence continues at coordinate 17,784,131 of OZ012664.1, read as the reverse complement.
CAGTGTACTTTGACAGCTACACATTACTGTCAGCTGTCATCTGGTACACTTTTGATGCCAATCGAAGCTGTACTTTGCCCGGAAAAAATTATAAACGACGATGTACTCTCATTGATTTCATGTCCAAGGTGTTGTGGTAGGTTTATTACCTAGAAATCGTGTGAAATACACTTGACAGTGTACTTTGACAACTAGCCACTACTGTCAGCTGTCATTTGGTACCCTTTTGGTGCCGATAGAAGCTGTACTTCGCCCGGAAAAAATTATAGACGACGATGTACTCTCATCGATTTCATATCCAGGGTGTTGTGGTGAGTTTATCACCTAGGAATCGGGCGTAATGGACTTGACAGTGTACTTTGACAGCTACACATTACTGTCAGCTGTCAGCTGGTACACTTTTGATGCAGATCGGAGCTGTACTTCGCCCGTAAAAAATTATAGAACACGATGTACTCTTATCGATTTCATGTCCAGGGTGTTGTGGTGAGTTTATCACCTAGAAATCGGGCGAAATGGGCTTGACAGTGTACTTTGGAAGCTAGTGACTACTGTCAGCTGTCATTTGTTCTCCTTTTGGTGCCGATAGAAGCTGTACTTCGCCCGGCAAAAATTATAGACGACGATGTATTCTCATCGATTTCATGTCCAGGGTGTTGTGGTGAGGTTATCACCTAGAAATCGGGTGAAATGAACTTGACAGTGTACTTTGACAGCTGTTCACAACTGTCAGCTGTCATTTGATTAATTTTTAATGCCGATCGGAGCTGTACTTCGCCCGGAAAAAATTATAGAACACGATGTACTCTCATCGATTTCATGTCCAGGGTGTTGTGGTGAGTTTATCACCTAGAAATCGGGCGAAATGGACTTCACAGTGTACTTTGACAGCTAGCCATTACTGTCAGCTGTCATCTGGTACACTTTTGATGCCGATCGGAGCTGTACGTCGCCCGGAAAAAATTATAGAACACGATGTACTCTCATCGATTTCATGTCCAGGGTGTTGTGGTGAGTTTAGCACCTAGAAATCGGGCGAAATGGACTTGACAGTGTACTTTGAAAGCTAGTGACTACTGTCAGCTGTCATTTGGTACCCTTTTGGTGCCGATAAAAGCTGTACTTCGCCCGGAAAAAATTATAGACGACGATGTATTCTCATCGATTTCATGTCCAGGGTGTTGTGGTAAGTTTATCACCTAGAAATCGGGCGTAATGGACTTGACAGTGTACTTTGACAGCTAGCCATTACTGTCAGCTGTCATCTGGTACACTTTTGATGCCAATCAAAGCTGTACTTTGCCCGGAAAAAATTATAAACGACGATGTACTCTCATCGATTTCATGTCCAGGGTGTTGTGGTAGGTCTATCACCTAGAAATCGGCCGAAATGAACTTGACAGTGTACTTTGACAGCTGGTCACAACTGTCAGCTGTCATTTGATTAACTTTTGATGCCCATCGCAGCTGTACTTCGCCCGGAAAAAAATATAGAACACGATGTACTCTCATCGATTTCATGTCCAGGGTGTTGTGGTGAGTTTATCACCTAGAAATCGGGCGAAATGGACTTGACAGTGTACTTTGACAAATAGTCACTACTATCAGCTGTCATTTGGTACCCTTTTGGTGCCGATAAAAGCTGTACTTCGCCCGGAAAAATTAGAGACGACGATGTACTCTCATCGATTTCATGTCCAGGGTGTTGTGGTGAGTTTATCACCTTTGAAATCGGGCGTAATGGACTTGACAGTGTACTTTGACAGCTAGCCATTACTGTCAGCTGTCATCTGGTATACTTTTGATGCCAATCGAAGCTGTACTTTGCCCGGAAAAAATTATAAACGACGATGTACTCTTATTGATTTCATGTCCAAGGTGTTGTGGTAGGTTTATTACCTAGAAATCGTGTGAAATACACTTGACAGTGTACTTTCACAACTAGACACTACTATCAGCTGTCACTTGGTACCCTTTAATTGCCGATAGAAGCTGTACTACGCCCGTATAAAATTATAGAACACGATGTACTCTTATCGATTTCATGTCCAGGGTGTTGTGGTGAGTTTATCACCTAGAAATCGGGCGAAATGGACTTGACAGTGTACTTTAGAAGCTAGTGATCACTGTCAGCTGTCATTTGTTACCCTTTTGGTGCCGATAAAAGCTGTACTTCGCCCGGAAAAATTATAGACGACGATGTATTCTCATCGATTTCATGTCCAGGGTGTTGTGGTGAGGTTGTCACCTAGAAATCGGGCGAAATGGACTTGACAGTATACTTTGACAGCTAGTGACCACTGTCAGCTGTCATTTGGTACCCTTTTGGTGCCGATAGAGGCTGTACTTTGCCCGGAAAAAATTATAGACGACAATGTACTCTCATCGATTTCATGTCCAGGGTGTTGTGGTAGGTTTATCACCTAGAAATCGGATGAAATGAACTTGACAGTGTACTTTGGCAGCTGGTCACAACTGTCAGCTGTCATTTGATTAACTTTTAATGCCGATCGGAGCTGTACTTCGCCCGGAAAAAATTATAGAACACGATGTACTCTCATCGATTTCATGTCCAGGGTGTTGTGGTGAGTTTATCACCTAGAAATCGGGCGTAATGGACTTGACAGTGTACTTTGACAGCTAGTCATTACTGTCAGCTGTCATCTGGTATACTTTTGATGCCAATCAAAGCTGCACTTTGCCCGGAAAAAATTATAAACGACGATGTACTCTCATCGATTTCATGTCCAGGGTGTTGTGGTAGGTTTATCACCTAGAAATCGGGTGAAATGAACTTGACAGTGTACTTTGACAGCTGGTCACAACTGTCAGCTGTCATTTGATTAACTTTTGTTGCCGATCGGAGCTGTACTTCGCCCGGAAAAAATTATAGAACACGATGTACTCTCATCGATTTCATGTCCAGGGTGTTGTGGTGAGTTTATCACCTAGAAATCGGGCGTAATGGACTTGACAGTGTACTTTGACAGCTAGTTATTTTTGTCAGCTGTCATCTAGTACACTTTTGATGCCAATCGAAGCTGTACTTCGCCCGGAAAAAATTATAGACGACGATGTATTCTCATCGATTTCATGTCCAGGGTGTTGTGGTAAGTTTATCACCTAGAAATCGGGCGTAATGGACTTGACAGTGTACTTTGACAGCTAGCCATCGCTGTCAGCTGTCATCTGGTACACTTTTGATGCCAATCAAAGCTGCACTTTGCCCGGAAAAAATTATAAACGACGATGTACTCTCATCGATTTCATGTCCAGGGTGTTGTGGTAGGTTTATCACCTAGAAATCGGGTGAAATGAACTTGACAGTGTACTTTGACAGCTGGTCACAACTGTCAGCTGTTATTTGATTAACTTTTGATGCCGATCCAAGCTGTTCTTCGCCCGGAAAAAATTATAGAACACGATGTACTCTCATCGATTTCATGTCCAGGGTGTTGTGGTGAGTCTATCACCTAGAAATCGGGCGTAATGGACTTGACAGTGTACTTTGACAGCTAGTTATTTTTGTCAGCTGTCATCTGGTACACTTTTGATGCCAATCGGAGCTGTACTTCGCCCGGAACAAATTATAGAACACGATGTACTCTCATCGATTTCATGTCCAGGGTGTTGTGGTGAGTTTATCACCTAGAAATCGGGCGAAATGGACTTCACAGTGTACTTTGACAGCTAGCCATTACTGTCAGCTGTCATCTGCTACACTTTTGATGCCGATCGGAGCTGTACTTCGCCCGGAAAAAATTATAGAACACGATGTACTTTCATCGATTTCATGTCCAGGGTGTTGTGGTGAGTTTATCACCTAGAAATCGGGCGTAATGGACTTGACAGTGTACTTTGACAGCTAGTTATTTTTGTCAGCTGTCATTTGGTACACTTTTGATGCCAATCGGAGCTGTACTTCGCCCGGAAAAAATTATAGAACACGATGTACTCTCATCGATTTCATGTCCAGGGTGTTGTGGTGAGTTTATCACCTAGAAATCGGGCGAAATGGACTTTACAGTGTACTTTGACAGCTAGCCATTACTGTCAGCTGTCATTTGGTACCCTTTTGGTGCCGATAGAAGCTGTACTTCGCCCGGAAAAAATTATAAACGACGATGTACTCTCATTGATTTCATGTCCAAGGTGTTGTGGTAGGTTTATTACCTAGAAATCGTGTGAAATACACTTGACAGTGTACTTTTACAACTAGTCACTACTATCAGCTGTCACTATGTACCCTTTAATTGCCGATAGAAGCTGTACTACGCCCGTATAAAATTATAGAACACGATGTACTCTTATCGATTTCATGTCCAGGGTGTTGTGGTGAGTTTATCACCTAGAAATCGGGCGTAATGGACTTGACAGTGTACTTTGACAGCTAGTTATTTTTGTCAGTTGTCATCTGGTACACTTTTGATGCCAATCGAAGCTGTACTTCGCCCGGTAAAAATTATAGACGACGATGTATTCTCATCGATTTCATGTCCAGGGTGTTGTGGTAAGTTTATCACCTAGAAATCGGGCGTAATGGACTTGACAGTGTACTTTGGCAGCTAGCCATTACTGTCAGCTGTCATCTGGTACACTTTTGATGCCAATCGAAGCTGTACTTTGCCCGGAAAAAATTATAAACGACGATGTACTCTCATCGATTTCATGTCCAGGGTGTTGTGGTAGGTTTATCACCTAGAAATCGGGTGAAATGAACTTGACAGTGTACTTTGACAGCTGGTCACAACTGTCAGCTGTCATTTGATTAACTTTTGATGCCGATCGGAGCTGTACTTCGCCCGGAAAAAATTATAGAACACGATGTACTCTCATCGATTTCATGTCCAGGGTGTTGTGGTGAGTTTATCACCTAGAAATCGGGCGTAATGGACTTGACAGTGTACTTTGACAGCTAGCCATTACTGTCAGCTGTCATCTGGTATACGTTTGATGCCAATCGAAGCTATACTTCGCCCGGAAAAAATTATAGACGACGATGTATTCTCATCGATTTCATGTCCAGGGTGTTGTGGTAAGTTTATCACCTAGAAATCGGGCGTAATGAACTTGACAGTGTACTTTGACAGCTAGCCATTACTGTCAGCTGTCATCTGGTACACTTTTGATGCCAATCGAAGCTGTACTTTGCCCGGAAAAAATTATAAACGACGATGTACTCTCATCGATTTCATGTCCAGGGTGTTGTGGTAGGTTTATCACCTAGAAATCGGGCGAAATGAACTTGACAGTGTACTTTGACAGCTGGTCACAACTGTCAGCTGTCATTTGATTAACTTTTGATGCCCATCGGAGCTGTACTTCGCCCGGAAAAAAATATAGAACACGATGTACTCTCATCGATTTCATGTCCAGGGTGTTGTGGTGAGTTTATCACCTAGAAATCGGGCGTAATGGACTTGACAGTGTACTTTGACAGCTAGTTATTTTTGTCAGCTGTCATCTGGTACACTTTTGATGCCAATCGGAGCTGTACTTCGCCCGGAAAAAATTATAGAACACGATGTACTCTCATCGATTTCATGTCCAGGGTGTTGTGGTGAGTTTATCACCTAGAAATCGGGCGAAATGGACTTCACAGTGTACTTTGACAGCTAGCCATTACTGTCAGCTGTCATCTGGTATACTTTTGATGCCGATCGGAGCTGTACTTCGCCCGGAAAAAATTATAGAACACGATGTACTTTCATCGATTTCATGTCCAGGGTGTTGTGGTGAGTTTATCACCTAGAAATCGGGCGTAATGGACTTGACAGTGTACTTTGACAGCTAGTTATTTTTGTCAGCTGTCATTTGGTACACTTTTGATGCCAATCGGAGCTGTACTTCGCCCGGAAAAAATTATAGAACACGATGTACTCTCATCGATTTCATGTCCAGGGTGTTGTGGTGAGTTTATCACCTAGAAATCGGGCGTAATGGACTTGACAGTGTACTTTGACAGCTAGCCATTACTGTCAGCTGTCATTTGGTACCCTTTTGGTGCCGATAGAAGCTGTACTTCGCCCGGAAAAAATTATAAACGACGATGTACTCTCATTGATTTCATGTCCAAGGTGTTGTGGTAGGTTTATTACCTAGAAATCGTGTGAAATACACTTGACAGTGTACTTTTACAACTAGCCACTACTATCAGCTGTCACTTGGTACCCTTTTATTGCCGATAGAAGCTGTACTACGCCCGTATAAAATTATAGAACACGATGTACTCTTATCGATTTCATGTCCAGGGTGTTGTGGTGAGTTTATCACCTAGAAATCGGGCGTAATGGACTTGACAGTGTACTTTGACAGCTAGTTATTTTTGTCAGCTGTCATCTGGTACACTTTTGATGCCAATCGAAGCTGTACTTCGCCCGGTAAAAATTATAGACGACGATGTATTCTCATCGATTTCATGTCCAGGGTGTTGTGGTAAGTTTATCACCTAGAAATCGGGCGTAATGGACTTGACAGTGTACTTTGGCAGCTAGCCATTACTGTCAGCTGTCATCTGGTACACTTTTGATGCCAATCGAAGCTGTACTTTGCCCGGAAAAAATTATAAACGACGATGTACTCTCATCGATTTCATGTCCAGGGTGTTGTGGTAGGTTTATCACCTAGAAATCGGGTGAAATGAACTTGACAGTGTACTTTGACAGCTGGTCACAACTGTCAGCTGTCATTTTATTAACTTTTGATGCCGATCGGAGCTGTACTTCGCCCGGAAAAAATTATAGAACACGATGTACTCTCATCGACTTCATGTCCAGGGTGTTGTGGTGAGTTTATCACCTAGAAATCGGGCGTAATGGACTTGACAGTGTACTTTGACAGCTAGCCATTACTGTCAGCTGTCATCTGGTATACTTTTGATGCCAATCGAAGCTATACTTCGCTCGGAAAAAATTATAGACGACGATGTATTCTCATCGATTTCATGTCCAGGGTGTTGTGGTAAGTTTATCACCTAGAAATCGGGCGTAATGGACTTGACAGTGTACTTTGACAGCTAGCCATTACTGTCAGCTGTCATCTGGTACACTTTTGATGCCAATCGAAGCTGTACTTTGCCCGGAAAAAATTATAAACGACGATGTACTCTCATCGATTTTATGTCCAGGGTGTTGTGGTAGGTTTATCACCTAGAAATCGGGCGAAATGAACTTGACAGTGTACTTTGACAGCTGGTCACAACTGTCAGCTGTCATTTGATTAACTGTTGATACCCATCGGAGCTGTACTGCGCCCGGAAAAAATTATAGAACACGATGTACTCTCATCGATTTCATGTCCAGGGTGTTGTGGTGAGTTTATCACCTAGAAATCGGGCGAAATGGACTTGACAGTGTACTTTGACAAATAGTCACTACTATTAGCTGTCCTTTGGTACCCTTTTGGTGCCGATAGAAGCTGTACTTCGCCCGGAAAAATTAGAGACGACGATGTACTCTCATCGATTTCATGTCCAGGGTGTTGTGGTGAGTTTATCACCTTTGAAATCGGGCGTAATGGACTTGACAGTGTACTTTGACAGCTAGCCATTACTGTCAGCTGTCATCTGGTATACTTTTGATGCCAATCGAAGCTGTACTTTGCCCGGAAAAAATTATAAACGACGATGTACTCTTATTGATTTCATGTCCAAGGTGTTGTGGTAGGTTTATTACCTAGAAATCGTGTGAAATACACTTGAGAGTGTACTTTTACAACTAGACACTACTATCAGCTGTCACTTGGTACCCTTTAATTGCCGATAGAAGCTGTACTACGCCCGTATAAAATTATAGAACACGATGTACTCTTATCGATTTCATGTCCAGGGTGTTGTGGTGAGTTTATCACCTAGAAATCGGGCGAAATGGACTTGACAGTGTACTTTAGAAGCTAGTGATCACTGTCAGCTGTCATTTGTTACCCTTTTCGTGCCGATAGAAGCTGTACTTCGCCCGGAAAAATTATAGACGACGATGTATTCTCATCGATTTCATGTCCAGGGTGTTGTGGTGAGGTTGTCACCTAGAAATCGGGCGAAATGGACTTGACAGTATACTTTGACAGCTAGTGACCACTGTCAGCTGTCATTTGGTACCCTTTTGGTGCCGATAGAAGCTGTACTTTGCCCGGAAAAAATTATAGACGACGATGTACTCTCATCGATTTCATGTCCAGGGTGTTGTGGTAGGTTTATCACCTAGAAATCGGATGAAATGAACTTGACAGTGTACTTTGGCAGCTGGTCACAACTGTCAGCTGTCATTTGATTAACTTTTAATGCCGATCGGAGCTGTACTTCGCCCGGAAAAAATTATAGAACACGATGTACTCTCATCGATTTCATGTCCAGGGTGTTGTGGTGAGTTTATCACCTAGAAATCGGGCGTAATGGACTTGACAGTGTACTTTGACAGCTAGCCATTACTGTCAGCTGTCATCTGGTTTACTTTTGATGCCAATCAAAGCTGCACTTTGCCCGGAAAAAATTATAAACGACGATGTACTCTCATCGATTTCATGTCCAGGGTGTTGTGGTAGGTTTATCACCTAGAAATCGGGTGAAATGAACTTGACAGTGTACTTTGGCAGCTGGTCACAACTGTCAGCTGTCATTTGATTAACTTTTGATGCCGATCGGAGCTGTACTTCGCCCGGAAAAAATTATAGAACACGATGTACTCTCATCGATTTCATGTCCAGGGTGTTGTGGTGAGTTTATCACCTAGAAATCGGGCATAATGGACTTTACAGTGTACTTTGACAGCTAGTTTTTTTTGTCAGCTGTCATCTGGTACACTTTTGATGCCAATCGAAGCTGTACTTCGCCCGGAAAAAATTATAGACGACGATGTATTCTCATCGATTTCATGTCCAGGGTGTTGTGGTAAGTTTATCACCTAGAAATCGGGCGTAATGGACTTGACAGTGTACTTTGACAGCTAGCCATTGCTGTCAGCTGTCATCTGGTACACTTTTGATGCCAATCAAAGCTGCACTTTGCCCGGAAAAAATTATAAACGACGATGTACTCTCATCGATTTCATGTCCAGGGTGTTGTGGTAGGTTTATCACCTAGAAATCGGGTGAAATGAACTTGACAGTGTACTTTGACAGCTGGTCACAACTGTCAGCTGTCATTTGATTAACTTTTGATGCCGATCGGAGCTGTACTTCGCCCGGAAAAAATTATAGAACACGATGTACTCTCATCGATTTCATGTCCAGGGTGTTGTGGTGAGTCTATCACCTAGAAATCGGGCGTAATGGACTTGACAGTGTACTTTGACAGCTAGTTATTTTTGTCAGCTGTCATCTGGTACACTTTTTATGCCAATCGGAGCTGTACTTCGCCCGGAAAAAATTATAGAACACGATGTACTCTCATCGATTTCATGTCCAGGGTGTTGTGGTGAGTTTATCACCTAGAAATCGGGCGAAATGGACTTTACAGTGTACTTTGACAGCTAGCCATTACTGTCAGCTGTCATCTGGTACACTTTTGATGCCGATCGGAGCTGTACTTCGCCCGGAAAAAATTATAGAACACGATGTACTTTCATCGATTTCATGTCCAGGGTGTTGTGGTGAGTTTATCACCTAGAAATCGGGCGTAATGGACTTGACAGTGTACTTTGACAGCTAGTTATTTTTGTCAGCTGTCATCTGGTACACTTTTGATGCCAATCGGAGCTGTACTTCGCCCGGAAAAAATTATAGAACACGATGTACTCTCATCGATTTCATGTCCAGGGTGTTGTGGTGAGTTTATCACCTAGAAATCGGGCGAAATGGACTTCACAGTGTACTTTGACAGCTAGCCATTACTGTCAGCTGTCATTTGGTACTCTTTTGGTGCCGATAGAAGCTGTACTTCGCCCGGAAAAAACTATAAACGACGATGTACTCTCATTGATTTCATGTCCAAGGTGTTGTGGTAGGTTTATTACCTAGAAATCGTGTGAAATACACTTGACAGTGTACTTTCACAACTAGCCACTACTATCGGCTGTCACTTGGTACCCTTTTATTGCCGATAGAAGCTGTACTACGCCCGTATAAAATTATAGAACACGATGTACTCTTATCGATTTCATGTCCAGGGTGTTGTGGTGAGTTTATCACCTAGAAATCGGGCGTAATGGACTTGACAGTGTACTTTGACAGCTATTTATTTTTGTCAGCTGTCATCTGGTACACTTTTGATGCCAATCGAAGCTGTACTTCGCCCGGTAAAAATTCTAGACGACGATGTATTCTCATCGATTTCATGTCCAGGGTGTTGTGGTAAGTTTATCACCTAGAAATCGGGCGTAATGGACTTGACAGTGTACTTTGGCAGCTAGCCATTACTGTCAGCTGTCATCTGGTACACTTTTGATGCCAATCGAAGCTGTACTTTGCCCGGAAAAAATTATAAACGACGATGTACTCTCATCGATTTCATGTCCAGGGTCTTGTGGTAGGTTTATCACCTAGAAATCGGGTGAAATGAACTTGACAGTGTACTTTGACAGCTGGTCACAACTGTCAGCTGTCATTTGATTAACTTTTGATGCCGATCGGAGCTGTACTTCGCCCGGAAAAAATTATAGAACACGATGTACTCTCATCGATTTCATGTCCAGGGTGTTGTGGTGAGTTTATCACCTAGAAATCGGGCGTAATGGACTTAACAGTGTACTTTGACAGCTAGCCATTACTGTCAGCTGTCATCTGGTATACTTTTGATGCCAATCGAAGCTATACTTCGCCCGGAAAAAATTATAGACGACGATGTATTCTCATCGATTTCATGTCCAGGGTGTTGTGGTAAGTTTATCACCTAGAAATCGGGCGTAATGGACTTGACAGTGTACTTTGACAGCTAGCCATCACTGTCAGCTGTCATCTGGTACACTTTTGATGCCAATCGAAGCTGTACTTTGCCCGGAAAAAAATTATAAACGACGATGTACTCTCATCGATTTCATGTCCAGGGTGTTGTGGTAGGTTTATCACCTAGAAATCGGGCGAAATGAACTTGACAGTGTACTTTGACAGCTGGTCACAACTGTCAGCTGTCATTTGATTAACTTTTGATGCCCATCGGAGCTGTACTCCGCCCGGAAAAAAATATAGAACACGATGTACTCTCATCGATTTCATGTCCAGGGTGTTGTGGTGAGTTTATCACCTAGAAATCGGGCGAAATGGACTTGACAGTGTACTTTGACAGCATAATCACTACTGTCAGCTGTCATTTGGTACCCTTTTGGTGCCGATAGAAGCTGTACTTCGCCCGGAAAAAATTATAGACGACGATGTACTCTCATCGATTTCATGTCCAGGGTGTTGTGGTGAGTTTATCACCTAGAAATCGGGCGTAATGGACTTGACAGTGTACTTTGACAGCTAGCCATTACTGTCAGCTGTCATCTGGTACACTTTTGATGCCAATCAAAGCTGTACTTTGCCCGGAAAAAATTATAAACGACGATGTACTCTCATTGATTTCATGTCCAAGGTGTTGTGGTAGGTTTATTACCTAGAAATCGTGTGAAATACACTTGACAGTGTACTTTTACAACTAGCCACTACTATCAGGTGTCACTCGGTACCCTTTAATTGCCGATAGAAGCTGTACTACCCCCGTATAAAATTATAGAACACGATGTACTCTTATCGATTTCATGTCCAGGGTGTTGTGGTGAGTTTATCACCTAGAAATCGGGCGAAATGGACTTGACAGTGTACTTTGAAAGCTAGTGACTACTGTCAGCTGTCATTTGTTACCCTTTTGGTGCCGATAGAAGCTGTACTTCGCCCGGAAAAATTATAGACGACGATGTATTCTCATCGATTTCATGTCCAGGGTGTTGTGGTGAGGTTATCACCTAGAAATTGGAAGAAATGGACTTGACAGTATACATTGACAGCTAGTGACCACTGTCAGCTGTCATTTGGTACCCTTTTGGTGCCGATAGAAGCTGTACTTTGCCCGGAAAAAATTATAGACGACGATGTACTCTCATCGATTTCATGTCCAGGGTGTTGTGGTAGGTTTATCACCTAGAAATCGGGTGAAATGAACTTGACAGTGTACTTTGGCAGCTAGCCATTACTGTCAGCTGTCATCTGGTATACTTTTGATGCCAATCAAAGCTGCACTTTGCCCGGAAAAAATTATAAACGACGATGTACTCTCATCGATTTCATGTCCAGGGTGTTGTGGTAGGTTTATCACCTAGAAATCGGGTGAAATGAACTTGACAGTGTACTTTGACAGCTGGTCACAACTGTCAGCTGTAATTTGATTAACTTTTGATGCCAATCGGAGCTGTACTTCGCCCGGAAAAAATTATAGAACACGATGTACTCTCATCGATTTCATGTCCAGGGTGTTGTGGTGAGTTTATCACCTAGAAATCGGGCGTAATGGACTTGACAGTGTACTTTGACAGCTAGCCATTACTGTCAGCTGTCATTTGGTATACTTTTGATGCCAATCAAAGCTGCACTTTGCCCGGAAAAAATTATAAACGACGATGTACTCTCATCGATTTCATGTCCAGGGTGTTGTGGTAGGTTTATCACCTAGAAATCGGGTGGAATGAACTTGACAGTGTACTTTGACAGCTGGTCATAACTGTCAGCTGTCATTTTATTAACTTTTGATGCCGATCGGAGCTGTACTTCGCCCGGAAAAAATTATAGAACACGATGTACTCTCATCGATTTCATGTCCAGGGTGTTGTGGTGAGTTTATCACCTAGAAATCGGGCGTAATGGACTTGACAGTGTACTTTGACAGCTAGTTATTTTTGTCAGCTGTCATCTGGTACACTTTTGATGCCAATCGAAGCTGTACTTCGCCCGGAAAAAATTATAGACGACGATGTATTCTCATCGATTTCATGTCCAGGGTGTTGTGGTGAGTTTATCACCTAGAAATCGGGCGTAATGGACTTGACAGTGTACTTTGACAGCTAGCCATTACTGTCAGCTGTCATCTGGTATACTTTTGATGCCAATCAAAGCTGCACTTTGCCCGGAAAAAATTATAAACGACGATGTACTCTCATCGATTTCATGTCCAGGGTGTTGTGGTAGGTTTATCACCTAGAAATCGGGTGAAATGAACTTGACAGTGTACTTTGACAGCTGGTCACAACTGTCAGCTGTAATTTGATTAACTTTTGATGCCGATCGGAGCTGTACTTCGCCCGGAAAAAATTATAGAACACGATGTACTCTCATCGATTTCATGTCCAGGGTGTTGTGGTGAGTTTATCACCTAGAAATCGGGCGTAATGGACTTGACAGTGTACTTTGACAGCTAGCCATTACTGTCAGCTGTCATCTGGTATACTTTTGATGCCAATCAAAGCTGCACTTTGCCCGGAAAAAATTATAAACGACGATGTACTCTCATCGATTTCATGTCCAGGGTGTTGTGGTAGGTTTATCACCTAGAAATCGGGTGGAATGAACTTGACAGTGTACTTTGACAGCTGGTCACAACTGTCAGCTGTCATTTTATTAACTTTTGATGCCGATCGGAGCTGTACTTCGCCCGGAAAAAATTATAGAACACGATGTACTCTCATCGATTTCATGTCCAGGGTGTTGTGGTGAGTTTATCACCTAGAAATCGGGCGTAATGGACTTGACAGTGTACTTTGACAGCTAGCCATTACTGTCAGCTGTCATCTGGTTTACTTTTGATGCCAATCAAAGCTGCACTTTGCCCGGAAAAAATTATAAACGACGATGTACTCTCATCGATTTCATGTCCAGGGTGTTGTGGTAGGTTTATCACCTAGAAATCGGGTGGAATGAACTTGACAGTGTACTTTGACAGCTGGTCACAACTGTCAGCTGTCATTTTATTAACTTTTGATGCCGATCGGAGCTGTACTTCGCCCGGAAAAAATTATAGAACACGATGTACTCTCATCGATTTCATGTCCAGGGTGTTGTGGTGAGTTTATCACCTAGAAATCGGGCGTAATGGACTTGACAGTGTACTTTGACAGCTAGTTATTTTTGTCAGCTGTCATCTGGTACACTTTTGATGCCAATCGAAGCTGTACTTCGCCCGGAAAAAATTATAGACGACGATGTATTCTCATCGATTTCATGTCCAGGGTGTTGTGGTAAGTTTATCACCTAGAAATCGGGCGAAATGGACTTGACAGTGTACTTTGACAGCTAGCCATTACTGTCAGCTGTCATCTGGTACACTTTTGATGCCAATCAGAGCTGTACTTCGCCCGCAAAAAATTATAGACGACGATGTATTCTCATCGATTTCATGTCCAGGGTGTTGTGGTAAGTTTATCACCTAGAAATCGGGCGTAATGGACTTAACAGTGTACTTCGACAGCTAGCCATTACTGTCAGCTGTCATCTGGTACACTTTTGATGCCAATCGAAGCTGTACTTTGCCCGGAAAAAATTATAAACGACGATGTACTCTCATTGATTTCATGTCCAAGGTGTTGTGGTAGGTTTATTACCTAAAAATCGTGTGAAATACACTTGACAGTGTACTTTTACAACTAGCCACTCCTATCAGCTGTCACTTGGTACCCTTTTATTGCCGATAGAAGCTGTACTTCGCCCGGAAAAAATTATAGAACACGATGTACTCTTATCGATTTCATGTCCAGGGTGTTGTGGTGAGTTTATCACCTAGAAATCGGGCGAAATGGACTTGACAGTGTACTTTGAAAGCTAGTGACTACTGTCAGCTGTCATTTGGTACCCTTTTGGTGCCGATAGAAGCTGTACTTCGCCCGGAAAAAATTATAGACGACGATGTATTCTCATCGATTTCATGTCCAGGGTGTTGTGGTGAGGTTATCACCTAGAAATCGGGCGAAATGGACTTGACAGTGTACTTTGAAAGCTAGTGACTACTGTCAGCTGTCATTTGGTACCCTTTTGGTGCCGATAGAAGCTGTACTTCGCCCGGAAAAAATTATAGACGACGATGTACTCTCATCGATTTCATGTCCAGGGTGTTGTGGTAGGTTTATCACCTAGAAATCGGGTGAAATGAACTTGACAGTGTACTTTGGCAGCTGGTCACAACTGTCAGCTGTCATTTGATTAACTTTTTATGCCGATCGGAGCTGTACTTCGCCCGGAAAAAATTATAGAACACGATGTACTCTCATCGATTTCATGTCCAGGGTGTTGTGGTGAGTTTATCACCTAGAAATCGGGCGTAATGGACTTGACAGTGTACTTTGACAGCTAGCCATCACTGTCAGCTGTCATCTGGTACACTTTTGATGCCGATCAGAGCTGTACTTCGCCCGCAAAAAATTATAGACGACGATGTATTCTCATCGATTTCATGTCCAGGGTGTTGTGGTGAGTTTATCACCTAGAAATCGGGCGTAATGGACTTGACAGTGTACTTTGACAGCTAGTTATTTTTGTTGGCTGTCATCTGGTACACTTTTGATGCCAATCGAAGCTGTACTTCGCCCGGAAAAAATTATAGACGACGATGTATTCTCATCGATTTCATGTCCAGGGTGTTGTGGTAAGTTTATCACCTAGAAATCGGGCGTAATGGACTTGACAGTGTACTTTGACAGCTAGTTATTTTTGTTGGCTGTCATCTGGTACACTTTTGATGCCAATCGAAGCTGTACTTCGCCCGGAAAAAATTATAGACGACGATGTATTCTCATCGATTTCATGTCCAGGGTGTTGTGGTAAGTTTATCACCTAGAAATCGGGCGAAATAGACTTGACAGTGTACTTTGACAGCTAGCCATTACTGTCAGCTGTTATCTGGTACACTTTTGATGCCGATCAGAGCTGTACTTCGCCCGCAAAAAATTATAGACGACGATGTATTCTCATCGATTTCATGTCCAGGGTGTTGTGGTGAGTTTATCACCTAGAAATCGGGCGTAATGGACTTGACAGTGTACTTTGACAGCTAGTTATTTTTGTTGGCTGTCATCTGGTACACTTTTCATGCCAATCGAAGCTGTACTTCGCCCAGAAAAAATTATAGACAACGATGTATTCTCATCGATTTCATGTCCAGGGTGTTGTGGTAAGTTTATCACCTAGAAATCGGGCGTAATGGACTTGACAGTGTACTTTGACAGCTAGCCATTGCTATCAGCTGTCATCTGCTACACTTTTGATGCCAATCGGAGCTGTACTTCGCCCGGAAAAAATTATAGAACACGATGTACTCTCATCGATTTCATGTCCAGGGTGTTGTGGTGAGTTTATCACCTAGAAATCGGGCGAAATGGACTTGACAGTGTACTTTGACAGCTAGCCATTACTGTCAGCTGTCATCTGGTACACTTTTGATGCCGATCGGAGCTGTACTTCGCCCGGAAAAAATTATAGAACACGATGTACTCTCATCGATTTCATGTCCAGGGTGTTGTGGTGAGTTTATCACCTAGAAATCGGGCGGAATGGACTTGAAAGTGTACTTTGAAAGCTAGTGACTACTGTCAGCTGTCATTTGGTACACTTTTGGTGCCGATAGAAGCTGTACTTTGCCCGGAAAAAATTATAGACGACGATGTACTCTCATCGATTTCATGTCCAGGGTGTTGTGGTAGGTTTATCACCTAGAAATCGGGTGAAATGAACTTGACAGTATACTTTGACAGCTAGTGATCACTGTCAGCTGTCATTTGGTACCCTTTTGGTGCCGATAGAAGCTGTACTTTGCCCGGAAAAAATTATAGACGACGATGTACTCTCATCGATTTCATGTCCAGGGTGTTGTGGTAGGTTTATCACCTAGAAATCGGGTGAAATAAACTTGACAGTGTACTTTGGCAGCTGGTCACAACTGTCAGCTGTCATTTGATTAACTTTTTACGCCGATCGGAGCTGTACTTCGCCCGGAAAAAATTATAGAACACGATGTACTCTCATCGATTTCATGTCCAGGGTGTTGTGGTGAGTTTATCACCTAGAAATCGGGCGTAATGGACTTGACAGTGTACTTTGACAGCTAGCCATTTTTGTCAGCTGTCATCTGGTATACTTTTGATGCCAATCAAAGCTGCACTTTGCCCGGAAAAAATTATAAACGACGATGTACTCTCATCGATTTCATGTCCAGGGTGTTGTGGTAGGTTTATCACCTAGAAATCGGGTGGAATGAACTTGACAGTGTACTTTGACAGCTGGTCACAACTGTCAGCTGTCATTTTATTAACTTTTGATGCCGATCGGAGCTGTACTTTGCCCGGAAAAAATTATAGAACACGATGTATTCTCATCGATTTCATGTCCAGGGTGTTGTGGTGAGTTTATCACCTAGAAATCGGGCGTAATGGACTTGACAGTGTACTTTGACAGCTAGTTTTTTTTGTCAGCTGTCATCTGGTACACTTTTGATGCCAATCGAAGCTGTACTTGGCCCGGAAAAAATTATAGACGACGATGTATTCTCATCGATTTCATGTCCAGGGTGTTGTGGTAAGTTTATCACCTAGAAATCGGGCGAAATGGACTTGACAGTGTACTTTGACAGCTAGCCATTACTGTCAGCTGTCATCTGGTACACTTTTGATGCCGATCGGAGCTGTACTTCGCCCGGAAAAAATTATAGACGACGATGTATTCTCATCGATTTCATGTCCAGGGTGTTGTGGTAAGTTTATCACCTAGAAATCGGGCGTAATGGACTTGACAGTGTACTTCGACAGCTAGCCATTACTGTCAGCTGTCATCTGGTACACTTTTGATGCCAATCGAAGCTGTACTTTGCCCGTAAAAAATTATAAACGACGATGTACTCTCATTGATTTCATGTCCAAGGTGTTGTGGTAGGTTTATTACCTAAAAATCGTGTGAAATACACTTGACAGTGTACTTTTACAACTAGCCACTACTATCAGCTGTCACTTGGTACCCTTTTATTGCCGATAGAAGCTGTACTTCGCCCGGAAAAAATTATAGAACACGATGTACTCTTATCGATTACATGTCCAGGGTGTTGTGGTGAGTTTATCACCTAGAAATCGGGCGAAATGGACTTGACAGTGTACTTTGAAAGCTAGTGACTACTGTCAGCTGTCATTTGGTACCCTTTTGGTGCCGATAGAAGCTGTACTTTGCCCGGAAAAAATTATAGACGACGATGTATTCTCATCGATTTCATGTCCAGGGTGTTGTGGTGAGGTTATCACCTAGAAATCGGGCGAAATGGACTTGACAGTGTACTTTGGAAGCTAGTAACTACTGTCAGCTGTCATTTGATACCCTTTTGGTGCCGATAGAAGCTGTACTTTGCCCGGAAAAAAATATAGACGACGATGTACTCTCATCGATTTCATGTCCAGGGTGTTGTGGTAGGTTTATCACCTAGAAATCGGGTGAAATGAACTTGACAGTGTACTTTGGCAGCTGGTCACAACTGTCAGCTGTCATTTGATTAACTTTTTATGCCGATCGGAGCTGTACTTCGCCCGGAAAAAATTATAGAACACGATGTACTCTCATCGATTTCATGTCCAGGGTGTTGTGGTGAGTTTATCACCTAGAAATCGGGCGTAATGGACTTGACAGTGTATTTTGACAGCTAGCCATCACCGTCAGCTGTCATCTGGTATACTTTTGATGCCAATCAAAGCTGCACTTTGCCCGGAAAAAATTATAAACGACGATGTACTCTCATCGATTTCATGTCCAGGGTGTTGTGGTAGGTTTATCACCTAGAAATCGGGTGAAATGAACTTGACAGTGTACTTTGGCAGCTGGTCACAACTGTCAGCTGTCATTTGATTAACTTTTGATGCCGATCGGAGCTGTAATTCGCCCGGAAAAAATTATAGAACACGATGTACTCTCATCGATTTCATATCCAGGGTGTTGTGGTGAGTTTATCACCTAGAAATCGGGCGTAATGGACTTGAAAGTGTACTTTGACAGCTATTTATTTTTGTCAGCTGTCATCTGGTACACTTTTGGTGCCGATAGAAGCTGTACTTTGCCCGGAAAAAATTATAGACGACGATGTACTCTCATCGATTTCATGTCCAGGGTGTTGTGGTAGGTTTATCACCTAGAAATCGGGTGAAATGAACTTGACAGTATACTTTGACAGCTAGTGACCACTGTCAGCTGTCATTTGGTACCCTTTTGGTGCCGATAGAAGCTGTACTTTGCCCGGAAAAAATTATAGACGACGATGTACTCTCATCGATTTCATGTCCAGGGTGTTGTGGTAGGTTTATCACCTAGAAATCGGGTGAAATGAACTTGACAGTGTACTTTGGCAGCTGGTCACAACTGTCAGCTGTCATTTGATTAACTTTTTACGCCGATCGGAGCTGTACTTCGCCCGGAAAAAATTATAGAACACGATGTACTCTCATCGATTTCATGTCCAGGGTGTTGTGGTGAGTTTATCACCTAGAAATCGGGCGTAATGGACTTGACAGTGTACTTTGACAGCTAGCCATTTTTGTCAGCTGTCATCTGGTATACTTTTGATGCCAATCAAAGCTGCACTTTGCCCGGAAAAAATTATAAACGACGATGTACTCTCATCGATTTCATGTCCAGGGTGTTGTGGTAGGTTTATCACCTAGAAATCGGGTGGAATGAACTTGACAGTGTACTTTGACAGCTGGTCACAACTGTCAGCTGTCATTTTATTAACTTTTGATGCCGATCGGAGCTGTACTTTGCCCGGAAAAAATTATAGAACACGATGTATTCTCATCGATTTCATGTCCAGGGTGTTGTGGTGAGTTTATCACCTAGAAATCGGGCGTAATGGACTTGACAGTGTACTTTGACAGCTAGTTTTTTTTGTCAGCTGTCATCTGGTACACTTTTGATGCCAATCGAAGCTGTACTTGGCCCGGAAAAAATTATAGACGACGATGTATTCTCATCGATTTCATGTCCAGGGTGTTGTGGTAAGTTTATCACCTAGAAATCGGGCGAAATGGACTTGACAGTGTACTTTGACAGCTAGCCATTACTGTCAGCTGTCATCTGGTACACTTTTGATGCCGATCGGAGCTGTACTTCGCCCGGAAAAAATTATAGACGACGATGTATTCTCATCGATTTCATGTCCAGGGTGTTGTGGTAAGTTTATCACCTAGAAATCGGGCGAAATGGACTTGACAGTGTACTTCGACAGCTAGCCATTACTGTCAGCTGTCATCTGGTACACTTTTGATGCCAATCGAAGCTGTACTTTGCCCGTAAAAAATTATAAACGACGATGTACTCTCATTGATTTCATGTCCAAGGTGTTGTGGTAGGTTTATTACCTAAAAATCGTGTGAAATACACTTGACAGTGTACTTTTACAACTAGCCACTACTATCAGCTGTCACTTGGTACCCTTTTATTGCCGATAGAAGCTGTACTTCGCCCGGAAAAAATTATAGAACACGATGTACTCTTATCGATTACATGTCCAGGGTGTTGTGGTGAGTTTATCACCTAGAAATCGGGCGAAATGGACTTGACAGTGTACTTTGAAAGCTAGTGACTACTGTCAGCTGTCATTTGGTACCCTTTTGGTGCCGATAGAAGCTGTACTTCGCCCGGAAAAAATTATAGACGACGATGTATTCTCATCGATTTCATGTCCAGGGTGTTGTGGTGAGGTTATCACCTAGAAATCGGGCGAAATGGACTTGACAGTGTACTTTGGAAGCTAGTAACTACTGTCAGCTGTCATTTGATACCCTTTTGGTGCCGATAGAAGCTGTACTTTGCCCGGAAAAAATTATAGACGACGATGTACTCTCATCGATTTCATGTCCAGGGTGTTGTGGTAGGTTTATCACCTAGAAATCGGGTGAAATGAACTTGACAGTGTACTTTGGCAGCTGGTCACAACTGTCAGCTGTCATTTGATTAACTTTTTATGCCGATCGGAGCTGTACTTCGCCCGGAAAAAATTATAGAACACGATGTACTCTCATCGATTTCATGTCCAGGGTGTTGTGGTGAGTTTATCACCTAGAAATCGGGCGTAATGGACTTGACAGTGTATTTTGACAGCTAGCCATCACCGTCAGCTGTCATCTGGTATACTTTTGATGCCAATCAAAGCTGCACTTTGCCCGGAAAAAATTATAAACGACGATGTACTCTCATCGATTTCATGTCCAGGGTGTTGTGGTAGGTTTATCACCTAGAAATCGGGTGAAATGAACTTGACAGTGTACTTTGACAGCTGGTCACAACTGTCAGCTGTCATTTGATTAACTTTTGATGCCGATCGGAGCTGTAATTCGCCCGGAAAAAATTATAGAACACGATGTACTCTCATCGATTTCATATCCAGGGTGTTGTGGTGAGTTTATCACCTAGAAATCGGGCGTAATGGACTTGAAAGTGTACTTTGACAGCTATTTATTTTTGTCAGCTGTCATCTGGTACACTTTTGATGCCAATCGAAGCTGTACTTCGCCCGGAAAAAATTATAGACGACGATGTATTCTCATCGATTTCATGTCCAGGGTGTTGTGGTAAGTTTATCACCTAGAAATCGGGCGTAATGGACTTGACAGTGTACTTTGACAGCTAGCCATTGCTGTCAGCTGTCATCTGGTACACTTTTGATGCCAATCGGAGCTGTACTTCGCCCGGAAAAAATTATAGAACACGATGTACTCTCATCGATTTCATGTCCAGGGTGTTGTGGTGAGTTTATCACCTAGAAATCGGGCGAAATGGACTTGACAGTGTACTTTGACAGCTAGTCATCACTGTCAGCTGTCATCTGGTACACTTTTGATGCCGTTCGGAGCTGTACTTCGCCCGGAAAAAATTATAGAACACGATGTACTCTCATCGATTTCATGTCCAGGGTGTTGTGGTGAGTTTATCACCTAGAAATCGGGCGGAATGGACTTGACAGTGTACTTTAGAAGCTAGTGACTACTGTCAGCTGTCATTTGGTTTCCTTTTGGTGCCAATAGAAGCTGTACTTCGCCCGGAAAAAATTATAGACGACGATGTATTCTCATCGATTCCATGTCCAGGGTGTTGTGGTAAGTTTATCACCTAGAAATCGGGCGTAATGGACTTGACAGTGTACTTCGACAGCTAGCCATTACTGTCAGCTGTCATCTGGTTTACTTTTGATGCCAATCGAAGCTGTACTTTGCCCGGAAAAAATTATGAACGACGATGTACTCTCATTGATTTCATGTCCAAGGTGTTGTGGTAGGTTTATTACCTAGAAATCGTGTGAAATACACTTGACAGTGTACTTTTACAACTAGTCACTACTATCAGCTGTCACTTGGTACCCTTTTATTGCCGATAGAAGCTGTACTTCGCCCGGAAAAAATTATAGAACACGATGTACTCTTATCGATTTCATGTCCAGGGTGTTGTGGTGAGTTTATCACCTAGAAATCGGGCGAAATGGACTTGACAGTGTACTTTGAAAGCTAGTGACTACTGTCAGCTGTCATTTGGTACCCTTTTGGTGCCGATAGAAGCTGTACTTCGCCCGGAAAAAATTATAGACGACGATGTATTCTCATCGATTTCATGTCCAGGGTGTTGTGGTGAGGTTATCACCTAGAAATCGGGCGAAATTGACTTGACAGTGTACTTTGGCAGCTAGTGACTACTGTCAGCTGTCATTTGATACCATTTTGGTGCCGATAGAAGCTGTACTTCGCCTGGAAAAAATTATAGAACACGATGTACTCTTATCGATTTCATGTCCAGGGTCTTGCGGTGAGTTTATCACCTAGAAATCGGGCGAAATGGACTTGACAGTGTACTTTGAAAGCTAGTGACTACTGTCAGCTGTCATTTGGTACCCTTTTGGTGCCGATAGAAGCTGTACTTCGCCCGGAAAAAATTATAACCGACGATGTACTCTCATCGATTTCATGTCCAGGGTGTTGTGGTAGGTTTATCACCTAGAAATCGGGTGGAATGAACTTGACTGTGTAGTTTGACAGCTGGTCACAACTGTCACCTGTCATTTGATTAACTTTTGATGCCGATCGGAGCTGTACTTCGCCCGGAAAAAATTATAGAACACGATGTACTCTCATCGATTTCATGTCCAGGGTGTTGTGGTGAGTTTATCACCTAGAAATCGGGCGGAATGGACTTGAAAGTGTACTTTGAAAGCTAGTGACTACTGTCAGCTGTCATTTGGTACACTTTTGGTGCCGATAGAAGCTGTACTTTGCCCGGAAAAAATTATAGACGACGATGTACTCTCATCGATTTCATGTCCAGGGTGTTGTGGTAGGTTTATCACCTAGAAATCGGGTGAAATGAACTTGACAGTATACTTTGACAGCTAGTGACTACTGTCAGCTGTCATTTGGTACCCTTTTGGTGCCGATAGAAGCTGTACTTTGCCCGGAAAAAATTATAGACGACGATGTACTCTCATCGATTTCATGTCCAGGGTGTTGTGGTAGGTTTATCACCTAGAAATCGGGTGAAATGAACTTGACAGTGTACTTTGGCAGCTGGTCACAACTGTCAGCTGTCATTTGATTAACTTTTTACGCCGATCGGAGCTGTACTTCGCCCGGAAAAAATTATAGAACACGATGTACTCTCATCGATTTCATGTCCAGGGTGTTGTGGTGAGTTTATCACCTAGAAATCGGGCGTAATGGACTTGACAGTGTACTTTGACAGCTAGCCATTTTTGTCAGCTGTCATCTGGTATACTTTTGATGCCAATCAAAGCTGCACTTTGCCCGGAAAAAATTATAAACGACGATGTACTCTCATCGATTTCATGTCCAGGGTGTTGTGGTAGGTTTATCACCTAGAAATCGGGTGGAATGAACTTGACAGTGTACTTTGACAGCTGGTCACAACTGTCAGCTGTCATTTTATTAACTTTTGATGCCGATCGGAGCTGTACTTTGCCCGGAAAAAATTATAGAACACGATGTATTCTCATCGATTTCATGTCCAGGGTGTTGTGGTGAGTTTATCACCTAGAAATCGGGCGTAATGGACTTGACAGTGTACTTTGACAGCTAGTTTTTTTTGTCAGCTGTCATCTGGTACACTTTTGATGCCAATCGAAGCTGTACTTGGCCCGGAAAAAATTATAGACGACGATGTATTCTCATCGATTTCATGTCCAGGGTGTTGTGGTAAGTTTATCACCTAGAAATCGGGTGAAATGAACTTGACAGTGTACTTTGGCAGCTGGTCACAACTGTCAGCTGTCATTTGATTAACTTTTTATGCCGATCGGAGCTGTACTTCGCCCGGAAAAAATTATAGAACACGATGTACTCTCATCGATTTCATGTCCAGGGTGTTGTGGTGAGTTTATCACCTAGAAATCGGGCGTAATGGACTTGACAGTGTATTTTGACAGCTAGCCATCACCGTCAGCTGTCATCTGGTATACTTTTGATGCCAATCAAAGCTGCACTTTGCCCGGAAAAAATTATAAACGACGATGTACTCTCATCGATTTCATGTCCAGGGTGTTGTGGTAGGTTTATCACCTAGAAATCGGGTGAAATGAACTTGACAGTGTACTTTGACAGCTGGTCACAACCGTCAGCTGTCATTTGATTAACTTTTGATGCCGATCGGAGCTGTAATTCGCCCGGAAAAAATTATAGAACACGATGTACTCTCATCGATTTCATATCCAGGGTGTTGTGGTGAGTTTATCACCTAGAAATCGGGCGTAATGGACTTGAAAGTGTACTTTGACAGCTATTTATTTTTGTCAGCTGTCATCTGGTACACTTTTGATGCCAATCGAAGCTGTACTTCGCCCGGAAAAAATTATAGACGACGATGTATTCTCATCGATTTCATGTCCAGGGTGTTGTGGTAAGTTTATCACCTAGAAATCGGGCGTAATGGACTTGACAGTGTACTTTGACAGCTAGCCATTGCTGTCAGCTGTCATCTGGTACACTTTTGATGCCAATCGGAGCTGTACTCCGCCCGGAAAAAATTATAGAACACGATGTACTCTCATCGATTTCATGTCCAGGGTGTTGTGGTGAGTTTATCACCTAGAAATCGGGCGAAATGGACTTGACAGTGTACTTTGACAGCTAGTCATCACTGTCAGCTGTCATCTGGTACACTTTTGATGCCGTTCGGAGCTGTACTTCGCCCGGAAAAAATTATAGAACACGATGTACTCTCATCGATTTCATGTCCAGGGTGTTGTGGTGAGTTTATCACCTAGAAATCGGGCGGAATGGACTTGACAGTGTACTTTAAAAGCTAGTGACTACTGTCAGCTGTCATTTGGTTCCCTTTTGGTGCCAATAGAAGCTGTACTTCGCCCGGAAAAAATTATAGACGACGATGTATTCTCATCGATTCCATGTCCAGGGTGTTGTGGTAAGTTTATCACCTAGAAATCGGGCGTAATGGACTTGACAGTGTACTTCGACAGCTAGCCATTACTGTCAGCTGTCATCTGGTTTACTTTTGATGCCAATCGAAGCTGTACTTTGCCCGGAAAAAATTATGAACGACGATGTACTCTCATTGATTTCATGTCCAAGGTGTTGTGGTAGGTTTATTACCTAGAAATCGTGTGAAATACACTTGACAGTGTACTTTTACAACTAGCCACTACTATCAGCTGTCACTTGGTACCCTTTTATTGCCGATAGAAGCTGTACTTCGCCCGGAAAAAATTATAGAACACGATGTACTCTTATCGATTTCATGTCCAGGGTGTTGTGGTGAGTTTATCACCTAGAAATCGGGCGAAATGGACTTGACAGTGTACTTTGAAAGCTAGTGACTACTGTCAGCTGTCATTTGGTACCCTTTTGGTGCCGATAGAAGCTGTACTTCGCCCGGAAAAAATTATAGACGACGATGTATTCTCATCGATTTCATGTCCAGGGTGTTGTGGTGAGGTTATCACCTAGAAATCGGGCGAAATTGACTTGACAGTGTACTTTGGCAGCTAGTGACTACTGTCAGCTGTCATTTGATACCCTTTTGGTGCCGATAGAAGCTGTACTTCGCCCGGAAAAAATTATAGAACACGATGTACTCTTATCGATTTCATGTCCAGGGTCTTGCGGTGAGTTTATCACCTAGAAATCGGGCGAAATGGACTTGACAGTGTACTTTGAAAGCTAGTGACTACTGTCAGCTGTCATTTGGTACCCTTTTGGTGCCGATAGAAGCTGTACTTCGCCCGGAAAAAATTATAACCGACGATGTACTCTCATCGATTTCATGTCCAGGGTGTTGTGGTAGGTTTATCACCTAGAAATCGGGTGGAATGAACTTGACTGTGTAGTTTGACAGCTGGTCACAACTGTCACCTGTCATTTGATTAACTTTTGATGCCGATCGGAGCTGTACTTCGCCCGGAAAAAATTATAGAACACGATGTACTCTCATCGATTTCATGTCCAGGGTGTTGTGGTGAGTTTATCACCTAGAAATCGGGCGTAATGGACTTGACAGTGTACTTTGACAGCTAGTTATTTTTGTCAGCTGTAATTTGGTACACTTTTGATGCCAATCGAAGCTGTACTTCGCCCGGAAAAAATTATAGACGACGATGTATTCTCATCGATTTCATGTCCAGGGTGTTGTGGTAAGTTTATCACCTAGAAATCGGGCGAAATGGACTTGACAGTGTACTTTGACAGCTAGCCATTACTGTCAGCTGTCATTTGGTACACTTTTGATGCCAATCGGAGCTGTACTTCGCCCGGAAAAAATTATAGAACACGATGTACTCTCATCGATTTCATGTCCAGGGTGTTGTGGTGAGTTTATCACCTAGAAATCGGGCGTAATGGACTTGACAGTGTACTTTGACAGCTAGCCATTGCTGTCAGCTGTCATCTGGTACACTTTTGATGCCAATCGAAGCTGTACTTCGCCCGGAAAAAATTATAGAACACGATGTACTCTCATCGATTTCATGTCCAGGGTGTTGTGGTAGGTTTATCACCTAGAAATCGGGTGGAATGAACTTGACAGTGTACTTTGACAGCTGGTCACAACTGTCAGCTGTCATTTGATTAACTTTTGATGCCGATCGAAGCTGTACTTCGCCCGGAAAAAATTATAGAACACGATGTACTCTCATCGATTTCATGTCCAGGGTGTTGTGGTGAGTTTATCACCTAGAAATCGGGCGTAATGGACTTGACAGTGTACTTTGGCAGCTAGTCATTTTTGTCAGCTGTCATCTGGTAAACTTTTGATGCCAATCGAAGCTGTACTTGGCCCGGAAAAAATTATAGACGACGATGTATTCTCATCGATTTCATGTCCAGGGTGTTGTGGTAAGTTTATCACCTAGAAATCGGGCGAAATGGACTTGACAGTGTACTTTGACAGCTAGCCATTACTGTCAGCTGTCATCTGGTACACTTTTGATGCCGATCGGAGCTGTACTTCGCCCGGAAAAAATTATAGACGACGATGTATTCTCATCGATTTCATGTCCAGGGTGTTGTGGTAAGTTTATCACCTAGAAATCGGGCGTAATGGACTTGACAGTGTACTTCGACAGCTAGCCATTACTGTCAGCTGTCATCTGGTACACTTTTGATGCCAATCGAAGCTGTACTTTGCCCGTAAAAAATTATAAACGACGATGTACTCTCATTGATTTCATGTCCAAGGTGTTGTGGTAGGTTTATTACCTAAAAATCGTGTGAAATACACTTGACAGTGTACTTTTACAACTAGCCACTACTATCAGCTGTCACTTGGTACCCTTTTATTGCCGATAGAAGCTGTACTTCGCCCGGAAAAAATTATAGAACACGATGTACTCTTATCGATTACATGTCCAGGGTGTTGTGGTGAGTTTATCACCTAGAAATCGGGCGAAATGGACTTGACAGTGTACTTTGAAAGCTAGTGACTACTGTCAGCTGTCATTTGGTACCCTTTTGGTGCCGATAGAAGCTGTACTTCGCCCGGAAAAAATTATAGACGACGATGTATTCTCATCGATTTCATGTCCAGGGTGTTGTGGTGAGGTTATCACCTAGAAATCGGGCGAAATGGACTTGACAGTGTACTTTGGAAGCTAGTAACTACTGTCAGCTGTCATTTGATACCCTTTTGGTGCCGATAGAAGCTGTACTTTGCCCGGAAAAAATTATAGACGACGATGTACTCTCATCGATTTCATGTCCAGGGTGTTGTGGTAGGTTTATCACCTAGAAATCGGGTGAAATGAACTTGACAGTGTACTTTGGCAGCTGGTCACAACTGTCAGCTGTCATTTGATTAACTTTTTATGCCGATCGGAGCTGTCTCTCGCCCGGAAAAAATTATAGAACACGATGTACTCTCATCGATTTCATGTCCAGGGTGTTGTGGTGAGTTTATCACCTAGAAATCGGGCGTTATGGACTTGACAGTGTATTTTGACAGCTAGCCATCACCGTCAGCTGTCATCTGGTATACTTTTGATGCCAATCAAAGCTGCACTTTGCCCGGAAAAAATTATAAACGACGATGTACTCTCATCGATTTCATGTCCAGGGTGTTGTGGTAGGTTTATCACCTAGAAATCGGGTGAAATGAACTTGACAGTGTACTTTGACAGCTGGTCACAACTGTCAGCTGTCATTTGATTAACTTTTGATGCCGATCGGAGCTGTAATTCGCCCGGAAAAAATTATAGAACACGATGTACTCTCATCGATTTCATATCCAGGGTGTTGTGGTGAGTTTATCACCTAGAAATCGGGCGTAATGGAACTGAAAGTGTACTTTGACAGCTATTTATTTTTGTCAGCTGTCATCTGGTACACTTTTGATGCCAATCGAAGCTGTACTTCGCCCGGAAAAAATTATAGACGACGATGTATTCTCATCGATTTCATGTCCAGGGTGTTGTGGTAAGTTTATCACCTAGAAATCGGGCGTAATGGACTTGACAGTGTACTTTGACAGCTAGCCATTGCTGTCAGCTGTCATCTGGTACACTTTTGATGCCAATCGGAGCTGTACTTCGCCCGGAAAAAATTATAGAACACGATGTACTCTCATCGATTTCATGTCCAGGGTGTTGTGGTGAGTTTATCACCTAGAAATCGGGCGAAATGGACTTGACAGTGTACTTTGACAGCTAGTCATCACTGTCAGCTGTCATCTGGTACACTTTTGATGCCGTTCGGAGCTGTACTTCGCCCGGAAAAAATTATAGAACACGATGTACTCTCATCGATTTCATGTCCAGGGTGTTGTGGTGAGTTTATCACCTAGAAATCGGGCGGAATGGACTTGACAGTGTACTTTAAAAGCTAGTGACTACTGTCAGCTGTCATTTGGTTCCCTTTTGGTGCCAATAGAAGCTGTACTTCGCCCGGAAAAAATTATAGACGACGATGTATTCTCATCGATTCCATGTCCAGGGTGTTGTGGTAAGTTTATCACCTAGAAATCGGGCGTAATGGACTTGACAGTGTACTTCGACAGCTAGCCATTACTGTCAGCTGTCATCTGGTTTACTTTTGATGCCAATCGAAGCTGTACTTTGCCCGGAAAAAATCATGAACGACGATGTACTCTCATTGATTTCATGTCCAAGGTGTTGTGGTAGGTTTATTACCTAGAAATCGTGTGAAATACACTTGACAGTGTACTTTTACAACTAGTCACTACTATCAGCTGTCACTTGGTACCCTTTTATTGCCGATAGAAGCTGTACTTCGCCCGGAAAAAATTATAGAACACGATGTACTCTTATCGATTTCATGTCCAGGGTGTTGTGGTGAGTTTATCACCTAGAAATCAGGCGAAATGGACTTGACAGTGTACTTTGAAAGCTAGTGACTACTGCCAGCTGTCATTTGGTACCCTTTTGGTGCCGATAGAAGCTGTACTTCGCCCGGAAAAAATTATAGACGACGATGTATTCTCATCGATTTCATGTCCAGGGTGTTGTGGTGAGGTTATCACCTAGAAATCGGGCGAAATTGACTTGACAGTGTACTTTGGCAGCTAGTGACTACTGTCAGCTGTCATTTGATACCCTTTTGGTGCCGATAGAAGCTGTACTTCGCCCGGAAAAAATTATAGAACACGATGTACTCTTATCGATTTCATGTCCAGGGTCTTGCGGTGAGTTTATCACCTAGAAATCAGGCGAAATGGACTTGACAGTGTACTTTGAAAGCTAGTGACTACTGTCAGCTGTCATTTGGTACCCTTTTGGTGCCGATAGAAGCTGTACTTCGCCCGGAAAAAATTATAACCGACGATGTACTCTCATCGATTTCATGTCCAGGGTGTTGTGGTAGGTTTATCACCTAGAAATCGGGTGGAATGAACTTGACTGTGTAGTTTGACAGCTGGTCACAACTGTCACCTGTCATTTGATTAACTTTTGATGCCGATCGAAGCTGTACTTCGCCCGGAAAAAATTATAGAACACGATGTACTCTCATCGATTTCATGTCCAGGGTGTTGTGGTGAGTTTATCACCTAGAAATCGGGCGTAATGGACTTGACAGTGTACTTTGACAGCTAGTTATTTTTGTCAGCTGTAATTTGGTACACTTTTGATGCCAATCGAAGCTGTACTTCGCCCGGAAAAAATTATAGACGACGATGTATTCTCATCGATTTCATGTCCAGGGTGTTGTGGTAAGTTTATCACCTAGAAATCGGGCGAAATGGACTTGACAGTGTACTTTGACAGCTAGCCATTACTGTCAGCTGTCATTTGGTACACTTTTGATGCCAATCGGAGCTGTACTTCGCCCGGAAAAAATTATAGAACACGATGTACTCTCATCGATTTCATGTCCAGGGTGTTGTGGTGAGTTTATCACCTAGAAATCGGGCGTAATGGACTTGACAGTGTACTTTGACAGCTAGCCATTGCTGTCAGCTGTCATCTGGTACACTTTTGATGCCAATCGAAGCTGTACTTCGCCCGGAAAAAATTATAGAACACGATGTACTCTCATCGATTTCATGTCCAGGGTGTTGTGGTAGGTTTATCACCTAGAAATCGGGTGGAATGAACTTGACAGTGTACTTTGACAGCTGGTCACAACTGTCAGCTGTCATTTGATTAACTTTTGATGCCGATCGAAGCTGTACTTCGCCCGGAAAAAATTATAGAACACGATGTACTCTCATCGATTTCATGTCCAGGGTGTTGTGGTGAGTTTATCACCTAGAAATCGGGCGTAATGGACTTGACAGTGTACTTTGGCAGCTAGTCATTTTTGTCAGCTGTCATTTGGTACACTTGTGATGCCAATCGAAGCTGTACTTCGCCCGGAAAAAATTATAGACGACGATGTATTCTCATCGATTTCATGTCCAGGGTGTTGTGGTAAGTTTATCACCTAGAAATCGGGCGAAATGGACTTGACAGTGTACTTTGACAGCTATCCATTACTGTCAGCTGTCATCTGGTACACTTTTGATGCCAATCGGAGCTGTACTTCGCCCGGAAAAAATTATAGAACACGATGTACTCTCATCGATTTCATGTCCAGGGTGTTGTGGTGAGTTTATCACCTAGAAATCGGGCGTAATGGACTTGACAGTGTACTTTGACAGCTAGCCATTGCTGTCAGCTGTCATCTGGTACACTTTTGATGCCAATCGGAGCTGTACTTCGCCCGGAAAAAATTATAGAACACGATGTACTTTCATCGATTACATGTCCAGGGTGTTGTGGTGAGTTTATCACCTAGAAATCGGGCGAAATGGACTTGACAGTGTACTTTGACAGCTAGCCATTGCTGTCAGCTGTCATCTGGTACACTTTTGATGCCAATCGAAGCTGTACTTCGCCCGGAAAAAATTATAGAACACGATGTACTCTCATCGATTTCATGTCCAGGGTGTTGTGGTAGGTTTATCACCTAGAAATCGGGTGGAATGAACTTGACAGTGTACTTTGACAGCTGGTCACAACTGTCAGCTGTCATTTGATTAACTTTTGATGCCGATCGAAGCTGTACTTCGCCCGGAAAAAATTATAGAACACGATGTACTCTCATCGATTTCATGTCCAGGGTGTTGTGGTGAGTTTATCACCTAGAAATCGGGCGTAATGGACTTGACAGTGTACTTTGGCAGCTAGTCATTTTTGTCAGCTGTCATTTGGTACACTTTTGATGCCAATCGAAGCTGTACTTCGCCCGGAAAAAATTATAGACGACGATGTATTCTCATCGATTTCATGTCCAGGGTGTTGTGGTAAGTTTATCACCTAGAAATCGGGCGAAATGGACTTGACAGTGTACTTTGACAGCTAGCCATTACTGTCAGCTGTCATCTGTTACACTTTTGATGCCAATCGGAGCTGTACTTCGCCCGGAAAAAATTATAGAACACGATGTACTCTCATCGATTTCATGTCCAGGGTGTTGTGGTGAGTTTATCACCTAGAAATCGGGCGTAATGGACTTGACAGTGTACTTTGACAGCTAGCCATTGCTGTCAGCTGTCATCTGGTACACTTTTGATGCCAATCGGAGCTGTACTTCGCCCGGAAAAAATTATAGAACACGATGTACTCTCATCGATTACATGTCCAGGGTGTTGTGGTGAGTTTATCACCTAGAAATCGGGCGTAATGGACTTGACAGTGTACTTTGACAGCTAGCCATTACTGTCAGCTGTCATCTGGTACACTTTTGATGCCAATCGGAGCTGTACTTCGCCCGGAAAAAATTATAGAACACGATGTACTCTCATCGATTTCATGTCCAGGGTGTTGTGGTGAGTTTATCACCTGAAAATTGGACGTAATGGACTTGACAGTGTACTTTGACAGCTAGCAATTATTGTCGGCTGTCATCTGGTACACTTTTGATGCCAATCGGAGCTGTACTTCGCCCGGAAAAAATTATAGAACACGATGTACTCTCATCGATTTCATGTCCAGGGTGTTGTGGTGAGTTTATCACCTAGAAATCGGGCGAAATGGACTTGAAAGTGTACATTGACAGCTAGCCATTACTGTCAGCTATCATCTGGTACACTTTTGATGCCGATCAGAGCTGTACTTTGCCCGGAAAAAATTATAGAACACGATGTACTCTCATCGATTTCATGTCCAGGGTGTTGTGGTGAGTTTATCACCTAGAAATCGGGCGGAATGGACTTGACAGTGTACTTTGAAAGCTAGTAACTACTGTCAGCTGTCATTTGGTACCCTTTTGATGCCGAGAGAAGCTGTACTTCGCCCGGAAAAAAATTATAAACGACGATGTACTCTCATCGATTTCATGTCCAGGGTGTTGTGGTAGGTTTATCACCTAGAAATTTGGTGGAATGAACTTGACAGTGTACTTTGACAACTGGTCACAACTGTCAGCTGTCATTTGATTAACTTTTGATGCCGATCGGAGCTGTACTTCGCCCGGAAAAAATTATAGAACACGATGTACTCTCATCGATTTCATGTCCAGGGTGTTGTGGTGAGTTTATCACCTAGAAATCGGGCGTAATGGACTTGACAGTGTACTTTGACAGCTAGTTATTTTTGTCAGCTGTCATCTGGTACACTTTTGATGCCAATCGGAGCTGTACTTCGCCCGGAAAAAATTATAGAACACGATGTACTCTCATCGATTTCATGTCCAGGGTGTTGTGGTGAGTTTATCACCTGAAAATCGGACGTAATGGACTTGACAGTGTACTTTGACAGCTAGCAATTATTGTCGGCTGTCATCTGGTACACTTTTGATGCCAATCGGAGCTGTACTTCGCCCGGAAAAAATTATAGAACACGATGTACTCTCATCGATTTCATGTCCAGGGTGTTGTGGTGAGTTTATCACCTAGAAATCGGGCGAAATGGACTTAAAAGTGTACATTGACAGCTAGCCATTACTGTCAGCTATCATCTGGTACACTTTTGATGCCGATCAGAGCTGTACTTTGCCCGGAAAAAATTATAGACCACGATGTACTCTCATCGATTTCATGTCCAGGGTGTTGTGGTGAGTTTATCACCTAGAAATCGGGCGGAATGGACTTGACAGTGTACTTTGAAAGCTAGTGACTACTGTCAGCTGTCATTTGGTACCCTTTTGATGCCGAGAGAAGCTGTACTTCGCCCGGAAAAAAATTATAAACGACGATGTACTCTCATCGATTTCATGTCCAGGGTGTTGTGGTAGGTTTATCACCTAGAAATTTGGTGGAATGAACTTGACAGTGTACTTTGACAACTGGTCACAACTGTCAGCTGTCATTTGATTAACTTTTGATGCCGATCGGAGCTGTACTTCGCCCGGAAAAAATTATAGAACACGATGTACTCTCATCGATTTCATGTCCAGGGTGTTGTGGTGAGTTTATCACCTAGAAATCGGGCGTAATGGACTTGACAGTGTACTTTGACAGCTAGTTATTTTTGTCAGCTGTCATCTGGTACACTTTTGATGCCAATCGAAGCTGTACTTCGCCCGGAAAAAATTATAGACGACGATGTACTCTCATCGATTTCATGTCCAGGGTGTTGTGGTAAGTTTATCACCTAGAAATCGGGCGAAATGGACTTGACAGTGTACTTTGACAGCTAGCCATTACTGTCAGCTGTCATCTGGTACACTTTTGATGCCGATCGGAGCTGTACTTCGCCCGGAAAAAATTATAGACGACGATGTATTCTCATCGATTTCATGTCCAGGGTGTTGTGGTAAGTTTATCACCTAGAAATCGGGCGTAATGGACTTGTCAGTGTACTTCGACAGCTAGCCATAACTGTCAGCAGTCATCTGGTACACTTTTGATGCCAATCGAAGCTGTACTTTGCCCGGAAAAAATTATAAACGACGATGTACTCTCATTGATTTCATGTCCAAGGTGTTGTGGTAGGTTTATTACCTAAAAATCGTGTGAAATACACTTGACAGTGTACTTTTACAACTAGCCACTACTATCAGCTGCCACTTGGTACCCTTTTATTGCCGATAGAAGCTGTACTTCGCCCGGAAAAAATTATAGAACACGATGTACTCTTATCGATTTCATGTCCAGGGTGTTGTGGTGAGTTTATCACCTAGAAATCGGGCGAAATGGACTTGACAGTGTACTTTGAAAGCTAGTGACTACTGTCAGCTGTCATTTGGTACCCTTTTGGTGCCAATAGAAGCTGTACTTC
This sequence comes from Oxycera nigricornis, assembly GCA_963942545.1. Classification (NCBI taxonomy): domain Eukaryota; kingdom Metazoa; phylum Arthropoda; class Insecta; order Diptera; family Stratiomyidae; genus Oxycera; species Oxycera nigricornis. Next base: position 17,749,054 of record OZ012664.1, on the reverse strand, counting down.
GCCCGGAAAAAATTATAGACGACGATGTATTCTCATCGATTTCATGTCCAGGGTGTTGTGGTGAGGTTATCACCTAGAAATCGGGCGAAATAGACTTGACAGTGTACTTTGGCAGCTAGTAACTACTGCCAGCTGTCATTTGATACCCTTTTGGTGCCGATAGAAGCTGTACTACGCCCGGAAAAAACTATAGACGACGATGTACTCTCATCGATTTCATGTCCAGGGTGTTGTGGTAGGTTTATCACCTAGAAATCGGGTGAAATGAACTTGACAGTGTACTTTGGCAGCTGGTCACAACTGTCAGCTGTCATTTGATTAACTTTTTATGCCGATCGGAGCTGTACTTCGCCCGGAAAAAATTATAGAACACGATGTACTCTCATCGATTTCATGTCCAGGGTGTTGTGGTGAGTTTATCACCTAGAAATCGGGCGTAATGGACTTAACAGTGTACTTCGACAGCTATTTATTTTTGTCAGCTGTCATTTGGTATACTTTTGATGCCAATCGAAGCTGTACTTCGCCCGGAAAAAATTATAGACGACTATGTATTCTCATCGATTTCATGTCCAGGGTGTTGTGGTAAGTTTATCACCTAGAAATCGGGCGTAATGGACTTGACAGTGTACTTTGACAGCTAGCCATTGCTGTCAGCTGTCATCTGGTACACTTTTGATGCCAATCGGAGCTGTACTTCGCCCGGAAAAAATTATAGAACACGATGTACTCTCATCGATTTCATGTCCAGGGTGTTGTGGTGAGTTTATCACCTAGAAATCGGGCGAAATTGACTTGACAGTGTACTTTGACAGCTAGCCATTACTGTCGGCTGTCATCTGGTACACTTTTGATGCCGATCGGAGCTGTACTTCGCCCGGAAAAAATTATAGAACACGATGTACTCTCATCGATTTCATGTCCAGGGTGTTGTGGTGAGTTTATCACCTAGAAATCGGGCGGAATGGACTTGACAGTGTACTTTGAAAGCTAGTGACTACTGTCAGCTGTCATTTGGTACCCTTTTGGTGCCGATAGAAGCTGTACTTCGCCCGGAAAAAATTATAGACGACGATGTATTCTCATCGATTTCATGTCCAGGGTGTTGTGGTAAGTTTATCACCTAGAAATCGGGCGTAATGGACTTGACAGTGTACTTTGACAGCTAGCCATTGCTGTCAGCTGTCATCTGGTACACTTTTGATGCCAATCGGAGCTGTACTTCGCCCGGAAAAAATTATAGAACACGATGTACTCTCATCGATTTCATGTCCAGGGTGTTGTGGTGAGTTTATCACCTAGAAATCGGGCGAAATTGACTTGACAGTGTACTTTGACAGCTAGCCATTACTGTCGGCTGTCATCTGGTACACTTTTGATGCCGATCGGAGCTGTACTTCGCCCGGAAAAAATTATAGAACACGATGTACTCTCATCGATTTCATGTCCAGGGTGTTGTGGTGAGTTTATCACCTAGAAATCGGGCGGAATGGACTTGACAGTGTACTTTGAAAGCTAGTGACTACTGTCAGCTGTCATTTGGTACCCTTTTGGTGCCGATAGAAGCTGTACTTCGCCCGGAAAAAATTATAGACGACGATGTATTCTCATCGATTTCATGTCCAGGGTGTTGTGGTAAGTTTATCACCTAGAAATCGGGCGTAATGGACTTGACAGTGTCCTTCAAAAGCTAGTCATTACTGTCAGCTGTCATCTGGTACACTTTTGATGCCAATCGAAGCTGTACTTTGCCCGGAAAAAATTATAAACGACGATGTACTCTCATTGATTTCATGTCCAAGGTGTTGTGGTAGGTTTATTACCTAGAAATCGTGTGAAATACACTTGACAGTGTACTTTTACAACTAGCCACTACTATCAGCTGTCACTTGGTACCCTTTTATTGCCGATAGAAGTTGTACTTCGCCCGGAAAAAATTATAGAACACGATGTACTCTCATCGATTTCATGTCCAGGGTGTTGTGGTGAGTTTATCACCTAGAAATCGGGCGAAATGGACTTGACAGTGTACTTTGGCAGCTGGTGACTACTGTCAGCTGTCATTTGGTACCCTTTTGGTGCCGATAGAAGCTGTACTTCGCCCGGAAAAAATTATAGACGACGATGTATTCTCATCGATTTCATGTCCAGGGTGTTGTGGTGAGTTTATCACCTAGAAATCGGGCGAAATGGACTTGACAGTGTACTTTGAAAGCTAGTGACTACTGTCAGCTGCCATTTGGTACCCTTTTGGTGCAGATAGAAGCTGTACTTCGCCCGGAAAAAATTATAGACGACAATGTATTCTCATCGATTTCATGTCCAGGGTGTTGTGGTGAGTTTATCACCTAGAAATCGGGCGAAATGGACTTGACAGTGTACTTTGGCAGCTAGCGACTACTGTCAGCTGTCATTTGATACCCTTTTGGTGCCGATAGAAGCTGTACTTCGCCCGGAAAAAATTATAGACGACGATGTATTCTCATCGATTTCATGTCCAGGGTGTTGTGGTGAGTTTATCACCTAGAAATCGGGCGAAATGGACTTGACAGTGTACTTTGAAAGCTAGTGACTACTGTCAGCTGCCATTTGGTACCCTTTTGGTGCCGATAGAAGCTGTACTTCGCCCGGAAAAAATTATAGACGACAATGTACTCTCATCGATTTCATGTCCAGGGTGTTGTGGTAGGTTTATCACCTAGAAATCGGGTGAAATGAACTTGACAGTGTACTTTGGCAGCTGGTCACAACTGTCAGCTGTCATTTGATTAACTTTTTATGCCGATCGGAGCTGTACTTCGCCCGGAAAAAATTAAAGAACACGATGTACTCTCATCGATTTCATGTCCAGGGTGTTGTGGTGAGTTTATCACCTAGAAATCGGGCTTAATGGACTTGACAGTGTACTTTGACAGCTAGCCATTACTGTCAGCTGTCATCTGATATACTTTTGATGCCAATCAAAGCTGCACTTTGCCCGGAAAAAATTATAAACGACGATGTACTCTCATCGATTTCATGTCCAGGGTGTTGTGGTAGGTTTATCACCTAGAAATCGGGTGAAATGAACTTGACAGTGTACTTTGACAGCTGGTCACAACTGTCAGCTGTCAATTGATTAACTTTTGATGCCGATCGTAGCTGTAATTCGCCCGGAAAAAATTATAGAACACGATGTACTCTCATCGATTTCATGTCCAGGGTGTTGTGGTGAGTTTATCACCTAGAAATCGGGCGAAATTGACTTGACAGTGTACTTTGACAGCTAGCCATTACTGTCAGCTGTCATCTGGTACACTTTTGATGCCGATCGGAGCTGTACTTCGCCCGGAAAAAATTATAGAACACGATGTACTCTCATCGATTTCATGTCCAGGGTGTTGTGGTGAGTTTATTACCTAGAAATCGGGCGTAATGGACTTGACAGTGTACTTTGACAGCTAGCCATTAGTGTCAGCTGTCATCTGGTACACTTTTGATGCCGATCGGAGCTGTACTTCGCCCGGAAAAAATTATAGAACACGATGTACTCTCATCGATTTCATGTCCAGGGTGTTGTGGTGAGTTTATCACCTAGAAATCGGGCGTAATGGACTTGACAGTGTACTTTGACAGCTATCCATTACTGTCAGCTGTCATCTAGTACACTTTTGATGCCGATCCGAGCTGTACTTCGCCCGGAAAAAATTATAGAACACGATGTACTCTCATCGATTTCATGTCCAGGGTGTTGTGGTGAGTTTATCACCTAGAAATCGGGCGGAATGGACTTGACAGTGTACTTTGAAAGCTAGTGACTACTGTCAGCTGTCATTTGGTACCCTTTTGGTGCCGATAGAAGCTGTACTTCGCCCGGAAAAAATTATAGACGACGATGTATTCTCATCGATTTCATGTCCAGGGTGTTGTGGTAAGTTTATCACCTAGAAATCGGGCGTAATGGACTTGACAGTGTACTTCGAAAGCTAGCCATTACTGTCAGCTGTCATCTGGTACACTTTTGATGCCAATCGAAGCTGTACTTTGCCCGGAAAAAATTATAAACGACGATGTACTCTCATTGATTTCATGTCCAAGGTGTTGTGGTAGGTTTATTACCTAGAAATCGTGTGAAATACACTTGACAGTGTACTTTTACAACTAGCCACTACTATCAGCTGTCACTTGGTACCCTTTTATTGCCGATAGAAGCTGTACTTCGCCCGGAAAAAATTATAGAACACGATGTACTCTTATCGATTTCATGTCCAGGGTGTTGTGGTGAGTTTATCACCTAGAAATCGGGCGAAATGGACTTGACAGTGTACTTTGAAAGCTAGTGACTACTGTCAGCTGCCATTTGGTACCCTTTTGGTGCCGATAGAAGCTGTACTTCGCCCGGAAAAAATTATAGACGACGATGTATTCTCATCGATTTCATGTCCAGGGTGTTGTGGTGAGTTTATCACCTAGAAATCGGGCGAAATGGACTTGACAGTGTACTTTGGCAGCTAGTGACTACTGTCAGCTGTCATTTGATACCCTTTTGGTGCCGATAGAAGCTGTACTTCGCCCGGAAAAAATTATAGACGACGATGTATTCTCATCGATTTCATGTCCAGGGTGTTGTGGTAAGTTTATCACCTAGAAATCGGGCGTAATGGACTTGACAGTGTCCTTCAAAAGCTAGTCATTACTGTCAGCTGTCATCTGGTACACTTTTGATGCCAATCGAAGCTGTACTTTGCCCGGAAAAAATTATAAACGACGATGTACTCTCATTGATTTCATGTCCAAGGTGTTGTGGTAGGTTTATTACCTAGAAATCGTGTGAAATACACTTGACAGTGTACTTTTACAACTAGCCACTACTATCAGCTGTCACTTGGTACCCTTTTATTGCCGATAGAAGTTGTACTTCGCCCGGAAAAAATTATAGAACACGATGTACTCTCATCGATTTCATGTCCAGGGTGTTGTGGTGAGTTTATCACCTAGAAATCGGGCGAAATGGACTTGACAGTGTACTTTGGCAGCTGGTGACTACTGTCAGCTGTCATTTGGTACCCTTTTGGTGCCGATAGAAGCTGTACTTCGCCCGGAAAAAATTATAGACGACGATGTATTCTCATCGATTTCATGTCCAGGGTGTTGTGGTGAGTTTATCACCTAGAAATCGGGCGAAATGGACTTGACAGTGTACTTTGAAAGCTAGTGACTACTGTCAGCTGCCATTTGGTACCCTTTTGGTGCAGATAGAAGCTGTACTTCGCCCGGAAAAAATTATAGACGACAATGTATTCTCATCGATTTCATGTCCAGGGTGTTGTGGTGAGTTTATCACCTAGAAATCGGGCGAAATGGACTTGACAGTGTACTTTGGCAGCTAGCGACTACTGTCAGCTGTCATTTGATACCCTTTTGGTGCCGATAGAAGCTGTACTTCGCCCGGAAAAAATTATAGACGACGATGTATTCTCATCGATTTCATGTCCAGGGTGTTGTGGTGAGTTTATCACCTAGAAATCGGGCGAAATGGACTTGACAGTGTACTTTGAAAGCTAGTGACTACTGTCAGCTGCCATTTGGTACCCTTTTGGTGCCGATAGAAGCTGTACTTCGCCCGGAAAAAATTATAGACGACAATGTACTCTCATCGATTTCATGTCCAGGGTGTTGTGGTAGGTTTATCACCTAGAAATCGGGTGAAATGAACTTGACAGTGTACTTTGGCAGCTGGTCACAACTGTCAGCTGTCATTTGATTAACTTTTTATGCCGATCGGAGCTGTACTTCGCCCGGAAAAAATTAAAGAACACGATGTACTCTCATCGATTTCATGTCCAGGGTGTTGTGGTGAGTTTATCACCTAGAAATCGGGCTTAATGGACTTGACAGTGTACTTTGACAGCTAGCCATTACTGTCAGCTGTCATCTGATATACTTTTGATGCCAATCAAAGCTGCACTTTGCCCGGAAAAAATTATAAACGACGATGTACTCTCATCGATTTCATGTCCAGGGTGTTGTGGTAGGTTTATCACCTAGAAATCGGGTGAAATGAACTTGACAGTGTACTTTGACAGCTGGTCACAACTGTCAGCTGTCAATTGATTAACTTTTGATGCCGATCGTAGCTGTAATTCGCCCGGAAAAAATTATAGAACACGATGTACTCTCATCGATTTCATGTCCAGGGTGTTGTGGTGAGTTTATCACCTAGAAATCGGGCGAAATTGACTTGACAGTGTACTTTGACAGCTAGCCATTACTGTCAGCTGTCATCTGGTACACTTTTGATGCCGATCGGAGCTGTACTTCGCCCGGAAAAAATTATAGAACACGATGTACTCTCATCGATTTCATGTCCAGGGTGTTGTGGTGAGTTTATTACCTAGAAATCGGGCGTAATGGACTTGACAGTGTACTTTGACAGCTAGCCATTAGTGTCAGCTGTCATCTGGTACACTTTTGATGCCGATCGGAGCTGTACTTCGCCCGGAAAAAATTATAGAACACGATGTACTCTCATCGATTTCATGTCCAGGGTGTTGTGGTGAGTTTATCACCTAGAAATCGGGCGTAATGGACTTGACAGTGTACTTTGACAGCTATCCATTACTGTCAGCTGTCATCTAGTACACTTTTGATGCCGATCCGAGCTGTACTTCGCCCGGAAAAAATTATAGAACACGATGTACTCTCATCGATTTCATGTCCAGGGTGTTGTGGTGAGTTTATCACCTAGAAATCGGGCGGAATGGACTTGACAGTGTACTTTGAAAGCTAGTGACTACTGTCAGCTGTCATTTGGTACCCTTTTGGTGCCGATAGAAGCTGTACTTCGCCCGGAAAAAATTATAGACGACGATGTATTCTCATCGATTTCATGTCCAGGGTGTTGTGGTAAGTTTATCACCTAGAAATCGGGCGTAATGGACTTGACAGTGTACTTCGAAAGCTAGCCATTACTGTCAGCTGTCATCTGGTACACTTTTGATGCCAATCGAAGCTGTACTTTGCCCGGAAAAAATTATAAACGACGATGTACTCTCATTGATTTCATGTCCAAGGTGTTGTGGTAGGTTTATTACCTAGAAATCGTGTGAAATACACTTGACAGTGTACTTTTACAACTAGCCACTACTATCAGCTGTCACTTGGTACCCTTTTATTGCCGATAGAAGCTGTACTTCGCCCGGAAAAAATTATAGAACACGATGTACTCTTATCGATTTCATGTCCAGGGTGTTGTGGTGAGTTTATCACCTAGAAATCGGGCGAAATGGACTTGACAGTGTACTTTGAAAGCTAGTGACTACTGTCAGCTGCCATTTGGTACCCTTTTGGTGCCGATAGAAGCTGTACTTCGCCCGGAAAAAATTATAGACGACGATGTATTCTCATCGATTTCATGTCCAGGGTGTTGTGGTGAGTTTATCACCTAGAAATCGGGCGAAATGGACTTGACAGTGTACTTTGGCAGCTAGTGACTACTGTCAGCTGTCATTTGATACCCTTTTGGTGCCGATAGAAGGTGTACTTCGCTCGGAAAAAATTATAGTCGACGATGTACTCTCATCGATTTCATGTCCAGGGTGTTGTGGTGAGTTTATCACCTAGAAATCGGGCGAAATGGACTTGACAGTGTACTTTGGCAGCTAGTGACTACTGTCAGCTGTCATTTGATACCCTTTTGGTGCCGATAGAAGCTAAACTTCGCTCGGAAAAAATTATAGACGACGATGTACTCTCATCGATTTCATGTCCAGGGTGTTGTGGTAGGTTTATCACCTAGGAATCGGGTGAAATGAACTTGACAGTGTACTTTGACAGCTGGTCACAACTGTCAGCTGTCATTTGATTATTTTTTGATGCCGATCGGAGCTGTACTTCGCCCGGAAAAAATTATAGAACACGATGTACTCTCATCGATTTCATGTCCAGGGTGTTGTGGTGAGTTTATCACCTAGAAATCGGGCGTAATGGACTTGACAGTGTACTTTGACAGCTATCCATTACTGTCAGCTGTCATCTAGTACACTTTTGATGCCGATCCGAGCTGTACTTCGCCCGGAAAAAATTATAGAACACGATGTACTCTCATCGATTTCATGTCCAGGGTGTTGTGGTGAGTTTATCACCTAGAAATCGGGCGAAATTGACTTGACAGTGTACTTTGGCAGCTAGTCATTACTGTCAGCTGTCATCTGGTACACTTTTGATGCCGATCAGAGCTGTACTTCGCCCGGAAAAAATTATAGAACACGATGTACTCTCATCGATTTCATGTCCAGGGTGTTGTGGTGAGTTTATCACCTAGAAATCGGGCGGAATGGACTTGACAGTGTATTTTGAAAGCTAGTGACTACTGTCAGCTGCCATTTGGTACCCTTTTGGTGCCGATAGAAGCTGTACTTCGCCCGGAAAAAATTATAGACGACGATGTACTCTCATTGATTTCATGTCCAGGGTGTTGTGGTGAGTTTATCACCTAGAAATCGGGCGAAATGGACTTGACAGTGTACTTTGGCAGCTAGTGACTACTGTCAGCTGTCATTTGATTATTTTTTGATGCCGATCGGAGCTGTACTTCGCCCGGAAAAAATTATAGAACACGATGTACTCTCATCGATTTCATGTCCAGGGTGTTGTGGTGAGTTTATCACCTAGAAATCGGGCGTAATGGACTTGACAGTGTACTTTGACAGCTATCCATTACTGTCAGCTGTCATCTAGTACACTTTTGATGCCGATCCGAGCTGTACTTCGCCCGGAAAAAATTATAGAACACGATGTACTCTCATCGATTTCATGTCCAGGGTGTTGTGGTGAGTTTATCACCTAGAAATCGGGCGGAATGGACTTGACAGTGTACTTTGAAAGCTAGTGACTACTGTCAGCTGCCATTTGGTACCCTTTTGGTGCCGATAGAAGCTGTACTTCGCCCGGAAAAAATTATAGACGACGATGTACTCTCATTGATTTCATGTCCAGGGTGTTGTGGTGAGTTTATCACCTAGAAATCGGGCGAAATGGACTTGACAGTGTACTTTGGCAGCTAGTGACTAATGTCAGCTGTCATTTGATACCCTTTTGGTGCCGATAAAAGCTGTACTTCGCTCGGAAAAAATTATAGACGACGATGTACTCTCATCGATTTCATGTCCAGGGTGTTGTGGTAGGTTTATCACCTAGAAATCGGGTGAAATGAACTTGACAGTGTACTTTGACAGCTGGTCACAACTGTCAGCTGTCATTTGATTATTTTTTGATGCCGATCGGAGCTGTACTTCGCCCGGAAAAAATTATAGAACACGATGTACTCTCATCGATTTCATGTCCAGGGTGTTGTGGTGAGTTTATCACCTAGAAATCGGGCGTAATGGACTTGACAGTGTACTTTGACAGCTATCCATTACTGTCAGCTGTCATCTAGTACACTCTTGATGCCGATCCGAGCTGTACTTCGCCCGGAAAAAATTATAGAACACGATGTACTCTCATCGATTTCATGTCCAGGGTGTTGTGGTGAGTTTATCACCTAGAAATCGGGCGAAATTGACTTGACAGTGTACTTTGGCAGCTAGTCATTACTGTCAGCTGTCATCTGGTACACTTTTGATGCCGATCAGAGCTGTACTTCGCCCGGAAAAAATTATAGAACACGATGTACTCTCATCGATTTCATGTCCAGGGTGTTGTGGTGAGTTTATCACCTAGAAATCGGGCGGAATGGACTTGACAGTGTACTTTGAAAGCTAGTGACTACTATCAGCTGTCATTTGGTACCCTTTTGGTGCCGATAGAAGCTGTACTTCGCCCGGAAAAAATTATAGACGACGATGTATTCTCATCGATTTCATGTCCAGGGTGTTGTGGTAAGTTTATCACCTAGAAATCGGGCGTAATGGACTTGACAGTGTACTTCGAAAGCTAGCTATTACTGTCAGCTGTCATCTGGTACACTTTTGATGCCAATCGAAGCTGTACTTTGCCCGGAAAAAATTATAAACGACGATGTACTCTCATTGATTTCATGTCCAAGGTGTTGTGGTAGGTTTATTACCTAGAAATCGTGTGAAATACACTTGACAGTGTACTTTTACAACTAGCCACTACTATCAGCTGTCACTTGGTACCCTTTTATTGCCGATAGAAGCTGTACTTCGCCCGGAAAAAATTATAGAACACGATGTACTCTTATCGATTTCATGTCCAGGGTGTTGTGGTGAGTTTATCACCTAGAAATCGGGCGAAATGGACTTGACAGTGTACTTTGAAAGCTAGTGACTACTGTCAGCTGCCATTTGGTACCCTTTTGGTGCCGATAGAAGCTGTACTTCGCCCGGAAAAAATTATAGACGACGATGTATTCTCATCGATTTCATGTCCAGGGTGTTGTGGTGAGTTTATCACCTAGAAATCGGGCGAAATGGACTTGACAGTGTACTTTGGAAGCTAGTGACTACTGTCAGCTGTCATTTGGTACACTTTTGGTGCCGATAGAAGCTGTACTTCGCTCGGAAAAAATTATAGACGACGATGTACTCTCATCGATTTCATGTCCAGGGTGTTGTGGTAGGTTTATCACCTAGAAATCGGGTGAAATGAACTTGACAGTGTACTTTGACAGCTGGTCACAACTGTCAGCTGTCATTTGATTATTTTTTGATGCCGATCGGAGCTGAACTTCGCCCGGAAAAAATTATAGAACACGATGTACTCTCATCGATTTCATGTCCAGGGTGTTGTGGTGAGTTTATCACCTAGAAATCGGGCGAAATGGACTTGACAGTGTACTTTGACAGCTAGCCATTACTGTCAGCTGTCATTTGGTACACTTTTGATGCCGATCGGAGCTGTACTTCGCCCGGAAAAAATTATAGAACACGATGTACTCTCATCGATTTCATGTCCAGGGTGTTGTGGTGAGTTTATCACCTAGAAATCGGGCGAAATGGACTTGACAGTGTACTTTGCCAGCTGGTGACTACTGTCAGCTGTCATTTGGTATACTTTTGATGCCAATTGAAGCTGTACTTTGCCCGGAAAAAATTATAAACGACGATGTACTCTCATCGATTTCATGTCCAGGGTGTTGTGGTAGGTTTATCACCTAGAAATTGGGTGAAATGAACTTGACAGTGTACTTTGACAGCTGGTCACAACTGTCAGCTGTCATTTGATTATTTTTTGATGCCAATCGGAGCTGTACTTCGCCCGGAAAAAATTATAGAACACGATGTACTCTCATCGATTTCATGTCCAGGGTGTTGTGGTGAGTTTATCACCTAGAAATCGGGCGTAATGGACTTGACAGTGTACTTTGACAGCTAGCCATTACTGCCAGCTGTCATCTGGTACACTTTTGATGCCGATCGGAGCTGTACTTCGCCCGGAAAAAATTATAGAACACGATGTACTCTCATCGATTTCATGTCCAGGGTGTTGTGGTGAGTTTATCACCTAGAAATCGGGCGGAATGGACTTGACAGTGTACTTTGAAAGCTAGTGACTACTGTCAGCTGCCATTTGGTACCCTTTTGGTGCCGATAGAAGCTGTACTTCGCCCGGAAAAAATTATAGACGACGATGTACTCTCATTGATTTCATGTCCAGGGTGTTGTGGTGAGTTTATCACCTAGAAATCGGGCGAAATGGACTTGACAGTGTACTTTGGCAGCTAGTGACTACTGTCAGCTGTCATTTGATACCCTTTTGGTGCCGATAAAAGCTGTACTTCGCTCGGAAAAAATTATAGACGACGATGTACTCTCATCGATTTCATGTCCAGGGTGTTGTGGTAGGTTTATCACCTAGAAATCGGGTGAAATGAACTTGACAGTGTACTTTGACAGCTGGTCACAACTGTCAGCTGTCATTTGATTATTTTTTGATGCCGATCGGAGCTGTACTTCGCCCGGAAAAAATTATAGAACACGATGTACTCTCATCGATTTCATGTCCAGGGTGTTGTGGTGAGTTTATCACCTAGAAATCGGGCGTAATGGACTTGACAGTGTACTTTGACAGCTATCCATTACTGTCAGCTGTCATCTAGTACACTCTTGATGCCGATCCGAGCTGTACTTCGCCCGGAAAAAATTATAGAACACGATGTACTCTCATCGATTTCATGTCCAGGGTGTTGTGGTGAGTTTATCACCTAGAAATCGGGCGAAATTGACTTGACAGTGTACTTTGGCAGCTAGTCATTACTGTCAGCTGTCATCTGGTACACTTTTGATGCCGATCAGAGCTGTACTTCGCCCGGAAAAAATTATAGAACACGATGTACTCTCATCGATTTCATGTCCAGGGTGTTGTGGTGAGTTTATCACCTAGAAATCGGGCGGAATGGACTTGAAAGTGTACTTTGAAAGCTAGTGACTACTATCAGCTGTCATTTGGTACCCTTTTGGTGCCGATAGAAGCTGTACTTCGCCCGGAAAAAATTATAGACGACGATGTATTCTCATCGATTTCATGTCCAGGGTGTTGTGGTAAGTTTATCACCTAGAAATCGGGCGTAATGGACTTGACAGTGTACTTCGAAAGCTAGCTATTACTGTCAGCTGTCATCTGGTACACTTTTGATGCCAATCGAAGCTGTACTTTGCCCGGAAAAAATTATAAACGACGATGTTTTCTCATTGATTTCATGTCCAAGGTGTTGTGGTAGGTTTATTACCTAGAAATCGTGTGAAATACACTTGACAGTGTACTTTTACAACTAGCCACTACTATCAGCTGTCACTTGGTACCCTTTTATTGCCGATAGAAGCTGTACTTCGCCCGGAAAAAATTATAGAACACGATGTACTCTTATCGATTTCATGTCCAGGGTGTTGTGGTGAGTTTATCACCTAGAAATCGGGCGAAATGGACTTGACAGTGTACTTTGAAAGCTAGTGACTACTGTCAGCTGCCATTTGGTACCCTTTTGGTGCCGATAGAAGCTGTACTTCGCCCGGAAAAAATTATAGACGACGATGTATTCTCATCGATTTCATGTCCAGGGTGTTGTGGTGAGTTTATCACCTAGAAATCGGGCGAAATGGACTTGACAGTGTACTTTGGAAGCTAGTGACTACTGTCAGCTGTCATTTGGTACACTTTTGGTGCCGATAGAAGCTGTACTTCGCTCGGAAAAAATTATAGACGACGATGTACTCTCATCGATTTCATGTCCAGGGTGTTGTGGTAGGTTTATCACCTAGAAATCGGGTGTAATGAACTTGACAGTGTACTTTGACAGCTGGTCACAACTGTCAGCTGTCATTTGATTATTTTTTGATGCCGATCGGAGCTGAACTTCGCCCGGAAAAAATTATAGAACACGATGTACTCTCATCGATTTCATGTCCAGGGTGTTGTGGTGAGTTTATCACCTAGAAATCGGGCGTAATGGACTTGACAGTGTACTTTGACAGCTAGCCATTACTGCCAGCTGTCATTTGGTACACTTTTGATGCCGATCGGAGCTGTACTTCGCCCGGAAAAAATTATAGAACACGATGTACTCTCATCGATTTCATGTCCAGGGTGTTGTGGTGAGTTTATCACCTAGAAATCGGGCGAAATGGACTTGACAGTGTACTTTGACAGCTAGCCATTACTGTCAGCTGTCATTTGGTACACTTTTGATGCCGATCGGAGCTGTACTTCGCCCGGAAAAAATTATAGAACACGATGTACTCTCATCGATTTCATGTCCAGGATGTTGTGGTGAGTTTATCACCTAGAAATCGGGCGAAATGGACTTGACAGTGTACTTTGCCAGCTGGTGACTACTGTCAGCTGTCATTTGGTACACTTTTGATGCCAATTGAAGCTGTACTTTGCCCGGAAAAAATTATAAACGACGATGTACTCTCATCGATTTCATGTCCAGGGTGTTGTGGTAGGTTTATCACCTAGAAATCGGGTGAAATGAACTTGACAGTGTACTTTGACAGCTGGTCACAACTGTCAGCTGTCATTTGATTATTTTTTGATGCCGATCGGAGCTGTACTTCGCCCGGAAAAAATTATAGAACACGATGTACTCTCATCGATTTCATGTCCAGGGTGTTGTGGTGAGTTTATCACCTAGAAATCGGGCGTAATGGACTTGACAGTGTACTTTGACAGCTAGCCATTACTGCCAGCTGTCATCTGGTACACTTTTGATGCCGATCGGAGCTGTACTTCGCCCGGAAAAAATTATAGAACACGATGTACTCTCATCGATTTCATGTCCAGGGTGTTGTGGTGAGTTTATCACCTAGAAATCGGGCGAAATGGACTTGACAGTGTACTTTGACAGCTAGCCATTACTGTCAGCTGTCATCTGGTACACTTTTGATGCCGATCGGAGCTGTACTTCGCCCGGAAAAAATTATAGAACACGATGTACTCTCATCGATTTCATGTCCAGGGTGTTGTGGTGAGTTTATCACCTAGAAATCGGGCGAAATGGACTTGACAGTGTACTTTGCCAGCTGATGACTACTGTCAGCTGTCATTTGATACACTTTTGATGCCAATCGAAGCTGTACTTTGCCCGGAAAAAATTATAAACGACGATGTACTCTCATCGATTTCATGTCCAGGGTGTTGTGGTAGGTTTATCACCTAGAAATCGGGTGAAATGAACTTGACAGTGTACTTCGACAGCTGGTCACAACTGTCAGCTGTCATTTGAATAATTTTTGATGCCGATCGGAGCTGTACTTCGCCCGGAAAAAATTATAGAACACGATGTACTCTCATCGATTTCATGTCCAGGGTGTTGTGGTGAGTTTATCAGCTAGAAATCGGGCGAAATGGACTTGACAGTGTACTTTGACAGCTAGTGACTACTGTCAGCTGTCATTTGGTACCCTTTTGGTGCCGATAGAAGCTGTATTTCGCCCGGAAAAAATTATAGACGACGATGTATTCTCATCGATTTCATGTCCAGGGTGTTGTGGTAAGTTTATCACCTAGAAATCGGGCGTAATGGACTTGACAGTGTACTTTGACAGCTAGTCATTACTGTCAGCTGTCATTTGGTACACTTTTGATGCCAATCGAAGCTGTACTTTGCCCGGAAAAAATTATAAACGACGATGTACTCTCATCGATTTCATGTCCAGGGTGTTGTGGTAGGTTTATCACCTAGAAATCGGGTGAAATGAACTTGACAGTGTACTTTGACAGCTGGTCACAACTGTCAGCTGTCATTTGATTATTTTTTGATGCCGATCGGAGCTGTACTTCGCCCGGAAAAAATTATAGAACACGATGTACTCTCATCGATTTCATGTCCAGGGTGTTGTGGTGAGTTTATCACCTAGAAATCGGGCGTAATGGACTTGACAGTGTACTTTGACAGCTAGCCATTACTGCCAGCTGTCATCTGGTACACTTTTGATGCCGATCGGAGCTGTACTTCGCCCGGAAAAAATTATAGAACACGATGTACTCTCATCGATTTCATGTCCAGGGTGTTGTGGTGAGTTTATCACCTAGAAATCGGGCGAAATGGACTTGACAGTGTACTTTGACAGCTAGCCATTACTGTCAGCTGTCATCTGGTACACTTTTGATGCCGATCGGAGCTGTACTTCGCCCGGAAAAAATTATAGAACACGATGTACTCTCATCGATTTCATGTCCAGGGTGTTGTGGTGAGTTTATCACCTAGAAATCGGGTGAAATGAACTTGACAGTGTACTTTGGCAGCTAGTGACTACTGTCAGCTGTCATTTGATTATTTTTTGATGCCGATCGGAGCTGTACTTCGCCCGGAAAAAATTATAGAACACGATGTACTCTCATCGATTTCATGTCCAGGGTGTTGTGGTGAGTTTATCACCTAGAAATCGGGCGTAATGGACTTGACAGTGTACTTTGACAGCTATCCATTACTGTCAGCTGTCATCTAGTACACTTTTGATGCCGATCCGAGCTGTACTTCGCCCGGAAAAAATTATAGAACACGATGTACTCTCATCGATTTCATGTCCAGGGTGTTGTGGTGAGTTTATCACCTAGAAATCGGGCGGAATGGACTTGACAGTGTACTTTGAAAGCTAGTGACTACTGTCAGCTGCCATTTGGTACCCTTTTGGTGCCGATAGAAGCTGTACTTCGCCCGGAAAAAATTATAGACGACGATGTACTCTCATTGATTTCATGTCCAGGGTGTTGTGGTGAGTTTATCACCTAGAAATCGGGCGAAATGGACTTGACAGTGTACTTTGGCAGCTAGTGACTACTGTCAGCTGTCATTTGATACCCTTTTGGTGCCGATAAAAGCTGTACTTCGCTCGGAAAAAATTATAGACGACGATGTACTCTCATCGATTTCATGTCCAGGGTGTTGTGGTAGGTTTATCACCTAGAAATCGGGTGAAATGAACTTGACAGTGTACTTTGACAGCTGGTCACAACTGTCAGCTGTCATTTGATTATTTTTTGATGCCGATCGGAGCTGTACTTCGCCCGGAAAAAATTATAGAACACGATGTACTCTCATCGATTTCATGTCCAGGGTGTTGTGGTGAGTTTATCACCTAGAAATCGGGCGTAATGGACTTGACAGTGTACTTTGACAGCTATCCATTACTGTCAGCTGTCATCTAGTACACTTTTGATGCCGATCCGAGCTGTACTTCGCCCGGAAAAAATTATAGAACACGATGTACTCTCATCGATTTCATGTCCAGGGTGTTGTGGTGAGTTTATCACCTAGAAATCGGGCGGAATGGACTTGACAGTGTACTTTGAAAGCTAGTGACTACTGTCAGCTGCCATTTGGTACCCTTTTGGTGCCGATAGAAGCTGTACTTCGCCCGGAAAAAATTATAGACGACGATGTACTCTCATTGATTTCATGTCCAGGGTGTTGTGGTGAGTTTATCACCTAGAAATCGGGCGAAATGGACTTGACAGTGTACTTTGGCAGCTAGTGACTACTGTCAGCTGTCATTTGATACCCTTTTGGTGCCGATAAAAGCTGTACTTCGCTCGGAAAAAATTATAGACGACGATGTACTCTCATCGATTTCATGTCCAGGGTGTTGTGGTAGGTTTATCACCTAGAAATCGGGTGAAATGAACTTGACAGTGTACTTTGGCAGCTGGTCACAACTGTCAGCTGTCATTTGATTATTTTTTGATGCCGATCGGAGCTGTACTTCGCCCGGAAAAAATTATAGAACACGATGTACTCTCATCGATTTCATGTCCAGGGTGTTGTGGTGAGTTTATCACCTAGAAATCGGGCGTAATGGACTTGACAGTGTACTTTGACAGCTATCCATTACTGTCAGCTGTCATCTAGTACACTCTTGATGCCGATCCGAGCTGTACTTCGCCCGGAAAAAATTATAGAACACGATGTACTCTCATCGATTTCATGTCCAGGGTGTTGTGGTGAGTTTATCACCTAGAAATCGGGCGAAATTGACTTGACAGTGTACTTTGGCAGCTAGTCATTACTGTCAGCTGTCATCTGGTACACTTTTGATGCCGATCAGAGCTGTACTTCGCCCGGAAAAAATTATAGAACACGATGTACTCTCATCGATTTCATGTCCAGGGTGTTGTGGTGAGTTTATCACCTAGAAATCGGGCGGAATGGACTTGACAGTGTACTTTGAAAGCTAGTGACTACTATCAGCTGTCATTTGGTACCCTTTTGGTGCCGATAGAAGCTGTACTTCGCCCGGAAAAAATTATAGACGACGATGTATTCTCATCGATTTCATGTCCAGGGTGTTGTGGTAAGTTTATCACCTAGAAATCGGGCGTAATGGACTTGACAGTGTACTTCGAAAGCTAGCTATTACTGTCAGCTGTCATCTGGTACACTTTTGATGCCAATCGAAGCTGTACTTTGCCCGGAAAAAATTATAAACGACGATGTACTCTCATTGATTTCATGTCCAAGGTGTTGTGGTAGGTTTATTACCTAGAAATCGTGTGAAATACACTTGACAGTGTACTTTTACAACTAGCCACTACTATCAGCTGTCACTTGGTACCCTTTTATTGCCGATAGAAGCTGTACTTCGCCCGGAAAAAATTATAGAACACGATGTACTCTTATCGATTTCATGTCCAGGGTGTTGTGGTGAGTTTATCACCTAGAAATCGGGCGAAATGGACTTGACAGTGTACTTTGAAAGCTAGTGACTACTGTCAGCTGCCATTTGGTACCCTTTTGGTGCCGATAGAAGCTGTACTTCGCCCGGAAAAAATTATAGACGACGATGTATTCTCATCGATTTCATGTCCAGGGTGTTGTGGTGAGTTTATCACCTAGAAATCGGGCGAAATGGACTTGACAGTGTACTTTGGAAGCTAGTGACTACTGTCAGCTGTCATTTGGTACACTTTTGGTGCCGATAGAAGCTGTACTTCGCTCGGAAAAAATTATAGACGACGATGTACTCTCATCGATTTCATGTCCAGGGTGTTGTGGTAGGTTTATCACCTAGAAATCGGGTGAAATGAACTTGACAGTGTACTTTGACAGCTGGTCACAACTGTCAGCTGTCATTTGATTATTTTTTGATGCCGATCGGAGCTGAACTTCGCCCGGAAAAAATTATAGAACACGATGTACTCTCATCGATTTCATGTCCAGGGTGTTGTGGTGAGTTTATCACCTAGAAATCGGGCGTAATGGACTTGACAGTGTACTTTGACAGCTAGCCATTACTGCCAGCTGTCATTTGGTACACTTTTGATGCCGATCGGAGCTGTACTTCGCCCGGAAAAAATTATAGAACACGATGTACTCTCATCGATTTCATGTCCAGGGTGTTGTGGTGAGTTTATCACCTAGAAATCGGGCGAAATGGACTTGACAGTGTACTTTGACAGCTAGCCATTACTGTCAGCTGTCATTTGGTACACTTTTGATGCCGATCGGAGCTGTACTTCGCCCGGAAAAAATTATAGAACACGATGTACTCTCATCGATTTCATGTCCAGGGTGTTGTGGTGAGTTTATCACCTAGAAATCGGGCGAAATGGACTTGACAGTGTACTTTGCCAGCTGGTGACTACTGTCAGCTGTCATTTGGTACACTTTTGATGCCAATTGAAGCTGTACTTTGCCCGGAAAAAATTATAAACGACGATGTACTCTCATCGATTTCATGTCCAGGGTGTTGTGGTAGGTTTATCACCTAGAAATCGGGTGAAATGAACTTGACAGTGTACTTTGACAGCTGGTCACAACTGTCAGCTGTCATTTGATTATTTTTTGATGCCGATCGGAGCTGTACTTCGCCCGGAAAAAATTATAGAACACGATGTACTCTCATCGATTTCATGTCCAGGGTGTTGTGGTGAGTTTATCACCTAGAAATCGGGCGTAATGGACTTGACAGTGTACTTTGACAGCTAGCCATTACTGCCAGCTGTCATCTGGTACACTTTTGATGCCGATCGGAGCTGTACTTCGCCCGGAAAAAATTATAGAACACGATGTACTCTCATCGATTTCATGTCCAGGGTGTTGTGGTGAGTTTATCACCTAGAAATCGGGCGAAATGGACTTGACAGTGTACTTTGACAGCTAGCCATTACTGTCAGCTGTCATCTGGTACACTTTTGATGCCGATCGGAGCTGTACTTCGCCCGGAAAAAATTATAGAACACGATGTACTCTCATCGATTTCATGTCCAGGGTGTTGTGGTGAGTTTATCACCTAGAAATCGGGCGAAATGGACTTGACAGTGTACTTTGCCAGCTGATGACTACTGTCAGCTGTCATTTGATACACTTTTGATGCCAATCGAAGCTGTACTTTGCCCGGAAAAAATTATAAACGACGATGTACTCTCATCGATTTCATGTCCAGGGTGTTGTGGTAGGTTTATCACCTAGAAATCGGGTGAAATGAACTTGACAGTGTACTTCGACAGCTGGTCACAACTGTCAGCTGTCATTTGAATAATTTTTGATGCCGATCGGAGCTGTACTTCGCCCGGAAAAAATTATAGAACACGATGTACTCTCATCGATTTCATGTCCAGGGTGTTGTGGTGAGTTTATCAGCTAGAAATCGGGCGAAATGGACTTGACAGTGTACTTTGACAGCTAGTGACTACTGTCAGCTGTCATTTGGTACCCTTTTGGTGCCGATAGAAGCTGTATTTCGCCCGGAAAAAATTATAGACGACGATGTATTCTCATCGATTTCATGTCCAGGGTGTTGTGGTAAGTTTATCACCTAGAAATCGGGCGTAATGGACTTGACAGTGTACTTTGACAGCTAGTCATTACTGTCAGCTGTCATTTGGTACACTTTTGATGCCAATCGAAGCTGTACTTTGCCCGGAAAAAATTATAAACGACGATGTACTCTCATCGATTTCATGTCCAGGGTGTTGTGGTAGGTTTATCACCTAGAAATCGGGTGAAATGAACTTGACAGTGTACTTTGACAGCTGGTCACAACTGTCAGCTGTCATTTGAATAACTTTTGATGCCGATCGGAGCTGTACTTCGCCCGGAAAAAATTATAGAACACGATGTACTCTCATCGATTTCATGTCCAGGGTGTTGTGGTGAGTTTATCACCTAGAAATCGGGCGAAATGGACTTGACAGTGTACTTTGAAAGCTAGTGACTACTGTCAGCTGCCATTTGGTACCCTTTTGGTGCCGATAGAAGCTGTACTTCGCCCGGAAAAAATTATGGACGACGATGTATTCTCATCGATTTCATGTCCAGGGTGTTGTGGTGAGTTTATCACCTAGAAATCGGGCGAAATGGACTTGACAGTGTACTTTGGCAGCTGGTGACTACTGTCAGCTGTCATTTGGTACCCTTTTGGTGCCGATAGAAGCTGTACTTCGCCCGGAAAAAATTATAGACGACGATGTATTCTCATCGATTTCATGTCCAGGGTGTTGTGGTAAGTTTATCACCTAGAAATCGGGCGTAATGGACTTGACAGTGTAATTCGAAAGCTAGCCATTACTGTCAGCTGTCATCTGGTACACTTTTGATGCCAATCGAAGCTGTACTTTGCCCGGAAAAAATTATAAACGACGATGTACTCTCATTGATTTCATGTCCAAGGTGTTGTGGTAGGTTTATTACCTAGAAATCGTGTGAAATACACTTGACAGTGTACTTTTACAACTAGCCACTACTATCAGCTGTCACTTGGTACCCTTTTATTGCCGATAGAAGCTGTACTTCGCCCGGAAAAAATTATAGAACACGATGTACTCTTATCGATTTCATGTCCAGGGTGTTGTGGTGAGTTTATCACCTAGAAATCGGGCGAAATGGACTTGACAGTGTACTTTGAAAGCTAGTGACTACTGTCAGCTGCCATTTGGTACCCTTTTGGTGCCGATAGAAGCTGTACTTCGCCCGGAAAAAATTATGGACGACGATGTATTCTCATCGATTTCATGTCCAGGGTGTTGTGGTGAGTTTATCACCTAGAAATCGGGCGAAATGGACTTGACAGTGTACTTTGGCAGCTGGTGACTACTGTCAGCTCTCATTTGGTACCCTTTTGGTGCCGATAGAAGCTGTACTTCGCCCGGAAAAAATTATAGACGACGATGTATTCTCATCGATTTCATGTCCAGGGTGTTGTGGTAAGTTTATCACCTAGAAATCGGGCGTAATGGACTTGACAGTGTACTTTGACAGCTAGCCATTACTGTCAGCTGTCATCTGGTACACTTTTGATGCCGATCGGAGCTGTACTTCGCCCGGAAAAAATTATAGAACACGATGTACTCTCATCGATTTCATGTCCAGGGTGTTGTGGTGAGTTTATCACCTAGAAATCGGGCGAAATGGACTTGACAGTGTACTTTGGCAGCTGGTGACTACTGTCAGCTGTCATTTGGTACCCTTTTGGTGCCGATAGAAGCTGTACTTCGCCCGGAAAAAATTATAGACAACGATGTATTCTCATCGATTTCATGTCCAGGGTGTTGTGGTAAGTTTATCACCTAGAAATCGGGCGTAATGGACTTGACAGTGTACTTTGACATCTAGCCATTACTGTCAGCTGTCATTTGGTACACTTTTGATGCCAATCGAAGCTGTCATTTGCCCGGAAAAAATTATAAACGACGATGTACTCTCATCGATTTCATGTCCAGGGTGTTGTGGTAGGTTTATCACTTAGAAATCGGGTGAAATGAACTTGACAGTGTACTTTGACAGCTGGTCACAACTGTCAGCTGTCATTTGATTAACTTTTAATGCCAATCGAAGCTGTACTTTGCCCGGAAAAAATTATAAACGACGATGTACTCTCATTGATTTCATGTCCAAGGTGTTGTGGTAGGTTTATTACCTAGAAATCGTGTGAAATACACTTGACAGTGTACTTTTACAACTAGCCACTACTATCAGCTGTCACTTGATACCCTTTTATTGCCGATAGAAGCTGTACTTCGCCCGGAAAAAATTATAGAACACGATGTACTCTTATCGATTTCATGTCCAGGGTGTTGTGGTGAGTTTATCACCTAGAAATCGGGCGAAATGGACTTGACAGTGTACTTTGACAGCTAGCCAATACTGTCAGCTGTCATCTGGTACACTTTTGATGCCGATCGGAGCTGTTCTTCGCCCGGAAAAAATTATAGAACACGATGTACTCTCATCGATTTCATGTCCAGGGTGTTGTGGTGAGTTTATCACCTAGAAATCGGGCGAAATGGACTTGACAGTGTACTTTGGCAGCTGGTGACTACTGTCAGCTGTCATTTGGTACACTTTTGGTGCCGATAGAAGCTGTACTTCGCCCGGAAAAAATTATAGACGACGATATATTCTCATCGATTTCATGTCCAGGGTGTTGTGGTAAGTTTATCACCTAGAAATCGGGCGTAATGGACTTGACAGTGTACTTTGACAGCTAGCCATTACTGTCAGCTGTCATTTGGTGCACTTTTGATGCCAATCGAAGCTGTACTTTGCCCGGAAAAAATTATAAACGACGATGTACTCTCATCGATTTCATGTCCAGGGTGTTGTGGTAGGTTTATCACCTAGAAATCGGGTGAAATGAACTTGACAGTGTACTTTGACAGCTGGTCACAACTGTCAGCTGTCATTTGATTAACTTTTGATGCCGATCGGAGCTGTACTTCGCCCGGAAAAAATTATAGAACACGATGTACTCTCATCGATTTCATGTCCAGGGTGTTGTGGTGAGTTTATCACCTAGAAATCGGGCGAAATGGACTTGACAGTGTACTTTGACAGCTAGTGACTACTGTCAGCTGTCATTTGGTACCCTTTTGGTGCCGATAGAAGCTGTACTTCGCCCGGAAAAAATTATAGACGACGATGTATTCTCATCGATTTCATGTCCAGGGTGTTGTGGTAAGTTTATCACCTAGAAATCGGGCGTAATGGACTTGACAGTGTACTTCGAAAGCTAGCCATTACTGTCAGCTGTGATCTGATACACTTTTGATGCCAATCGAAGCTGTACGTTGCCCGGAAAAAATTATAAACGACGATGTACTCTCATTGATTTCATGTCCAAGGTGTTGTGGTAGGTTTATTACCTAGAAATCGTGTGAAATACACTTGACAGTGTACTTTTACAACTAGCCACTACTATCAGCTGTCACTTGGTACCCTTTTATTGCCGATAGAAGCTGTACTTCGCCCGGAAAAAATTATAGAACACGATGTACTCTTATCGATTTCATGTCCAGGGTGTTGTGGTGAGTTTATCACCTAGAAATCGGGCGAAATGGACTTGACAGTGTACTTTGAAAGCTAGTGACTACTGTCAGCTGCCATTTGGTACCCTTTTGGTGCCGATAGAAGCTGTACTTCGCCCGGAAAAAATTATAGACGACGATGTATTCTCATCGATTTCATGTCCAGGCTGTTGTGGTGAGTTTATCACCTAGAAATCGGGCGAAATGGACTTGACAGTGTACTTTGGCAGCTAGTGACTACTGTCAGCTGTCATTTGATACCCTTTTGGTGCCGATAGAAGCTGTACTTCGCTCGGAAAAAATTATAGGAGACGATGTACTCTCATCGATTTCATGTCCAGGGTGTTGTGGTAGGTTTATCACCTAGAAATCGGGTGAAATGAACTTGACAGTGTACTTTGACAGCTGGTCACAACTGTCAGCTGTCATTTGATTATTTTTTGATGCCGATCGGAGCTGTACTTCGCCCGGAAAAAATTATAGAACACGATGTACTCTCATCGATTTCATGTCCAGGGTGTTGTGGTGAGTTTATCACCTAGAAATCGGGCGTAATGGACTTGACAGTGTACTTTGACAGCTAGCCATTACTGCCAGCTGTCATCTGGTACACTTTTGATGCCGATCGGAGCTGTACTTCGCCCGGAAAAAATTATAGAACACGATGTACTCTCATCGATTTCATGTCCAGGGTGTTGTGGTGAGTTTATCACCTAGAAATCGGGCGAAATGGACTTCACAGTGTACTTTGACAGCTAGTGAACACTGTCAGCTGTCATTTGGTACACTTTTGATGCCAGTCGAAGCTGTACTTTGCCCGGAAAAAATTATAAACGACGATGTACTCTCATCGATTTCATGTCCAGGGTGTTGTGGTAGGTTTATCACCTAGAAATCGGGTGAAATGAACTTGACAGTGTACTTTGGCAGCTGGTCACAACTGTCAGCTGTCATTTGATTAACTTTTGATGCCGCTCGAAGCTGTACTTCGCCCGGAAAAAATTATAGAACACGATGTACTCTCATCGATTTCATGTCCAGGGTGTTGTGGTGAGTTTATCACCTAGAAATCGGGCGTAATGGACTTGACAGTGTACTTTGACAGCTAGCCATTACTGCCAGCTGTCATCTGGTATACTTTTGATGCCGATCGGAGCTGTACTTCGCCCGGAAAAAATTATAGAACACGATGTACTCTCATCAATTTCATGTCCAGGGTGTTGTGGTGAGTTTATCACCTAGAAATCGGGCGAAATGGACTTGACAGTGTACTTTGGCAGCTGGCGACTACTGTCAGCTGTCATTTGATACCCTTTTGGTGCCGATAGAAGCTGTACTTCGCCCGGAAAAAATTATAGACGACGATGTATTCTCATCGATTTCATGTCCAGGGTGTTGTGGTAAGTTTATCACCTAGAAATCGGGCGTAATGGACTTGACAGTGTACTTTCACAGCTAGTGAACACTGTAAGCTGTCATTTGGTACACTTTTGATGCCAGTCGAAGCTGTACTTTGCCCGGAAAAAATTATAAACGACGATGTACTCTCATCGATTTCATGTCCAGGGTGTTGTGGTAGGTTTATCACCTAGAAATCGGGTGAAATGAACTTGACAGTGTACTTTGACAGCTGGTCACAACTGTCAGCTGTCATTTGATTAACTTTTGATGCCGATCGGAGCTGTACTTCGCCCGGAAAAAATTATAGAACACGATGTACTCTCATCGATTTCATGTCCAGGGTGTTGTGGTGAGTTTATCACCTAGAAATCGGGCGAAATGGACTTGACAGTGTACTTTGACAGCTAGTGACTACTGTCAGCTGTCATTGGGTACCCTTTTATTGCCGATAGAAGCTGTACTTCGCCCGGAAAAAATTATAGACGACGATGTACTCTCATCGATTTCATGTCCAGGGTGTTGTGGTGAGTTTATCACCTAGAAATCGGGCGTAATGGACTTGACAGTGTACTTTGACAGCTAGCCATTACTGCCAGCTGTCATCTGGTACACTTTTGATGCCGATCGGAGCTGTACTTCGCCCGGAAAAAATTATAGAACACGATGTACTCTCATCAATTTCATGTCCAGGGTGTTGTGGTGAGTTTATCACCTAGAAATCGGGCGAAATGGACTTGACAGTGTACTTTGGCAGCTGGTGACTACTGTCAGCTGTCATTTGATACCCTTTTGGTGCCGATAGAAGCTGTACTTCGCCCGGAAAAAATTATAGACGACGATGTATTCTCATCGATTTCATGTCCAGGGTGTTGTGGTAAGTTTATCACCTAGAAATCGGGCGTAATGGACTTGACAGTGTACTTTGACAGCTAGTGAACACTGTAAGCTGTCATTTGGTACACTTTTGATGCCAGTCGAAGCTGTACTTTGCCCGGAAAAAATTATAAACGACGATGTACTCTCATCGATTTCATGTCCAGGGTGTTGTGGTAGGTTTATCACCTAGAAATCGGGTGAAATGAACTTGACAGTGTACTTTGACAGCTGGTCACAACTGTCAGCTGTCATTTGATTAACTTTTGATGCCGATCGGAGCTGTACTTCGCCCGGAAAAAATTATAGAACACGATGTACTCTCATCGATTTCATGTCCAGGGTGTTGTGGTGAGTTTATCACCTAGAAATCGGGCGAAATGGACTTGACAGTGTACTTTGACAGCTAGTGACTACTGTCAGCTGTCATTTGGTACCCTTTTATTGCCGATAGAAGCTGTACTTCGCCCGGAAAAAATTATAGACGACGATGTACTCTCATCGATTTCATGTCCAGGGTGTTGTGGTGAGTTTATCACCTAGAAATCGGGCGTAATGGACTTGACAGTGTACTTTGACAGCTAGCCATTACTGTCAGCTGTCATCTGGTACACTTTTGATGCCAATCGAAGCTGTACTTTGCCCGGAAAAAATTATAAACGACGATGTACTCTCATCGATTTCATGTCCAGGGTGTTGTGGTAGGTTTATCACCTAGAAATCGGGTGAAATGAACTTGACAGTGTACTTTGACAGCTGGTCACAACTGTCAGCTGTCATTTGATTAACTTTTGATGCCAATCGGAGCTGTACTTCGCCCGGAAAAAATTATAGAACACGATGTACTCTCATCGATTTTATGTCCAGGGTGTTGTGGTGAGTTTATCACCTAGAAATCGGGCGTAATGGACTTGACAGTGTACTTTGGCAGCTAGCCATTTTTGTCAGCTGTCATTTGTTACACTTTTGATGCCAATCGAAGCTGTACTGCGCCCGGAAAAAATTATAAACGACGATGTGCTCTCATTGATTTCATGTCCAAGGTGTTGTGGTAGGTTTATTACCTAGAAATCGTGTGAAATACACTTGACAGTGTACTTTTACAACTAGCCACTACTATCAGCTGTCACTTGGTACCCTTTTATTGCCGATAGAAGCTGTACTTCGCCCGGAAAAAATTATAGAACACGATGTACTCTTATCGATTTCATGTCCAGGGTGTTGTGGTGAGTTTATCACCTAGAAATCGGGCGAAATGGACTTGACAGTGTACTTTGGAAGCTAGTGACAACTGTCAGCTGTCATTTGGTACCCTTTTGGTGCCGATAGAAGCTGTACTTCGCCCGGAAAAAATTATAGAGGACGATGTATTCTCATCGATTTCATGTCCAGGGTGTTGTGGTGAGGTTATCACCTAGAAATCGGGCGAAATGGACTTGAAAGTGTACTTTGGAAGCTAGTGACTACTGTCAGCTGTCATTTGGTACCCTTTTGGTGCCGATAAAAGCTGTACTCCGCCCGGAAAAAATTATGGAACACGATGTACTCTTATCGATTTCATGTCCAGGGTGTTGTGGTGAGTTTATCACCTAGAAATCGGGCGAAATGGACTTGACAGTGTACTTTGGAAGCTAGTGACTACTGTCAGCTGTCATTTGGTACCCTCTTGGTGCCGATAGAAGCTGTACTTCGCCCGGAAAAAATTATAGACGACGATGTATTCTCATCGATTTCATGTCCAGAGTGTTGTGGTGAGGTTATCACCTAGAAATGGGGCGAAATGGACTTGACAGTGTACTTTGGCAGCTAGTGACTACTGTCAGTTGTTATTTAGTACACTTTTGGTGCCGATAAAAGCTGTACTTCGCCCGGAAAAAATTATAGACGACGATGTACTCTCATCGATTTCATGTCCAGGGTGTTGTGGTAGGTTTATCACCTAGAAATCGGGTGAAATGAACTTGACAGTGTACTTTGACAGCTAGCCATTACTGTCAGCTGTCATCTGGTACCCTTTTGGTGCCGATAGAAGCTGTACTTCGCCCGGAAAAAATTATAGACGACGATGTACTCTCATCGATTTCATGTCCAGGGTGTTGTGGTGAGTTTATCACCTAGAAATCGGGCGTAATGGACTTGACAGTGTACTTTGACAGCTAGCCATTACTGTCAGCTGTCATCTGGTACACTTTTGATGCCAATCGAAGCTGTACTTCGCCCGGAAAAATTATAAACGACGATGTACTCTCATTGATTTCATGTCCAAGGTGTTGTGGTAGGTTTATTACCTAGAAATCGTGTGAAATACACTTGACAGTGTACTTTTACAACTAGCCACTACTATCACCTGTCACTTGGTACCCTTTTATTGCCGATAGAAGCTGTACTCCGCCCGAAAAAAATTATAGAACACGATGTACTCTCATCGATTTCATGTCCAGGGTGTTGTGGTGAGTTTATCACCTAGAAATCGGCCGAAATGGACTTGACAGTGTACTTTGGAAGCTATTGAATACTGTCAGCTGTCATTTGCTACCCTTTTTGTGCCGATAGAAGCTGTACTTCGCCCGGAAAAAATTATAGACTACGATGTATTCTCATCGATTTCATGTCCAGGGTGTTGTGGTGAGGTTATCACCTAGAAGTCGGGCGAAATGGACTTGACAGTGTACTTTGACAGCTAGTGACTACTGTCAGTTGTTATTTAGTACACTTTTGGTGCCGATAAAAGCTGTACTTCGCCCGGAAAAAATTATAGACGACGATGTACTCTCATCGATTTCATGTCCAGGGTGTTGTGGTAGGTTTATCACCTAGAAATCGGGTGAAATGAACTTGACAGTGTACTTTGACAGCTAGCCATTACTGTCAGCTGTCATCTGGTACCCTTTTGGTGCCGATAGAAGCTGTACTTCGCCCGGAAAAAATTATAGACGACGATGTACTCTCATCGATTTCATGTCCAGGGTGTTGTGGTAGGTTTATCACCTAGAAATCGGGTGAAATGAACTTGACAGTGTACTTTGACAGCTGGTCACAACTGTCAGCTGTCATTTGATTAACATTTGATGCCGATCGGAGCTGTACTTCGCCCGGAAAAAATTGTAGAACACGATGTACTCTCATCGATTTCATGTCCAGGGTGTTGTGGTGAGTTTATCACCTAGAAATCGGGCGTAATGGACTTGACAGTGTACTTTGACAGCTAGCCATTACTGTCAGCTATCATCTGGTACACTTTTGATGCCGATCGGAGCTGTACTTTGCCCGGAAAAAATTGTAGAACACGATGTACTCTCATCGATTTCATGTCCAGGGTGTTGTGGTGAGTTTATCACCTAGAAATCGGGCGTAATGGACTTGACAGTGTACTTTGACAGCTAGCAATTATTGTCAGCTGTCATCTGGTACACTTTTGATGCCAATCGAAGCTGTACTTCGCCCGCAAAAAATTATAGACGACGATGTATTCTCATCGATTTCATGTCCAGGTTGTTGTGGTAAGTTGATCACCTAGAAATCGGGCGTAATGGACTTGACAGTGTAATTTGACAGCTAGCCATTACTGTCAGCTGTCATCTGGTAAACTTTTGATGCCAATTGAAGCTGTACTTCGCCCGGAAAAAATTATAGACGACAATGTATTCTCATCGATTTCATGTCCAGGGTGTTGTGGTAAGTTTATCACCTAGAAATCGGGCGTAAAGGACTTGACAGTGTAATTTGACAGCTAGTCATTACTGTCAGCTGTCATCTGGTACACTTTTGATGCCCATCGGAGCTGTTCTTTGCCCGGAAAAAATTATAAACGACGATGTACTCTCATCGATTTCATGTCCAGGGTGTTGTGGTAGGTTTATCACCTAGAAATCGGGTGAAATGAACTTGACAGTGTACTTTGACAGCTGGTCACAACTGTCAGCTGTCATTTGATTAACTTTTGATGCCGATCGGAGCTTTCCTTCGCCCGGAAAAAATTGTAGAACACGATGTACTCTCATCGATTTCATGTCCAGGGTGTTGTGGTGAGTTTATCACCTAGAAATCGGGCGTAATGGACTTGACAGTGTACTTCGACAGCTAGCCATTACTGTCAGCTGTCATCTGGTACACTTTTAATGCCAATCGAAGCTGTACTTTGCCCGGAAAAAATTATAAACGACGATGTACTCTCATCGATTTCATGTCCAGGGTGTTGTGGTAGGTTTATCACCTAGAAATCGAGTGAAATGAACTTGACAGTGTACTTTGACAGCTGGTCACAACTGTCAGCTGTCATTTGATCAACTTTTGATGCCGATCGGAGCTGTACTTCGCCCGGAAAAAATTATAGAACACGATGTACTCTCATCGATTTCATGTCCAGGGTGTTGTGGTGAGTTTATCACCTAGAAATCGGGCGTAATGGACTTGACAGTGTACTTTGACAGCTAGTCATAACTGTCAGCTGTCATCTGATATACTTTTGATGCCAATCGAAGCTGTACTTTGCCCGGAAAAAATTATAAACGACGATGTACTCTCATCGATTTCATGTCCAGGGTGTTGTGGTAGGTTTATCACCTAGAAATCGGGTGAAATGAACTTGACAGTGTACTTTTACAACTAGCCACTACTATCAGCTGTCACTTGGTACCCTTTTATTGCCGATAGAAGCTGTACTTCGCCCGAAAAAAATTATAGAACACGATGTACTCTCATCGATTTCATGTCCAGGGTGTTGTGGTGAGTTTATCACCTAGAAATCGGCCGAAATGGACTTGACAGTGTACTTTGGAAGCTAGTGAATACTGTCAGCTGTCATTTGCCACCCTTTTGGTGCCGATAGAAGCTGTACTTCGCCCGGAAAAAATTATAGACTACGATGTATTCTCATCGATTTCATGTCCAGGGTGTTGTGGTGAGGTTATCACCTAGAAGTCGGGCGAAATGGACTTGACAGTGTACTTTGACAGCTAGTGACTACTGTCAGTTGTCATTTAGTACCCTTTTGGTGCCGATAGAAGCTGTACTTCGCCCGGAAAAAATTATAGACGACGATGTACTCTCATCGATTTCATGTCCAGGGTGTTGTGGTAGGTTTATCACCTAGAAATCGGGTGAAATGAACTTGACAGTGTACTTTGGCAGCTGTTCACAACTGTCAGCTGTCATTTGATTAACTTTTGATGCCAATCGGAGCTGTACTTCGCCCGGAAAAAATTATAGAACACGATGTACTCTCATCGATTTCATGTCCAGGGTGTTGTGGTGAGTTTATCACCTAGAAATCGGGCGTAATGGACTTGACAGTGTACTTTGACAGCTAGCCATTACTGTCAGCTGTCATCTGGTACACTTTTTATGCCAATCGAAGCTGTACTTTGCCCGGTAAAAATTATAAACGACGATGTACTCTCATCGATTTCATGTCCAGGGTGTTGTGGTAGGTTTATCACCTAGAAATCGGGTGAAATGAACTTGACAGTGTACTTTGACAGCTGATCACAACTGTCAGCTGTCATTTGATTAACTTTTGATGCCGATCGGAGCTGCACTTCGCCCGGAAAAAATTATAGAACACGATGTACTCTCATCGATTTCATGTCCAGGGTGTTGTGGTGAGTTTATCACCTAGAAATCGGGCGTAATGGACTTGACAGTGTACTTTGACAGCTAGTCATAACTGTCAGCTGTCATCTGGTTTACTTTTGATGCCAATCGAAGCTGTACTTTGCCCGGAAAAAATTATAAACGACGATGTACTCTCATCGATTTCATGTCCAGGGTGTCGTGGTAGGTTTATCACCTAAAAATCGGGTGAAATGAACTTGACAGTGTACTTTGACAGCTGGTCACAACTGTCAGCTGTCATTTGATTAACTTTTGATGCCGATCGGAGCTGTACTTCGCCCGGAAAAAACTGTAGAACACGATGTACTCTCATCGATTTCATGTCCAGGGTGTTGTGGTAAGTTTATCACCTAGAAATCGGGCGTAATGGACTTGACAGTGTACTTCGAAAGCTAGCCATTACTGTCAGCTGTGATCTGGTACACTTTTGATGCCAATCGAAGCTGTACGTTGCCCGGAAAAAATTATAAACGACGATGTACTCTCATTGATTTCATGTCCAAGGTGTTGTGGTAGGTTTATTACCTAGAAATCGTGTGAAATACACTTGACAGTGTACTTTTACAACTAGCCACTACTATCAGCTGTCACTTGGTACCCTTTTATTGCTGATAGAAGCTGTACTTCGCCCGGAAAAAATTATAGAACACGATGTACTCTTATCGATTTCATGTCCAGGGTGTTGTGGTGAGTTTATCACCTAGAAATCGGGCGAAATGGACTTGACAGTGTACTTTGAAAGCTAGTGACTACTGTCAGCTGCCATTTGGTACCCTTTTGGTGCCGATAGAAGCTGTACTTCGCCCGGAAAAAATTATAGACGACGATGTATTCTCATCGATTTCATGTCCAGGCTGTTGTGGTGAGTTTATCACCTAGAAATCGGGCGAAATGGACTTGACAGTGTACTTTGGCAGCTAGTGACTACTGTCAGCTGTCATTTGATACCCTTTTGGTGCCGATAGAAGCTGTACTTCGCTCGGAAAAAATTATAGGAGACGATGTACTCTCATCGATTTCATGTCCAGGGTGTTGTGGTAGGTTTATCACCTAGAAATCGGGTGAAATGAACTTGACAGTGTACTTTGACAGCTGGTCACAACTGTCAGCTGTCATTTGATTATTTTTTGATGCCGATCGGAGCTGTACTTCGCCCGGAAAAAATTATAGAACACGATGTACTCTCATCGATTTCATGTCCAGGGTGTTGTGGTGAGTTTATCACCTAGAAATCGGGCGTAATGGACTTGACAGTGTACTTTGACAGCTAGCCATTACTGCCAGCTGTCATCTGGTACACTTTTGATGCCGATCGGAGCTGTACTTCGCCCGGAAAAAATTATAGAACACGATGTACTCTCATCGATTTCATGTCCAGGGTGTTGTGGTGAGTTTATCACCTAGAAATCGGGCGAAATGGACTTCACAGTGTACTTTGACAGCTAGTGAACACTGTCAGCTGTCATTTGGTACACTTTTGATGCCAGTCGAAGCTGTACTTTGCCCGGAAAAAATTATAAACGACGATGTACTCTCATCGATTTCATGTCCAGGGTGTTGTGGTAGGTTTATCACCTAGAAATCGGGTGAAATGAACTTGACAGTGTACTTTGGCAGCTGGTCACAACTGTCAGCTGTCATTTGATTAACTTTTGATGCCGCTCGAAGCTGTACTTCGCCCGGAAAAAATTATAGAACACGATGTACTCTCATCGATTTCATGTCCAGGGTGTTGTGGTGAGTTTATCACCTAGAAATCGGGCGTAATGGACTTGACAGTGTACTTTGACAGCTAGCCATTACTGCCAGCTGTCATCTGGTACACTTTTGATGCCGATCGGAGCTGTACTTCGCCCGGAAAAAATTATAGAACACGATGTACTCTCATCAATTTCATGTCCAGGGTGTTGTGGTGAGTTTATCACCTAGAAATCGGGGGAAATGGACTTGACAGTGTACTTTGGCAGCTGGTGACTACTGTCAGCTGTCATTTGATACCCTTTTGGTGCCGATAGAAGCTGTACTTCGCCCGGAAAAAATTATAGACGACGATGTATTCTCATCGATTTCATGTCCAGGGTGTTGTGGTAAGTTTATCACCTAGAAATCGGGCGTAATGGACTTGACAGTGTACTTTGACAGCTAGTGAACACTGTAAGCTGTCATTTGGTACACTTTTGATGCCAGTCGAAGCTGTACTTTGCCCGGAAAAAATTATAAACGACGATGTACTCTCATCGATTTCATGTCCAGGGTGTTGTGGTAGGTTTATCACCTAGAAATCGGGTGAAATGAACTTGACAGTGTACTTTGACAGCTGGTCACAACTGTCAGCTGTCATTTGATTAACTTTTGATGCCGATCGGAGCTGTACTTCGCCCGGAAAAAATTATAGAACACGATGTACTCTCATCGATTTCATGTCCAGGGTGTTGTGGTGAGTTTATCACCTAGAAATCGGGCGAAATGGACTTGACAGTGTACTTTGACAGCTAGTGACTACTGTCAGCTGTCATTTGGTACCCTTTTATTGCCGATAGAAGCTGTACTTCGCCCGGAAAAAATTATAGACGACGATGTACTCTCATCGATTTCATGTCCAGGGTGTTGTGGTGAATTTATCACCTAGAAATCGGGCGTAATGGACTTGACAGTGTACTTTGACAGCTAGCCATTACTGCCAGCTGTCATCTGGTACACTTTTGATGCCGATCGGAGCTGTACTTCGCCCGGAAAAAATTATAGAACACGATGTACTCTCATCAATTTCATGTCCAGGGTGTTGTGGTGAGTTTATCACCTAGAAATCGGGCGAAATGGACTTGACAGTGTACTTTGGCAGCTGGCGACTACTGTCAGCTGTCATTTGATACCCTTTTGGTGCCGATAGAAGCTGTACTTCGCCCGGAAAAAATTATAGACGACGATGTATTCTCATCGATTTCATGTCCAGGGTGTTGTGGTAAGTTTATCACCTAGAAATCGGGCGTAATGGACTTGACAGTGTACTTTGACAGCTAGTGAACACTGTAAGCTGTCATTTGGTACACTTTTGATGCCAGTCGAAGCTGTACTTTGCCCGGAAAAAATTATAAACGACGATGTACTCTCATCGATTTCATGTCCAGGGTGTTGTGGTAGGTTTATCACCTAGAAATCGGGTGAAATGAACTTGACAGTGTACTTTGACAGCTGGTCACAACTGTCAGCTGTCATTTGATTAACTTTTGATGCCGATCGGAGCTGTACTTCGCCCGGAAAAAATTATAGAACACGATGTACTCTCATCGATTTCATGTCCAGGGTGTTGTGGTGAGTTTATCACCTAGAAATCGGGCGAAATGGACTTGACAGTGTACTTTGACAGCTAGTGACTACTGTCAGCTGTCATTTGGTACCCTTTTATTGCCGATAGAAGCTGTACTTCGCCCGGAAAAAATTATAGACGACGATGTACTCTCATCGATTTCATGTCCAGGGTGTTGTGGTGAGTTTATCACCTAGAAATCGGGCGTAATGGACTTGACAGTGTACTTTGACAGCTAGCCATTACTGTCAGCTGTCATCTGGTACACTTTTGATGCCAATCGAAGCTGTACTTTGCCCGGAAAAAATTATAAACGACGATGTACTCTCATCGATTTCATGTCCAGGGTGTTGTGGTAGGTTTATCACCTAGAAATCGGGTGAAATGAACTTGACAGTGTACTTTGACAGCTGGTCACAACTGTCAGCTGTCATTTGATTAACTTTTGATGCCAATCGGAGCTGTACTTCGCCCGGAAAAAATTATAGAACACGATGTACTCTCATCGATTTTATGTCCAGGGTGTTGTGGTGAGTTTATCACCTAGAAATCGGGCGTAATGGACTTGACAGTGTACTTTGGCAGCTAGCCATTTTTGTCAGCTGTCATTTGTTACACTTTTGATGCCAATCGAAGCTGTACTGCGCCCGGAAAAAATTATAAACGACGATGTGCTCTCATTGATTTCATGTCCAAGGTGTTGTGGTAGGTTTATTACCTAGAAATCGTGTGAAATACACTTGACAGTGTACTTTTACAACTAGCCACTACTATCAGCTGTCACTTGGTACCCTTTTATTGCCGATAGAAGCTGTACTTCGCCCGGAAAAAATTATAGAACACGATGTACTCTTATCGATTTCATGTCCAGGGTGTTGTGGTGAGTTTATCACCTAGAAATCGGGCGAAATGGACTTGACAGTGTACTTTGG
This sequence comes from Oxycera nigricornis, assembly GCA_963942545.1. Taxonomy (NCBI): domain Eukaryota; kingdom Metazoa; phylum Arthropoda; class Insecta; order Diptera; family Stratiomyidae; genus Oxycera; species Oxycera nigricornis. Next base: position 17,713,243 of record OZ012664.1, on the reverse strand, counting down.
AAGCTAGTGACAACTGTCAGCTGTCATTTGGTACCCTTTTGGTGCCGATAGAAGCTGTACTTCGCCCGGAAAAAATTATAGAGGACGATGTATTCTCATCGATTTCATGTCCAGATTGTTGTGGTGAGGTTATCACCTAGAAATCGGGCGAAATGGACTTGAAAGTGTACTTTGGAAGCTAGTGACTACTGTCAGCTGTCATTTGGTACCCTTTTGAAGCCCATAAAAGCTGTACTCCGCCCGGAAAAAATTATGGAACACGATGTACTCTTATCGATTTCATGTCCAGGGTGTTGTGGTGAGTTTATCACCTAGAAATCGGGCGAAATGGACTTGACAGTGTACTTTGGAAGCTAGTGACTACTGTCAGCTGTCATTTGGTACCCTCTTGGTGCCGATAGAAGCTGTACTTCGCCCGGAAAAAATTATAGACGACGATGTATTCTCATCGATTTCATGTCCAGAGTGTTGTGGTGAGGTTATCACCTAGAAATGGGGCGAAATGGACTTGACAGTGTACTTTGGCAGCTAGTGACTACTCTCAGTTGTTATTTAGTACACTTTTGGTGCCGATAAAAGCTGTACTTCGCCCGGAAAAAATTATAGACGACGATGTACTCTCATCGATTTCATGTCCAGGGTGTTGTGGTAGGTTTATCACCTAGAAATCGGGTGAAATGAACTTGACAGTGTACTTTGACAGCTAGCCATTACTGTCAGCTGTCATCTGGTACCCTTTTGGTGCCGATAGAAGCTGTACTTCGCCCGGAAAAAATTAAAGACGACGATGTACTCTCATCGATTTCATGTCCAGGGTGTTGTGGTGAGTTTATCACCTAGAAATCGGGCGTAATGGACTTGACAGTGTACTTTGACAGCTAGCCATTACTGTCAGCTGTCATCTGGTACACTTTTGATGCCAATCGAAGCTGTACTTCGCCCGGAAAAATTATAAACGACGATGTAGTCTCATTGATTTCATGTCCAAGGTGTTGTGGTAGGTTTATTACCTAGAAATCGTGTGAAATACACTTGACAGTGTACTTTTACAACTAGCCACTACTATCACCTGTCACTTGGTACCCTTTTATTGCCGATAGAAGCTGTACTCCGCCCGAAAAAAATTATAGAACACGATGTACTCTCATCGATTTCATGTCCAGGGTGTTGTGGTGAGTTTATCACCTAGAAATCGGCCGAAATGGACTTGACAGTGTACTTTGGAAGCTATTGAATACTGTCAGCTGTCATTTGCTACCCTTTTTGTGCCGATAGAAGCTGTACTTCGCCCGGAAAAAATTATAGACTACGATGTATTCTCATCGATTTCATGTCCAGGGTGTTGTGGTGAGGTTATCACCTAGAAGTCGGGCGAAATGGACTTGACAGTGTACTTTGACAGCTAGTGACTACTGTCAGTTGTTATTTAGTACACTTTTGGTGCCGATAAAAGCTGTACTTCGCCCGGAAAAAATTATAGACGACGATGTACTCTCATCGATTTCATGTCCAGGGTGTTGTGGTAGGTTTATCACCTAGAAATCGGGTGAAATGAACTTGACAGTGTACTTTGACAGCTAGCCATTACTGTCAGCTGTCATCTGGTACCCTTTTGGTGCCGATAGAAGCTGTACTTCGCCCGGAAAAAATTATAGACGACGATGTACTCTCATCGATTTCATGTCCAGGGTGTTGTGGTAGGTTTATCACCTAGAAATCGGGTGAAATGAACTTGACAGTGTACTTTGACAGCTGGTCACAACTGTCAGCTGTCATTTGATTAACATTTGATGCCGATCGGAGCTGTACTTCGCCCGGAAAAAATTGTAGAACACGATGTACTCTCATCGATTTCATGTCCAGGGTGTTGTGGTGAGTTTATCACCTAGAAATCGGGCGTAATGGACTTGACAGTGTACTTTGACAGCTAGCCATTACTGTCAGCTGTCATCTGGTACACTTTTGATGCCGATCGGAGCTGTACTTTGCCCGGAAAAAATTGTAGAACACGATGTACTCTCATCGATTTCATGTCCAGGGTGTTGTGGTGAGTTTATCACCTAGAAATCGGGCGTAATGGACTTGACAGTGTACTTTGACAGCTAGCAATTATTGTCAGCTGTCATCTGGTACACTTTTGATGCCAATCGAAGCTGTACTTCGCCCGGAAAAAATTATAGACGACGATGTATTCTCATCGATTTCATGTCCAGGTTGTTGTGGTAAGTTGATCACCTAGAAATCGGGCGTAATGGACTTGACAGTGTAATTTGACAGCTAGCCATTACTGTCAGCTGTCATCTGGTAAACTTTTGATGCCAATTGAAGCTGTACTTCGCCCGGAAAAAATTATAGACGACAATGTATTCTCATCGATTTCATGTCCAGGGTGTTGTGGTAAGTTTATCACCTAGAAATCGGGCGTAAAGGACTTGACAGTGTAATTTGACAGCTAGTCATTACTGTCAGCTGTCATCTGGTACACTTTTGATGCCCATCGGAGCTGTTCTTTGCCCGGAAAAAATTATAAACGACGATGTACTCTCATCGATTTCATGTCCAGGGTGTTGTGGTAGGTTTATCACCTAGAAATCGGGTGAAATGAACTTGACAGTGTACTTTGACAGCTGGTCACAACTGTCAGCTGTCATTTGATTAACTTTTGATGCCGATCGGAGCTTTCCTTCGCCCGGAAAAAATTGTAGAACACGATGTACTCTCATCGATTTCATGTCCAGGGTGTTGTGGTGAGTTTATCACCTAGAAATCGGGCGTAATGGACTTGACAGTGTACTTCGACAGCTAGCCATTACTGTCAGCTGTCATCTGGTACACTTTTAATGCCAATCGAAGCTGTACTTTGCCCGGAAAAAATTATAAACGACGATGTACTCTCATCGATTTCATGTCCAGGGTGTTGTGGTAGGTTTATCACCTAGAAATCGGGTGAAATGAACTTGACAGTGTACTTTGGCAGCTGGTCACAACTGTCAGCTGTCATTTGGTTAACTTTTGATGCCGATCGGAGCTGTACTTCGCCCGGAAAAAATTATAGAACACGATGTACTCTCATCGATTTCATGTCCAGGGTGTTGTGGTGAGTTTATCACCTAGAAATCGGGCGTAATGGACTTGACAGTGTACTTTGACAGCTAGTCATAACTGTCAGCTGTCATCTGATATACTTTTGATGCCAATCGAAGCTGTACTTTGCCCGGAAAAAATTATAAACGACGATGTACTCTCATCGATTTCATGTCCAGGGTGTCGTGGTAGGTTTATCACCTAAAAATCGGGTGAAATGAACTTGACAGTGTACTTTGACAGCTGGTCACAACTGTCAGCTGTCATTTGATTAACTTTTGATGCCGATCGGAGCTGTACTTCGCCCGGAAAAAACTGTAGAACACGATGTACTCTCATCGATTTCATGTCCAGGGTGTTGTGGTGAGTTTATCACCTAGAAATCGGGCGTAATGGACTTGACAGTGTACTTTGACAGCTAGCCATTACTGTCAGCTGTCATCTGGTACACTTTTGATGCCGATCGAAGCTGTACTTTGCCCGGAAAAAATTGTAGAACACGATGTACTCTCATCGATTTCATGTCCAGGGTGTTGTGGTGAGTTTATCACCTAGAAATCGGGCGTAATGGACTTGACAGTGTACTTTGACCGCTAGCAATTATTGTCAGCTGTCATCTGGTACACTTTTGATGCCAATCGAAGCTGTACTTCGCCCGGAAAAAATTATAGACGACGATGTATTCTCATCGATTTCATGTCCAGGTTGTTGTGGTAAGTTTATCACCTAGAAATCGGGCGTAATGGACTTGACAGTGTAATTTGACAGCTAGCCATTACTGTCAGCTGTCATCTGGTAAACTTTTGATGCCAATCGAAGCTGTACTTTGCCCGGAAAAAATTATAAACGACGATGTACTCTCATCGATTTCATGTCCAGGGTGTTGTGGTAGGTTTATCACTTAGAAATCGGGTGAAATGAACTTGACAGTGTACTTTGACAGCTAGTCATTACTGTCAGCTGTCATTTGATTAACTTTCGATGCCGATCGGAGCTGTACTTCGCCCGGAAAAAATTATAGAACACGATGTACTCTCATCGATTTCATGTCCAGGGTGTTGTGGTGAGTTTATCACCTAGAAATCGGGCGTAATGGACTTGACAGTGTACTTTGACAGCTAGTCATAACTGTCAGCTGTCATCTGATATACTTTTGATGCCAATCCAAGCTGTACTTTGCCCGGAAAAAATTATAAACGACGATGTACTCTCATCGATTTCATGTCCAGGGTGTTGTGGTAGGTTTATCACCTAGAAATCGGGTGAAATGAACTTGACAGTGTACTTTTACAACTAGCCACTACTATCAGCTGTCACTTGGTACCCTTTTATTGCCGATAGAAGCTGTACTTCGCCCGTAAAAAAATATAGAACACGATGTACTCTCATCGATTTCATGTCCAGGGTGTTGTGGTGAGTTTATCACCTAGAAATCGGCCGAAATGGACTTGACAGTGTACTTTGAAAGCTAGTGAATACTGTCAGCTGTCATTTGCCACCCTTTTGGTGCCGATAGAAGCTGTACTTCGCCCGGAAAAAATTATAGACTACGATGTATTCTCATCGATTTCATGTCCAGGGTGTTGTGGTGAGGTTATCACCTAGAAGTCGGGCGAAATGGACTTGACAGTGTACTTTGGCAGCTAGTGACTACTGTCAGTTGTCATTTAGTACCCTTTTGGTGCCGATAGAAGCTGTACTTCGCCCGGAAAAAATTATAGACGACGATGTACTCTCATCGATTTCATGTCCAGGGTGTTGTGGTAGGTTTATCACCTAGAAATCGGGTGAAATGAACTTGACAGTGTACTTTGGCAGCTGGTCACAACTGTCAGCTGTCATCTGATTAACTTTTGATGCCGATCGGAGCTGTACTTCGCCCGGAAAAAACTGTAGAACACGATGTACTCTCATCGATTTCATGTCCAGGGTGTTGTGGTGAGTTTATCACCTAGAAATCGGGCGTAAAGGACTTGACAGTGTACTTTGACAGCTAGCCATTACTGTCAGCTGTCATCTGGTACACTTTTGATGCCGATCGAAGCTGTACTTTGCCCGGAAAAAATTGTAGAACACGATGTACTCTCATCGATTTCATGTCCAGGGTGTTGTGGTGAGTTTATCACCTAGAAATCGGGCGTAATGGACTTGACAGTGTACTTTGACCGCTAGCAATTATTGTCAGCTGTCATCTGGTACACTTTTGATGCCAATCGAAGCTGTACTTCGCCCGGAAAAAATTATAAACGACGATGTACTCTCATCGATTTCATGTCCAGGGTGTTGTGGTAGGTTTATCACCTAGAAATCGGGCGAAATGGACTTGACAGTGTACTTTGACAGCTGATCACAACTGTCAGCTGTCATTTGATTAACTTTTGATGCCGATCGGAGCTGTACTTCGCCCGGAAAAAATTATAGAACACGATGTACTCTCATCGATTTCATGTCCAGGGTGTTGTGGTGAGTTTATCACCTAGAAATCGGGCGTAAAGGACTTGACAGTGTACTTTGACAGCTAGCCATTACTGTCAGCTGTCATCTGGTACACTTTTGATGCCGATCGAAGCTGTACTTTGCCCGGAAAAAATTGTAGAACACGATGTACTCTCATCGATTTCATGTCCAGGGTGTTGTGGTGAGTTTATCACCTAGAAATCGGGCGTAATGGACTTGACAGTGTACTTTGACCGCTAGCAATTATTGTCAGCTGTCATCTGGTACACTTTTGATGCCAATCGAAGCTGTACTTCGCCCGGAAAAAATTATAGACGACGATGTATTCTCATCGATTTCATGTCCAGGTTGTTGTGGTAAGTTTATCACCTAGAAATCGGGCGTAATGGACTTGACAGGGTAATTTGACAGCTAGCCATTACTGTCAGCTGTCATCTGGTAAACTTTTGATGCCAATCGAAGCTGTACTTCGCCCGGAAAAAATTATAGACGACAATGTATTCTCATCGATTTCATGTCCAGGGTGTTGTGGTAAGTTTATCACCTAGAAATCGGGCGTAAAGGACTTGACAGTGTAATTTGACAGCTAGCCATTACTGTCAGCTGTCATCTGGTACACTTTTGATGCCCATCGGAGCTGTACTTTGCCCGGAAAAAATTATAAACGACGATGTACTCTCATCGATTTCATGTCCAGGGTGTTGTGGTAGGTTTATCACCTAGAAATCGGGTGAAATGAACTTGACAGTGTACTTTGGCAGCTGGTCACAACTGTCAGCTGTCATTTGATTAACTTTTGATGCCGATCGGAGCTGTACTTCGCCCGGAAAAAATTATAGAACACGATGTACTCTCATCGATTTCATGTCCAGGGTGTTGTGGTGAGTTTATCACCTAGAAATCGGGCGTAATGGACTTGACAGTGTACTTTGACAGCTAGTCATAACTGTCAGCTGTCATCTGGTATACTTTTGATGCCAATCGAAGCTGTACTTTGCCCGGAAAAAATTATAAACGACGATATACTCTCATCGATTTCATGTCCAGGGTGTTGTGGTAGGTTTATCACCTAGAAATCGGGTGAAATGAACTTGACAGTGTACTTTGACAGCTGGTCACAGCTGTCAGCTGTCATTTGATTAGCTTTTGATGCCGATCGGAGCTGTACTTCGCCCGGAAAAAATTGTAGAACACGATGTACTCTCATCGATTTCATGTCCAGGGTGTTGTGGTGAGTTTATCACCTAGAAATCGGGCGTAATGGACTTGACAGGGTACTTTGACAGCTAGCCATTACTGTCAGCTGTCATCTGGTACACTTTTGATGCCGATCGGAGCTGTACTTTGCCCGGAAAAAATTGTAGAACACGATGTACTCTCATCGATTTCATGTCCAGGGTGTTGTGGTGAGTTTATCACCTAGAAATCGGGCGTAATGGACTTGACAGTGTACTTTGACAGCTAGCAATTAGTGTCAGCTGTCATCTGGTACACTTTTGATGCCAATCGAAGCTGTACTTCGCCCGGAAAAAATTATAGACGACGATGTATTCTCATCGATTTCATGTCCAGGGTGTTGTGGTAGGTTTATCACCTAGAAATCGGGTGAAATGAACTTGACAATGTACTTTGACAGCTGGTCACAACTGTCAGCTGTCATTTGATTAACTTTTGATGCCGATCGAAGCTGTACTTCGCCCGGAAAAAATTATAGAACACGATGTACTCTCATCGATTTCATGTCCAGGGTGTTGTGGTGAGTTTATCACCTAGAAATCGGGCGTAATGGACTTGACAGTGTAATTTGGCAGCTAGTTATTTTTGTCAGCTGTCATCTGGTACACTTTGGATGCCAATCGAAGCTGTACTTCGCCCGGCAAAAATTATAGACGACGATGTATTCTCATCGATTTCATGTCCAGGGTGTTTTGGTAAGTTTATCACCTAGAAATCGGGCGTAATGGACTTGACAGTGTACTTTGACAGCTAGCCATTGTTGTCAGCTGTCATCTGGTACACTTTTGATGCCAATCGGAGCTGTACTTCGCCCGGAAAAAATTATAGAACACGATGTACTCTTATCGATTTCATGTCCAGGGTGTTGTGGTAGGTTTATTACCTAGAAATCGTGTGAGATACACTTGACAGTGTACTTTTCCAACTAGCCACTACTATCAGCTGTCAAGTGGTACCCTTTAATTGCCGATAGAAGCTGTACTTCACCCGTAAAAAATTATAGAACACGATGTACTCTTATCGATTTCATGTCCAGGGTGTTGTGGTTAGTTTATCACCTAGAAATCGGGCGAAATGGACTTGACAGTGTACTTTGTAAGCTAGTGACTACTGTCAGCTGTCATTTGTCACCCTTTTGGTGCCGATAGAAGCTGTACTTCGCCCGGAAAAAATTATAGACGACGATGTATTCTCATCGATTTCATGTCCAGGGTGTTGTGGTGAGGTTATCACCTAAAAATCGGGGGAAAGGGACTTGACAGTGTACTTTGACAGCTAGTGATCATTGTCAGCTGTCATTTGGTACCCTTTTGGTGCCGATAGAAGCTGTACTTTGCCCGGAAAAAATTATAGACGACGATGTACTCTCATCGATTTCATGTCCAGGGTGTTGTGGCAGGTTTATCACCTAGAAATCGGGTGAAATGAACTTGACAGTGTACTTTGACAGCTGGTCACAACTGTCAGCTGTCATTTGATTAACTCTTGATGCCGATCGGAGCTGTACTTCGCCCGGAAAAAATTATAGAACACGATGTACTCTCATCGATTTCATGTCCAGGGTGTTGTGGTGAGTTTATCACCTAGAAATCGGGCGTAATGGACTTGACAGTGTACTTTGACAGCTAGTCATAACTGTCAGCTGTCATCTGGTATACTTTTGATGCCAATCGAAGCTGTACTTTGCCCGGAAAAAATTATAAACGACGATATACTCTCATCGATTTCATGTCCAGGGTGTTGTGGTAGGTTTATCACCTAGAAATCGGGTGAAATGAACTTGACAGTGTACTTTGACAGCTGGTCACAGCTGTCAGCTGTCATTTGATTAACTTTTGATGCCGATCGGAGCTGTACTTCGCCCGGAAAAAATTGTAGAACACGATGTACTCTCATCGATTTCATGTCCAGGGTGTTGTGGTTAGTTTATCACCTAGAAATCGGGCGTAATGGACTTGACAGGGTACTTTGACAGCTAGCCATTACTGTCAGCTGTCATCTGGTACACTTTTGATGCCGATCGGAGCTGTACTTTGCCCGGAAAAAATTGTAGAACACGATGTACTCTCATCGATTTCATGTCCAGGGTGTTGTGGTGAGTTTATCACCTAGAAATCGGGCGTAATGGACTTGACAGTGTACTTTGACAGCTAGCAATTAGTGTCAGCTGTCATCTGGTACACTTTTGATGCCAATCGAAGCTGTACTTCGCCCGGAAAAAATTATAGACGACGATGTATTCTCATCGATTTCATGTCCAGGGTGTTGTGGTAGGTTTATCACCTAGAAATCGGGTGAAATGAACTTGACAATGTACTTTGACAGCTGGTCACAACTGTAAGCTGTCATTTGATTAACTTTTGATGCCGATCGAAGCTGTACTTCGCCCGGAAAAAATTATAGAACACGATGTACTCTCATCGATTTCATGTCCAGGGTGTTGTGGTGAGTTTATCACCTAGAAATCGGGCGTAATGGACTTGACAGTGTAATTTGGCAGCTAGTTATTTTTGTCAGCTGTCATCTGGTACACTTTGGATGCCAATCGAAGCTGTACTTCGCCCGGCAAAAATTATAGACGACGATGTATTCTCATCGATTTCATGTCCAGGGTGTTTTGGTAAGTTTATCACCTAGAAATCGGGCGTAATGGACTTGACAGTGTACTTTGGCAGCTAGCCATTGTTGTCAGCTGTCATCTGGTACACTTTTGATGCCGATCGGAGCTGTACTTCGCCCGGAAAAAATTATAGAACACGATGTACTCTTATCGATTTCATGTCCAGGGTGTTGTGGTAGGTTTATTACCTAGAAATCGTGTGAGATACACTTGACAGTGTACTTTTCCAACTAGCCACTACTATCAGCTGTCAAGTGGTACCCTTTAATTGCCGATAGAAGCTGTACTTCACCCGTAAAAAATTATAGAACACGATGTACTCTTATCGATTTCATGTCCAGGGTGTTGTGGTTAGTTTATCACCTAGAAATCGGGCGAAATGGACTTGACAGTGTACTTTGTAAGCTAGTGACTACTGTCAGCTGTCATTTGTCACCCTTTTGGTGCCGATAGAAGCTGTACTTCGCCCGGAAAAAATTATAGACGACGATGTATTCTCATCGATTTCATGTCCAGGGTGTTGTGGTGAGGTTATCACCTAAAAATCGGGGGAAAGGGACTTGACAGTGTACTTTGACAGCTAGTGATCATTGTCAGCTGTCATTTGGTACCCTTTTGGTGCCGATAGAAGCTGTACTTTGCCCGGAAAAAATTATAGACGACGATGTACTCTCATCGATTTCATGTCCAGGGTGTTTTGGTAAGTTTATCACCTAGAAATCGGGCGTAATGGACTTGACAGTGTACTTTGGCAGCTAGCCATTGTTGTCAGCTGTCATCTGGTACACTTTTGATGCCGATCGGAGCTGTACTTCGCCCGGAAAAAATTATAGAACACGATGTACTCTTATCGATTTCATGTCCAGGGTGTTGTGGTAGGTTTATTACCTAGAAATCGTGTGAGATACACTTGACAGTGTACTTTTCCAACTAGCCACTACTATCAGCTGTCAAGTGGTACCCTTTAATTGCCGATAGAAGCTGTACTTCACCCGTAAAAAATTATAGAACACGATGTACTCTTATCGATTTCATGTCCAGGGTGTTGTGGTTAGTTTATCACCTAGAAATCGGGCGAAATGGACTTGACAGTGTACTTTGTAAGCTAGTGACTACTGTCAGCTGTCATTTGTCACCCTTTTGGTGCCGATAGAAGCTGTACTTCGCCCGGAAAAAATTATAGAACACGATGTACTCTCATCGATTTCATGTCCAGGGTGTTGTGGTGAGTTTATCACCTAGAAATCGGGCGTAATGGACTTGACAGTGTAATTTGGCAGCTAGTTATTTTTGTCAGCTGTCATCTGGTACACTTTGGATGCCAATCGAAGCTGTACTTCGCCCGGCAAAAATTATAGACGACGATGTATTCTCATCGATTTCATGTCCAGGGTGTTTTGGTAAGTTTATCACCTAGAAATCGGGCGTAATGGACTTGACAGTGTACTTTGGCAGCTAGCCATTGTTGTCAGCTGTCATCTGGTACACTTTTGATGCCGATCGGAGCTGTACTTCGCCCGGAAAAAATTATAGAACACGATGTACTCTTATCGATTTCATGTCCAGGGTGTTGTGGTAGGTTTATTACCTAGAAATCGTGTGAGATACACTTGACAGTGTACTTTTCCAACTAGCCACTACTATCAGCTGTCAAGTGGTACCCTTTAATTGCCGATAGAAGCTGTACTTCACCCGTAAAAAATTATAGAACACGATGTACTCTTATCGATTTCATGTCCAGGGTGTTGTGGTTAGTTTATCACCTAGAAATCGGGCGAAATGGACTTGACAGTGTACTTTGTAAGCTAGTGACTACTGTCAGCTGTCATTTGTCACCCTTTTGGTGCCGATAGAAGCTGTACTTCGCCCGGAAAAAATTATAGACGACGATGTATTCTCATCGATTTCATGTCCAGGGTGTTGTGGTGAGGTTATCACCTAAAAATCGGGGGAAAGGGACTTGACAGTGTACTTTGGCAGCTAGTGATCATTGTCAGCTGTCATTTGGTACCCTTTTGGTGCCGATAGAAGCTGTACTTTGCCCGGAAAAAATTATAGACGACGATGTACTCTCATCGATTTCATGTCCAGGGTGTTGTGGCAGGTTTATCACCTAGAAATCGGGTGAAATGAACTTGACAGTGTACTTTGACAGCTGGTCACAACTGTCAGCTGTCATTTGATTAACTCTTGATGCCGATCGGAGCTGTACTTCGCCCGGAAAAAATTATAGAACACGATGTACTCTCATCGATTTCATGTCCAGGGTGTTGTGGTGAGTTTATCACCTAGAAATCGGGCGTAATGGACTTGACAGTGTACTTTGACAGCTATTGACTACTGTCAGCTGTCATTTGGTGCCCTTTCGGTGCCGATAGAAGCTGTACTTCGCCCGGAAAAAATTATAGAACACGATGTACTCTCATCGATTTCATGTCCAGGGTGTTGTGGTGAGTTTATCACCTATAAATCGGGCGATATGGACTTGACAGTGTACTTTGACAGCTAGTGACTACTGTCAGCTGTCATTTGGTGCCCTTTTGGTGCCGATAGAAGCTGTACTTCGCCCGGAAAAAATTATAGAACACGATGTACTCTCATCGATTTCATGTCCAGGGTGTTGTGGTGAGTTTATCACCTAGAAATCGGGCGAAATGGACTTGACAGTGTACTTCGACAGCTAGCCATTACTGTCAGCTGTCATTTGGTACACTTTTGATGCCGATCGGAGCTGTACTTCGCCCGAAAAAAATTATAGAACACGATGTACTCTCATCGATTTCATGTCCAGGGTGTTGTGGTGAGTTTATCACCTAGAAATCGGGCGTAATGGACTTGACAGTGTACTTTGACAGCTAGTTATTTTTGTCAGCTGTCATTTGGTACACTTTAGATGCCAATCGAAGCTGTACTTCACCCGGAAAAAATTATAGAACACGATGTATTCTCATCGACTTCATATCCAGGGTGTTGTGGTAAGTTTATCACCTAGAAATCGGGCGTAATGGACTTGACAGTGTACTTTGACAGCTAGTCATTGCTGTCAGCTGTCATCTGGTACACTTTTGATGCCGATCGAAGCTGTACTTCGCCCGGAAAAAATTATAGAACACGATGTACTCTCATCGATTTCATGTCCAGTGTGTTGTGGTGAGTTTATCACCTAGAAATCGGGCGAAATGGACTTGACAGTGTACTTCGACAGCTAGCCATCACTGTCAGCTGTCATCTGGTACACTTTTGATGCCGATCGGAGCTGTACTTCGCCCCGAAAAAATTATAGAACACGATGTACTCTCATCGATTTCATGTCCAGGGTGTTGTGGTGAGTTTATCACCTAGAAATTGGGCGAAATGGACTTGACAGTGTACTTTGAAAGCTAGTGACTACTGACAGCTGTCATTTGGTACCCTTTTGGTGCCGATAGAAGCTGTACTTCGCCCGGAAAAAATTATAGACGACGATGTATTCTCATCGATTTCATGTCCAGGGTGTTGTGGTAAGTTTATCACCTAGAAATCGGGCGTAATGGACTTGACAGTGTACTTTGACAGCTAGCCATAACTGTCAGCTGTCATCTGGTACACTTTTGATGCCAATCGAAGCTGTGCTTTGCCCGGAAAAAATTATAAACGACGATGTACTCTCATCGATTTCATGTCCAGGGTGTTGTGGTAGGTTTATCACCTAGAAATCGGGCGAAATGAACTTGACAGTGTACTTTGACAGCTGGTCACAACTGTCAGCTGTCATTTAATTAACTTTTGATGCCGATCGGAGCTGTACTTGGCCCGGAAAAAAATATAGAACACGATGTACTCTCATCGATTTCATGTCCAGGGTGTTGTGGTGAGTTTATCACCTGGAAATCGGGCGAAATGGACTTGACAGTGTACTTTGAAAGCTAGTGACTACTGTCAGCTGTCTTTTGGTACCCTTTTGGTGCCGATAGAAGCTGTACTTCGCCCGGAAAAAATTATAGACGACGATGTACTCTCATCGATTTCATGTCCAGGGTGTTGTGGTGAGTTTATCACCTAGAAATCGGGCGTAATGGACTTGACAGTGTACTTTGACAGCTAGCCATTACTGTCAGCTGTCATCTGGTACACTTTTGATGCCAATCGAAGCTGTACTTTGCCCGGAAAAAATTATAAACGACGATGTACTCTCATTGATTTCATGTCCAAGGTGTTGTGGTAGGTTTATTACCTAGAAATCGTGTGAAATACACTTGACAGTGTACTTTTACAACTAGCCACTACTATCAGCTGTCACTTGGTACCCTTTAATTGCCGATGGAAGCTGTACTTCGCCCGGAAAAAATTGTAGAACACGATGTACTCTCATCGATTTCATGTCCAGGGTGTTGTGGTGAGTTTATCACCTGGAAATCGGGCGAAATGGACTTGACAGTGTACTTTAAAAGCTAGTGACTACTGTCAGCTGTCATTTGGTACCCTTTTGGTGCCGATAGAAGCTGTACTTTGCCCGGAAAAAATTATAGACGACGATGTACTCTCATCGATTTCATGTCCAGGGTGTTGTGGTGAGTTTATCACCTAGGAATCGGGCGTAATGGACTTGACAGTGTACTTTGACAGCTAGCCATTACTGTCAGCTGTCATCTGGTACACTTTTGATGCCAATCAAAGCTGCACTTTGCCCGGAAAAAATTATAAACGACGATGTACTCTCATCGATTTCATGTCCAGGGTGTTGTGGTAGGTTTATCACCTAGAAATCGGGTGAAATGAACTTGACAGTGTACTTTGACAGCTGGTAACAACTGTCAGCTGTCATTTGATTAACTTTTGATGCCGATCGGAGCTGTACTTCGCCCGGAAAAAATTATGGACGACGATGTATTCTCATCGATTTCATGTCCAGGGTGTTGTGGTGAGTTTATCACCTAGAAATCGGGCGTAATGGACTTGACAGTGTACTTTGACAGCTAGTTGTTTTTGTCAGCTGTCATTTGGTATACTTTTGATGCCAATCAAAGCTGTACTTCACCCGGAAAAAATTATAAACACGATGTATTCTCATCGATTTCATGTCCAGGGTGTTGTGGTAAGTTTATCACCTAGAAATCGGGCGTAATGGACTTGACAGTGTACTTTTACAGCTAGTCATTGCTGTCAGCTGTCATCTGGTACACTTTTGATGCCGATCGGAGCTGTACTTCGCCCGGAAAAAATTATAGAACACGATGTACTCTCATCGATTTCATGTCCAGTGTGTTGTGGTGAGTTTATCACCTAGAAATCGGGCGGAATGGACTTGACAGTGTACTTCGACAGCTAGTCATTACTGTCAGCTGTCATCTGGTACACTTTTGATGCCGATCGGAGCTGTACTTCGCCCCGAAAAAATTATAGAACACGATGTACTCTCATCGATTTCATGTCCAGGGTGTTGTGGTGAGTTTATCACCTAGAAATCGGGCGAAATGGACTTAACAGTGTACTTTGAAAGCTAGCGACTACTGACAGCTGTCATTTGGTACCCTTTTGGTGCCGATAGAAGCTGTACTTCGCCCGGAAAAAATTATAGACGACGATGTATTCTCATCGATTTCATGTCCAGGGTGTTGTGGTAAGTTTATCACCTAGAAATCGGGCGTAATGGACTTGACAGTGTACTTTGACAGCTGAACATAACTGTCAGCTGTCATCTAGTACACTTTTGATGCCAATCAAAGCTGTACTTTGCCCGGAAAAAATTATAAACGACGATGTACTCTCATCGATTTCATGTCCAGGGTGTTGTGGTAGGTTTATCACCTAGAAATCGGGCGAAATGAACTTGACAGTGTACTTTGACAGCTGGTTACAACTGTCAGCTGTCATTTGATTAACTTTTGATGCCGATCGGAGCTGTACTTCGCCCGGAAAAAATTATAGAACACGATGTACTCTCATCGATTTCATGTCCAGGGTGTTGTGGTGAGTTTATCACCTGGAAATCGGGCGAAATGGACTTGACAGTGTACTTTGACAGCTAGTCAATACTGTCAGCTGTCATTTGGTACCCTTTTGGTGCCGATAGAAGCTGTACTTCGCCCGGAAAAAAATATAGACGACGATGTACTCTCATCGATTTCATGTCCAGGGTGTTGTGGTGAGTTTATCACCTAGAAATCGGGCGTAATGGACTTGACAATGTACTTTGACAGCTAGCCATTACTGTCAGCTGTCATTTGGTACACTTTTGATGCCAATCGAAGCTGTACTTTGCCCGGAAAAAATTATAAACGACGATGTACTCTCATTGATTTCATGTCCAAGGTGTTGTGGTAGGTTTATTACCTAGAAATCGTGTGAAATACACTTAACAGTGTACTTTTACAACTAGCCACTACTATCAGCTGTCACTTGGTACCCTTAAATTGCCGATAGAAGCTGTACTTCGCCCGGAAAAAATTGTAGAACACGATGTACTCTCATCGATTTCATGTCCAGGGTGTTGTGGTGAGTTTATCACCTAGAAATCGGGCGTAATGGACTTGACAGTGTATTTTGGAAGCTAGTGACTACTGTGAGCTGTCATTTGGTACCCTTTTGGTGCCGATAGAAGCTGTACTTCGCCCGGAAAAAAATATAGACGACGATGTATTCTCATCGATTTCATGTCCAGGGTGTTGTGGTGAGTTTATCACCTAGAAATCGGGCGTAATGGACTTGACAGTGTACTTTGACAGCTAGTCATCACTGTCAGCTGTCATTTGGTACGTTTTTGATGCCAATCGAAGCTGTACTTTGCCCGGAAAAAATTATAAACGACGATGTCCTCTCATCGATTTCATGTCCAGGGTGTTGTGGTAGGTTTATCACCTAGAAATCGGGTGAAATGAACTTGACAGTGTACTTTGACAGCTGGTCACAACTGTTAGCTGTCATTTGATTAACTTTTGATGCCGATCGGAGCTGTACTTCGCCCGGAAAAAATTGTAGAACACGATGTACTCTCATCGATTTCATGTCCAGGGTGTTGTGGTGAGTTTATCACCTAGAAATCGGGCGTAATGGACTTGACAGTGTACTTTGACAGCTAGCCATTACTGTCAGCTGTCATCTGGTACAGTTTTGATGACAATCGAAGCTGTACTTCGCCCGGAAAAAATTATAGACGACGATGTATTCTCATCGATTTCATGTCCAGGGTGTTGTGGTAAGTTTATCACCTAGAAATCGGGCGTAAGGGACTTGACAGTGTACTTTGACAGCTAGCCATTACTGTCAGCTGTCATTTGGTACACTTTTGATGCCGATCGGAGCTGTACTTCGTCCGGAAAAAATTAAAGAACACGATGTACTCTCATCGATTTCATGTCCAGGGTGTTGTGGTAGGTTTATCACCTAGAAATCGGGCGAAATGTACTTGACAGTGTACTTTCGCAGCTGGTCACAACTGTCAGCTGTCATTTGATTAACTTTTGATGCCGATCGGAGCTGTATTACGCCCGGAAAAAATTATAGAACACGATGTACTCTCATCGATTTCATGTCCAGGGTGTTGTGGTGAGTTTATCACCTAGAAATCGGGCGTAATGGACTTGACAGTGTACTTTGGCAGCTAGCAATCACTGTCAGCTGTTATTTGGTACTTTTTTGATGCCAATCGAAGCTGTACTTTGCCCGGAAAAAATTATAAACGACGATGTACTCTCATCGATTTCATGTCCAGGGTGTTGTGGTAGGTTTATCACCTAGAAATCGGGTGAAATGAACTTGACAGTTTACTTTGAGAGCTGGTCACAACTGTTAGCTGTCATTTGATTAACTTTTGATGCCGATCGGAGCTGTACTTCGCCCGGAAAAAATTGTAGAACACGATGTACTCTCATCGATTTCATGTCCAGGGTGTTGTGGTGAGTTTATCACCTAGAAATCGGGCGTAATGGACTTGACAGTGTACTTTGACAGCTAGCAATTACTGTCAGCTGTCATCTGGTACAGTTTTGATGACAATCGAAGCTGTACTTCGCCCGGAAAAAATTATAGACGACGATGTTTTCTCATCGATTTCATGTCCAGGGTGTTGTGGTAAGTTTATCACCTAGAAATCGGGCGTAAGGGACTTGACAGTGTACTTTGACAGCTAGTCATTACTGTCAGCTGTCATTTGGTAAACTTTTGAAGCCGATCGGAGCTGTACTTCGCCCGGAAAAAATTAAAGAACACGATGTACTCTCATCGATTTCATGTCCAGGGTGTTGTGGTAGGTTTATCACCTAGAAATCGGGCGAAATGGACTTGACAGTGTACTTTTGCAGCTAGTGACTACTGTCAGCTGTCATTTGGTACCCTTTTGGTGCCGATAGAAGCTGTACTTCGCCCGGAAAAAATTATAGACGACGATGTATTCTCATCGATTTCATGTCCAGGGTGTTGTGGTAAGTTTATCACCTAGAAATGGGGCGTAATGGACTTGACAGTGTACTTTGACAGCTAGCCATTACTGTCAGCTGTCATCTGGTACACTTTTGATGCCAATCGAAGCTGTACTTTGCCCGGAAAAAATTATAAACGACGATGTACTCTCATCGATTTCATGTCCAGGGTGTTGTGGTGAGTTTATCACCTAGAAATCGGGCGTAATGGACTTGACAGTGTACTTTTACAGCTAGCCAACACTGTCAGCTGTCATTTGGTACACTTTTCATGCCAATCGAAGCTGTACTTTGCCCGGAAAAAATTATAAACGACGATGTACTCTCATCGATTTCATGTCCAGGGTGTTGTGGTAGGTTTATCACCTAGAAATCGGGTGAAATGAACTTGACAGTGTACTTTGACAGCTGGTCACAACTGTTAGCTGTCATTTGATTAACTTTTGATGCCGATCAAAGCTGTACTTCGCCCGGAAAAAATTGTAGAACACGATGTACTCTCATCGATTTCATGTCCAGGGTGTTATGGTGAGTTTATCACCTAGAAATCGGGCGTAATGGACTTGAAAGTGTACTTTGACAGCTAGCCATTACTGTCAGCTGTCATCTGGTACAGTTTTTATGACAATCGAAGCTGTACTTCGCCCGGAAAAAATTATAGACGACGATGTATTCTCATCGATTTCATGTCCAGGGTGTTGTGGTAAGTTTATCACCTAGAAATCGGGCGTAATGGACTTAACAGTGTACTTTGGCAGCTAGTGACTACTGTCAGCTGTCATTTGGTACCCTTTTGGTGCCGATAGAAGCTGTACTTCGCCCGGAAAAAATTATAGACGACGATGTATTCTCATCGATTTCATGTCCAGGGTGTTGTGGTAGGTTTATCACCTAGAAATGGGGCGTAATGGACTTGACAGTGTACTTTGACAGCTAGTCATTACTGTCAGCTGTCATCTGGTACACTTTTGATGCCAATCGAAGCTGTACTTTGCCCGGAAAAAATTATAAACGACGATGTACTCTCATCGATTTCATGTCCAGGGTGTTGTGGTAGGTTTATCACCTAGAAATCGGGCGTAATGGACTTGACAGTGTACTTTGACAGCTAGCCATAACTGTCAGCTGTCATCTGGTACACTTTTGATGCCAATCGAAGCTGTACTTTGCCCGGAAAAAATTATAAACGACGATGTTCTCTCATTGATTTCATGTCCAAGGTGTTGTGGTAGGTTTATTACCTAGAAATCGTGTGAAATACACTTGACAGTGTACTTTCACAACTAGCCACTACTATCAGCTGTCACTTGGTACCCTTTAATTGCCGATAGAATCTGTACTTCGCCCGGAAAAAATTGTAGAACACGATGTACTCTCATCGATTTCATGTCCAGGGTGTTGTGGTGAGGTTATCACCTAGAAATCGGGCGAAATGGACTTGACAGTGTACTTTGGCAGCTGGTCACAACTGTCAGCTGTCATTTGATTAACTTTTGATGCCGATCGGAGCTGTACTTCGCCCGGAAAAAATTATAGAACACGATGTACTCTCATCGATTTCATGTCCAGGGTGTTGTGGTGAGTTTATCACCTAGAAATCGGGCGTAATGGACTTGACAGTGTACTTTGACAGCTAGCCATCACTGTCAGCTGTCATCTGGTACACTTTTGATGCCAATCGAAGCTGTACTTTGCCCGGAAAAAATTATAAACGACGATATACTCTCATCGATTTCATGTCCAGGGTGTTGTGGTAGGTTTATCACCTAGAAATCGGGTGAAATGAACTTGACAGTGTACTTTGACAGCTAGCCATTACTGTCAGCTGTCATCTGGTACACTTTTGATGCCGATCGGAGCTATACTTCGCCCGGAAAAAATTGTAGAACACGATGTACTCTCATCGATTTCATGTCCAGGGTGTTGTGGTGAGTTTATCACCTAGAAATCGGGCGTAATGGACTTGACAGTGTACTTTGACAGCTAGCCATTACTGTCAGCTGTCATCTGGTACAGTTTTGATGACAATCGAAGCTGTACTTCGCCCGGAAAAAATTATAGACGACGATGTATTCTCATCGATTTCATGTCCAGGGTGTTGTGGTAAGTTTATCACCTAGAAATCGGGCGTAATGGACTTGACAGTGTACTTTGACAGCTAGCCATTACTGTCAGCTGTCATTTGGTACACTTTTGATGCCGATCGGAGCTGTACTTCGCCCGGAAAAAATTATAGAACACGATGTACTCTCATCGATTTCATGTCCAGGGTGTTGTGGTGAGTTTATCACCTAGAAATCGGGCGAAATGGACTTGACAGTGTACTTTGACAGCTAGCCACTACTGTCAGCTGTCATCTGGTATACTTTTGATGCCGATTGGAGCTGTACTTCGCCCCGAAAAAATTATAGAACACGATGTACTCTCATCGATTTCATGTCCAGGGTGTTGTGGTGAGTTTATCACCTAGAAATCGTGCGAAATGGACTTAACAGTGTACTTTGGCAGCTAGTGACTACTGTCAGCTGTCATTTGGTACCCTTTTGGTGCCAATAGAAGCTGTACTTCGCCCGGAAAAAATTATAGACGACGATGTATTCTCATCGATTTCATGTCCAGGGTGTTGTGGTAAGTTTATCACCTAGAAATGGGGCGTAATGGACTTGACAGTGTACTTCGACAGCTAGCCATTACTGTCAGCTGTCATCTGGTACACTTTTGATGCCAATCGATGCTGTACTTTGCCCTGAAAAAATTATAAACGACGATGTACTCTCATCGATTTCATGTCCAGGGTGTTGTGGTAGGTTTATCACCTAGAAATCGGGTGAAATGAACTTGACAGTGTACTTTGACAGCTGGTCACAACTGTGAGCTGTCATTTGATTAACTTTTGATGCCGATCGGAGCTGTACTTCGCCCGGAAAAAATTATAGAACACGATGTACTCTCATCGATTTCATGTCCAGGGTGTTGTGGTGAGTTTATCACCTAGAAATCGGGCGAAATGGACTTGACAGTGTACTTTGGAAGCTAGTGACTACTGTCAGCTGTCATTTGGTACCCTTCTGGTGCCGATAGAAGCAGTACTTTGCCCGGAAAAAATTATAGACGACGATGTATTCTCATCGATTTCATGTCCAGGGTGTTGTGGTGAGTTTATCACCTAGAAATCGGGTGAAATGAACTTGATAGTGTACTTTGACAGCTGGTCACAACTGTCAGCTGTCATTTGATTAACTTTTGATGCCAATCGGAGCTGTACTTTGCCCGGAAAATATTATAGAACACGATGTACTCTCATCGATTTCATGTCCAGGGTGTTGTGGTGAGTTTATCACCTAGAAATCGGGCGAAATGGACTTGACAGTGTACTTTGGAAGCTAGTGACTACTGTCAGCTGTCATTTGGTACCCTTCTGGTGCCGATAGAAGCAGTACTTTGCCCGGAAAAAATTATAGACGACGATGTATTCTCATCGATTTCATGTCCAGGGTGTTGTGGTGAGTTTATCACCTAGAAATCGGGCGAAATGAACTTGACAGTGTACTTTGGAAGCTAGCCATTACTGTCAGCTGTCATCTGGTACACTTGTGATGCCAATCGAAGCTGTACTTCGCCCGGAAAAAATTATAAACGACGATGTACTCTCATTGATTTCATGTCCAAGGTGTTGTGGTAGGTTTATTACCTAGAAATCGTGTGAAATACACTTGACAGTGTACTTTTACAAATAGCCACTACTATCAGCTGTCACTTGATACCCTTCTATTGCCGATAGAAGCTGTACTTCGCCCGGAAAAAATTATAGAACACGATGTACTCTTATCGATTTCATGTCCAGGTTGTTGTGGTGAGTTTATCACCTAGAAATCGGGCGAAATGGACTTGACAGTGTACTTTGGAAGCTAGTGAATACTGTCAGCTGTCATTTGGTACACTTTTGGTGCCGATAGAAGCTGTACTTTGCCCGGAAAAAATTATAGACGACGATGTATTCTCATCGATTTCATGTCCAGGGTGTTGTGGTGAGGTTATCACCTAGGAATCGGTTGAAATGGACTTGACAGTGTACTTTGACAGCTAGTGACTACTGTCAGCTGTCATTTGGTACCCTTTTGGTGCCGATAGAAGCTGTACTTCGCCCGGAAAAAATTATAGACGACGATGTACTCTCATCGATTTCATGTCCAGGGTGTTGTGGTAGGTTTATCACCTAGAAATCGGGTGAAATGAATTCGACAGTGTACTTTGACAGCTAGCCATTACTGTCAGCTGTCATCTGGTACACTTTTGATGCCGATCGGAGCTGTACTTCGCCCGGAAAAAATTGTAGAACACGATGTACTCTCATCGATTTCATGTCCAGGGTGTTATGGTGAGTTTATCACCTAGAAATCGGGCGTAATGGACTTGAAAGTGTACTTTGACAGCTAGCCATTACTGTCAGCTGTCATCTGGTACAGTTTTTATGACAATCGAAGCTGTACTTCGCCCGGAAAAAATTATAGACGACGATGTATTCTCATCGATTTCATGTCCAGGGTGTTGTGGTAAGTTTATCACCTAGAAATCGGGCGTAATGGACTTAACAGTGTACTTTGGCAGCTAGTGACTACTGTCAGCTGTCATTTGGTACCCTTTTGGTGCCGATAGAAGCTGTACTTCGCCCGGAAAAAATTATAGACGACGATGTATTCTCATCGATTTCATGTCCAGGGTGTTGTGGTAGGTTTATCACCTAGAAATGGGGCGTAATGGACTTGACAGTGTACTTTGACAGCTAGTCATTACTGTCAGCTGTCATCTGGTACACTTTTGATGCCAATCGAAGCTGTACTTTGCCCGGAAAAAATTATAAACGACGATGTACTCTCATCGATTTCATGTCCAGGGTGTTGTGGTAGGTTTATCACCTAGAAATCGGGCGTAATGGACTTGACAGTGTACTTTGACAGCTAGCCATAACTGTCAGCTGTCATCTGGTACACTTTTGATGCCAATCGAAGCTGTACTTTGCCCGGAAAAAATTATAAACGACGATGTTCTCTCATTGATTTCATGTCCAAGGTGTTGTGGTAGGTTTATTACCTAGAAATCGTGTGAAATACACTTGACAGTGTACTTTCACAACTAGCCACTACTATCAGCTGTCACTTGGTACCCTTTAATTGCCGATAGAATCTGTACTTCGCCCGGAAAAAATTGTAGAACACGATGTACTCTCATCGATTTCATGTCCAGGGTGTTGTGGTGAGGTTATCACCTAGAAATCGGGCGAAATGGACTTGACAGTGTACTTTGGCAGCTGGTCACAACTGTCAGCTGTCATTTGATTAACTTTTGATGCCGATCGGAGCTGTACTTCGCCCGGAAAAAATTATAGAACACGATGTACTCTCATCGATTTCATGTCCAGGGTGTTGTGGTGAGTTTATCACCTAGAAATCGGGCGTAATGGACTTGACAGTGTACTTTGACAGCTAGCCATCACTGTCAGCTGTCATCTGGTACACTTTTGATGCCAATCGAAGCTGTACTTTGCCCGGAAAAAATTATAAACGACGATATACTCTCATCGATTTCATGTCCAGGGTGTTGTGGTAGGTTTATCACCTAGAAATCGGGTGAAATGAACTTGACAGTGTACTTTGACAGCTAGCCATTACTGTCAGCTGTCATCTGGTACACTTTTGATGCCGATCGGAGCTATACTTCGCCCGGAAAAAATTGTAGAACACGATGTACTCTCATCGATTTCATGTCCAGGGTGTTGTGGTGAGTTTATCACCTAGAAATCGGGCGTAATGGACTTGACAGTGTACTTTGACAGCTAGCCATTACTGTCAGCTGTCATCTGGTACAGTTTTGATGACAATCGAAGCTGTACTTCGCCCGGAAAAAATTATAGACGACGATGTATTCTCATCGATTTCATGTCCAGGGTGTTGTGGTAAGTTTATCACCTAGAAATCGGGCGTAATGGACTTGACAGTGTACTTTGACAGCTAGCCATTACTGTCAGCTGTCATTTGGTACACTTTTAATGCCGATCGGAGCTGTACTTCGCCCGGAAAAAATTATAGAACACGATGTACTCTCATCGATTTCATGTCCAGGGTGTTGTGGTGAGTTTATCACCTAGAAATCGGGCGAAATGGACTTGACAGTGTACTTTGACAGCTAGCCACTACTGTCAGCTGTCATCTGGTATACTTTTGATGCCGATTGGAGCTGTACTTCGCCCCGAAAAAATTATAGAACACGATGTACTCTCATCGATTTCATGTCCAGGGTGTTGTGGTGAGTTTATCACCTAGAAATCGTGCGAAATGGACTTAACAGTGTACTTTGGCAGCTAGTGACTACTGTCAGCTGTCATTTGGTACCCTTTTGGTGCCAATAGAAGCTGTACTTCGCCCGGAAAAAATTATAGACGACGATGTATTCTCATCGATTTCATGTCCAGGGTGTTGTGGTAAGTTTATCACCTAGAAATGGGGCGTAATGGACTTGACAGTGTACTTCGACAGCTAGCCATTACTGTCAGCTGTCATCTGGTACACTTTTGATGCCAATCGATGCTGTACTTTGCCCTGAAAAAATTATAAACGACGATGTACTCTCATCGATTTCATGTCCAGGGTGTTGTGGTAGGTTTATCACCTAGAAATCGGGTGAAATGAACTTGACAGTGTACTTTGACAGCTGGTCACAACTGTGAGCTGTCATTTGATTAACTTTTGATGCCGATCGGAGCTGTACTTCGCCCGGAAAAAATTATAGAACACGATGTACTCTCATCGATTTCATGTCCAGGGTGTTGTGGTGAGTTTATCACCTAGAAATCGGGCGAAATGGACTTGACAGTGTACTTTGGAAGCTAGTGACTACTGTCAGCTGTCATTTGGTACCCTTCTGGTGCCGATAGAAGCAGTACTTTGCCCGGAAAAAAATATAGACGACGATGTATTCTCATCGATTTCATGTCCAGGGTGTTGTGGTGAGTTTATCACCTAGAAATCGGGTGAAATGAACTTGATAGTGTACTTTGACAGCTGGTCACAACTGTCAGCTGTCATTTGATTAACTTTTGATGCCAATCGGAGCTGTACTTTGCCCGGAAAATATTATAGAACACGATGTACTCTCATCGATTTCATGTCCAGGGTGTTGTGGTGAGTTTATCACCTAGAAATCGGGCGAAATGGACTTGACAGTGTACTTTGGAAGCTAGTGACTACTGTCAGCTGTCATTTGGTACCCTTCTGGTGCCGATAGAAGCAGTACTTTGCCCGGAAAAAATTATAGACGACGATGTATTCTCATCGATTTCATGTCCAGGGTGTTGTGGTGAGTTTATCACCTAGAAATCGGGCGAAATGAACTTGACAGTGTACTTTGGAAGCTAGCCATTACTGTCAGCTGTCATCTGGTACACTTGTGATGCCAATCGAAGCTGTACTTCGCCCGGAAAAAATTATAAACGACGATGTACTCTCATCGATTTCATGTCCAGGGTGTTGTGGTAGGTTTATCACCTAGAAATCGGGTGAAATGAACTTGATAGTGTACTTTGACAGCTGGTCACAACTGTCAGCTGTCATTTGATTAACTTTTGATGCCAATCGGAGCTGTACTTTGCCCGGAAAATATTATAGAACACGATGTACTCTCATCGATTTCATGTCCAGGGTGTTGTGGTGAGTTTATCACCTAGAAATCGGGCGAAATGGACTTGACAGTGTACTTTGGAAGCTAGTGACTACTGTCAGCTGTCATTTGGTACCCTTCTGGTGCCGATAGAAGCAGTACTTTGCCCGGAAAAAATTATAGACGACGATGTATTCTCATCGATTTCATGTCCAGGGTGTTGTGGTGAGTTTATCACCTAGAAATCGGGCGAAATGAACTTGACAGTGTACTTTGGAAGCTAGCCATTACTGTCAGCTGTCATCTGGTACACTTGTGATGCCAATCGAAGCTGTACTTCGCCCGGAAAAAATTATAAACGACGATGTACTCTCATTGATTTCATGTCCAAGGTGTTGTGGTAGGTTTATTACCTAGAAATCGTGTGAAATACACTTGACAGTGTACTTTTACAAATAGCCACTACTATCAGCTGTCACTTGATACCCTTCTATTGCCGATAGAAGCTGTACTTCGCCCGGAAAAAATTATAGAACACGATGTACTCTTATCGATTTCATGTCCAGGTTGTTGTGGTGAGTTTATCACCTAGAAATCGGGCGAAATGGACTTGACAGTGTACTTTGGAAGCTAGTGAATACTGTCAGCTGTCATTTGGTACACTTTTGGTGCCGATAGAAGCTGTACTTTGCCCGGAAAAAATTATAGACGACGATGTATTCTCATCGATTTCATGTCCAGGGTGTTGTGGTGAGGTTATCACCTAGGAATCGGTTGAAATGGACTTGACAGTGTACTTTGACAGCTAGTGACTACTGTCAGCTGTCATTTGGTACCCTTTTGGTGCCGATAGAAGCTGTACTTCGCCCGGAAAAAATTATAGACGACGATGTACTCTCATCGATTTCATGTCCAGGGTGTTGTGGTAGGTTTATCACCTAGAAATCGGGTGAAATGAATTCGACAGTGTACTTTGACAGCTAGCCATTACTGTCAGCTGTCATGTGGTACCCTTTTGGTGCCGATAGAAGCTGTACTACGCCCCGAAAAAATTATAGACGACGATGTACTCTCATCGATTTCATGCCCAGGGTGTTGTGGTAGGTTTATCACCTAGAAATGGGGTGTAATGAACTTGACAGTGTACTTTGACAGCTGGCCACAACTGTCAGCTGTCATTTGGTTAACTTTTGATGCCGATCGGAGCTGTACTTCGCCCGGAAAAAATTATAGAACACGATGTACTCTCATCGATTTCATGTCCAGGGTGTTGTGGTGAGTTTATCACCTAGAAATCGGGCGATATGGACTTGACAGTGTACTTTGACAGCTAGCCATTACTGTCAGCTGTCATCTGGTACACTTTTGATGCCAATCAAAGCTGTACTTTGCCCGGAAAAAATTATAAACTACGATGTACTCTCATCGATTTCATTTCCAGGGTGTTGTGGT
The DNA here is from genome assembly GCA_963942545.1 of Oxycera nigricornis. Classification (NCBI taxonomy): domain Eukaryota; kingdom Metazoa; phylum Arthropoda; class Insecta; order Diptera; family Stratiomyidae; genus Oxycera; species Oxycera nigricornis. The sequence continues at coordinate 17,686,345 of OZ012664.1, read as the reverse complement.
AGGTTTATCACCTAGAAATCGGGTGAAATGAACTTGACAGTGTAGTTTGGCAGCTGGTCACAACTGTCAGCTGTCATTTGATTAATTTTTGATGCCGATCGGAGCTGTACTTCGCCCGGAAAAAATTGTAGAACACGATGTACTCTCATCGATTTCATGTCCAGGGTGTTGTGGTGAGTTTATCACCTAGAAATCGGGCGTAATGGCCTTGACAGTGTACTTTGACAGCTAGCCATTATTAACAGCTGTCATCTGGTACACTTTTGTTGCCAATCGAAGCTGTACTTCGCCCGGAAAAAATAATAGACGACGATGTATTCTCATCGATTTCATGTCCAGGGTGTTGTGGTAAGTTTATCACCTAGAAATCGGGCGAAATGGACTTGACAGTGTACTTTGGAAGCTAGTGACTACTGTCAGCTGTCATTTGGTACCCTTTTGGTGCCGATAGAAGCTGTACTTCGCCCGAAAAAAATTATAGACGACGATGTATTCTCATCGATTTCATGTCCAGGGTGTTGTGGTGAGTTTATCACCTAGAAATCGGGCGTAATGGACTTGACAGTGTACTTTGGCAGCTAGCCATTACTGTCAGCTGTCATCTGATACACTTTTGATGCCGATAGAAGCTGTACTTCGCCCGGAAAAAATTATAGACGACGATGTATTCTCATCGATTTCATGTCCAGGGTGTTGTGGTAAGTTTATCACCTAGAAATCGGGCGAAATGGACTTGACAGTGTACTTTGGAAGCTAGCGACTACTGTCAGCTGTCATTTGGTACCCTTTTGGTGCCGATAGAAGCTGTACTTCGCCCGGAAAAAATTATAGACGACGATGTATTCTCATCGATTTCATGTCCAGGGTGTTGTGGTGAGTTTATCACCTAGAAATCGGGCGTAATGGACTTGACAGTGTACTTTGGCAGCTAGCCATTACTGTCAGCTGTCATCTGGTACACTTTTGATGCCGATAGAAGCTGTACTTCGCCCGGAAAAAATTATAGACGACGATGTATTCTCATCGATTTCATGTCTAGGGTGTTGTGGTGAGTTTATCACCTAGAAATCGGGCGAAATGGACTTGACAGTGTACTTTGGAAGCTAGTGACTGCTGTCAGATGTCATTTAGTACCCTTTTGATGCCAATTGAAGCTGTACTTTGCCCGGAAAAAATTATAAACGACGATGTACTCTCATCGATTTCATGTCCAGGGTGTTGTGGTAGGTTTATCACCTAGAAATCGGGTGAAATGAACTTGACAGTGTACTTCGACAGCTGGTCACAACTGTCAGCTGTCATTTGATTAACTTTTGATGCCGATCGGAGCTGTACTTCGCCCGGAAAAAATTATAGAACACGATGTACTCTCATCGATTTCATGTCCAGGGTGTTGTGGTGAGTTTATCACCTAGAAATCGGCCGAAATGGACTTGACAGTGTACTTTGGAAGCTAGTGAATACTGTCAGCTGTCATTTGGTACACTTTTGGTGCCGATAAAAGCTGTACTTTGCCCGGAAAAAATTATAGACGACGATGTATTCTCATCGATTTCATGTCCATGGTGTTGTGGTGAGGTTATCACCTAGGAATCGGTTGAAATGGACTTGACAGTGTACTTTGACAGCTAGTGACTACTGTCAGCTGTCATTTGGTACCCTTTTGGTGCCGATAGAAGCTGTACTTCGCCCGGAAAAAATTATAGACGACGATGTACTCTCATCGATTTCATGTCCAGGGTGTTGTGGTAGGTTTATCACCTAGAAATCGGGTGAAATGAATTCGACAGTGTACTTTGACAGCTAGCTATTACTGGCAGCTGTCATGTGGTACCCTTTTGGTGCCGATAGAAGCTGTACTACGCCCGGAAAAAATTATAGACGACGATGTACTCTCATCGATTTCATGCCCAGGGTGTTGTGGTAGGTTTATCACCTAGAAATCGGGTGTAATGAACTTGACAGTTTAATTTGACAGCTGGTCACAACTGTCAGCTGTCATTTGGTTAACTTTTGATGCCGATCGGAGCTGTACTCCGCCCGGAAAAAATTATAGAACACGATGTACTCTCATCGATTTCATGTCCAGGGTGTTGTGGTGAGTTTATCACCTAGAAATCGGGCGATATGGACTTGACAAGGTACTTTGACAGCTAGTCATTACTGTCAGCTGTCATCTGGTACACTTTTGATGCCAATCAAAGCTGTACTTTGCCCGGAAAAAATTATAAACGACGATGGACTCTCATCGATTTCATTTCCAGGGTGTTGTGGTAGGTTTATCACCTAGAAATCGGGTGAAATGAACTTGACAGTGTAGTTTGGCAGCTGGTCACAACTGTCAGCTGTCATTTGATTAATTTTTGATGCCGATCGGAGCTGTACTTCGCCCGGAAAAAATTATAGAACACGATGTACTCTCATCGATTTCATGTCCAGGGTGTTGTGGTGAGTTTATCACCTAGAAATCGGGCGTAATGGCCTTGACAGTGTACTTTGACAGCTAGCCATTATTAACAGCTGTCATCTGGTACACTTTTGTTGCCAATCGAAGCTGTACTTCGCCCGGAAAAAATAATAGACGACGATGTATTCTCATCGATTTCATGTCCAGGGTGTTGTGGTAAGTTTATCACCTAGAAATCGGGCGAAATGGACTTGACAGTGTACTTTGGAAGCTAGTGACTACTGTCAGCTGTCATTTGGTACCCTTTTGGTGCCGATAGAAGCTGTACTTCGCCCGGAAAAAATTATAGACGACGATGTATTCTCATCGATTTCATGTCCAGGGTGTTGTGGTGAGTTTATCACCTAAAAATCGGGCGTAATGGACTTGACAGTGTACTTTGGCAGCTAGTCATTACTGTCAGCTGTCATCTGGTACACTTTTGATGCCGATAGAAGCTGTACTTCGCCCGGAAAAAATTATAGACGACGATGTATTCTCATCGATTTCATGTCCAGTGTGTTGTGGTAAGTTTATCACCTAGAAATCGGGCGAAATGGACTTGACAGTGTACTTTGGAAGCTAGCGACTACTGTCAGCTGTCATTTGGTACCCTTTTGGTGCCGATAGAAGCTGTACTTCGCCCGGAAAAAATTATAGACGACGATGTATTCTCATCGATTTCATGTCCAGGGTGTTGTGGTGAGTTTATCACCTAGAAATCGGGCGTAATGGACTTGACAGTGTACTTTGGCAGCTAGCCATTACTGTCAGCTGTCATCTGGTACACTTTTGATGCCGATAGAAGCTGTACTTCGCCCGGAAAAAATTATAAACGACGATGTACTCTCATCGATTTCATGTCCAGGGTGTTGTGGTAGGTTTATCACCTAGAAATCGGGTGAAATGAACTTGACAGTGTACTTCGACAGCTGGTCACAACTGTCAGCTGTCATTTGATTAACTTTTGATGCCGATCGAAGCTGTACTTCGCCCGGAAAAAATTATAGAACACGATGTACTCTCATCGATTTCATGTCCAGGGTGTTGTGGTGAGTTTATCACCTACAAATCGGCCGAAATGGACTTGACAGTGTACTTTGGAAGCTAGTGACTACTGTCAGCTGTCATTAAGTACCCTCTTGGTGCCGATAGAAGCTGTACTTCGCCCGGAAAAAATTATAGACCACGATGTACTCTCATCGATTTCATGTCCAGGGTGTTGTGGTGAGTTTATCACCTAGAAATCGAGCGTAATTGACTTGACAGTGTACTTTGACAGCTATTCATCACTGTCAGCTGTCATCTGGTACACTTTTGATGCCAATCGAAGCTGTACTTTGCCTGGAAAAAATTATAAACGACGATGTACTCTCATCGATTTCATGTCCAGGGTGTTGTGGTAGGTTTATCACCTAGAAATCGGGTGAAATGAACTTGACAGTGTACTTTGGCAGCTGGTCACAACTGTCAGCTGTCATTTGATTAACTTTTGTTGCCGATCGGAGCTTTACTTCGCCCGGGAAAAATTATAGAACACGATGTACTCTCATCGATTTCATGTCCAGGGTGTTGTGGTGAGTTTATCACCTAGAAATAGGCCGTAATGGAATTGACAGTGTATTTTGGAAGCTAGTGACTACTGTCAGATGTCATTTAGTACCCTTTTGATGCCAATTGAAGCTGTACTTTGCCCGGAAAAAATTATAAACGACGATGTACTCTCATCGATTTCATGTCCAGGGTGTTGTGGTAGGTTTATCACCTAGAAATCGGGTGAAATGAACTTGACAGTGTACTTCGACAGCTGGTCACAACTGTCAGCTGTCATTTGATTAACTTTTGATGCCGATCGGAGCTGTACTTCGCCCGGAAAAAATTATAGAACACGATGTACTCTCATCGATTTCATGTCCAGGGTGTTGTGGTGAGTTTATCACCTAGAAATCGGCCGAAATGGACTTGACAGTGTACTTTGGAAGCTAGTGACTACTGTCAGCTGTCATTTGGTACCCTCTTGGTGCCGATAGAAGCTGTACTTCGCCCGGAAAAAATTATAGACCACGATGTACTCTCATCGATTTCATGTCCAGGGTGTTGTGGTGAGTTTATCACCTAGAAATCGAGCGTAATTGACTTGACAGTGTACTTTGACAGCTATTCATCACTGTCAGCTGTCATCTGGTACACTTTTGATGCCAATCGAAGCTGTACTTTGCCTGGAAAAAATTATAAACGACGATGTACTCTCATCGATTTCATGTCCAGGGTGTTGTGGTAGGTTTATCACCTAGAAATCGGGTGAAATGAACTTGACAGTGTACTTTGGCAGCTGGTCACAACTGTCAGCTGTCATTTGATTAACTTTTGTTGCCGATCGGAGCTTTACTTCGCTCGGGAAAAATTATAGAACACGATGTACTCTCATCGATTTCATGTCCAGGGTGTTGTGGTGAGTTTATCACCTAGAAATCGGCCGTAATGGAATTGACAGTGTACTTTGGAAGCTAGTGACTACTGTCAGCTGTCATTTAGTACCCTCTTGGTGCCGATAGAAGCTGTACTTCGCCCGGAAAAAATTATAGACCACGATGTACTCTCATCGATTTCATGTCCAGGGTGTTGTGGTGAGTTTATCACCTAGAAATCGGGCGTAATTGACTTGACAGTGTACTTTGACAGCTATTCATTACTGTCAGCTGTCATCTGTTACACTTTTGATGCCAATCGAAGCTGTACTTTGCCTGGAAAAAATTATAAACGACGATGTACTCTCATCGATTTCATGTCCAGGGTGTTGTGGTAGGTTTATCACCTAGAAATCGGGTGAAATGAACTTGACAGTGTACTTTGGCAGCTGGCCACAACTGTCAGCTGTCATTTGATTAACTTTTGTTGCCGATCGGAGCTTTACTTCGCCCGGGAAAAATTATAGAACACGATGTACTCTCATCGATTTCATGTCCAGGGTGTTGTGGTGAGTTTATCACCTAGAAATCGGGCGTAATGGACTTGACAGTGTACTTTGGCAGCTAGCCATTACTGTCAGCTGTCATTTGGTAAACTTTTGATGCCAATCGAAGCTGTAATTCGCCCGGAAAAAATTATAAACGACGATGTACTCTCATTGATTTCATGTCCAAGGTGTTGTGGTAGGTTTATTACCTAGAAATCGTGTGAAATACACTTGAAAGTGTACTTTTACAACTAGTCACTACTATGAGCTGACACTTGGTACCCTTTTCTTGCCGATAGAAGCTGTACTTCGCCCGGAAAAAATTATAGAACACGATGTACTCTTATCGATTTCATGTCCAGGGTGTTGTGGTGAGTTTATCACCTAGAAATCGGGCAAAATGGACTTGACAGTGTACTTTGGAAGCTAGTGACTACTGTCAGCTGTCATTTGGTACCCTTTTGGTGCCGATAGAAGCTGTACTTCGCCCGGAAAAAATTATAGACGACGATGTACTCTCATTGATTTCATGTCCAAGGTGTTGTGGTAGGTTTATTACCTAGAAATCGTGTGAAATACACTTGACAGTGTACTTTTACAACTAGTCACCACTATGAGCTGACACTTGGTACCCTTTTCTTGCCGATAGAAGCTGTACTTCGCCCGGAAAAAATTATAAACGACGATGTACTCTCATAGATTTCATGTCCAAGGTGTTGTGGTAGGTTTATTACCTAGAAATCGTGTGAAATACACTTAACAGTGTACTTTGACAACTAGTCACTACTGTCAGCTAACATTATGTACCCTTTTATTGCCGATAGAAGATGTACTTCGCCCGGAAAAAATTATGGAACACGATGTACTCTTATCGATTTCATGTCCAGGGTGTTGTGGTGAGTTTATCACCTAGAAATCGGGCGAAATGGACTTGACAGTGTACTTTGGAAGCTAGTGACTACTGTCAGCTGTCATTTGGTACACTTTTGTTGCCGATAGAAGTTTTACTTCGCCCGGAAAAAATTATAGACGACGATGTATTCACATCGATTTCATGTCCAGGGTGTTGTGGTGAGTTTATCACCTAGAAATCGGGCGTGATGGACTTGACAGTGTACTTTGACAGCTAGCCATCACTGTCAGCTGTCATCTGGTACACTTTTGGTGCCAATCGAAGCTGTACTTCGCCCGGAAAAAATTATAAACGACGATGTACTCTCATTGATTTCATGTCCAAGGTGTTGTGGTAGGTTTATTACCTAGAAATCGTGTGAAATACACATGACAGTGTACTTTTACAACTAGCCACTACTATCAGCTGTCACTTGGTACCCTTTTATTGCCGATAGAAGCTGTACTTCGCCCGGAAAAAATTATAGAACACGATGTACTCTTATCGATTTCATGTCCAGGGTGTTGTGGTGAGTTTATCACCTAGAAATCGGGCGAAATGGACTTAACACTGTACTTTGGAAGCTGGTGAATACTGTCAGATGTCATTTGGTACACTTTTGGTGCCGATAGAAGCTGTACTTCGTCCGGAAAAATTATAGACGACGATGTATTCTCATCGATTTCATGTCCAGGGTGTTGTGGTGAGGTTATCACCTAAAAATCGGTTGAAATGGACTTGACAGTGTTCTTTGACAGCTAGTGACTACTGTCAGCTGTCATTAAATACCCTTTTGGTGCCGATAGAAGCTGTACTTCGCCCGGAAAAAATTATAGTCGACGATGTACTCTCATCGATTTCATGTCCAGGGTGTTGTGGTAGGTTTATCACCTAGAAATCGGGTGAAATGAACTTGACAGTGTACTTTGACAGCTAGTCATTACTGTCAGCTGTCATGTGGTACCCTTTTGGTGCCGATAGAAGCTGTCCTTCGCCCGGAAAAAATTATAGACGACGATGTACTCTCATCGATTTCATGTCCAGGGTGTTGTGGTAGGTTTATCACCTAGGAATCGGGTGAAATGAACTTGACAGTGTACTTTGACAGCTGGTCACAACTGTCAGCTGTCATTTGGTTAACTTTTGATGCCGATCCGAGCTGTACTTCGCCCGGAAAAAATTATAGAACACGATGTACTCTCATCGATTTCATGTCCAGGGTGTTGTGGTGAGTTTATCACCTAGAAATCGGGCGTAATGGACTTGACAGTGTACTTTGACAGCTAGCCATTACTGTCAGCTGTCATCTGGTACACTTTGGATGCCAATCAAAGCTGTACTTTGCCCGGAAAAAATTATAAACGACGATGTACTCTCATCGATTTCATGTCCAGGGTGTTGTGGTAGGTTTATCACCTAGAAATCGGGTGAAATGAACTTGACAGTGTACTTTGGCAGCTGGTCACAACTGTCAGCTGTCATTTGGTTAACTTTTGATGCCGATCGGAGCTGTACTTCGCCCGGAAAAAATTGTAGAACACGATGTACTCTCATCGATTTCATGTCCAGGGTGTTGTGGTGAGTTTATCACCTAGAAATCGGGCGTAATGGCCTTGACAGTGTACTTTGACAGCTAGCCATTATTGTCAGCTGTCACTTAATACACTTTTGATGCCAATCGAAGCTGTACTTCGCCCGGAAAAAATAATAGACGAAGATGTATTCTCATCGATTTCATGTCCAGGGTGTTGTGGTAAGTTTATCACCTAGAAATCGGGCGAAATGGACTTGACAGTGTACTTTGGAAGCTAGTGACTACTGTCAGCTGTCATTTGGTACCCTTTTGGTGCCGATAGAAGCTGTACTTCGCCCGGAAAAAATTATAGACGACGATGTATTCTCATCGATTTCATGTCCAGGGTGTTGTGGTGAGTTTATCACCTAGAAATCGGGCGTAATGGACTTGACAGTGTACTTTGGCAGCTAGCCATTACTGTCAGCTGTCATCTGGTACACTTTTGATGCCAATAGAAGCTGTACTTCGCCCGGAAAAAATTATAGACGACGATGTATTCTCATCGATTTCATGTCCAGGGTGTTGTGGTAAGTTTAACACCTAGAAATCGGGCGTAATGGACTTGACAGTGTACTTTGACAGCTAGTCATTACTGTCAGCTATCATTTGGTACACTTTTGATGCCAATTGAAGCTGTACTTTGCCCGGAAAAAATTATAAACGACGATGTACTCTCATCGATTTCATGTCCAGGGTGTTGTGGTAGGTTTATCACCTAGAAATCGGGTGAAATGAACTTGACAGTGTACTTTGACAGCTGGTCACAACTGTCAGCTGTCATTTGATTATATTTTGATGCCCATCGGAGCTGTACTTCGCCCGGAAAAAATTATAGAACACGATGTACTCTCATCGATTTCATGTCCAGGGTGTTGTGGTGAGTTTATCACCTAGAAATCGGGCGAAATGGACTTGACAGTGTACTTTGAAAGCTAGTGACTACTGTCAGCTGTCATTAAGTACCCTCTTGTTGCCGATAGAAGCTGTACTTCGCCCGGAAAAAATTATAGACCACGATGTACTCTCATCGATTTCATGTCCAGGGTGTTGTGGTGAGTTTATCACCTAGAAATCGGGCGTAATTGACTTGACAGTGTACTTTGACAGCTATTCATAACTGTTAGCTGTCATCTGGTACACTTTTGATGCCAATCGAAGCTGTACTTTGCCTGGAAAAAATTATAAACGACGATGTACTCTCATCGATTTCATGTCCAGGGTGTTGTGGTAGGTTTATCACCTAGAAATCGGGTGAAATGAACTTGACAGTGTACTTTGGCAGCTGGTCACAACTGTCAGCTGTCATTTGATTAACTTTTGTTGCCGATCGGAGCTTTACTTCGCCCGGAAAAAATTATAGAACACGATGTACTCTCATCGATTTCATGTCCAGGGTGTTGTGGTGAGTTTATCACCTTGAAATCGGGTGTAATGGACTTGACAGTGTACTTTGGAAGCTAGTGACTATTGTCAGCTGTCATTAAGTACCCTCTTGGTGCCGATAGAAGCTGTACTTCGCCCGGAAAAAATTATAGACCACGATGTACTCTCATCGATTTCATGTCCAGGGTGTTGTGGTGAGTTTATCACCTAGAAATCGGGCGTAATTGACTTGACAGTGTACTTTGACAGCTATTCATTACTGTCAGCTGTCATCTGGTACACTTTTGATGCCAATCGAAGCTGTACTTTGCCTGGAAAAAATTATAAACGACGATGTACTCTCATCGATTTCATGTCCAGGGTGTTGTGGTAGGTTTATCACCTAGAAATCGGGTGAAATGAACTTGACAGTGTACTTTGGCAGCTGGTCACAACTGTCAGCTGTCATTTGATTAACTTTTGTTGCCGATCGAAGCTGTACTTCGCCCGGCAAAAACTATAGAACACGATGTACTCTCATCGATTTCATGTCCAGGGTGTTGTGGTGAGTTTATCACCTAGAAATCGGGCGTAATGGACTTGACAGTGTACTTTGGCAGCTAGTCATTACTGTCAGCTGTCATCTGGTACACTTTTGATGCCAATCGAAGCTGTACTTTGCCCGGAAAAAATTATAAACGACGATGTACTCTCATAGATTTCATGTCCAAGGTGTTGTGGTAGGTTTATTACCTAGAAATCGTGTGAAATACACTTGACAGTGTACTTTTACAACTAGTCACTACTATGAGCTGAGACTTGGTACCCTTTTCTTGCCGATAGAAGCTGTACTTCGCCCGGAAAAAATTATAGAACACGATGTACTCTTATCGATTTCATGTCCAGGGTGTTGTGGTGAGTTTATCACCTAGAAATCGGGCAAAATGGACTTGACAGTGTACTTTGGAAGCTAGTGACTACTGTCAGCTGTCATTTGGTACCCTTTTCGTGCCGATAAAAGCTGTACTTCGCCCGGGAAAAATTATAGACGACGATGTATTCTCATCGATTTCATGTCCAGGGTGTTGTGGTGAGGTTATCACCTAGAAATCGGGCGAAATGGACTTGACAGTGTACTTTGACAGCTAGCGACTACTGTTAGCTGTCATTTGGTACCCTTTTGGTGCCGATAGAAGCTGTACTTCGCCCGGAAAAAATTATAGACGACGATGTACTCTCAACGATTTCATGTCCAGGGTGTTGTGGTAGGTTTATCACCTAGAAATCGGGTGAAATGAACTTGACAGTGTACTTTGGCAGCTAGTCATTACTGTCAGCTGTCATCTGGTACACTTTTGATGCCAATCGAAGCTGTACTTTGCCCGGAAAAAATTATAAACGACGATGTACTCTCATAGATTTCATGTCCAAGGTGTTGTGGTAGGTTTATTACCTAGAAATCGTGTGAAATACACTTAACAGTGTACTTTGACAACTAGTCATCACTGTCAGCTGTCATTATGTACCCTTTTATTGCCGATAGAAGATGTACTTCGCCCGGAAAAAATTATGGAACACGATGTACTCTTATCGATTTCATGTCCAGGGTGTTGTGGTGAGTTTATCACCTAGAAATCGGGCGAAATGGACTTGACAGTGTACTTTGGAAGCTAGTAACTACTGTCAGCTGTCATTTGGTACCCTTTTGGTGCCGATAGAAGCTGTACTACGCCCGGAAAAAATTATAGACGACGATGTATTCTCATCGATTTCATGTCCAGGGTGTTGTGGTGAGTTTATCACCTAGAAATCGGGCGGAATGGACTTGACAGTGTACTTTGACAGCTAGTGACTACTGTCAGCTGTTCATTGATACCCTTTTGGTGCCGATAAAAGCTGTACTTCGCCCGGAAAAAATTATAGACGACGATGTACTCTCAACGATTTCATGTCCAGGGTGTTGTGGTAGGTTTATCACCTAGAAATCGGGCGTAATGGACTTGACAGTGTACTTTGACAGCTGGTCACAACTATCAGCTGTCATTTGATCAACTTTTGATGCCGATCGGAGCTGTACTTCGCCCGGAAAAAATTATAGAACACGATGTACTCTCATCGATTTCATGTCCAGGGTGTTGTGGTGAGTTTATCACCTAGAAATCGGGCGTAATAGACTTGACAGTGTACTTTGACAGCTAGTCATTACTGTCAGCTGTCATCTGGTACACTTTTGATGCCAAGCAAAGCTGTACTTTGCCCGGAAAAAAATTATAAACGACGATGTACTCTCATCGATTTCATGTCCAGGGTGTTGTGGTAGGTTTATCACCTAGAAATCGGGTGAAATTTACTTCACAGTGTACTTTGACAGCTGGTCACAACTGTCAGCTGTCATTTGATTAACTTTTGATGCCGATCAGAGCTGTACTTTGCCCGGAAAAAATTATAGACCACGATGTACTCTCATCGATTTCATGTCCAGGGTGTTGTGGTGAGTTTATCACCTAGAAATCGGGCGAAATGGACTTGACAGTGTACTTTCACAGCTAGTGACTACTGTCAGCTGTCATTTGGTACCCTTTTGGTGCCGATAGAAGCTGTACTTCGCCCGGAAAAAATTATAGACGACGATGTACTCTCATCGATTTCATATCCAGGGTGTTGTGGTGAGTTTATCACCTAGGAATCGGGCGTAATGGACTTGACAATGTACTTTGACGGCTAGCCATTACTGTCAGCTGTCATCTGGTACACTTTTAATGCCAATCGAAGCTGAACTTTGCCCGGAAAAAATTATAAACGACGATGTACTCTCATTGATTTCATGTCCAAGGTGTTGTGATAGGTTTATTACCTAGAAATCGTGTGAAATACACTTGACAGTGTACTTTGACAACTAGTCACTACTGTCAGCTGTCATTTGGTACATTTTTATTGCCGATAGAAGCTGTACTTCGCCCGAAAAAAATTATAGAACACGATGTACTCTTATCGATTTCATGTCCAGGGTGTTTTGGTGAGTTTATCACCTAGAAATCGGGCGAAATGGACTTGACAGTGTACTTGAAAAGCTAGTGACTACTATCATCTGTCATTTGGTACCCTTTTGGTGCCGATAGAAGCTGTACTACGCCCGGAAAAAATTATAGACGACGATGTATTCTCATCGATTTCATGTCCAGGGTGTTGTGGTGAGTTTATCACCTAGAAATCGGGCGGAATGGACTTGACAGTGTACTTTGACAGCTAGTGACTACTGTCAGCTGTCCATTGATACCCTTTTGGTGCCGCTAAAAGCTGTACTTCGCCCGGAAAAAATTATAGACGACGATGTACTCTCAACGATTTCATGTCCAGGGTGTTGTGGTAGGTTTATCACCTAGAAATCGGGTGAAATGAACTTGACAGTGTACTTTGACAGCTGGTCACAACTATCAGCTGTCATTTGATCAACTTTTGATGCCGATCGGAGCTGTACTTCGCCCGGAAAAAATTATAGAACACGATGTACTCTCATCGATTTCATGTCCAGGGTGTTGTGGTGAGTTTATCACCTAGAAATCGGGCGTAATAGACTTGACAGTGTACTTTGACAGCTAGTCATTACTGTCAGCTGTCATCTGGTACACTTTTGATGCCAAGCAAAGCTGTACTTTGCCCGGAAAAACATTATAAACGACGATGTACTCTCATCGATTTCATGTCCAGGGTGTTGTGGTAGGTTTATCACCTAGAAATCGGGTGAAATTTACTTCACAGTGTACTTTGACAGCTGGTCCCAACTGTCAGCTGTCATTTGATTAACTTTTGATGCCGATCAGAGCTGTACTTTGCCCGGAAAAAATTATAGACCACGATGTACTCTCATCGATTTCATGTCCAGGGTGTTGTGGTGAGTTTATCACCTAGAAATCGGGCGAAATGGACTTGACAGTGTACTTTCACAGCTAGTGACTACTGTCAGCTGTCATTTGGTACCCTTTTGGTGCCGATAGAAGCTGTACTTCGCCCGGAAAAAATTATAGACGACGATGTACTCTCATCGATTTCATATCCAGGGTGTTTTGGTGAGTTTATCACCTAGGAATCGGGCGTAATGGACTTGACAGTGTACTTTGACGGCTAGCCATTACTGTCAGCTGTCATCTGGTACACTTTTATTGCCAATCGAAGCTGAACTTTGCCCGAAAAAAATTATAAACGACGATGTACTCTCATTGATTTCATGTCCAAGGTGTTGTGATAGGTTTATTACCTAGAAATCGTGTGAAATACACTTGACAGTGTACTTTGACAACTAGTCACTACTGTCAGCTGTCATTTGGTACATTTTTATTGCCGATAGAAGCTGTACTTCGCCCGAAAAAAATTATAGAACACGATGTACTCTTATCGATTTCATGTCCAGGGTGTTTTGGTGAGTTTATCACCTAGAAATCGGGCGAAATGGACTTGACAGTGTACTTAAGAAGCTAGTGACTACTATCAGCTGTCATTTGGTACCCTTTTGGTGCCGATAGAAGTTGTACTTCGCCCGGAAAAAATTATAGACGACGATGTATTCTCATCGATTTCATGTCCAGGGTGTTGTGGTAAGTTTATCACCTAGAAATCGGGCGTAATGGACTTGACAGTGTACTTTGACAGCTAGTGACTACTGTCAGCTGTCATTTGGTATCCTTTTGGTGCCCATAGAAGCTGTACTTCGCCCGGAAAAATTTATAGACGACGATGTACTCTCATCGATTTCATGTCCAGGGTGTTGTGGTAGGTTTATCACCTAGAAATCGGGTGAAATGAACTTGACAGTGTACTTTGGCAGCTGGTCACAACTATCAGCTGTCATTTGATTAACTTTTGATGCCGATCGAAGCTGTACTTCGCCCGGAAAAAATTATAGAAAACGATGTACTCTCATCGATTCCATGTCCAGGGTGTTGTGGTGAGTTTATCACCTAGAAATCGGGCGAAATGGACTTGACAGTGTACTTTGGCAGCTAGTCATTACTGTCAGCTGTCATTTGGTACCCTTTTGGTGCCGATAGAAGCTGTACTTCGCCCGGAAAAAATTATAGACGACGATGTACTCTCATCGATTTCATGTCCAGGGTGTTGTGGTGAGTTTATCACCTAGAAATCGGGCTTAATGGACTTGACAGTGTACTTTGACAGCTAGCTATCACTGTCAGCTGTCATCTGGTACACTTTTAATGCCAATCGAAGCTGCACTTTGCCCGTAAAAAATTATAAACGACGATGTACTCTCATTGATTTCATGTCCAAGGTGTTGTGAGGAGTTTATTACCTAGAAATCGTGTGAAATACACTTGACAGTTTACTTTTACAACTAGACACTACTATCAGCTGTCACTTGGTACCCTTTTGTTGCCGATAGAAGCTGTACTTCGCCCGGAAAAAATTATAGAACACGATGTACTCTTATCGATTTCATGTCCAGGGTGTTGTGGTGAGTTTATCACCTAGAAATCGGGCGTAATGGACTTGACAGTGTACTTTGGAAGCTAGTGACTATTGTCAGCTGTCATTTGGTACCCTTTTGGTGCCGATAGAAGCTGTACTTCGCCCGGAAAAAATTATAGACGACGATGTATTCTCATCGATTTCATGTCCAGGGTGTTGTGGTGAGGTTATCACCTAGAAATCTGGCGAAATGGACTTGACAGTGTACTTTGACAGCTAGTGACTACTGTCAGCTGTCATTTGATACCCTTTTGGTGCCGATGAAAGCTGTACTTCGCCCGGAAAAAATTATAGACGACGATGTACTCTCATCGATTTCATGTCCAGGGTGTTGTGGTAGGTTTATCGCCTAGAAATCGGGTGAAATGAACTTGACAGTGTACTTTGCCAGCTGGTCACAACTGTCAGCTGTCATTTGATGTACTTTTGATGCCGATCGGAGCTGTACTTCGCCCGGAAAAAATTATAGAACACGATGTACTCTCACCGATTTCATGTCCAGGGTGTTGTGGTGAGTTTATCACCTAGAAATCGGGCATAATGGACTTGACAGTGTACTTTGACAGCTAGCCATTACTGTCAGCTGTCATTTGGTACACTTTTGATGCCAATCGAAGCTGTACTTCGCCCGGAAAAAATTATAGACGACGATGTATTCTCATCGATTTCATGTCCAGGGTGTTGTGGTAAGTTTATCACCTAGAAATCGGGCGTAATGGACTTGACAGTGTACTTTGACAGCTAGCCATTACTGTCAGCTGTCATCTGGTACACTTTTGATGCCGATCGGAGCTGTACTTCGCCCGGAAAAAATTATAGAACACGATGTACTCTCATCGATTTCATGTCCAGGGTGTTGTGGTGAGTTTATCACCTAGAAATCGGGCGTAATGGACTTGACAGTGTACTTTGACAGCTGGTCACAACTGTCAGCTGTCATTTGATTAACTTTTGATGCCGATCAGAGCTTTATTACGCCCGGAAAAAATTATAGAACACGATGTACTCTCATCGATTTCATGTCCAGGGTGTTGTGGTGAATTTATCACCTAGAAATCGGGCGAAATGGACTTCACAGTGTACTTTGAAAGCTAGTGACTATTGTCAGCTGTCATTTGCTACCCTTTTGGTGCCGATAGAAGCTGTACTTCGCCCGGAAAAAATTATAGACGACGATGTACTCTCATCGATTTCATGTCCAGGGTGTTGTGGTAAGTTTATCACCTAGAAATCGGGCGTAATGGACTTTACAGTGTACTTTGACAGCTAGCCATTACTGTCAGCTGTCATCTGGTACACTTTTGATGCCATTCGAAGCTGTACTTTGCCCGGAAAAAATTATAAACGACGATGTACTCTCATCGATTTCATGTCCAGGGTGTTGTGGTGAATTTATCACCTAGAAATCGGGCGAAATGGACTTGACAGTGTACTATGACAGCTGGTCACAACTGTCAGCTGACATTTGATTAACTTTTGATGCCGATCAAAGCTTTACTTCGCCCGGAAAAAATTATAGAACACGATGTACTCTCATCGATTTCATGTCCAGGGTGTTGTGGTGAGTTTATCACCTGAAAATCGGGCGAAATGGACTTAACTGTGTACTTTGAAAGCTAGTGACTACTATCAGCTGTTCCTTGGTACCCTTTTATTGCCGATAGAAGCTGTACTTCGCCCGGAAAAAATTATAGAACACGATGTACTCTTATCGATTTCATGTCCAGGGTGTTGTGGTAGGTTTATCACCTAGAAATCGGGTGAAATGAACTTGACAGTGTACTTTGGCAGCTGGTCACAACTGTCAGCTGTCATTTGATTAACTTTTGTTGCCGATCGGAGCTGTACTTCGCCCGGAAAAAATTATAGAACACGATGTACTCTCATCGATCTCATGTCCAGGGTGTTGTGGTGTGTTTATCACCTAGAAATCGGGCGAAATGGACTTGACAGTGTACTTTGACAGCTAGTCACTACTTTCAGCTGTCATTTGGTACCCTTTTGATGCCGATCGGAGCTGTACTTCGCCCGGAAAAAATTATAGAACACGATGTACTCTCATCGATTTCATGTCCAGGGTGTTGTGGTGAGTTTATCACCTAGAAATCGGGCGTAATGGACTTGACAGTGTACTTTGACAGCTGGTCACAACTGTCAGCTGTCATTTGATTAACTTTTGATGCCGATCAGAGCTTTACTTCGCCCGGAAAAAATTATAGAACACGATGTACTCTCATCGATTTCATGTCCAGGGTGTTGTGGTGAATTTATCACCTAGAAATCGGGCGAAATGGACTTCACAGTGTACTTTGAAAGCTAGTGACTATTGTCAGCTGTCATTTGCTACCCTTTTGGTGCCGATAGAAGCTGTACTTCGCCCGGAAAAAATTATAGACGACGATGTACTCTCATCGATTTCATGTCCAGGGTGTTGTGGTAAGTTTATCACCTAGAAATCGGGCGTAATGGACTTTACAGTGTACTTTGGCAGCTAGCCATTACTGTCAGCTGTCATCTGGTACACTTTTGATGCCATTCGAAGCTGTACTTTGCCCGGAAAAAATTATAAACGACGATGTACTCTCATCGATTTCATGTCCAGGGTGTTGTGGTGAATTTATCACCTAGAAATCGGGCGAAATGGACTTGACAGTGTACTATGGCAGCTGGTCACAACTGTCAGCTGACATTTGATTAACTTTTGATGCCGATCAAAGCTTTACTTCGCCCGGAAAAAATTATAGAACACGATGTACTCTCATCGATTTCATGTCCAGGGTGTTGTGGTGAGTTTATCACCTGAAAATCGGGCGAAATGGACTTAACTGTGTACTTTGAAAGCTAGTGACTACTATCAGCTGTTCCTTGGTACCCTTTTATTGCCGATAGAAGCTGTACTTCGCCCGGAAAAAATTATAGAACACGATGTACTCTTATCGATTTCATGTCCAGGGTGTTGTGGTGAGTTTATCACCTAGAAATCGGGCGAAATGGACTTGACAGTGTACTTTGGAAGCTAGCGACTACTGTCAGCTGTCATTTGGTACCCTCTTGGTGCCGATAGAAGCTTTACTTCGCCCGGAAAAAATTATAGACGACGATGTACTCTCATCGATTTCATGTCCAGGGTGTTGTGGTAGGTTTATCACCTAGAAATCGGGTGAAATGAACTTGACAGTGTACTTTGACAGCTAGCCATTACTGTCAGCTGTCATCTGGTACCTTTTTGGTGCCGATAGAAGCTGTACTTCGCCCGGAAAAAATTATAGACGGTGATGTACTCTCATCGATTTCATGTCCAGGGTGTTGTGGTAGGTTTATCACCTAGAAATCGGGTGAAATGAACTTGACAGTGTACTTTGACAGCTGGTCACAACTGTCAGCTGTCATTTGATTAACTTTTGATGCCGATCGGAGCTGTACTTCGCCCGGAAAAAATTATAGAACACGATGTACTCTCATCGATTTCATGTCCAGGGTGTTGTCGTGAGTTTATCACCTAGAAATCGGGCGTAATGGACTTGACAGTGTACTTTGACAGCTAGTGACTGTTGTCAGCTGTCATTTGGTACACTTTTGGTGCCAATAGAAGCTGTACTTCGCCCGGAAAAAATTATAGACGACGATGTATTCTCATCGATTTCATGTCCAGGGTGTTGTGGTGAGGTTATCACCTAGAAATCGGTTGAAATGGACTTGACAGTGTACTTTGACAGCTAGTGATTACTGTCAGCTGTCATTTAATACCCTTTTGGTGCCGATAGAAGCTTTACTACGCCCGGAAAAAATTATAGACGACGATGTACTCTCATCGATTTCATGTCCAGGGTGTTGTGGTAGGTTTATCACCTAGAAATTGGGTGAAATGAACTTGACAGTGTACTTTGACAGCTAGCCATTACTGTCAGCTGTCATCTGGTACCATTTTGGTGCCGATAGAAGCTGTACTTCGCCCGGAAAAAATTATAGACGGTGATGTACTCTCATCGATTTCATGTCCAGGGTGTTGTGGTAGGTTTATCACCTAGAAATCGGGTGAAATGAACTTGACAGTGTACTTTGGCAGCTGGCCACAACTGTCAGCTGTCATTTGATTAATTTTTAATGCCGATCGGAGCTGTACTTCGCCCGGAAAAAATTGTAGAACACGATGTACTCTCATCGATTTCATGTCCAGGGTGTTGTCGTGAGTTTATCACCTAGAAATCGGGCGTAATGGACTTGACAGTGTACTTTGACAGCTAGTGACTGTTGTCAGCTGTCATTTGGTACACTTTTGGTGCCAATAGAAGCTGTACTTCGCCCGGAAAAAATTATAGACGACGATGTATTCTCATCGATTTCATGTCCAGGGTGTTGTGGTGAGGTTATCACCTAGAAATCGGTTGAAATGGACTTGACAGTGTACTTTGACAGCTAGTGATTACTGTCAGCTGTCATTTAATACCCTTTTGGTGCCGATAGAAGCTTTACTACGCCCGGAAAAAATTATAGACGACGATGTACTCTCATCGATTTCATGTCCAGGGTGTTGTGGTAGGTTTATCACCTAGAAATTGGGTGAAATGAACTTGACAGTGTACTTTGACAGCTAGCCATTACTGTCAGCTGTCATCTGGTACCATTTTGGTGCCGATAGAAGCTGTACTTCGCCCGGAAAAAATTATAGACGGTGATGTACTCTCATCGATTTCATGTCCAGGGTGTTGTGGTAGGTTTATCACCTAGAAATCGGGTGAAATGAACTTGACAGTGTACTTTGACAGCTGGTCACAACTGTCAGCTGTCATTTGATTAACTTTTGATGCCGATCGGAGCTGTACTTCGCCCGGAAAAAATTATAGAACACGATGTACTCTCATCGATTTCATGTCCAGGGTGTTGTGGTGAGTTTATCACCTAGAAATCGGGCGTAATGGACTTGACAGTGTACTTTGACAGCTAGCCATTACTGTCAACTGTCATCTGGTACACTTTTGATGCCAATCAAAGCTGTACTTTGCCCGGAAAAAATTATAAACGACGATGTACTCTCATCGATTTCATGTCCAGGGTGTTGTGGTAGGTTTATCACCTAGAAATCGGGTGAAATGAACTTGACAGTGTACTTTGGCAGCTGGTCACAACTGTCAGCTGTCATTTGATTAATTTTTAATGCCGATCGGAGCTGTACTTCGCCCGGAAAAAATTGTAGAACACGATGTACTCTCATCGATTTCATGTCCAGGGTGTTGTCGTGAGTTTATCACCTAGAAATCGGGCGTAATGGACTTGACAGTGTACTTTGACAGCTAGTCATTACTGTCAGCTGTCATCTGGTACACTTTTGATGCCAATCGGAGCTGTACTTCGCCCGGAAAAAATTATAGAACACGATGTACTCTCATCGATTTCATGTCCAGGGTGTTGTGGTGAGTTTATCACCTAGAAATCGGGCGAAATGGACTTGACAGTGTACTTTGACAGCTAGCGACTACTGTCAGCTGTCATTTGGTACCCTTTTGTTGCCGATAGAAGCTGTACTTCGCCCGGAAAAAATTATAGACGACGATGTATTCTCATCGATTTCATGTCCAGGGTGTTGTGGTAAGTTTATCACCTAGAAATCGGGCGTAATGGACTTGACAGTGTACTTTGACAGCTAGCCATTACTGTCAGCTGTCATCTGGTACACTCTTGATGCCAATCGAAGCTGTACTTTGCCTGGAAAAAATTATAAACGACGATGTACTCTCATCGATTTCATGTCCAGGGTGTTGTGGTAGGTTTATCACCTAGAAATCGGGTGAAATGAACTTGACAGTGTACTTTGGCAGCTGGTCACAACTGTCAGCTGTCATTTGATTAACTTTTGTTGCCGATCCGAGCTGTACTTCGCCCGGGAAAAATTATAGAACACGATGTACTCTCATCGATTTCATGTCCAGGGTGTTGTGGTGAGTTTATCACCTAGAAATCGGGCGTATTGGCCTTGACAGTGTACTTTGACAGCTAGCCATTATTGTCAGCTGTCATCTGGTACACTTTTGATGCCAATCAAAGCTGTACTTCGCCCGGAAAAAATTATAGAACACGATGTACTCTCATCGATTTCATGTCCAGGGTGTTGTGGTGAGTTTATCACCTAGAAATCGGGCGAAATGGACTTGACAGTGTACTTTGACAGCTAGTGACTACTGTCAGCTGTCATTTGGTACCCTTTGGTGCCGATAGAAGCTGTACTTTGCCCGGAAAAAATTATAGACGACGATGTATTCTCATCGATTTCATGTCCAGGGTGTTGTGGTAGGTTTATCACCTAGAAATCGGGTGAAATGAACTTTACAGTGTACTTTGACAGCTGGTCACAACTGTCAGCTGTCATTTGATTAACTTTTGATGCCGATCGGAGCTGTACTTCGCCCGGAAAAAATTATAGAACACGATGTACTCTCATCGATTTCATGTCCAGGGTGTTGTGGTGAGTTTATCACCTAGAAATCGGGCGTAATGGACTTGACAGTGTACTTTGACAGCTGGTCACAACTGTCAGCTGTCATTTGATTAACTTTTGATGCCGATCAGAGCTTTACTTCGCCCGGAAAAAATTATAGAACACGATGTACTCTCATCGATTTCATGTCCAGGGTGTTGTGGTGAATTTATCACCTAGAAATCGGGCGAAATGGACTTCACAGTGTACTTTGAAAGCTAGTGACTATTGTCAGCTGTCATTTGCTACCCTTTTGGTGCCGATAGAAGCTGTACTTCGCCCGGAAAAAATTATAGACGACGATGTACTCTCATCGATTTCATGTCCAGGGTGTTGTGGTAAGTTTATCACCTAGAAATCGGGCGTAATGGACTTTACAGTGTACTTTGGCAGCTAGCCATTACTGTCAGCTGTCATTTGGTACACTTTTGATGCCATTCGAAGCTGTACTTTGCCCGGAAAAAATTATAAACGACGATGTACTCTCATCGATTTCATGTCCAGGGTGTTGTGGTGAATTTATCACCTAGAAATCGGGCGAAATGGACTTGACAGTGTACTATGGCAGCTGGTCACAACTGTCAGCTGACATTTGATTAACTTTTGATGCCGATCAAAGCTTTACTTCGCCCGGAAAAAATTATAGAACACGATGTACTCTAATCGATTTCATGTCCAGGGTGTTGTGGTGAGTTTATCACCTGAAAATCGGGCGAAATGGACTTAACTGTGTACTTTGAAAGCTAGTGACTACTATCAGCTGTTCCTTGGTACCCTTTTATTGCCGATAGAAGCTGTACTTCGCCCGGAAAAAATTATAGAACACGATGTACTCTTATCGATTTCATGTCCAGGGTGTTGTGGTGAGTTTATCACCTAGAAATCGGGCGAAATGGACTTGACAGTGTACTTTGGAAGCTAGCGACTACTGTCAGCTGTCATTTGGTACCCTCTTGGTGCCGATAGAAGCTTTACTTCGCCCGGAAAAAATTATAGACGACGATGTACTCTCATCGATTTCATGTCCAGGGTGTTGTGGTAGGTTTATCACCTAGAAATCGGGTGAAATGAACTTGACAGTGTACTTTGACAGCTAGCCATTACTGTCAGCTGTCATCTGGTACCATTTTGGTGCCGATAGAAGCTGTACTTCGCCCGGAAAAAATTATAGACGGTGATGTACTCTCATCGATTTCATGTCCAGGGTGTTGTGGTAGGTTTATCACCTAGAAATCGGGTGAAATGAACTTGACAGTGTACTTTGACAGCTGGTCACAACTGTCAGCTGTCATTTGATTAACTTTTGATGCCGATCGGAGCTGTACTTCGCCCGGAAAAAATTATAGAACACGATGTACTCTCATCGATTTCATGTCCAGGGTGTTGTGGTGAGTTTATCACCTAGAAATCGGGCGTAATGGACTTGAGAGTGTACTTCGACAGCTAGCCATTACTGTCAGCTGTCATCAGGTACACTTTTGATGCCAATCAAAGCTGTACTTTGCCCGGAAAAAATTATAAACGACGATGTACTCTCATCGATTTCATGTCCAGGGTGTTGTGGTAGGTTTATCACCTAGAAATCGTGTGAAATGAACTTGACAGTGTACTTTGGCAGCTGGCCACAACTGTCAGCTGTCATTTGATTAATTTTTAATGCCGATCGGAGCTGTACTTCGCCCGGAAAAAATTGTAGAACACGATGTACTCTCATCGATTTCATGTCCAGGGTGTTGTCGTGAGTTTATCACCTAGAAATCGGGCGTAATGGACTTGACAGTGTACTTTGACAGCTAGTGACTGTTGTCAGCTGTCATTTGGTACACTTTTGGTGCCAATAGAAGCTGTACTTCGCCCGGAAAAAATTATAGACGACGATGTATTCTCATCGATTTCATGTCCAGGGTGTTGTGGTGAGGTTATCACCTAGAAATCGGTTGAAATGGACTTGACAGTGTACTTTGACAGCTAGTGATTACTGTCAGCTGTCATTTAATACCCTTTTGGTGCCGATAGAAGCTTTACTACGCCCGGAAAAAATTATAGACGACGATGTACTCTCATCGATTTCATGTCCAGGGTGTTGTGGTAGGTTTATCACCTAGAAATTGGGTGAAATGAACTTGACAGTGTACTTTGACAGCTAGCCATTACTGTCAGCTGTCATCTGGTACCATTTTGGTGCCGATAGAAGCTGTACTTCGCCCGGAAAAAATTATAGACGGTGATGTACTCTCATCGATTTCATGTCCAGGGTGTTGTGGTAGGTTTATCACCTAGAAATCGGGTGAAATGAACTTGACAGTGTACTTTGACAGCTGGTCACAACTGTCAGCTGTCATTTGATTAACTTTTGATGCCGATCGGAGCTGTACTTCGCCCGGAAAAAATTATAGAACACGATGTACTCTCATCGATTTCATGTCCAGGGTGTTGTGGTGAGTTTATCACCTAGAAATCGGGCGTAATGGACTTGACAGTGTACTTTGACAGCTAGCCATTACTGTCAACTGTCATCTGGTACACTTTTGATGCCAATCAAAGCTGTACTTTGCCCGGAAAAAATTATAAACGACGATGTACTCTCATCGATTTCATGTCCAGGGTGTTGTGGTAGGTTTATCACCTAGAAATCGGGTGAAATGAACTTGACAGTGTACTTTGGCAGCTGGTCACAACTGTCAGCTGTCATTTGATTAATTTTTAATGCCGATCGGAGCTGTACTTCGCCCGGAAAAAATTGTAGAACACGATGTACTCTCATCGATTTCATGTCCAGGGTGTTGTCGTGAGTTTATCACCTAGAAATCGGGCGTAATGGACTTGACAGTGTACTTTGACAGCTAGTCATTACTGTCAGCTGTCATCTGGTACACTTTTGATGCCAATCGGAGCTGTACTTCGCCCGGAAAAAATTATAGAACACGATGTACTCTCATCGATTTCATGTCCAGGGTGTTGTGGTGAGTTTATCACCTAGAAATCGGGCGAAATGGACTTGACAGTGTACTTTGACAGCTAGCGACTACTGTCAGCTGTCATTTGGTACCCTTTTGTTGCCGATAGAAGCTGTACTTCGCCCGGAAAAAATTATAGACGACGATGTATTCTCATCGATTTCATGTCCAGGGTGTTGTGGTAAGTTTATCACCTAGAAATCGGGCGTAATGGACTTGACAGTGTACTTTGACAGCTAGCCATTACTGTCAGCTGTCATCTGGTACACTCTTGATGCCAATCGAAGCTGTACTTTGCCTGGAAAAAATTATAAACGACGATGTACTCTCATCGATTTCATGTCCAGGGTGTTGTGGTAGGTTTATCACCTAGAAATCGGGTAAAATGAACTTGACAGTGTACTTTGGCAGCTGGTCACAACTGTCAGCTGTCATTTGATTAACTTTTGTTGCCGATCCGAGCTGTACTTCGCCCGGGAAAAATTATAGAACACGATGTACTCTCATCGATTTCATGTCCAGGGTGTTGTGGTGAGTTTATCACCTAGAAATCGGGCGTATTGCCCTTGACAGTGTACTTTGACAGCTAGCCATTATTGTCAGCTGTCATCTGGTACACTTTTGATGCCAATCGAAGCTGTACTTCGCCCGGAAAAAATAATAGACGACGATGTATTCTCATCGATTTCATGTCCAGGGTGTTGTGGTAAGTTTATCACCTAGAAATCGGGCGAAATGGACTTGACAGTGTACTTTGGAAGCTAGTGACTACTGTCAGCTGTCATTTGGTACCCTTTTGGTGCCGATAGAAGCTGTACTTCGCCCGGAAAAAATTATAGACGACGATGTATTCTCATCGATTTCATGTCCAGGGTGTTGTGGTAAGTTTATCACCTAGAAATCGGGCGTAATGGACTTGACAGTGTACTTTGACAGCTAGCCATTACTGTCAACTGTCATCTGGTACACTCTTGATGCCAATCGAAGCTGTACTTTGCCTGGAAAAAATTATAAACGACGATGTACTCTCATCGATTTCATGTCCAGGGTGTTGTGGTAGGTTTATCACCTAGAAATCGGGTGAAATGAACTTGACAGTGTACTTTGGCAGCTGGTCACAACTGTCAGCTGTCATTTGATTAACTTTTGTTGCCGATCCGAGCTGTACTTTGCCCGGGAAAAATTATAGAACACGATGTACTCTCATCGATTTCATGTCCAGGGTGTTGTGGTGAGTTTATCACCTAGAAATCGGGCGTATTGGCCTTGACAGTGTACTTTGACAGCTAGCCATTATTGTCAGCTGTCATCTGGTACACTTTTGATGCCAATCGAAGCTGTACTTCGCCCGGAAAAAATAATAGACGACGATGTATTCTCATCGATTTCATGTCCAGGGTGTTGTGGTAAGTTTATCACCTAGAAATCGGGCGTAATGGACTTGACAGTGTACTTTCACAGCTAGCCATTACTGTCAGCTGTCATCTGGTACACTTTTGATGCCAATCAAAGCTGTACTTTGCCCGGAAAAAATTATAAACGACGATGTACTCTCATCGATTTCATGTCCAGGGTGTTGTGGTAGGTTTATCACCTAGAAATCGGGTGAAATGAACTTGACAGTGTACTTTGGCAGCTGGTCACAACTTTCACCTGTCATTTGATTAATTTTTAATGCCGATCGGAGCTGTACTTCGCCCGGAAAAAATTGTAGAACACGATGTACTCTCATCGATTTCATGTCCAGGGTGTTGTGGTGAGTTTATCACCTAGAAATCGGGCGTATTGGCCTTGACAGTGTACTTTGACAGCTAGCCATTATTGTCAGCTGTCATCTGGTACACTTTTGATGCCAATCGGAGCTGTACTTCGCCCGGAAAAAATAATAGACGACGATGTATTCTCATCGATTTCATGTCCAGGGTGTTGTGGTAAGTTTATCACCTAGAAATCGGGCGTAATGGACTTGACAGTGTACTTTGACAGCTAGCCATTACTGTCAGCTGTCATTTGGTACACTTTTGATGCCAATCAAAGCTGTACTTTGCCCGGAAAAAATTATAAACGACGATGTACTCTCATCGATTTCATGTCCAGGGTGTTGTGGTAGGTTTATCACCTAGAAATCGGGTGAAATGAACTTGACAGTGTACTTTGGCAGCTGGTCACAACTGTCAGCTGTCATTTGATTAACTTTTGTTGCCGATCCGAGCTGTACTTCGCCCGGGAAAAATTATAGAACACGATGTACTCTCATCGATTTCATGTCCAGGGTGTTGTGGTGAGTTTATCACCTAGAAATCGGGCGTAATGGACTTGACAGTGTACTTTGACAGCTAGCCATTACTGTCAGCTGTCATCTGGTACACTTTTGATGCCAATCGGAGCTGTACTTCGCCCGGAAAAAATTATAGAACACGATGTACTCTCATCGATTTCATGTCCAGGGTGTTGTGGTGAGTTTATCACCTAGAAATCGGGCAAAATGGACTTGACAGTGTACTTTGACAGCTAGTGACTACTGTCAGCTGTCATTTGGTACCCTTTTGGTGCCGATAGAAGCTGTACTTCGCCCGGAAAAAATTATAGACGACGATGTATTCTCATCGATTTCATGTCCAGGGTGTTGTGGTAAGTTTATCACCTAGAAATCGGGCGTAATGGACTTGACAGTGTACTTTGACAGCTAGCCATTACTGTCAGCTTTCATTTGGTACACTCTTGATGCCAATCGAAGCTGTACTTTGCCTGGAAAAAATTATAAACTACGATGTACTCTCATCGATTTCATGTCCAGGGTGTTGTGGTAGGTTTATCACCTAGAAATCGGGTGAAATGAACTTGACAGTGTACTTTGGCAGCTGGTCACAACTGTCAGCTGTCATTTGATTAACTTTTGTTGCCGATCCGAGCTGTACTTCGCCCGGGAAAAATTATAGAACACGATGTACTCTCATCGATTTCATGTCCAGGGTGTTGTGGTGAGTTTATCACCTAGAAATCGGGCGTATTGGCCTTGACAGTGTACTTTGGCAGCTAGCCATTATTGTCAGCTGTCATCTGGTACACTTTTGATGCCAATCGAAGCTGTACTTCGCCCGGAAAAAATAATAGACGACGATGTATTCTCATCGATTTCATGTCCAGGGTGTTGTGGTAAGTTTATCACCTAGAAATCGGGCGAAATGGACTTGACAGTGTACTTTGGAAGCTAGTTACTACTGTCAGCTGTCATTTGGTACCCTTTTGGTGCCGATAGAAGCTGTACTTCGCCCGGAAAAAATTATAGACGACGATGTATTCTCATCGATTTCATGTCCAGGGTGTTGTGGTGAGTTTATCACCTAGAAATCGGGCGTAATGGACTTGACAGTGTACTTTGACAGCTAGCCATTACTGTCAGCTGTCATCTGGTACACTCTTGATGCCAATCGAAGCTGTACTTTGCCCGGAAAAAATTATAAACGACGATGTACTCTCATCGATTTCATGTCCAGGGTGTTGTGGTAGGTTTATCACCTAGAAATCGGGTGAAATGAACTTTACAGTGTACTTTGACAGCTGGTCACAACTGTCAGCTGTCATTTGATTACTTTTTGATGCCGATCGGAGCTGTATTTCGCCCGGAAAAAATTATAGAACACGATGTACTCTCATCGATTTCATGTCCAGGGTGTTGTGGTGAGTTTATCACCTAGAAATCGGACGAAATGGACTTGACAGTGTACTTTGGCAGCTAGTGACTACTGTCAGCTGTCATTTGGTACCCTCTTGGTGCCGATAGAAGCTGTACTTCGCCCGGAAAAAATTATAGACCACGATGTACTCTCATCGATTTCATGTCCAGGGTGTTGTGGTGAGTTTATCACCTAGAAATCGGGCGTAATTGACTTGACAGTGTACTTTGACAGCTAGTCATTACTGTCAGCTGTCATCTGGTACACTTTTGATGCCAATCGAAGCTGTACTTTGCCTGGAAAAAATTATAAACGACGATGTACTCTCATCGATTTCATGTCCAGGGTGTTGTGGTAGGTTTATCGGGTGAAATGAACTTGACAGTGTACTTTGGCAGCTGGTCACAACTGTCAGCTGTCATTTGATTAACTTTTGTTGCCGCTCCGAGCTGTACTTCGCCCGGGAAAAATTATAGAACACGATGTACTCTCATCGATTTCATGTCCAGGGTGTTGTGGTGAGTTTATCACCTAGAAATCGGGCGTAATGGCCTTGACAGTGTACTTTGA
Organism: Oxycera nigricornis; assembly: GCA_963942545.1. NCBI lineage: Eukaryota > Metazoa > Arthropoda > Insecta > Diptera > Stratiomyidae > Oxycera > Oxycera nigricornis. Next base: position 17,657,956 of record OZ012664.1, on the reverse strand, counting down.
CAGCTAGCCATTATTGTCAGCTGTCATCTGGTACACTTTTGATACCAATCGAAGCTGTACTTCGCCCGGAAAAAATAATAGACGACGATGTATTCTCATCGATTTCATGTCCAGGGTGTTGTGGTAAGTTTATCACCTAGAAATCGGGCGAAATGGACTTGACAGTGTACTTTGGAAGCTAGTGACTACTGTCAGCTGTCATTTGGTTTTCCTTTTGGTGCCGATAGAAGCTGTACTTCGCCCGGAAAAAATTATAGACGACGATGTATTCTCATCGATTTCATGTCCAGGGTGTTGTGGTGAGTTTATCACCTAGAAATCGGGCGTAATGGACTTGACAGTGTACTTTGGCAGCTAGCCATTACTGTCAGCTGTCATCTGGTACACTTTTGATGCCGATAGAAGCTGTACTTTGCCCGGAAAAAATTATAGACGACGATGTATTCTCATCGATTTCATGTCCAGGGTGTTGTGGTAAGTTTATCACCTAGAAATCGGGCGTAATGGACTTGACAGTGTACTTTGGCAGCTAGCCATTACTGTCAGCTGTCATTTGGTACACTTTTGATGCCAATCGAAGCTGTACTTCGCCCGGAAAAAATTATAGACGACGATGTATTCTCATCGATTTCATGTCCAGGGTGTTGTGGTAAGTTTATCACCTAGAAATCGGGCGTAATGGACTTGACAGTGTACTTTGACAGCTAGCCATTACTGTCAGCTGTCATCTGGTACACTTTTGATGCCGATCGCAGCTGTACTTCGCCCGGAAAAAATTATAGAACACGATGTACTCTCATCGATTTCATGTCCAGGGTGTTGTGGTGAGTTTATCACCTAGAAATCGGGCAAAATGGACTTTACAGTGTACTTTGAAAGCTAGTGACTACTGTCAGCTGTCATTTGCTACCCTTTTGGTGCCGATAGAAGCTGTACTTCGCCCGGAAAAAATTATAGACGACGATGTATTCTCATCGATTTCATGTCCAGGGTGTTGTGGTAAGTTTATCACCTAGAAATCGGGCGTAATGGACTTTACAGTGTACTTTGGCAGCTAGCCATTACTGTCAGCTGTCATTTGGTACACTTTTGATGCCATTCGAAGCTGTACTTTGCCCGGAAAAAATTATAAACAACGATGTACTCTCATCGATTTCATGTCCAGGGTGTTGTGGTGAATTTATCACCTAGAAATCGGGCGAAATGGACTTGACAGTGTACTATGGCAGCTGGTCACAACTGTCAGCTGTCATTTGATTAACTTTTGATGCCGATCAGAGCTTTACTTCGCCCGGAAAAAATTATAGAACACGATGTACTCTCATCGATTTCATGTCCAGGGTGTTGTGGTGAGTTTATCACCTGAAAATTGGGCGAAATGGACTTAACTGTGTACTTTGAAAGCTAGTGACTACTATCAGCTGTCACTTGGTACCCTTTTATTGCCGATAGAAGCTGTACTTTGCCCGGAAAAAATTATAGAACACGATGTACTCTTATCGATTTCATGTCCAGGGTGTTGTGGTGAGTTTATCACCTAGAAATCGGGCGAAATGGACTTGACAGTGTACTTTGGAAGCTAGCGACTACTGTCAGCTGTCATTTGGTACCCTCTTGGTGCCGATAGAAGCTTTACTTCGCCCGGAAAAAATTATAGACGACGATGTACTCTCATCGATTTCATGTCCAGGGTGTTGTGGTAGGTTTATCACCTAGAAAGCGGGTGAAATGAACTTGACAGTGTACTTTGACAGCTAGCCATTACTGTCAGCTGTCATCTGGTACCATTTTGGTGCCGATAGAAGCTGTACTTCGCCCGGAAAAAATTATAGACGGTGATGTACTCTCATCGATTTCATGTCCAGGGTGTTGTGGTAGGTTTATCACCTAGAAATCGGGTGAAATGAACTTGACAGTGTACTTTGGAAGCTAGTGACTACTGTCAGCTGTCATTTGGTTTTCCTTTTGGTGCCGATAGAAGCTGTACTTCGCCCGGAAAAAATTATAGACGACGATGTATTCTCATCGATTTCATGTCCAGGGTGTTGTGGTGAGTTTATCACCTAGAAATCGGGCGTAATGGACTTGACAGTGTACTTTGGCAGCTAGCCATTACTGTCAGCTGTCATCTGGTACACTTTTGATACCAATCGAAGCTGTACTTCGCCCGGAAAAAATAATAGACGACGATGTATTCTCATCGATTTCATGTCCAGGGTGTTGTGGTAAGTTTATCACCTAGAAATCGGGCGAAATGGACTTGACAGTGTACTTTGGAAGCTAGTGACTACTGTCAGCTGTCATTTGGTTTTCCTTTTGGTGCCGATAGAAGCTGTACTTCGCCCGGAAAAAATTATAGACGACGATGTATTCTCATCGATTTCATGTCCAGGGTGTTGTGGTGAGTTTATCACCTAGAAATCGGGCGTAATGGACTTGACAGTGTACTTTGGCAGCTAGCCATTACTGTCAGCTGTCATCTGGTACACTTTTGATGCCGATAGAAGCTGTACTTTGCCCGGAAAAAATTATAGACGACGATGTATTCTCATCGATTTCATGTCCAGGGTGTTGTGGTAAGTTTATCACCTAGAAATCGGGCGTAATGGCCTTGACAGTGTACTTTGACAGCTAGCCATTATTGTCAGCTGTCATCTGGTACACTTTTGATACCAATCGAAGCTGTACTTCGCCCGGAAAAAATAATAGACGACGATGTATTCTCATCGATTTCATGTCCAGGGTGTTGTGGTAAGTTTATCACCTAGAAATCGGGCGAAATGGACTTGACAGTGTACTTTGGAAGCTAGTGACTACTGTCAGCTGTCATTTGGTTTTCCTTTTGGTGCCGATAGAAGCTGTACTTCGCCCGGAAAAAATTATAGACGACGATGTATTCTCATCGATTTCATGTCCAGGGTGTTGTGGTGAGTTTATCACCTAGAAATCGGGCGTAATGGACTTGACAGTGTACTTTGGCAGCTAGCCATTACTGTCAGCTGTCATCTGGTACACTTTTGATGCCGATAGAAGCTGTACTTTGCCCGGAAAAAATTATAGACGACGATGTATTCTCATCGATTTCATGTCCAGGGTGTTGTGGTAAGTTTATCACCTAGAAATCGGGCGTAATGGACTTGACAGTGTACTTTGGCAGCTAGCCATTACTGTCAGCTGTCATTTGGTACACTTTTGATGCCAATCGAAGCTGTACTTCGCCCGGAAAAAATTATAGACGACGATGTATTCTCATCGATTTCATGTCCAGGGTGTTGTGGTAAGTTTATCACCTAGAAATCGGGCGTAATGGACTTGACAGTGTACTTTGACAGCTAGCCATTACTGTCAGCTGTCATCTGGTACACTTTTGATACCAATCGAAGCTGTACTTCGCCCGGAAAAAATAATAGACGACGATGTATTCTCATCGATTTCATGTCCAGGGTGTTGTGGTAAGTTTATCACCTAGAAATCGGGCGAAATGGACTTGACAGTGTACTTTGGAAGCTAGTGACTACTGTCAGCTGTCATTTGGTTTTCCTTTTGGTGCCGATAGAAGCTGTACTTCGCCCGGAAAAAATTATAGACGACGATGTATTCTCATCGATTTCATGTCCAGGGTGTTGTGGTGAGTTTATCACCTAGAAATCGGGCGTAATGGACTTGACAGTGTACTTTGGCAGCTAGCCATTACTGTCAGCTGTCATCTGGTACACTTTTGATGCCGATAGAAGCTGTACTTTGCCCGGAAAAAATTATAGACGACGATGTATTCTCATCGATTTCATGTCCAGGGTGTTGTGGTAAGTTTATCACCTAGAAATCGGGCGTAATGGACTTGACAGTGTACTTTGGCAGCTAGCCATTACTGTCAGCTGTCATTTGGTACACTTTTGATGCCAATCGAAGCTGTACTTCGCCCGGAAAAAATTATAGACGACGATGTATTCTCATCGATTTCATGTCCAGGGTGTTGTGGTAAGTTTATCACCTAGAAATCGGGCGTAATGGACTTGACAGTGTACTTTGACAGCTAGTCATTACTGTCAGCTGTCATCTGGTACACTTTTGATGCCAATCGAAGCTGTACTTTGCCTGGAAAAAATTATAAACGACGATGTACTCTCATCGATTTCATGTCCAGGGTGTTGTGGTAGGTTTATCGGGTGAAATGAACTTGACAGTGTACTTTGGCAGCTGGTCACAACTGTCAGCTGTCATTTGATTAACTTTTGTTGCCGCTCCGAGCTGTACTTCGCCCGGGAAAAATTATAGAACACGATGTACTCTCATCGATTTCATGTCCAGGGTGTTGTGGTGAGTTTATCACCTAGAAATCGGGCGTAATGGCCTTGACAGTGTACTTTGACAGCTAGCCATTATTGTCAGCTGTCATCTGGTACACTTTTGATACCAATCGAAGCTGTACTTCGCCCGGAAAAAATAATAGACGACGATGTATTCTCATCGATTTCATGTCCAGGGTGTTGTGGTAAGTTTATCACCTAGAAATCGGGCGAAATGGACTTGACAGTGTACTTTGGAAGCTAGTGACTACTGTCAGCTGTCATTTGGTTTTCCTTTTGGTGCCGATAGAAGCTGTACTTCGCCCGGAAAAAATTATAGACGACGATGTATTCTCATCGATTTCATGTCCAGGGTGTTGTGGTGAGTTTATCACCTAGAAATCGGGCGTAATGGACTTGACAGTGTACTTTGGCAGCTAGCCATTACTGTCAGCTGTCATCTGGTACACTTTTGATGCCGATAGAAGCTGTACTTTGCCCGGAAAAAATTATAGACGACGATGTATTCTCATCGATTTCATGTCCAGGGTGTTGTGGTAAGTTTATCACCTAGAAATCGGGCGTAATGGACTTGACAGTGTACTTTGGCAGCTAGCCATTACTGTCAGCTGTCATTTGGTACACTTTTGATGCCAATCGAAGCTGTACTTCGCCCGGAAAAAATTATAGACGACGATGTATTCTCATCGATTTCATGTCCAGGGTGTTGTGGTAAGTTTATCACCTAGAAATCGGGCGTAATGGACTTGACAGTGTACTTTGACAGCTAGCCATTACTGTCAGCTGTCATCTGGTACACTTTTGATGCCGATCGCAGCTGTACTTCGCCCGGAAAAAATTATAGAACACGATGTACTCTCATCGATTTCATGTCCAGGGTGTTGTGGTGAGTTTATCACCTAGAAATCGGGCAAAATGGACTTTACAGTGTACTTTGAAAGCTAGTGACTACTGTCAGCTGTCATTTGCTACCCTTTTGGTGCCGATAGAAGCTGTACTTCGCCCGGAAAAAATTATAGACGACGATGTATTCTCATCGATTTCATGTCCAGGGTGTTGTGGTAAGTTTATCACCTAGAAATCGGGCGTAATGGACTTTACAGTGTACTTTGGCAGCTAGCCATTACTGTCAGCTGTCATTTGGTACACTTTTGATGCCATTCGAAGCTGTACTTTGCCCGGAAAAAATTATAAACAACGATGTACTCTCATCGATTTCATGTCCAGGGTGTTGTGGTGAATTTATCACCTAGAAATCGGGCGAAATGGACTTGACAGTGTACTATGGCAGCTGGTCACAACTGTCAGCTGTCATTTGATTAACTTTTGATGCCGATCAGAGCTTTACTTCGCCCGGAAAAAATTATAGAACACGATGTACTCTCATCGATTTCATGTCCAGGGTGTTGTGGTGAGTTTATCACCTGAAAATTGGGCGAAATGGACTTAACTGTGTACTTTGAAAGCTAGTGACTACTATCAGCTGTCACTTGGTACCCTTTTATTGCCGATAGAAGCTGTACTTCGCCCGGAAAAAATTATAGAACACGATGTACTCTTATCGATTTCATGTCCAGGGTGTTGTGGTGAGTTTATCACCTAGAAATCGGGCGAAATGGACTTGACAGTGTACTTTGGAAGCTAGCGACTACTGTCAGCTGTCATTTGGTACCCTCTTGGTGCCGATAGAAGCTTTACTTCGCCCGGAAAAAATTATAGACGACGATGTACTCTCATCGATTTCATGTCCAGGGTGTTGTGGTAGGTTTATCACCTAGAAAGCGGGTGAAATGAACTTGACAGTGTACTTTGACAGCTAGCCATTACTGTCAGCTGTCATCTGGTACCATTTTGGTGCCGATAGAAGCTGTACTTCGCCCGGAAAAAATTATAGACGGTGATGTACTCTCATCGATTTCATGTCCAGGGTGTTGTGGTAGGTTTATCACCTAGAAATCGGGTGAAATGAACTTGACAGTGTACTTTGACAGCTGGTCACAACTGTCAGCTGTCATTTGATTAACTTTTGATGCCGATCGGAGCTGTACTTCGCCCGGAAAAAATTATAGAACACGATGTACTCTCATCGATTTCATGTCCAGGGTGTTGTGGTGAGTTTATCACCTAGAAATCGGGCGTAATGGACTTGACAGTGTACTTTGACAGCTAGCCATTACTGTCAGCTGTCATTTGGTACACTTTTGATGCCAATCAAAGCTGTACTTTGCCCGGAAAAAATTATAAACGACGATGTACTCTCATCGATTTCATGTCCAGGGTGTTGTGGTAGGTTTATCACCTAGAAATCGTGTGAAATGAACTTGACAGTGTACTTTGGCAGCTGGCCACAACTGTCAGCTGTCATTTGATTAATTTTTAATGCTGATCGGAGCTGTACTTCGCCCGGAAAAAATTGTAGAACACGATGTACTCTCATCGATTTCATGTCCAGGGTGTTGTCGTGAGTTTATCACCTAGAAATCGGGCGTAATGGACTTGACAGTGTACTTTGACAGCTAGTGACTATTGTCGGCTGTCATTTGGTACACTTTTGGTGCCAATAGAAGCTGTACTTCGCCCGGAAAAAATTATAGACGACGATGTATTCTCATCGATTTCATGTCCAGGGTGTTGTGGTGAGGTTATCACCTAGAAATCGGTTGAAATGGACTTGACAGTGTACTTTGACAGCTAGTGACTACTGTCAGCTGTCATTTAGTACCCTTTTGGTGCCGATAGAAGCTTTACTACGCCCGGAAAAAATTATAGACGACGATGTACTCTCATCGATTTCATGTCCAGGGTGTTGTGGTAGGTTTATCACCTAGAAATTGGGTGTAATGAACTTGACAGTGTACTTTGACAGCTATCCATTACTGTCAGCTGTCATCTGGTACCATTTTGGTGCCGATAGAAGCTGTACTTCGCCCGGAAAAAATTATAGACGGTGATGTACTCTCATCGATTTCATGTCCAGGGTGTTGTGGTAGGTTTATCACCTAGAAATCGGGTGAAATGAACTTGACAGTGTACTTTGACAGCTGGTCACAACTGTCAGCTGTCATTTGATTAACTTTTGATGCCGATCGGAGCTGTACTTCGCCCGGAAAAAATTATAGAACACGATGTACTCTCATCGATTTCATGTCCAGGGTGTTGTGGTGAGTTTATCACCTAGAAATCGGGCGTAATGGACTTGACAGTGTACTTTGACAGCTAGCCATTACTGTCAGCTGTCATCTGGTACACTTTTGATGCCAATCGAAGCTGTACTTTGCCCGGAAAAAATTATAAACGACGATGTACTCTCATCGATTTCATGTCCAGGGTGTTGTGGTAGGTTTATCACCTAGAAATCGTGTGAAATGAACTTGACAGTGTACTTTGGCAGCTGGCCACAACTGTCAGCTGTCATTTGATTAATTTTTAATGCTGATCGGAGCTGTACTTCGCCCGGAAAAAATTGTAGAACACGATGTACTCTCATCGATTTCATGTCCAGGGTGTTGTCGTGAGTTTATCACCTAGAAATCGGGCGTAATGGACTTGACAGTGTACTTTGACAGCTAGTGACTATTGTCAGCTGTCATTTGGTACACTTTTGGTGCCAATAGAAGCTGTACTTCGCCCGGAAAAAATTAGAGACGACGATGTATTCTCATCGATTTCATGTCCAGGGTGTTGTGGTGAGGTTATCACCTAGAAATCGGTTGAAATGGACTTGACAGTGTAGTTTGACAGCTAGTGACTACTGTCAGCTGTCATTTAGTACCCTTTTGGTGCCGATAGAAGCTTTACTACGCCCGGAAAAAATTATAGACGACGATGTACTCTCATCGATTTCATGTCCAGGGTGTTGTGGTAGGTTTATCACCTAGAAATTGGGTGAAATGAACTTGACGGTGTACTTTGACAGCTATCCATTACTGTCAGCTGTCATCTGGTACCATTTTGGTGCCGATAGAAGCTGTACTTCGCCCGGAAAAAATTATAGACGGTGATGTACTCTCATCGATTTCATGTCCAGGGTGTTGTGGTAGGTTTATCACCTAGAAATCGGGTGAAATGAACTTGACAGTGTACTTTGACAGCTGGTCACAACTGTCAGCTGTCATTTGATTAACTTTTGATGCCGATCGGAGCTGTACTTCGCCCGGAAAAAATTATAGAACACGATGTACTCTCATCGATTTCATGTCCAGGGTGTTGTGGTGAGTTTATCACCTAGAAATCGGGCGAAATGGACTTGACAGTATACTTTGAAAGCTAGTGACTACTGTCAGCTGTCATTTGATACCCTTTTGATGCCGATAGAAGCTGTACTTCGCCCGGAAAAAATTATAGAACACGATGTACTCTCATCGATTTCATGTCCAGGGTGTTGTGGTGAGTTTATCACCTAGAAATCGGGCGTAATGGACTTGACAGTGTACTTTGACAGCTAGCCATTACTGTCAGCTGTCATCTGGTACACTTTTGATGCCAATCAAAGCTGTACTTTGCCCGGAAAAAATTATAAACGACGATGTACTCTCATCGATTTCATGTCCAGGGTGTTGTGGTAGGTTTATCACCTAGAAATCGGGTGAAATGAACTTGACAATGTACTTTGGCAGCTGGTCACAACTGTCAGCTGTCATTTGATTAATTTTTAATGCCGATCGGAGCTGTACTTCGCCCGGAAAAAATTGTAGAACACGATGTACTCTCATCGATTTCATGTCCAGGGTGTTGTCGTGAGTTTATCACCTAGAAATCGGGCGTAATGGACTTGACAGTGTACTTTGACAGCTAGCCATTACTGTCAGCTGTCATCTGGTACACTTTTGATGCCAATCGGAGCTGTACTTCGCCCGGAAAAAATTATAGAACACGATGTACTCTCATCGATTTCATGTCCAGGGTGTTGTGGTGAGTTTATCACCTAGAAATCGGGCGAAATGGACTTGACAGTGTACTTTGACAGCTAGTGACTACTGTCAGCTGTCATTTGGTACCCTTTTGGTGCCGATAGAAGCTGTACTTCGCCCGGAAAAAATTATAGACGACGATGTATTCTCATCGATTTCATGTCCAGGGTGTTGTGGTAAGTTTATCACCTAGAAATCGGGCGTAATGGACTTGACAGTGTACTTTGACAGCTAGCCATTACTGTCAGCTGTCATCTGGTACACTCTTGATGCCAATCGAAACTGTACTTTGCCTGGAAAAAATTATAAACGACGATGTACTCTCATCGATTTCATGTCCAGGGTGTTGTGGTAGGTTTATCACCTAGAAATCGGGTGAAATGAACTTGACAGTGTACTTTGGCAGCTGGTCACAACTGTCAGCTGTCATTTGATTAACTTTTGTTGCCGATCCGAGCTGTACTTCGCCCGGGAAAAATTATAGAACACGATGTACTCTCATCGATTTCATGTCCAGGGTGTTGTGGTGAGTTTATCACCTAGAAATCGGGCGTATTGGCCTTGACAGTGTACTTTGACAGCTAGCCATTATTGTCAGCTGTCATCTGGTACACTTTTGATGCCAATCGAAGCTGTACTTCGCCCGGAAAAAATAATAGACGACGATGTATTCTCATCGATTTCATGTCCAGGGTGTTGTGGTAAGTTTATCACCTAGAAATCGGGCGAAATGGACTTGACAGTGTACTTTGGAAGCTAGTGACTACTGTCAGCTGTCATTTGGTACCCTTTTGGTGCCGATAGAAGCTGTACTTCGCCCGGAAAAAATTATAGACGACGATGTATTCTCATCGATTTCATGTCCAGGGTGTTGTGGTGAGTTTATCACCTAGAAATCGGGCGTAATGGACTTGACAGTGTACTTTGACAGCTAGCCATTACTGTCAGCTGTCATCTGGTACACTCTTGATGCCAATCGAAGCTGTACTTTGCCCGGAAAAAATTATAAACGACGATGTACTCTCATCGATTTCATGTCCAGGGTGTTGTGGTAGGTTTATCACCTAGAAATCGGGTGAAATGAACTTTACAGTGTACTTTGACAGCTGGTCACAACTGTCAGCTGTCATTTGATTAACTTTTGATGCCGATCGGAGCTGTACTTCGCCCGGAAAAAATTATAGAACACGATGTACTCTCATCGATTTCATGTCCAGGGTGTTGTGGTGAGTTTATCACCTAGAAATCGGACGAAATGGACTTGAAAGTGTACTTTGGCAGCTAGTGACTACTGTCAGCTGTCATTTGGTACCCTCTTGGTGCCGATAGAAGCTGTATTTCGCCCGGAAAAAATTATAGACCACGATGTACTCTCATCGATTTCATGTCCAGGGTGTTGTGGTGAGTTTATCACCTAGAAATCGGGCGTAATTGACTTGACAGTGTACTTTGACAGCTAGTCATTACTGTCAGCTGTCATCTGGTACACTTTTGATGCCAATCGAAGCTGTACTTTGCCTGGAAAAAATTATAAACGACGATGTACTCTCATCGATTTCATGTCCAGGGTGTTGTGGTAGGTTTATCGGGTGAAATGAACTTGACAGTGTACTTTGGCAGCTGGTCACAACTGTCAGCTGTCATTTGATTAACTTTTGTTGCCGCTCCGAGCTGTACTTCGCCCGGGAAAAATTATAGAACACGATGTACTCTCATCGATTTCATGTCCAGGGTGTTGTGGTGAGTTTATCACCTAGAAATCGGGCGTAATGGCCTTGACAGTGTACTTTGACAGCTAGCCATTATTGTCAGCTGTCATCTGGTACACTTTTGATACCAATCGAAGCTGTACTTCGCCCGGAAAAAATAATAGACGACGATGTATTCTCATCGATTTCATGTCCAGGGTGTTGTGGTAAGTTTATCACCTAGAAATCGGGCGAAATGGACTTGACAGTGTACTTTGGAAGCTAGTGACTACTGTCAGCTGTCATTTGGTTTTCCTTTTGGTGCCGATAGAAGCTGTACTTCGCCCGGAAAAAATTATAGACGACGATGTATTCTCATCGATTTCATGTCCAGGTTGTTGTGGTGAGTTTATCACCTAGAAATCGGGCGTAATGGACTTGACAGTGTACTTTGGCAGCTAGCCATTACTGTCAGCTGTCATCTGGTACACTTTTGATGCCGATAGAAGCTGTACTTTGCCCGGAAAAAATTATAGACGACGATGTATTCTCATCGATTTCATGTCCAGGGTGTTGTGGTAAGTTTATCACCTAGAAATCGGGCGTAATGGACTTGACAGTGTACTTTGGCAGCTAGCCATTACTGTCAGCTGTCATTTGGTACACTTTTGATGCCAATCGAAGCTGTACTTTGCCCGGAAAAAATTATAAACGACGATGTACTCTCATCGATTTCATGTCCAGGGTGTTGTGGTAGGTTTATCACCTAGAAATCGGGTGAAATGAACTTGACAGTGTACTTTGACAGCTGGTCACAACTGTCAGCTGTCATTTAATTAACTTTTGATGCCGATCGGAGCTGTACTTCGCCCGGAAAAAATTATAGAACACGATGTACTCTCATCGATTTCATGTCCAGGGTGTTGTGGTGAGTTTATCACCTAGAAATCGGGCGAAATGGACTTGACAGTGTACTTTGACAGCTAGTGACTACTGTCAGCTGTCATTTGATACCCTTTTGGTGCCGATAGAAGCTGTACTTGGCCCGGAAAAAATTATAGACGACGATGTTTTCTCATCGATTTCATGTCCAGGGTGTTGTGGTAGGTTTATCACCTAGAAATCGGGTGAAATGAACTTTACAGTGTACTTTGACAGCTGGTCACAACTGTCAGCTGTCATTTGATTAACTTTTGATGCCGATCGGAGCTGTACTTCGCCCGGAAAAAATATAGAACACGATGTACTCTCATCGATTTCATGTCCAGGGTGTTGTGGTGAGTTTATCACCTAGAAATCGGACGAAATGGACTTGACAGTGTACTTTGGCAGCTAGTGACTACTGTCAGCTGTCATTTGGTACCCTTTTGGTGCCGATAGAAGCTGTACTTCGCCCGGAAAAAATTATAGACCACGATGTACTCTCATCGATTTCATGTCCAGGGTGTTGTGGTGAGTTTATCACCTAGAAATCGGGCGTAATTGACTTGACAGTGTACTTTGACAACTAGTCATTACTGTTAGCTGTCATCTGGTACACTTTTGATGCCAATCGAAGCTGTACTTTGCCTGGAAAAAATTATAAACGACGATGTACTCTCATCGATTTCATGTCCAGGGTGTTGTGGTAGGTTTATCACCTAGAAATCGGGTGAAATGAACTTGACAGTGTACTTTGGCAGCTGGTCACAACTGTCAGCTGTCATTTGATTAACTTTTGTTGCCGATAGGAGCTGTACTTCGCCCGGGAAAAATTATAGAACACGATGTACTCTCATCGATTTCATGTCCAGGGTGTTGTGGTGAGTTTATCACCTAGAAATCGGGCGTAATGGCCTTGACAGTGTACTTTGACAGCTAGCCATTATTGTCAGCTGTCATCTGGTACACTTTTGATGCCAATCTAAGCTGTACTTTGCCCGGAAAAAATTATAGAACACGATGTACTCTCATCGATTTCATGTCCAGGGTGTTGTGGTAGGTTTATCACCTAGAAATCGGGTGAAATGAACTTGACAGTGTACTTTGGCAGCTGGTCACAACTGTCAGCTGTCATTTGATTAATTTTTAATGCCGATCGGAGCTGTACTTCGCCCGGAAAAAATTGTAGAACACGATGTACTCTCATCGATTTCATGTCCAGGGTGTTGTGGTGAGTTTATCACCTAGAAATCGGACGAAATGGACTTGACAGTGTACTTTGACAGCTAGTGACTACTGTCAGCTGTCATTTAGTACCCTTTTGGTGCCGATAGAAGCTTTACTTCGCCCGGAAAAAATTATAGACGACGATGTACTCTCATCGATTTCATGTCCAGGGTGTTGTGGTGAGTTTATCACCTAGAAATCGGACGGAATGGACTTGACAGTGTACTTTGACAGCTAGTGACTACTGTCAGCTGTCATTTAGTACCCTTTTGGTGCCGATAGAAGCTTTACTTCGCCCGGAAAAAATTATAGACGACGATGTACTCTCATCGATTTCATGTCCAGGGTGTTGTGGTAGGTTTATCACCTAGAAATCGGGTGAAATGAACTTGACAGTGTACTTTGACAGCTAGTCATTACTGTCAGCTGTCATCTGGTACCATTTTGGTGCCGATAGAAGCTGTACTTCGCCCGGAAAAAATTATAGACGGTGATGTACTCTCATCGATTTCATGTCCAGGGTGTTGTGGTAGGTTTATCACCTAGAAATCGGGTGAAATGAACTTGACAGTGTACTTTGACAGCTGGTCACAACTGTCAGCTGTTATTTGATTAACTTTTGATGCCGATCGGAGCTGTACTTTGCCCGGAAAAAATTATAGAACACGATGTACTCTCATCGATTTCATGTCCAGGGTGTTGTGGTGAGTTTATCACCTAGAAATCGGGCGTAATGGACTTGACAGTGTACTTTGACAGCTAGCCATTACTGTCAGCTGTCATCTGGTATACTTTTGATGCCAATCAAAGCTGTACTTTGCCCGGAAAAAATTATAAACGACGATGTACTCTCATCGATTTCATGTCCAGGGTGTTGTGGTAGGTTTATCACCTAGAAATCGGGTGTAATGAACTTGACAGTGTACTTTGGCAGCTGGTCACAACTGTCAGCTGTCATTTGATTAATTTTTAATGCCGATCGGAGCTGTACTTCGCCCGGAAAAAATTGTAGAACACGATGTACTCTCATCGATTTCATGTCCAGGGTGTTGTCGTGAGTTTATCACCTAGAAATCGGGCGTAATGGACTTGACAGTGTACTTTGACAGCTAGCCATTACTGTCAGCTGTCATCTGGTACACTTTTGATGCCAATCGGAGCTGCACTTCGCCCGGAAAAAGTTATAGAACACGATGTACTCTCATCGATTTCATGTCCAGGGTGTTGTGGTGAGTTTATCACCTAGAAATCGGGCGAAATGGACTTGACAGTGTACTTTGGCAGCTAGTGACTACTGTCAGCTGTCATTTGGTACCCTTTTGGTGCCGATAGAAGCTGTACTTCGCCCGGAAAAAATTATAGACGACGATGTATTCTCATCGATTTCATGTCCAGGGTGTTGTGGTAAGTTTATCACCTAGAAATCGGGCGTAATGGACTTGACAGTGTACTTTGACAGCTAGCCATTACTGTCAGCTGTCATCTGGTACACTCTTGATGCCAATCGAAGCTGTACTTTGCCCGGAAAAAATTATAAACGACGATGTACTCTCATCGATTTCATGTCCAGGGTGTTGTGGTAGGTTTATCACCTAGAAATCGGGTGAAATGAACTTTACAGTGTACTTTGACAGCTGGTCAAAACTGTCAGCTGTCATTTGATTAACTTTTGATGCCGATCGGAGCTGTACTTCGCCCGGAAAAAATTATAGAACACGATGTACTCTCATCGATTTCATGTCCAGGGTGTTGTGGTGAGTTTATCACCTAGAAATCGGACGTAATGGACTTGACAGTGTACTTTGGCAGCTAGTGACTACTGTCAGCTGTCATTTGGTACCCTCTTGGTGCCGATAGAAGCTGTACTTCGCCCGGAAAAAATTATAGACCACGATGTACTCTCATCGATTTCATGTCCAGGGTGTTGTGGTGAGTTTATCACCTAGAAATCGGGCGTAATTGACTTGACAGTGTACTTTGACAGCTAGTCATTACTGTCAGCTGTCATCTGGTACACTTTTGATGCCATTCGAAGCTGTACTTTGCCTGGAAAAAATTATAAACGACGATGTACTCTCATCGATTTCATGTCCAGGGTGTTGTGGTAGGTTTATCACCTAGAAATCGGGTGAAATGAACTTGACAGTGTACTTTGGCAGCTGGTCACAACTGTCAGCTGTCATTTGATTAACTTTTGTTGCCGATCGGAGCTGTACTTCGCCCGGGAAAAATTATAGAACACGATGTACTCTCATCGATTTCATGTCCAGGGTGTTGTGGTGAGTTTATCACCTAGAAATCGGGCGTAATGGCCTTGACAGTGTTCTTTGACAGCTAGCCATTATTGTCAGCTGTCATCTGGTACACTTTTGATGCCAATCTAAGCTGTACTTCGCCCGGAAGAAATTATAGAACACGATGTACTCTCATCGATTTCATGTCCAGGGTGTTGTGGTAGGTTTATCACCTAGAAATCGGGTGAAATGAACTTGACAGTGTACTTTGGCAGCTGGTCACAACTGTCAGCTGTCATTTGATTAATTTTTATTGCCGATCGGAGCTGTACTTCGCCCGGAAAAAATTGTAGAACACGATGTACTCTCATCGATTTCATGTCCAGGGTGTTGTGGTGAGTTTATCACCTAGAAATCGGACGAAATGGACTTGACAGTGTACTTTGACAGCTAGCGACTACTGTCAGCTGTCATCTGGTACCATTTTGGTGCCGATAGAAGCTGTACTTCGCCCGGAAAAAATTATAGACGGTGATGTACTCTCATCGATTTCATGTCCAGGGTGTTGTGGTAGGTTTATCACCTAGAAATCGGGTGAAATGAACTTGACAGTGTACTTTGACAGCTGGTCACAACTGTCAGCTGTTATTTGATTAACTTTTGATGCCGATCGGAGCTGTACTTCACCCGGAAAAAATTATAGAACACGATGTACTCTCATCGATTTCATGTCCAGGGTGTTGTGGTGAGTTTATCACCTAGAAATCGGGCGTAATGGACTTGACAGTGTACTTTGACAGCTAGCCATTACTGTCAGCTGTCATCTGGTATACTTTTGATGCCAATCAAAGCTGTACTTTGCCCGGAAAAAATTATAAACGACGATGTACTCTCATCGATTTCATGTCCAGGGTGGTGTGGTAGGTTTATCACCTAGAAATCGGGTGTAATGAACTTGACAGTGTACTTTGGCAGCTGGTCACAACTGTCAGCTGTCATTTGATTAATTTTTAATGCCGATCGGAGCTGTACTTCGCCCGGAAAAAATTGTAGAACACGATGTACTCTCATCGATTTCATGTCCAGGGTGTTGTCGTGAGTTTATCACCTAGAAATCGGGCGTAATGGACTTGACAGTGTACTTTGACAGCTAGCCATTACTGTCAGCTGTCATCTGGTACACTTTTGATGCCAATCGGAGCTGTACTTCGCCCGGAAAAAATTATAGAACACGATGTACTCTCATCGATTTCATGTCCAGGGTGTTGTGGTGAGTTTATCACCTAGAAATCTGGCGAAATGGACTTGACAGTGTACTTTGGCAGCTAGTGACTACTGTCAGCTGTCATTTGGTACCCTTTTGGTGGCGATAGAAGCTGTACTTCGCCCGGAAAAAATTATAGACGACGATGTACTCTCATCGATTTCATGTCCAGGGTGTTGTGGTGAGTTTATCACCTAGAAATCGGACGGAATGGACTTGAACGTGTACTTTGACAGCTAGTGACTACTGTCAGCTGTCATTTAGTACCCTTTTGGTGCCGATAGAAGCTTTACTTCGCCCGGAAAAAATTATAGACGACGATGTACTCTCATCGATTTCATGTCCAGGGTGTTGTGGTAGGTTTATCACCTAGAAATCGGGTGAAATGAACTTGACAGTGTACTTTGACAGCTAGATATTACTGTCAGCTGTCATCTGGTACCATTTTGGTGCCGATAGAAGCTGTACTTCGCCCGGAAAAAATTATAGACGGTGATGTACTCTCATCGATTTCATGTCCAGGGTGTTGTGGTAGGTTTATCACCTAGAAATCGGGTGAAATGAACTTGACAGTGTACTTTGACAGCTGGTCACAACTGTCAGCTGTTATTTGATTAACTTTTGATGCCGATCGGAGCTGTACTTCGCCCGGAAAAAATTATAGAACACGATGTACTCTCATCGATTTCATGTCCAGGGTGTTGTGGTGAGCTTATCACCTAGAAATCGGGCGTAATGGACTTGACAGTGTACTTTGACAGCTAGCCATTACTGTCAGCTGTCATCTGGTATACTTTTGATGCCAATCAAAGCTGTACTTTGCCCGGAAAAAATTATAAACGACGATGTACTCTCATCGATTTCATGTCCAGGGTGTTGTGGTAGGTTTATCACCTAGAAATCGGGTGTAATGAACTTGACAGTGTACTTTGGCAGCTGGTCACAACTGTCAGCTGTCATTTGGTTAATTTTTAATGCCGATCGGAGCTGTACTTCGCCCGGAAAAAATTGTAGAACACGATGTACTCTCATCGATTTCATGTCCAGGGTGTTGTCGTGAGTTTATCACCTAGAAATCGGGCGTAATGGACTTGACAGTGTACTTTGACAGCTAGCCATTACTGTCAGCTGTCATCTGGTACACTTTTGATGCCAATCGGAGCTGTACTTCGCCCGGAAAAAATTATAGAACACGATGTACTCTCATCGATTTCATGTCCAGGGAGTTGTGGTGAGTTTATCACCTAGAAATCGGGCGAAATGGACTTGACAGTGTACTTTGGCAGCTAGTGACTACTGTCAGCTGTCATTTGGTACCCTTTTGGTGCCGATAGAAGCTGTACTTCGCCCGGAAAAAATTATAGACGACGATGTATTCTCATCGATTTCATGTCCAGGGTGTTGTGGTAAGTTTATCACCTAGAAATCGGGCGTAATGGACTTGACAGTGTACTTTGACAGCTAGCCATTACTGTCAGCTGTCATCTGGTACACTCTTGATGCCAATCGAAGCTGTACTTTGCCCGGAAAAAATTATAAACGACGATGTACTCTCATCGATTTCATGTCCAGGGTGTTGTGGTAGGTTTATCACCTAGAAATCGGGTGAAATGAACTTTACAGTGTACTTTGACAGCTGGTCACAACTGTCAGCTGTCATTTGATTAACTTTTGATGCCGATCGGAGCTGTACTTCGCCCGGAAAAAATTATAGAACACGATGTACTCTCATCGATTTCATGTCCAGGGTGTTGTGGTGAGTTTATCACCTAGAAATCGGACGAAATGGACTTGACAGTGTACTTTGGCAGCTAGTGACTACTGTCAGCTGTCATTTGGTACCCTCTTGGTGCCGATAGAAGCTGTACTTCGCCCGGAAAAAATTATAGACCACGATGTACTCTCATCGATTTCATGTCCAGGGTGTTGTGGTGAGTTTATCACCTAGAAATCGGGCGTAATTGACTTGACAGTGTACTTTGACAGCTAGTCATTACTGTCAGCTGTCATCTGGTACACTTTTGATGCCAATCGAAGCTGTACTTTGCCTGGAAAAAATTATAAACGACGATGTACTCTCATCGATTTCATGTCCAGGGTGTTGTGGTAGGTTTATCACCTAGAAATCGGGTGAAATGAACTTGACAGTGTACTTTGGCAGCTGGTCACAACTGTCAGCTGTCATTTGATTAACTTTTGTTGCCGATCGGAGCTGTACTTCGCCCGGGAAAAATTATAGAACACGATGTACTCTCATCGATTTCATGTCCAGGGTGTTGTGGTGAGTTTATCACCTAGAAATCGGGCGTAATGGCCTTGACAGTGTACTTTGACAGCTAGCCATTATTGTCAGCTGTCATCTGGTACACTTTTGATGCCAATCTAAGCTGTACTTCGCCCGGAAAAAATTATAGAACACGATGTACTCTCATCGATTTCATGTCCAGGGTGTTGTGGTAGGTTTATCACCTAGAAATCGGGTGAAATGAACTGGACAGTGTACTTTGGCAGCTGGTCACAACTGTCAGCTGTCATTTGATTAATTTTTAATGCCGCTCGGAGCTGGACTTCGCCCGGAAAAAATTGTAGAACACGATGTACTCTCATCGATTTCATAATCAGGGTGTTGTGGTGAGTTTATCACCTAGAAATCGGACGAAATGGACTTGACAGTGTACTTTGACAGCTAGTGACTACTGTCAGCTGTCATTTAGTACCCTTTTGGTGCCGATAAAAGCTTTACTTCGCCCGGAAAAAATTATTGACGACGATGTACTCTCATCGATTTCATGTCCAGGGTGTTGTGGTGAGCTTATCACCTAGAAATCGGACGGAATGGACTTGACAGTGTACTTTGACAGCTAGTGACTACTGTCAGCTGTCATTTAGTACCCTTTTGGTGCCGATAGAAGCTTTACTTCGCCCGGAAAAAATTATAGACGACGATGTACTCTCATCGATTTCATGTCCAGGGTGTTGTGGTAGGTTTATCACCTAGAAATCGGGTGAATTGAACTTGACAGTGTACTTTGACAGCTAGCCATTACTGTCAGCTGTCATCTGATACCATTTTGGTGCCGATAGAAGCTGTACTTCGCCCGGAAAAAATTATAGACGGTGATGTACTCTCATCGATTTCATGTCCAGGGTGTTGTGGTAGGTTTATCACCTAGAAATCGGGTGTAATGAACTTGACAGTGTACTTTGACAGCTGGTCACAACTGTCAGCTGTTATTTGATTAACTTTTGATGCCGATCGGAGCTGTACTTCGCCCGGAAAAAATTATAGAACACGATGTACTCTCATCGATTTCATGTCCAGGGTGTTGTGGTGAGTTTATCACCTAGAAATCGGGCGTAATGGACTTGACAGTGTACTTTGACAGCTAGCCATTACTGTCAGCTGTCATCTGGTACACTTTTGATGCCAATCGGAGCTGTACTTCGCCCGGAAAAAATTATAGAACACAATGTACTCTCATCGATTTCATGTCCAGGGTGTTGTGGTAAGTTTATCACCTAGAAATCGGGCGTAATGGACTTGACAGTGTACTTTGACAGCTAGCCATTACTGTCAGCTGTCATCTGGTACACTCTTGATGCCAATCGAAGCTGTACTTTGCCCGGAAAAAATTATAAACGACGATGTACTCTCATCGATTTCATGTCCAGGGTGTTGTGGTAGGTTTATCACCTAGAAATCGGGTGTAATGAACTTCACAGTGTACTTTGGCAGCTGGTCACAACTGTCAGCTGTCATTTGATTAATTTTTATTGCCGATCGGAGCTGTAGTTCGCCCGGAAAAAATTGTAGAACACGATGTACTCTCATCGATTTCATGTCCAGGGTGTTGTCGTGAGTTTATCACCTAGAAATCGGGCGTAATGGACTTGACAGTGTACTTTGACAGCTAGCCATTACTGTCAGCTGTCATCTGGTACACTTTTGATGCCAATCGGAGCTGTACTTCGCCCGGAAAAAATTATAGAACACAATGTACTCTCATCGATTTCATGTCCAGGGTGTTGTGGTGAGTTTATCACCTAGAAATCGGGCGAAATGGACTTGACAGTGTACTTTGGCAGCTAGCGACTACTGTCAGCTGTCATTTGGTACCCTTTTGGTGCCGATAGAAGCTGTACTTCGCCCGGAAAAAATTATAGACGACGATGTATTCTCATCGATTTCATGTCCAGGGTGTTGTGGTAAGTTTATCACCTAGAAATCGGGCGTAATGGACTTGACAGTGTACTTTGACAGCTAGCCATTACTGTCAGCTGTCATCTGGTACACTCTTGATGCCAATCGAAGCTGTACTTTGCCCGGAAAAAATTATAAACGACGATGTACTCTCATCGATTTCATGTCCAGGGTGTTGTGGTAGGTTTATCACCTAGAAATCGGGTGAAATGAACTTTACAGTGTACTTTGACAGCTGGTCACAACTGTCAGCTGTCATTTGATTAACTTTTGATGCCGATCGGAGCTGTACTTCGCCCGGAAAAAATTATAGAACACGATGTACTCTCATCGATTTCATGTCCAGGGTGTTGTGGTGAGTTTATCACCTAGAAATCGGACGAAATGGACTTGACAGTGTACTTTGGCAGCTAGTGACTACTGTCAGCTGTCATTTGGTACCCTCTTGGTGCCGATAGAAGCTGTACTTCGCCCGGAAAAAATTATAGACCACGATGTACTCTCATCGATTTCATGTCCAGGGTGTTGTGGTGAGTTTATCACCTAGAAATCGGGCGTAATTGACTTGACAGTGTACTTTGACAGCTAGTCATTACTGTCAGCTGTCATCTGGTACACTTTTGATGCCAATCGAAGCTGTACTTTGCCTGGAAAAAATTATAAACGACGATGTACTCTCATCGATTTCATGTCCAGGGTGTTGTGGTAGGTTTATCACCTAGAAATCGGGTGAAATGAACTTGACAGTGTACTTTGGCAGCTGGTCACAACTGTCAGCTGTCATTTGATTAACTTTTGTTGCCGATCGGAGCTGTACTTCGCCCGGGAAAAATTATAGAACACGATGTACTCTCATCGATTTCATGTCCAGGGTGTTGTGGTGAGTTTATCACCTAGAAATCGGGCGTAATGGCCTTGACAGTGTACTTTGACAGCTAGCCATTATTGTCAGCTGTCATCTGGTACACTTTTGATGCCAATCTAAGCTGTACTTCGCCCGGAAAAAATTATAGAACACGATGTACTCTCATCGATTTCATGTCCAGGGTGTTGTGGTAGGTTTATCACCTAGAAATCGGGTGAAATGAACTGGACAGTGTACTTTGGCAGCTGGTCACAACTGTCAGCTGTCATTTGATTAATTTTTAATGCCGCTCGGAGCTGGACCTCGCCCGGAAAAAATTGTAGAACACGATGTACTCTCATCGATTTCATGTTCAGGGTGTTGTGGTGAGTTTATCACCTAGAAATCGGACGAAATGGACTTGACAGTGTACTTTGACAGCTAGTGACTACTGTCAGCTGTCATTTAGTACCCTTTTGGTGCCGATAAAAGCTTTACTTCGCCCGGAAAAAATTATTGACGACGATGTACTCTCATCGATTTCATGTCCAGGGTGTTGTGGTGAGCTTATCACCTAGAAATCGGACGGAATGGACTTGACAGTGTACTTTGACAGCTAGTGACTACTGTCAGCTGTCATTTAGTACCCTTTTTGGTGCCGATAGAAGCTTTACTTCGCCCGGAAAAAATTATAGACGACGATGTACTCTCATCGATTTCATGTCCAGGGTGTTGTGGTAGGTTTATCACCTAGAAATCGGGTGAATTGAACTTGACAGTGTACTTTGACAGCTAGCCATTAC
Organism: Oxycera nigricornis; assembly: GCA_963942545.1. Taxonomy (NCBI): domain Eukaryota; kingdom Metazoa; phylum Arthropoda; class Insecta; order Diptera; family Stratiomyidae; genus Oxycera; species Oxycera nigricornis. The sequence continues at coordinate 17,635,557 of OZ012664.1, read as the reverse complement.
TGTCAGCTGTCATCTGATACCATTTTGGTGCCGATAGAAGCTGTACTTCGCCCGGAAAAAATTATAGACGGTGATGTACTCTCATCGATTTCATGTCCAGGGTGTTGTGGTAGGTTTATCACCTAGAAATCGGGTGTAATGAACTTGACAGTGTACTTTGACAGCTGGTCACAACTGTCAGCTGTTATTTGATTAACTTTTGATGCCGATCGGAGCTGTACTTCGCCCGGAAAAAATTATAGAACACGATGTACTCTCATCGATTTCATGTCCAGGGTGTTGTGGTGAGTTTATCACCTAGAAATCGGGCGTAATGGACTTGACAGTGTACTTTGACAGCTAGCCATTACTGTCAGCTGTCATCTGGTACACTTTTGATGCCAATCGGAGCTGTACTTCGCCCGGAAAAAATTATAGAACACAATGTACTCTCATCGATTTCATGTCCAGGGTGTTGTGGTAAGTTTATCACCTAGAAATCGGGCGTAATGGACTTGACAGTGTACTTTGACAGCTAGTCATTACTGTCAGCTGTCATCTGGTACACTCTTGATGCCAATCGAAGCTGTACTTTGCCCGGAAAAAATTATAAACGACGATGTACTCTCATCGATTTCATGTCCAGGGTGTTGTGGTAGGTTTATCACCTAGAAATCGGGTGTAATGAACTTGACAGTGTACTTTGGCAGCTGGTCACAACTGTCAGCTGTCATTTGATTAATTTTTATTGCCGATCGGAGCTGTACTTCGCCCGGAAAAAATTGTAGAACACGATGTACTCTCATCGATTTCATGTCCAGGGTGTTGTCGTGAGTTTATCACCTAGAAATCGGGCGTAATGGACTTGACAGTGTACTTTGACAGCTAGCCATTACTGTCAGCTGTCATCTGGTACACTTTTGATGCCAATCGGAGCTGTACTTCGCCCGGAAAAAATTATAGAACACAATGTACTCTCATCGATTTCATGTCCAGGGTGTTGTGGTGAGTTTATCACCTAGAAATCGGGCGAAATGGACTTGACAGTGTACTTTGGCAGCTAGTGACTACTGTCAGCTGTCATTTGGTACCCTTTTGGTGCCGATAGAAGCTGTACTTCGCCCGGAAAAAATTATAGACGACGATGTATTCTCATCGATTTCATGTCCAGGGTGTTGTGGTAAGTTTATCACCTAGAAATCGGGCGTAATGGACTTGACAGTGTACTTTGACAGCTAGCCATTACTGTCAGCTGTCATCTGGTACACTCTTGATGCCAATCGAAACTGTACTTTGCCCGGAAAAAATTATAAACGACGATGTACTCTCATCGATTTCATGTCCAGGGTGTTGTGGTAGGTTTATCACCTAGAAATCGGGTGAAATGAACTTTACAGTGTACTTTGACAGCTGGTCACAACTGTCAGCTGTCATTTGATTAACTTTTGATGCCGATCGGAGCTGTACTTCGCCCGGAAAAAATTATAGAACACGATGTACTCTCATCGATTTCATGTCCAGGGTGTTGTGGTGAGTTTATCACCTAGAAATCGGACGAAATGGACTTGACAGTGTACTTTGGCAGCTAGTGACTACTGGCAGCTGTCATTTGGTACCCTCTTGGTGCCGATAGAAGCTGTACTTCGCCCGGAAAAAATTATAGACCACGATGTACTCTCATCGATTTCATGTCCAGGGTGTTGTGGTGAGTTTATCACCTAGAAATCGGGCGTAATTGACTTGACAGTGTACTTTGACAGCTAGTAATTACTGTCAGCTGTCATTTGGTACACTTTTGATGCCAATCGAAGCTGTACTTTGCCTGGAAAAAATTATAAACGACGATGTACTCTCATCGATTTCATGTCCAGGGTGTTGTGGTAGGTTTATCACCTAGAAATCGGGTGAAATGAACTTGACAGTGTACTTTGGCAGCTGGTCACAACTGTCAGCTGTCATTTGAATAACTTTTGTTGCCGGTCGGAGCTGTACTTCGCCCGGGAAAAATTATAGAACACGATGTACTCTCATCGATTTCATGTCCAGGGTGTTGTGGTGAGTTTATCACCTAGAAATCGGGCGTAATGGCCTTGACAGTGTACTTTGACAGCTAGCAATTTTTGTCAGCTGTCATCTGGTACACTTTTGATGCCAATCGAAGCTGTACTTCGCCCGGAAAAAATAATAGACGACGATGTATTCTCATCGATTTCATGTCCAGGGTGTTGTGGTAAGTTTATCACCTAGAAATCGGGCGTAATGGACTTGACAGTGTACTTTGAAAGCTAGTGACTACTGTCAGCTGTCATTTGGTACCCTTTTGGTGCCGATAGAAGCTGTACTTCGCCCGGAAAAAATTATAGACGACGATGTATTCTCATCGATTTCATGTCCAGGGTGTTGTGGTGAGTTTATCACCTAGAAATCGGGCGTAATGGACTTGACAGTGTACTTTGGCAGCTAGCCATTACTGTCAGCTGTCATCTGGTACACTTTTGATGCCGATAGAAGCTGTACTTTGCCCGGAAAAAATTATAGACGACGATGTACTCTCATCGATTTCATGTCCAGGGTGTTGTGGTAGGTTTATCACCTAGAAATCGGGTGTAATGAACTTGACAGTGTACTTTGGCAGCTGGTCACAACTGTCAGCTGTCATTTGATTAATTTTTATTGCCGATCGGAGCTGTACTTCGCCCGGAAAAAATTGTAGAACACGATGTACTCTCATCGATTTCATGTCCAGGGTGTTGTCGTGAGTTTATCACCTAGAAATCGGGCGTAATGGACTTGACAGTGTACTTTGACAGCTAGCCATTACTGTCAGCTGTCATGTGGTACACTTTTGATGCCAATCGGAGCTGTACTTCGCCCGGAAAAAATTATAGAACACGATGTACTCTCATCGATTTCATGTCCAGGGTGTTGTGGTGAGTTTATCACCTAGAAATCGGGCGAAATGGACTTGACAGTGTACTTTGGCAGCTAGTGACTACTGTCAGCTGTCATTTGGTACCCTTTTGGTGCCGATAGAAGCTGTACTTCGCCCGGAAAAAATTATAGACGACGATGTATTCTCATCGATTTCATGTCCAGGGTGTTGTGGTAAGTTTATCACCTAGAAATCGGGCGTAATGGACTTGACAGTGTACTTTGGCAGCTAGCCATTACTGTCAGCTGTCATCTGGTACACTCTTGATGCCAATCGAAGCTGTACTTTGCCCGGAAAAAATTATAAGCGACGATGTACTCTCATCGATTTCATGTCCAGGGTGTTGTGGTAGGTTTATCACCTAGAAATCGGGTGAAATGAACTTTACAGTGTACTTTGACAGCTGGTCACAACTGTCAGCTGTCATTTGATTAACTTTTGATGCCGATCGGAGCTGTACTTCGCCCGGAAAAAATTATAGAACACGATGTACTCTCATCGATTTCATGTCCAGGGTGTTGTGGTGAGTTTATCACCTAGAAATCGGACGAAATGGACTTGACAGTGTACTTTGGCAGCTAGTGACTACTGTCAGCTGTCATTTGGTACCCTCTTGGTGCCGATAGAAGCTGTACTTCGCCCGGAAAAAATTATAGACCACGATGTACTCTCATCGATTTCATGTCCAGGGTGTTGTGGTGAGTTTATCACCTAGAAATCGGGCGTAATTGACTTGACAGTGTACTTTGACAGCTAGTCATTACTGTCAGCTGTCATCTGGTACACTTTTGATGCCAATCGAAGCTGTACTTTGCCTGGAAAAAATTATAAACGACGATGTACTCTCATCGATTTCATGTCCAGGGTGTTGTGGTAGGTTTATCACCTAGAAATCGGGTGAAATGAACTTGACAGTGTACTTTGGCAGCTGGTCACAACTGTCAGCTGTCATTTGAATAACTTTTGTTGCCGGTCGGAGCTGTACTTCGCCCGGGAAAAATTATAGAACACGATGTACTCTCATCGATTTCATGTCCAGGGTGTTGTGGTGAGTTTATCACCTAGAAATCGGGCGTAATGGCCTTGACAGTGTACTTTGACAGCTAGCAATTTTTGTCAGCTGTCATCTGGTACACTTTTGATGCCAATCGAAGCTGTACTTCGCCCGGAAAAAATAATAGACGACGATGTATTCTCATCGATTTCATGTCCAGGGTGTTGTGGTAAGTTTATCACCTAGAAATCGGGCGTAATGGACTTGACAGTGTACTTTGAAAGCTAGTGACTACTGTCAGCTGTCATTTGGTACCCTTTTGGTGCCGATAGAAGCTGTACTTCGCCCGGAAAAAATTATAGACGACGATGTATTCTCATCGATTTCATGTCCAGGGTGTTGTGGTGAGTTTATCACCTAGAAATCGGGCGTAATGGACTTGACAGTGTACTTTGGCAGCTAGCCATTACTGTCAGCTGTCATCTGGTACACTTTTGATGCCGATAGAAGCTGTACTTTGCCCGGAAAAAATTATAGACGACGATGTATTCTCATCGATTTCATGTCCAGGGTGTTGTGGTAAGTTTATCACCTAGAAATCGGGCGTAATGGACTTGACAGTGTACTTTGGCAGCTAGCCATTACTGTCAGCTGTCATTTGGTACACTTTTGATGCCAATCGAAGCTGTACTTTGCCCGGAAAAAATTATAAACGACGATGTACTCTCATCGATTTCATGTCCAGGGTGTTGTGGTAGGTTTATCACCTAGAAATCGGGTGAAATGAACTTGACAGTGTACTTTGACAGCTGGTAACAACTGTCAGCTGTCATTTGATTAACTTTTGATGCCGATCGGAGCTGTACTTCGCCCGGAAAAAATTATAGAACACGATGTACTCTCATCGATTTCATGTCCAGGGTGTTGTGGTGAGTTTATCACCTAGAAATCGGGCGAAATGGACTTGACAGTGTACTTTGACAGCTAGTGACTACTGTCAGCTGTCATTTGGTACCCTTTGGTGCCGATAGAAGCTGTACTTTGCCCGGAAAAAATTATAGACGACGATGTATTCTCATCGATTTCATGTCCAGGGTGTTGTGGTAGGTTTATCACCTAGAAATCGGGTGAAATGAACTTTACAGTGTACTTTGACAGCTGGTCACAACTGTCAGCTGTCATTTGATTAACTTTTGATGCCGATCGGAGCTGTACTTCGCCCGGAAAAAATTATAGACCACGATGTACTCTCATCGATTTCATGTCCAGGGTGTTGTGGTGAGTTTATCACCTAGAAATCGGGCGTAATGGACTTGACAGTGTACTTTGACAGCTAGCCATTACTGTCAGCTGTCATCTGGTACACTCTTGATGCCAATCGAAGCTGTACTTTGCCCGGAAAAAATTATAAACGACGATGTACTCTCATCGATTTCATGTCCAGGGTGTTGTGGTAGGTTTATCACCTAGAAATCGGGTGAAATGAACTTTACAGTGTACTTTGACAGCTGGTCACAACTGTCAGCTGTCATTTGATTAACTTTTGATGCCGATCGGAGCTGTACTTCGCCCGGAAAAAATTATAGAACACGATGTACTCTCATCGATTTCATGTCCAGGGTGTTGTGGTGAGTTTATCACCTAGAAATCGGACGAAATGGACTTGACAGTGTACTTTGGCAGCTAGTGACTACTGTCAGCTGTCATTTGGTACCCTCTTGGTGCCGATAGAAGCTGTACTTCGCCCGGAAAAAATTATAGACCACGATGTACTCTCATCGATTTCATGTCCAGGGTGTTGTGGTGAGTTTATCACCTAGAAATCGGGCGTAATTGACTTGACAGTGTACTTTGACAGCTAGTCATTACTGTCAGCTGTCATCTGGTACACTTTTGATGCCAATCGAAGCTGTACTTTGCCTGGAAAAAATTATAAACGACGATGTACTCTCATCGATTTCATGTCCAGGGTGTTGTGGTAGGTTTATCACCTAGAAATCGGGTGAAATGAACTTTACAGTGTACTTTGACAGCTGGTCACAACTGTCAGCTGTCATTTGATTAACTTTTGATGCCGGTCGGAGCTGTACTTCGCCCGGAAAAAATTATAGACCACGATGTACTCTCATCGATTTCATGTCCAGGGTGTTGTGGTGAGTTTATCACCTAGAAATCGGGCGTAATGGACTTGACAGTGTACTTTGACAGCTAGCCATTACTGTCAGCTGTCATCTGGTACACTCTTGATGCCAATCGAAGCTGTACTTTGCCCGGAAAAAATTATAAACGACGATGTACTCTCATCGATTTCATGTCCAGGGTGTTGTGGTAGGTTTATCACCTAGAAATCGGGTGAAATGAACTTTACAGTGTACTTTGACAGCTGGTCACAACTGTCAGCTGTCATTTGATTAACTTTTGATGCCGATCGAAGCTGTACTTCGCCCGGAAAAAATTATAGAACACGATGTACTCTCATCGATTTCATGTCCAGGGTGTTGTGGTGAGTTTATCACCTAGAAATCGGACGAAATGGACTTGACAGTGTTCTTTGGCAGCTAGTGACTACTGTCAGCTGTCATTTGGTACCCTCTTGGTGCCGATAGAAGCTGTACTTCGCCCGGAAAAAATTATAGACCACGATGTACTCTCATCGATTTCATGTCCAGGGTGTTGTGGTGAGTTTATCACCTAGAAATCGGGCGTAATTGACTTGACAGTGTACTTTGACAACTAGTCATTACTGTCAGCTGTCATCTGGTACACTTTTGATGCCAATCGAAGCTGTACTTTGCCTGGAAAAAATTATAAACGACGATGTACTCTCATCGATTTCATGTCCAGGGTGTTGTGGTAGGTTTATCACCTAGAAATCGGGTGTAATGAACTTGACAGTGTACTTTGGCAGCTGGTCACAACTGTCAGCTGTCATTTGAATAACTTTTGTTGCCGGTCGGAGCTGTACTTCGCCCGTGAAAAATTATAGAACACGATGTACTCTCATCGATTTCATGTCCAGGGTGTTGTGGTGAGTTTATCACCTAGAAATCGGGCGTAATGGACTTGACAGTGTACTTTGGCAGCTAGCCATTACTGTCAGCTGTCATCTGGTACACTTTTGATGCCGATAGAAGCTGTACTTTGCCCGGAAAAAATTATAGACGACGATGTATTCTCATCGATTTCATGTCCAGGGTGTTGTGGTAAGTTTATCACCTAGAAATCGGGCGTAATGGACTTGACAGTGTACTTTGGCAGCTAGCCATTACTGTCAGCTGTCATTTGGTACACTTTTGATGCCAATCGAAGCTGTACTTTGCCCGGAAAAAATTATAAACGACGATGTACTCTCATCGATTTCATGTCCAGGGTGTTGTGGTAGGTTTATCACCTAGAAATCGGGTGAAATGAACTTGACAGTGTACTTTGACAGCTGGTAACAACTGTCAGCTGTCATTTGATTAACTTTTGATGCCGATCGGAGCTGTACTTCGCCCGGAAAAAATTATAGAACACGATGTACTCTCATCGATTTCATGTCCAGGGTGTTGTGGTGAGTTTATCACCTAGAAATCGGGCGAAATGGACTTGACAGTGTACTTTGACAGCTAGTGACTACTGTCAGCTGTCATTTGGTACCCTTTTGGTGCCGTTAGAAGCTGTACTTCGCCCGGAAAAAATTATAGACGACGATGTATTCTCATCGATTTCATGTCCAGGGTGTTGTGGTAGGTTTATCACCTAGAAATCGGGTGAAATGAACTTTACAGTGTACTTTGAAACCTGGTCACAACTGTCAGCTGTCATTTGATTAACTTTTGATGCCGATCGGAGCTGTACTTCGCCCGGAAAAAATTATAGAACACGATGTACTCTCATCGATTTCATGTCCAGGGTGTTGTGGTGAGTTTATCACCTAGAAATCGGACGAAATGGACTTGACAGTTTACTTTGGCAGCTAGTGACTACTGTCAGCTGTCATTTGGTACCCTCTTGGTGCCGATAGAAGCTGTACTCCGCCCGGAAAAAATTATAGACCACGATGTACTCTCATCGATTTCATGTCCAGGGTGTTGTGGTGAGTTTATCACCTAGAAATCGGGCGTAATTGACTTGACAGTGTACTTTGACAGCTAGTCATTACTGTCAGCTGTCATCTGGTACACTTTTGATGCCAATCGAAGCTATACTTTGCCTGGAAAAAATTATAAACGACGATGTACTCTCATCGATTTCATGTCCAGGGTGTTGTGGTAGGTTTATCACCTAGAAATCGGGTGAAATGAACTTGACAGTGTACTTTGGCAGCTGGTCACAACTGTCAGCTGTCATTTGATTAACTTTTGATGCCGATCGGAGGTGTACTTCGCCCGGAAAAAATTATAGAACACGATGTACTCTCATCGATTTCATGTCCAGGGTGTTGTGGTGAGTTTATCACCTAGAAATCGGACGAAATGGACTTGACAGTGTACTTTGACAGCTAGTGACTACTGCCAGCTGTCATTTGATACCCTCTTCGTGCCGATAGAAGCTGTAGTTCGCCCGGAAAAAATTATAGACCACGATGTACTCTCATCGATTTCATGTCCAGGGTGTTGTGGTGAGTTTATCACCTAGAAATCGGGCGTAATTGACTTGACAGTGTACTTTGACAGCTAGTCATTACTGTCAGCTGTCATCTGGTACACTTTTGATGCCAATCGAAGCTGTACTTTGCCTGGAAAAAATTATAAACGACGATGTACTCTCATCGATTTCATGTCCAGGGTGTTGTGGTAGGTTTATCACCTAGAAATCGGGTGAAATGAACTTGACAGTGTACTTTGGCAGCTGGTCACAACTGTCAGCTGTCATTTGAATAACTTTTGTTGCCGGTCGGAGCTGTACTTCGCCCGGGAAAAATTATAGAACACGATGTACTCTCATCGATTTCATGTCCAGGGTGTTGTGGTGAGTTTATCACCTAGAAATCGGGCGTAATGGCCTTGACAGTGTACTTTGACAGCTATCAATTTTTGTCAGCTGTCATCTGGTACACTTTTGATGCCAATCGAAGCTGTACTTCGCCCGGAAAAAATAATAGACGACGATGTATTCTCATCGATTTCATGTCCAGGGTGTTGTGGTAAGTTTATCACCTAGAAATCGGGCGAAATGGACTTGACAGTGTACTTTGGAAGCTAGTGACTACTGTCAGCTGTCATTTGGTACCATTTTGGTGCCGATAGAAGCTGTACTTCGCCCGGAAAAAATTATAGACGACGATGTATTCTCATCGATTTTATGTCCAGGGTGTTGTGGTGAGTTTATCACCTAGAAATCGGGCGTAATGGACTTGACAGTGTACTTTGGCAGCTAGCCATTACTGTCAGCTATCATTTGAAACACTTTTGATGCCAATCGAAGCTTTACTTTGCCCGGAAAAAATTATAAACGACGATGTACTCTCATCGATTTCATGTCCAGGGTGTTGTGGTAGGTTTATCACCTAGAAATCGGGTGAAATGAACTTGATAGTGTACTTTGACAGCTGGTAACAACTGTCAGCTGTCATTTGATTAACTTTTGATGCCGATCGGAGCTGTACTTCGCCCGGAAAAAATTATAGAACACGATGTACTCTCATCGATTTCATGTCCAGGGTGTTGTGGTGAGTTTATCACCTAGAAATCGGGCGAAATGGACTTGACAGTGTACTTTGACAGCTAGTGACTACTGTCAGCTGTCATTTGGTACCCTTTTGGTGCCGATAGAAGCTGTACTTCGCCCGGAAAAAATTATAGACGACGATGTATTCTCATCGATTTCATGTCCAGGGTGTTGTGGTAGGTTTATCACCTAGAAATCGGGTGAAATGAACTTTACAGTGTACTTTGGCAGCTGGTCACAACTGTCAGCTGTCATTTGATTAACTTTTGATGCCGATCGGAGCTGTACTTCGCCCGGAAAAAATTATAGAACACGATGTACTCTCATCGATTTCATGTCCAGGGTGTTGTGGTGAGTTTATCACCTAGAAATCGGACGAAATGGACTTGACAGTGTACTTTGGCAGCTAGTGACTACTGTCAGCTGTCATTTGGTACCCTCTTGGTGCCGATAGAAGCTGTACTTCGCCCGGAAAAAATTATAGACCACGATGTACTCTCATCGATTTCATGTCCAGGGTGTTGTGGTGAGTTTATCACCTAGAAATCGGGCGTAATTGACTTGACAGTGTACTTTGACAGCTAGTCATCACTGTCAGCTGTCATCTGGTACACTTTTGATGCCAGTCGAAGCTGTACTTTGCCTGGAAAAAATTATAAACGACGATGTACTCTCATCGATTTCATGTCCAGGGTGTTGTGGTAGGTTTATCACCTAGAAATCGGGTGAAATGAACTTGACAGTGTACTTTGGCAGCTGGTCACAACTGTCAGCTGTCATTTGATTAACTTTTGTTGCCGATCGGAGCTGTACTTCGCCCGGGAAAAATTATAGAACACGATGTACTCTCATCGATTTCATGTCCAGGGTGTTGTGGTGAGTTTATCACCTGGAAATCGGGCGTAATGGCCTTGACAGTGTACTTTGACAGCTAGCCATTATTGTCGGCTGTCATTTGGTACACTTTTGATGCCAATCGAAGCTGTACTTCGCCCGGAAAAAATAATAGACGACGATGTATTCTCATCGATTTCATGTCCAGGGTGTTGTGGTAAGTTTATCACCTAGAAATCGGGCGAAATGGACTTGAAAGTGTACTTTGGAAGCTAGTGACTACTGTCAGCTGTCATTTGGTACACTTTTGGTGCCGATAGAAGCTGTACTTCGCCCGGAAAAAATTATAGACGACGATGTATTCTCATCGATTTCATGTCCAGGGTGTTGTGGTGAGTTTATCACCTAGAAATCGGGCGTAATGGACTTGACAGTGTACTTTGGCAGCTAGCCATTACTGTCAGCTGTCATCTGGTACACTTTTGATGCCGATAGAAGCTGTACTTTGCCCGGAAAAAATTATAGACGACGATGTATTCTCATCGATTTCATGTCCAGGGTGTTGTGGTAAGTTTATCACCTAGAAATCGGGCGTAATGGACTTGACAGTGTACTTTGGCAGCTAGCCATTACTGTCAGCTGTCATTTGGTACACTTTTGATGCCAATCGAAGCTGTACTTTGCCCGGAAAAAATTATAAACGACGATGTACTCTCATCGATTTCATGTCCAGGGTGTTGTGGTAGGTTTATCACCTAGAAATCGGGTGAAATGAACTTGACAGTGTACTTTGACAGCTGGTCACAACTGTCAGCTGTCATTTGATTAACTTTTGATGCCGATCGGAGCTGTACTTCGCCCGGAAAAAATTATAGAACACGATGTACTCTCATCGATTTCATGTCCAGGGTGTTGTGGTGAGTTTATCACCTAGAAATCGGGCGAAATGGACTTGACAGTGTACTTTGGAAGCTAGTGACTACTGTCAGCTGTCATTTGGTACCCTCTTGGTGCCGATAGAAGCTGTACTTCGCCCGGAAAAAATTATAGACCACGATGTACTCTCATCGATTTCATGTCCAGGGTGTTGTGGTGAGTTTATCACCTAGAAATCGGGCGTAATTGACTTGACAGTGTACTTCGACAACTATTCATTACTGTCAGCTGTCATCTGGTACACTTTTGATGCCAATCGAAGCTGTACTTTGCCTGGAAAAAATTATAAACGACGATGTACTCTCATCGATTTCATGTCCAGGGTGTTGTGGTAGGTTTATCACCTAGAAATAGGGTGAAATGAACTTGACAGTGTACTTTGGCAGCTGGTCACAACTGTCAGCTGTCATTTGATTAACTTTTGTTGCCGATCGGAGCTTTACTTCGCCCGGGAAAAATTATAGAAGACGATGTACTCTCATCGATTTCATGACCAGGGTGTTGTGGTGAGTTTATCACCTAGAAATCGGGCGTAATGGACTTGACAGTGTACTTTGGAAGCTAGTGACTACTGTCAGCTGTCATTTGGTACCCTCTTGGTGCCGATAGAAGCTGTACTTCGCCCGGAAAAAATTATAGACCACGATGTACTCTCATCGATTTCATGTCCAGGGTGTTGTGGTGAGTTTATCACCTAGAAATCGGGCGTAATTGACTTGACAGTGTACTTTGACAGCTATTCATTACTGTCAGCTGTCATGTGGTACACTTTTGATGCCAATCGAAGCTGTACTTTGCCTGGAAAAAATTATAAACGACGATGTACTCTCATCGATTTCATGTCCAGGGTGTTGTGGTAGGTTTATCACCTAGAAATCGGGTGAAATGAACTTGACAGTGTACTTTGGCAGCTGGTCACAACTGTCAGCTGTCATTTGATTAACTTTTGTTGCCGATCGGAGCTTTACTTCGCCCGGGAAAAATTATAGAACACGATGTACTCTCATCGATTTCATGTCCAGGGTGTTGTGGTGAGTTTATCACCTAGAAATCGGGCGTAATGGCCTTGACAGTGTACTTTGACAGCTAGCCATTACTGTCAGCTGTCATCTGGTACACTTTTAATGCCAATCGAAGCTGAACTTTGCCCGGAAAAAATTATAAACGACGATGTACTCTCATTGATTTCATGTCCAAGGTGTTGTGGTAGGTTTATTACCTAGAAATCGTGTGCAATACACTTGACAGTGTACTTTGACAACTAGTCACTACTGTCAGCTGTCAATTGGTACATTTTTATTGCCGATAGAAGCTGTACTTCGCCCGAAAAAAATTATAGAAGACGATGTACTCTCATCGATTTCATGACCAGGGTGTTGTGGTGAGTTTATCACCTAGAAATCGGGCGTAATGGACTTGACAGTGTACTTTGGAAGCTAGTGACTACTGTCAGCTGTCATTTAGTACCCTCTTGGTGCCGATAGAAGCTGTACTTCGCCCGGAAAAAATTATAGACCACGATGTACTCTCATCGATTTCATGTCCAGGGTGTTGTGGTGAGTTTATCACCTAGAAATCGGGCGTAATTGACTTGACAGTGTACTTTGACAGCTATTCATTACTGTCAGCTGTCATGTGGTACACTTTTAATGCCAATCGAAGCTGTACTTTGCCTGGAAAAAATTATAAACGACGATGTACTCTCATCGATTTCATGTCCAGGGTGTTGTGGTAGGTTTATCACCTAGAAATCGGGTGAAATGAACTTGACAGTGTACTTTGGCAGCTGGTCACAACTGTCAGCTGTCATTTGATTAACTTTTGTTGCCGATCGGAGCTTTACTTCGCCCGGGAAAAATTATAGAACACGATGTACTCTCATCGATTTCATGTCCAGGGTGTTGTGGTGAGTTTATCACCTAGAAATCGGGCGTAATGGCCTTGACAGTGTACTTTGACAGCTAGCCATCACTGTCAGCTGTCATTTGGTACACTTTTGATGCCAATCGAAGCTGTACTTTGCCCGGAAAAAATTATAAACGACGATGTACTCTCATCGATTTCATGTCCAGGGTGTTGTGGTGAGTTTATCACCTAGAAATCGGGTGAAATGAACTTGACAGTGTACTTTGACAGCTGGTCACAACTGTCAGCTGTCATTTGATTAACTTTTGATGCCGATCAAAGCTGTACTTCGCCCGGAAAAAAATATAGAACACGATGTACTCTCATCGATTTCATGTCCAGGGTGTTGTGGTGAGTTTATCACCTAGAAATCGGGCGAAATGGACTTGACAGTATACTTTGGAAGCTAGTGACTACTGTCAGCTGTCATTTGATACCCTTTTGATGCCGATAGAAGCTGTACTTCGCCCGGAAAAAATTATAGACCACGATGTACTCTCATCGATTTCATGTCCAGGGTGTTGTGGTGAGTTTATCACCTAAAAATCGGGCGTAATTGACTTGACAGTGTACTTTGGCAGCTATTCATTACTGTCAGCTGTCATCTGGTACACTTTTGATGCCAATCGAAGCTGTACTTTGCCTGGAAAAAATTATAAACGACGATGTACTCTCATCGATTTCATGTCCAGGGTGTTGTGGTAGGTTTATCACCTAGAAATCGGGTGGAATGAACTTGACAGTGTACTTTGGCAGCTGGTCACAACTGTCAGCTGTCATTTGATTAACTTTTGTTGCCGATCGGAGCTTTACTTCGCCCGGGAAAAATTATAGAACACGATGTACTCTCATCGATTTCATGTCCAGGGTGTTGTGGTGAGTTTATCACCTAGAAATCGGCCGTAATGGACTTGACAGTGTACTTTGAAAGCTAGTGACTACTGTCAGCTGTCATTTGGTACCCTCTTGGTGCCGATAGAAGCTGTACTTCTTCCGGAAAAAATTATAGACCACGATGTACTCTCATCGATTTCATGTCCAGGGTGTTGTGGTGAGTTTATCACCTAGAAATCGGGCGTAATTGACTTGACAGTGTACTTTGACAGCTATTTTTTACTGTCAGCTGTCATCTGGTACACTTTTGATGCCAATCGAAGCTGTACTTTGCCTGGAAAAAATTATAAACGACGATGTACTCTCATCGATTTCATGTCCAGGGTGTTGTGGTAGAATTATCACCTAGAAATCGGGTGAAATGGACTTGACAGTGTACATTTGCAGCTAGTCACTGCTGTAGGCTGTCATTCGGTGTACTTTTCGTGCCCATAGAAGCTGTACTTCGCCCGGAAAAAATTAGAGAACACGATGTACTCCCATCGATTTCATGTCCAGGGTGTAGTGGTAGGTTCATCACCTAGAAATCGGGTGAAATGTACTTGACAGTATACTTTTGCAGCTAGGTGCAAATGTCAGCTGTCATTTGGTACCCTCTCGGTGCCGATAGAAGCTGTACTTCGCCCGGAAAAAATTATAGACCACGATGTACTCTCATCGATTTCATGTCCAGGGTGTTGTGGTGAGTTTATCACCTAGAAATCGGGCGTAATTGACTTGACAGTGTACTTTGACAGCTAGTCATTACTGTCAGCTGTCATCTGGTACACTTTTGATGCCAATCGAAGCTGTACTTTGCCTGGAAAAAATTATAAACGACGATGTACTCTCATCGATTTCATGTCGAGGGTGTTGTGGTAGGTTTATCACCTAGAAATCGGGTGAAATGAACTTGACAGTGTACTTTGGCAGCTGGTCACAACTGTCAGCTGTCATTTGATTAACTTTTGTTGCCGATCGGAGCTTTACTTCGCCCGGGAAAAATTATAGAACACGATGTACTCTCATCGATTTCATGTCCAGGGTGTTGTGGTGAGTTTATCACCTAGAAATCGGGCGTAATGGACTTGACAGTGTACTTTGAAAGCTAGTGACTACTGTCAGCTGTCATTTAGTACCCTCTTGGTGCCGATAGAAGCTGTACTTCGCCCGGAAAAAATTATAGACCACGATGTACTCTCATCGATTTCATGTCCAGGGTGTTGTGGTGAGTTTATCACCTAGAAATCGGGCGTAATTGACTTGACAGTGTACTTCGACAGCTATTCATTACTGTCAGCTGTCATCTGGTACACTTTTGATGCCAATCGAAGCTGTACTTTGCCTGGAAAAAATTATAAACGACGATGTACTCTCATCGATTTCATGTCCAGGGTGTTGTGGTAGGTTTATCACCTAGAAATCGGGTGAAATGAACATGACAGTGTACTTTGGCAGCTGGTCACAACTGTCAGCTGTCATTTGATTAACTTTTGTTGCCGATCGGAGCTTTACTTTGCCCGGGAAAAATTATAGAACACGATGTACTCTCATCGATTTCATGTCCAGGGTGTTGTGGTGAGTTTATCACCTAGAAATCGGGCGTAATGGCCTTGACAGTGTACTTTGACAGCTAGCCATTACTGTCAGCTGTCATCTGGTACACTTTTAATGCCAATCGAAGCTGAACTTTGCCCGGAAAAAATTATAAACGACGATGTACTCTCATTGATTTCATGTCCAAGGTGTTGTGGTAGGTTTATTACCTAAAAATCGTGTGAAATACACTTGACAGTGTACTTTGACAACTAGTCACTACTGTCAGCTGTCAATTGGTACTTTTTTATTGCCGATAGAAGCTGTACTTCGCCCGAAAAAAATTCTAGAAGACGATGTACTCTCATCGATTTCATGACCAGGGTGTTGTGGTGAGTTTATCACCTAGAAATCGGGCGTAATGGACTTGACAGTGTACTTTGGAAGCTAGTGACTACTGTCAGCTATCATTTAGTACCCTCTTGGTGCCGATAGAAGCTGTACTTCGCCCGGAAAAAATTATAGACCACGATGTACTCTAATCGATTTCATGTCCAGGGTGTTGTGGTGAGTTTATCACCTAGAAATCGGGCGTAATTGACTTGACAGTGTACTTTGACAGCTATTCATTACTGTCAGCTGTCATGTGGTACACTTTTGATGCCAATCGAAGCTGTACTTTGCCTGGAAAAAATTATAAACGACGATGTACTCTCATCGATTTCATGTCCAGGGTGTTGTGGTAGGTTTATCACCTAGAAATCGGGTGAAATGAACTTGACAGTGTACTTTGGCAGCTGGTCACAACTGTCAGCTGTCATTTGATTAACTTTTGTTGCCGATCGGAGCTTTACTTCGCCCGGGAAAAATTATAGAACACGATGTACTCTCATCGATTTCATGTCCAGGGTGTTGTGGTGAGTTTATCACCTAGAAATCGGGCGTAATGGCCTTGACAGTGTACTTTGAAAGCTAGCCATCACTGTCAGCTGTCATTTGGTACACTTTTGATGCCAATCGAAGCTGTACTTTGCCCGGAAAAAATTATAAACGACGATGTACTCTCATCGATTTCATGTCCAGGGTGTTGTGGTAGGTTTATCACCTAGAAATCGGGTGAAATGAACTTGACAGTGTACTTTGACAGCTTTTCACAACTGTCAGCTGTCATTTGATTAACTTTTGATGCCGATCGGAGCTGTACTTCGCCCGGAAAAAATTATAGAACACGATGTACTCTCATCGATTTCATGTCCAGGGTGTTGTGGTGAGTTTATCACCTAGAAATCGGGCGAAATGGACTTGAGAGTGTACTTTGGAAGCTAGTGACTACTGTCAGCTGTCATTTGGTAGCCTCTTGGTGCCGATAGAAGCTGTACTTCGCCCGGAAAAAATTATAGACCACGATGTACTCTCATCGATTTCATGTCCAGGGTGTTGTGGTGAGTTTATCACCTAGAAATCGGGCGTAATTGACTTGACAGTGTACTTTGGCAGCTATTCATTACTGTCAGCTGTCATCTGGTATACTTTTGATGCCAATCGAAGCTGTACTTTGCCTGGAAAAAATTATAAACGACGATGTACTCTCATCGATTTCATGTCCAGGGTGTTGTGGTAGGTTTATCACCTAGAAATCGGGTGAAATGAACTTGACAGTGTACTTTGGCAGCTGGTCACAACTGTCAGCTGTCATTTGATTAACTTTTGTTGCCGATCGGAGCTTTACTTCGCCCGGGAAAAACTATAGAACACGATGTACTCTCATCGATTTCATGTCCAGGGTGTTGTGGTGAGTTTATCACCTAGAAATCGGGCGTAATGGACTTGACAGTGTACTTTGGAAGCTAGTGACTACTGTCAGCTGTCATTTGGTACCCTCTTGGTGCCGATAGAAGCTGTACTTCACCCGGAAAAAATTATAGACGACGATGTACTCTCATCGATTTCATGTCCAGGGTGTTGTGGTGAGTTTATCACCTAGAAATCGGGCGTAATTGACTTGACAGTGTACTTTGACAGCTATTCATTACTGTCAGCTGTCATCTGGTACACTTTTGATGCCAATCGAAGCTGTACTTTGCCTGGAAAAAATTATAAACGACGATGTACTCTCATCGATTTCATGTCCAGGGTGTTGTGGTAGGTTTATCACCTAGAAATCGGGTGAAATGGACTTGACAGTGTACATTTGCAGCTAGTCACTGCTGTAGGCTGTCATTCGGTGTACTTTTCGTGCCCATAGAAGCTGTACTTCGCCCGGAAAAAATTAGAGAACACGATGTACTCCCATCGATTTCATGTCCAGGGTGTAGTGGTAGGTTCATCACCTAGAAATCGGGTGAAATGTACTTGACAGTATACTTTTGCAGCTAAGTGCAAATGTCAGCTGTCATTTGAAACCCTCTTGGTGCCGATAGAAGCTGTACTTCGCCCGGAAAAAATTATAGACCACGAGGTACTCTCATCGATTTCATGTCCAGGGTGTTGTGGTGAGTTTATCACCTAGAAATCGGGCGTAATTGACTTGACAGTGTACTTTGACAGCTATTCATTACTTTCAGCTGTCATCTGGTACACTTTTGATGCCAATCGAAGCTGTACTTTGCCTGGAAAAAATTATAAACGACGATGTACTCTCATCGATTTCATGTCCAGGGTGTTGTGGTAGGTTTATCACCTAGAAATCGGGTGAAATGAACTTGACAGTGTACTTTGGCAGCTGGTCACAACTGTCAGCTGTCATTTGATTAACTTTTGTTGCCGATCGGAGCTTTACTTCGCCCGGGAAAAATTATAGAACAGGATGTACTCTCATCGATTTCATGTCCAGGGTGTTGTGGTGAGTTTATCACCTAGAAATCGGGCGTAATGGACTTGACAGTGTACTTTGAAAGCTAGTGACTACTGTCAGCTGTCATTTAGTACCCTCTTGGTGCCGATAGAAGCTGTACTTCGCCCGGAAAAAATTATAGACCACGATGTACTCTCATCGATTTCATGTCCAGGGTGTTGTGGTGAGTTTATCACCTAGAAATCGGGCGTAATTGACTTGACAGTGTACTTTGACAGCTATTCATTACTGTCAGCTGTCATCTGGTACACTTTTGATGCCAATCGAAGCTGTATTTTCCTGGAAAAAATTATAAACGACGATGTACTCTCATCGATTTCATGTCCAGGGTGTTGTGGTAGGTTTATCACCTAGAAATCGGGTGAAATGAACTTGGCAGTGTACTTTGGCAACTGGTCACAACTGTCAGCTGTCATTTGATTAACTTTTGTTGCCGATCGGAGCTTTACTTCGCCCGGGAAAAATTATAGAACACGATGTACTCTCATCGATTTCATGTCCAGGGTGTTGTGGTGAGTTTATCACCTAGAAATCGGGCGTAATGGACTTGACAGTGTACTAAGGCAGCTAGCCATTACTGTCAGCTGTCATTTGGTAAACTTTTGATGCCAATCGAAGCTGTACTTCGCCCGGAAAAAATTATAAACGACGATGTACTCTCATTGATTTCATGTCCAAGGTGTTGTGGTAGGTTTATTACCTAGAAATCGTGTGTAATACACTTGACAGTGTACTTTTACAACTAGTCATCACTATGAGCTGACACTTGGTACCCTTTTCTTGCCGATAGAAGCTGTACTTCGCCCGGAAAAAATTATAGAACACGATGTACTCTTATCGATTTCATGTCCAGGGTGTTGTGGTGAGTTTATCACCTAGAAATCGGGCAAAATGGACTTGACAGTGTACTTTGGAAGCTAGTGACTACTGTCAGCTGTCATTTGGTACCCTTTTGGTGCCGATAGAAGCTGTACTTCGCCCGGAAAAAATTATAGACGACGATGTATTCTCATCGATTTCATGTCCAGGGTGTTGTGGTGAGGTTATCACCTAGAAATCGGGCGAAATGGACTATACAGTGTACTTTGGCAGCTAGTAACTACTGTTAGCTGTCATTTGGTACCCTTTTGGTGCCGATAGAAGCTGTACTTCGCCCGGAAAAAATTATCGACGACGATGTACTCTCAACGATTTCATTTCCAGGATGTTGTGGTAGGTTTATCACCTAGAAATCGGGTGAAATGAACTTGACAGTGTACTTTGGCAGCTAGTCATTACTTTCAGCTGTCATCTGGTACACTTTTGATGCCAATCGAAGCTGTACTTCGCCCGGAAAAAATTATAAACGACGATTAACTCTCATAGATTTCATGTCCAAGGTGTTGTGGTAGGTTTATTACCTAGAAATCGTGTGAAATACACTTAACAGTGTACTTTGACAACTAGTCACTACTGTCAGCTGTCATTATGTACCCTTTTATTGCCGATAGAAGATGTACTTCGCCCGGAAAAAATTATGGAACACGATGTACTCTTATCGATTTCATGTCCAGGGTGTTGTGGTGAGTTTATCACCTAGAAATCGGGCGAAATGGACTTGACAGTGTACTTTGGAAGCTAGTAACTACTGTCAGCTGTCATTTGGTACCCTTTCGGTGCCGATAGAAGCTGTACTACGCCCGGAGAAAATTATAGACGACGATGTATTCTCATCGATTTCATGTCCAGGGTGTTGTGGTGAGTTTATCACCTAGAAATCGGGCGAAATGGACTTGACAGTGTACTTTGACAGCTAGTGACTACTGTCAGCTGTACATTGGTACCCTTTTGGTGCCGATAGAAGCTGTACTTCGCCCGGAAAAAATTATAGACGACGATGTACTCTCAACGATTTCATGTCCAGGGTGTTGTGGTAGGTTTATCACCTAGAAATCGGGTGAAATTAATTTCACAGTGTACTTTGACAGCTGTTCACAACTGTCAGCTGTCATTTGATTAACTTTTGTTGCCGATCGGAGCTGTACTTTGCCCGGAAAAAATTATAGACCACGATGTACTCTCATCGATTTCATGTCCAGGGTGTTGTGGTGAGTTTATCACCTAGTAATCGGGCGAAATGGACTTGACAGTGTACTTTCACAGCTAGTGACTACTGTCAGCTGTCATTTGGTACATTTTCATTGCCGATAGAAGCTGTACTTCGCCCGAAAAAAATTATAGAACACGATGTACTCTTATCGATTTCATGTCCAGGGTGTTGTGGTGAGTTTATCACCAAGAAATCGGGCGAAATGGACTTGACAGTGTACTTTAGAAGCTAGTGACTACTATCAGCTGTCATTTGGTACCCTTTTGGTGCCGATAGAAGTTGTACTTCGCCCGGAAAAAATTATAGACGACGATGTATTCTCATCGATTTCATGTCCAGGGTGTTGTGGTAAGTTTATCACCTAGAAATCGGGCGTAATGGACTTGACAGTGTACTTTGGCAGCTAGCCATTACTGTCAGCTGTCATTTGGTACACTTTTGATGCCAATCGAAGCTGTACTTTGCCCGGAAAAAATTATAAACGACGATGTACTCTCATCGATTTCATGTCCAGGGTGTTGTGGTAGGTTTATCACCTAGAAATCGGGTGAAATGAACTTGACAGTGTACTTTGACAGCTGGTCACAACTGTCAGCTGTCATTTGATTAACTTTTGATGCCGATCGGAGCTGTACTTCGCCCGGAAAAAATTATAGAACACGATGTACTCTCATCGATTTCATGTCCAGGGTGTTGTGGTGAGTTTATCACCTAGAAATCGGGCGGAAAGGACTTGACAGTGTACTTGGGAAGCTAGTGACTACTGTCAGCTGTCATTTGGTACCCTCTTGGTGCCGATAGAACATGTACTTCGCCCGGAAAAAATTATAGACCACGATGTACTCTCATCGATTTCATGTCCAGGGTGTTGTGGTGAGTTTATCACCTAGAAATCGGGCGTAATGGACTTGACAGTGTACTTTGGCAGCTAGCCATTACTGTCAGCTGTCATTTGGTAAACTTTTGATGCCAATCGAAGCTGTACTTCGCCCGGAAAAAATTATAAACGACGATGTACTCTCATTGATTTCATGTCCAAGGTGTTGTGGTAGGTTTATTACCTAGAAATCGTGTGAAATACACTTGACAGTGTACTTTTACAACTAGTCACTACTATGAGCTGTCATTTGGTACCCTTTTGGTGCCAATAGAAGCTGTACTTCGCCCGGAAAAAATTATAGAACACGATGTACTCTTATCGATTTCATGTCCAGGGTGTTGTGGTGAGTTTATCACCTAGAAATCGGGCAAAATGGACTTGACAGTGTACTTTGGAAGCTAGTGACTACTGTCAGCTGTCATTTGGTACCCTTTTGGTGCCGATAGAAGCTGTACTTCGCCCGGAAAAAATTATAGACGACGATGTATTCTCATCGATTTCATGTCCAGGGTGTTGTGGTGAGGTTATCACCTAGAAATCGGGCGAAATGGACTTGACAGTGTACTTTGACAGCTAGTGACTACTGTTAGCTGTCATTTGGTACCCTTTTGGTGCCGATAGAAGCTGTACTTCGCCCGGAAAAAATTATAGACGACGATGTACTCTCAACGATTTCATGTCCAGGATGTTGTGGTAGGTTTATCACCTAGAAATCGGGTGAAATGAACTTGACAGTGTACTTTGGCAGCTAGTCATTACTGTCGGCTGTCATCTGGTACACTTTTCATGCCAGTCGAAGCTGTACTTTGCCCGGAAAAAATTATAAACGACGATGTACTCTCATAGATTTCATGTCGAAGGTGTTGTGGTAGGTTTATTACCTAGAAATCGTGTGAAATACACTTAACAGTGTACTTTGACAACTAGTCACTACTGTCAGCTGTCATTATGTACCCTTTTATTGCCGATAGAAGATGTACTTCGCCCGGAAAAAATTATGGAACACGATGTACTCTTATCGATTTCATGTCCAGGGTGTTGTGGTGAGTTTATCACCTAGAAATCGGGCGTAATGGACTTGACAGTGTACTTTGAAAGCTAGTCACTACTGTCAGCTGTCATTTGGTACCCTTTTGGTGCCGATAGAAGCTGTACTACGCCCGGAAAAAACTATAGACGACGATGTATTCTCATCGATTTCATGTCCAGGGTGTTGTGGTGAGTTTATCACCTAGAAAACGGGCGAAATGGACTTGACAAGGTACTTTGACAGCTAGTGACTACTGTCAGCTGTCCATTGGTACCCTTTTGGTGCCGATAGAAGCTGTACTTCGCCCGGAAAAAATTATAGACGACGATGTACTCTCAACGATTTCATGTCCAGGGTGTTGTGGTAGGTTTATCACCTAGAAATCGGGTGAAATGAACTTTACAGTGTACTTTGACAGCTGGTCACAACTATCAGCTGTCATTTGATTAACTTTTGATGCCGATCGGAGCTGTACTTCGCCCGGAAAAAATTATAGAACACGATGTACTCTCATCGATTTCATGTCCAGGGTGTTGTGGTGAGTTTATCACCTAGAAATCGGGCGTAATGGACTTGACAGTGTACTTTGACAGCTAGCCATTACTGTCAGCTGTCATCTGGTACACTTTTGATGCCAAGCAAAGCTGTACTTTGCCCGGAAAAAAATTATAAACGACGATGTACTCTCATCGATTTCATGTCCAGGGTGTTGTGGTAGGTTTATCACCTAGAAATCGGGTGAAATTAACTTCACAGTGTACTTTGACAGCTGGTCACAACTGTCAGCTGTCATTTGATTAACTTTTGATGCCGATCGGAGCTGTACTTTGCCCGGAAAAAATTATAGACCACGATGTACTCTCATCGATTTCATGTCCAGGGTGTTGTGGTGAGTTTATCACCTAGAAATCGGGCGAAATGGACTTGACAGTGTACTTTCACAGCTAGTGACTACTGTCAGCTGTCATTTGGTACCCTTTTGGTGCCGATGGAAGCTGTACTTCGCCCGGAAAAAATTATAGACGACGATGTACTCTCATCGATTTCATATCCAGGGTGTTGTGGTGAGTTTATCACCTAGGAATCGGGTGAAATGAACTTGACAGTGTACTTTGGCAGCTAGTCATTACTGTCGGCTGTCATCTGGTACACTTTTAATGCCAATCGAAGCTGTACTTTGCCCGGAAAAAATTATAAACGACGATGTACTCTCATAGATTTCATGTCCAAGGTGTTGTGGTAGGTTTATTACCTAGAAATCGTGTGAAATACACTTGACAGTGTACTTTGACAACTAGTCACTACTGTCAGCTGTCATTTGGTACATTTTTATTGCCGATAGAAGCTGTACTTCGCCCGAAAAAAATTATAGAACACGATGTACTCTTATCGATTTCATGTCCAGGGTGTTGTGGTGAGTTTATCACCTAGAAATCGGGTGAAATTAACTTCACAGTGTACTTTGACAGCTGGTCACAACTGTCAGCTGTCATTTGATAAACTTTTGATGCCGATCGGAGCTGTACTTTGCCCGGAAAAAATTATAGACCACGATGTACTCTCATCGATTTCATGTCCAGGGTGTTGTGGTGAGTTTATCACCTAGAAATCGGGCGAAATGGACTTGACATTGTACTTTGACGGCTAGCCATTACTGTCAGCTGTCATTTGGTACACTTTTAATGCCAATCGAAGCTGAACTTTGCCCGGAAAAAATTATAAACGACGATGTACTCTCATTGATTTCATGTCCAAAGTGTTGTGGTAGGTTTATTACCTAGAAATCGTGTGAAATACACTTGACAGTGTACTTTGACAACTAGTCACTACTGTCAGCTGTCATTTGGTACATTTTTATTGCCGATAGAAGCTGTACTTCGCCCGAAAAAAATTATAGAACACGATGTACTCTTATCGATTTCATGTCCAGGGTGTTGTGGTGAGTTTATCACCTAGAAATCGGGTGAAATTAACTTCACAGTGTACTTTGACAGCTGGTCACAACTGTCAGCTGTCATTTGATAAACTTTTGATGCCGATCGGAGCTGTACTTTGCCCGGAAAAAATTATAGACCACGATGTACTCTCATCGATTTCATGTCCAGGGTGTTGTGGTGAGTTTATCACCTAGAAATCGGGCGAAATGGACTTGACATTGTACTTTGACGGCTAGCCATTACTGTCAGCTGTCATTTGGTACACTTTTAATGCCAATCGAAGCTGAACTTTGCCCGGAAAAAATTATAAACGACGATGTACTCTCATAGATTTCATGTCCAAGGTGTTGTGGTAGGTTTATTACCTAGAAATCGTGTGAAATACACTTGACAGTGTACTTTGACAACTAGTCACTACTGTCAGCTGTCATTTGGTACATTTTTATTGCCGATAGAAGCTGTACTTCGCCCGAAAAAAATTATAGAACACGATGTACTCTTATCGATTTCATGTCCAGGGTGTTGTGGTGAGTTTATCACCTAGAAATCGGGTGAAATTAACTTCACAGTGTACTTTGACAGCTGGTCACAACTGTCAGCTGTCATTTGGTACCCTCTTGGTGCCGATAGAAGTTGTACTTCGCCCGGAAAAAATTATAGACGACGATGTATTCTCATCGATTTCATGTCAAGGGTGTTGTGGTAAGTTTATCACCTAGAAATCGGGCGTAATGGACTTGACAGTGTACTTTGACAGCTAGCCATTACTGTCAGCTGTCATCTGGTACACTTTTGATGCCAATCGAAGCTGTACTTTGCCCGGAAAAAATTATAAACGACGATGTACTCTCATCGATTTCATGTCCAGGGTGTTGTGGTAGGTTTATCACCTAGAAATCGGGTGAAATGATCTTGACAGTGTACTTTGACAGCTGGTCACAACTGTCAGCTGTCATTTGGTACCTTCTTGGTGCCGATAGAAGCTGTACTTCGCCCGGAAAAAAATATAGACCACGATGTACTCTCATCGATTTCATGTCCAGGGTGTTGTGGTGAGTTTATCACCTAGAAATCGGGCGTAATTGACTTGACAGTGTACTTTGACAGCTATTTATTTTTGTCAGCTGTCATCTGCTACACTTTTTATGCCAATCGAAGCTGTACTTTGCCTGGAAAAAATTATAAACGACGATGTACTCTCATCGATTTCATGTCCAGAGTGTTGTGGTAGGTTTATCACCTAGAAATCGGGTGAAATGAACTTGACAGTGTACTTTGGCAGCTGGTCACAACTGTTAACTGTCATTTGATTAACTTTTGTTGCCGATCGGAGCTTTACTTCGTCCGGGAAAAATTATAGAACACGATGTACTCTCATCGATTTCATGTCCAGGGTGTTGTGGTGAGTTTATCACCTAGAAATCGGGCGAAATGGACTTGACAGTGTACTTTGGAAGCTAGTGACTACTGTCAGCTGTCATTTGGTACCCTCTTGGTGCCGACAGAAGCTGTACTTCACCCGGAAAAATTATAGACCACGATGTACTCTCATCGATTTCATGTCCAGGGTGTTGTGGTGAGTTTATCACCTAGAAATTGGGCGTAATTGACTTGACAGTGTACTTTGACAGCTATTCATTACTGTCAGCTGTCATCTGGTACACTTTTGATGCCAATCGAAGCTGTACTTTGCCTGGAAAAAATTATAAACGACGATGTACTCTCATCGATTTCATGTCCAGGGTGTTGTGGTAGGTTTATCACCTAGAAATCGGGTGAAATGAACTTGACAGTGTACCTTGGCAGCTGGTCACAACTGTCAGCTGTCATTTGATAAACTTTTGTTGCCGATCGGAGCTTTACTTCGTCCGGGAAAAATTATAGAACACGATGTACTCTCATCGATTTCATGTCCAGGGTGTTGTGGTGAGTTTATCACCTAGAAATCGGGCGAAATGGACTTGACAGTGTACTTTGGAAGCTAGTGACTACTGTCAGCTGTCATTTGGTACCCTCTTGGTGCCGACAGAAGCTGTACTTCACCCGGAAAAAATTATAGACCACGATGTACTCTCATCGATTTCATGTCCAGGGTGTTGTGGTGAGTTTATCACCTAGAAATCGGGCGTAATGGACTTGACAGTGTACTTTGACAGCTATTCATTTTTGTCAGCTGTCATCTGCTACACTTTTGATGCCAATCGAAGCTGTACTTTGCCTGGAAAAAATTATAAACGACGATGTACTCTCATCGATTTCATGTCCAGAGTGTTGTGGTAGGTTTATCACCTAGAAATCGGGTGAAATGAACTTGACAGTGTACTTTGGCAGCTGGTCACAACTGTCAGCTGTCATTTGATTAACTTTTCTTGCCGATCGGAGCTTTACTTCGTCCGGGAAAAATTATAGAACACGATGTACTCTCATCGATTTCATGTCCAGGGTGTTGTGGTGAGTTTATCACCTAGAAATCGGGTGAAATGGACTTGACAGTGTACTTTGGAAGCTAGTGACTACTGTCAGCTGTCATTTGGTACCCTCTTGGTGCCGACAGAAGCTGTACTTCACCCGGAAAAAATTATAGACCACGATGTACTCTCATCGATTTCATGTCCAGGGTGTTGTGGTGAGTTTATCACCTAGAAATCGGGCGTAATTGACTTGACAGTGTACTTTGACAGCTAGTCATTACTGTCAGCTGTCATCTGGTACACTTTTGATGCCAATCGAAGCTGTACTTTGCCTGGGAAAAATTATAAACGACGATGTACTCTCATCGATTTCATGTCCAGGGTGTTGTGGTAGGTTTATCACCTAGAAATCGGGTGAAATGAACTTGACAGTGTACCTTGGCAGCTGGTCACAACTGTTAGCTGTCATTTGATTAACTTTTGTTGCCGATCGGAGCTTTACTTCGCCCGGGAAAAATTATAGAACACGATGTACTCTCATCGATTTCATGTCCAGGGTGTTGTGGTGAGTTTATCACCTAGAAATCGGGCGTAATGGACTTGACAGTGTACTTTGGAAGCTAGTGACTACTGCCAGCTGTCATTTAGTACCCTCTTGGTGCCGATAGAAGCTGTACTTCGCCCGGAAAAAATTATAGACCACGATGTACTCTCATCGATTTCATGTCCAGGGTGTTGTGGTGAGTTTATCACCTAGAAATCGGGCGTAATGGACTTGACAGTGTACTTTGGCAGCTAGCCATTACTGTCAGCTGTCATTTGGTAAACTTTTGATGCCAATCGAAGCATTACTT
This sequence comes from Oxycera nigricornis, assembly GCA_963942545.1. Taxonomy (NCBI): domain Eukaryota; kingdom Metazoa; phylum Arthropoda; class Insecta; order Diptera; family Stratiomyidae; genus Oxycera; species Oxycera nigricornis. The sequence goes on along the minus strand of OZ012664.1, from coordinate 17,607,861 downwards.
CGCCCGGAAAAAATTATAAACGACGATGTACTCTCATTGATTTCATGTCCAAGGTGTTGTGGTAGGTTTATTACCTAGAAATCGTGTGAAATACACTTGACAGTGTACTTTAGCAACTAGTCACTACTATCAGCTGACACTGGGTACCCTTTTCTTCCCGATAGAAGCTGTACTTCGCCCGGAAAAAATTATAGAACACGATGTACTCTTATCGATTTCATGTCCAGGGTGTTGTGGTGAGCTTATCACCTAGAAATCGGGCAAAATGGACTTGACAGTGTACTTTGACAGCTAGTGACTACTGTTAGCTGTCATTTGGTACCCTTTTGGTGGCGATAGAAGCTGTACTTCGCCCGGAAAAAATTATAGACGACGATGTACTCTCAACGATTTCATGTCCAGGGTGTTGTGGTAGGTTTATCACCTAGAAATCGGGTGAAATGAACTTGACAGTGTACTTTGGCAGCTAGTCAATACTGTGAGCTGTCATCTGGTACACTTTTGATGCCAATCGAAGCTGTACTTTGCCCGGAAAAAATTATAAACGACGAAGTACTCTCATAGATTTCATGTCCAAGGTGTTGTGGTAGGTTTATTACCTAGTAATCGTGTTAAATACACTTAGCAGTGTACTTTCACAACTAGTCACTACTGTCAGCTGTCATTATGTACCCTTTTATTACCGATAGAAGATGTACTTCGCCCGGAAAAAATTATGGAACACGATGTACTCTTATCGATTTCATGTCCAGGGTGTTGTGGTGAGTTTATCACCTAGAAATCGGGCGAAATGGACTTGACAGTGTACTTTGGAAGCTAGTAACTACTGTCAGCTGTCATTTGGTACCCTTTTGGTGCCGATAGAAGCTGTACTACGCCCGGAAAAAATTATAGACGACGATGTATTCTCATCGATTTCATGTCCAGGGTGTTGTGGTGAGTGTATCACCTAGAAATCGGGCGTAATGGACTTGACAGTGTACTTTGACAGCTAGTGACTACTGTCAGCTGTCCATTGGTACCCTTTTGGTGCCGATAGAAGCTGTACTTCGCCCGGAAAAAATTATAGACGACGATGTACTCTCAACGATTTCATGTCCAGGGTGTTGTGGTAGGTTTATCACCTAGAAATCGGGTGAAATGAACTTCACAGTGTACTTTGACAGCTGGTCACAACTATCAGCTGTCATTTGATTAACTTTTGTTGCCGATCGGAGCTGTACTTCGCCCGGAAAAAATTATAGAACACGATGTACTCTCATCGATTTCATGTCCAGGGTGTTGTGGTGAGTTTATCACCTAGAAATCGGGCGTAATGGACTTGACAGTGTACTTTGACAGCTAGCCATTACTGTCAGCTGTCATCTGGTACACTTTTGATGCCAATCGAAGCTGAACTTTGCCCGGAAAAAATTATAAACGACGATGTACTCTCATTGATTTCATGTCCAAGGTGTTGTGGTAGGTTTATTACCTAGAAATCGTGTGAAATACACTTAACAGTGTACTTTGACAACTAGTCACTACTGTCAGCTGTCATTTGGTACATTTTTATTGCCGATAGAAGCTGTACTTCGCCCGAAAAAAATTATAGAACACGATGTACTCTTATCGATTTCATGTCCAGGGTGTTGTGGTGAGTTTATCACCTAGAAATCGGGCGAAATGGACTTGACAGTGTACTTTAGAAGCTAGTGACTACTATCAGCTGTCATTTGGTACCCTTTTGGTGGCGATAGAAGTTGTACTTCGCCCGGAAAAAATTATAGACGACGATGTATTCTCATCGATTTCATGTCCAGGGTGTTGTGGTAAGTTTATCACCTAGAAATCGGGCGTAATGGACTTGACAGTGTACTTTGACAGCTACTGACTACTGTCAGCTGTCATTTGGTACCCTTTTGGTGCCGATAGAAGCTGTACTTCGCCCGGAAAAATTTATAGACGACGATGTACTCTCATCGATTTCATGTCCAGGGTGTTGTGGTAGGTTTATCACCTAGAAATCGGGTGAAATGAACTTGACAGTGTACTTTGACAGCTGGTCACAACTATCAGCTGTCATTTGATTAACTTTTGATGCCGATCGAAGCTGTACTTCGCCCGAAAAAAATTATAGAAAACGATGTACTCTCATCGATTCCATGTCCAGGGTGTTGTGGTGAGTTTATCACCTAGAAATCTGGCGAAATGGACTTGACAGTGTACTTTGACAGCTAGTGACTACTGTCAGCTGTCATTTGGTACCCTTTTGGTGCCGATAAAAGCTGTACTTCGCCCGGAAAAAATTAAAGACGACGATGTACTCTCATCGATTTCATGTCCAGTGTGTTGTGGTGAGTTTATCACCTAGAAATCGGGCGTAATGGACTTGACAGTGTACTTTGACAGCTAGCCATCACTGTCAGCTGTCATCTGGTACACTTTTGATGCCAATCGAAGCTGTACTTCGCCCGGAAAAAATTATAGACGACGATGTATTCTCATCGATTTCATGTCCAGGGTGTTGTGGTAGGTTTATCGCCTAAAAATCGGGTGAAATGAACTTGACAGTGTACTTTGACAGCTGGTCACAACTGTCAGCTGTCATTTGATGATTTTTTGATGCCGATCGGAGCTGTACTTCACCCGGAAAAAATTATAGAACACGATGTACTCTCACCGATTTCATGTCCAGGGTGTTGTGGTGAGTTTATCACCTAGAAATCGGGCGTAATGGACTTGACAGTGTACTTTGACAGCTAGCCATTACTGTCAGCTGTCATCTGGTACACTTTTGATGCCGATCGGAGCTGTACTTCGCCCGGAAAAAATTATAGAACACGATGTACTCTCATCGATTTCATGTCCAGGGTGTTGTGGTGAGTTTATCACCTAGAAATCGGGCGAAATGGACTTGACAGTGTACTTTGACAGCTGGTCACGACTATCAGCTGTCATTTGATTAACTTTTGATGCCGATCAGAGCTTTTCTTCGCCCGGAAAAAATTATAGAACACGATGTACTCTCATCGATTTCATGTCCAGGGTGTTGTGGTGAGTTTATCACCTAGAAATCGGGCGAAATGGACTTCACAGTGTACTTTGAAAGCTAGTGACTAATGTCAGCTATCATTTGCTACCCTTTTGGTGCCGATAGAAGCTGTACTTGGCCCGGAAAAAATTATAGAACACGATGTACTCTCATCGATTTCATGTCCAGGGTGTTGTGGTGAGTTTATCACCTAGAAATTGGGCGTAATGGACTTGACAGTGTACTTTGGCAGCTAGCCATTACTGTCAGCTGTCATCTGGTACACTTTTGATGCCAATCGAAGCTGTACTTTGCCCGGAAAAAATTATAAACGACGATGTACTCTCATCGATTTCATGTCCAGGGTGTTGTGGTGAGTTTATCACCTAGAAATCGTGCGGAATGGACTTGACAGTGTACTTTGGCAGCTGGTCACAACTGTCAGCTGTCACTTGGTACCCTTTTATTGCCGATAGAAGCTTTACTACGCCCGGAAAAAATTATAGAACACGATGTACTCTTATCGATTTCATGTCCAGGGTGTTTTGGTGAGTTTATCACCTAGAAATCGGGCGAAATGGACTTGACAGTGTACTTTGAAAGCTAGTGAATATTGACAGCTGTCATTTGGTATACTTTTGGTTTCCGATAGAAGCTGTACTTTGCCCGGAAAAAATTATAGACGACGATGTATTCTCATCGATTTCATGTCCAGGGTGTTGTGGTGAGGTTATCACCTAGAAATCGGTTGAAATGGACTTGACAGTGTACTTTGACAGCTAGTGACTACTGTCAGCTCTCATTTAGTACCCTTTTGGTGCCGATAGAAGCTGTACTTCGCCCGGAAAAAATTATAGACGACGATGTACTCTCATCGATTTCATGTCCAGGGTGTTGTGGTAGGTTTATCACCTAGAAATCGGGTGAAATGAACTTGACAGTGTACTTTGACAGCTAGCCATTACTGTCAGCTGTCATATGGTACCCTTTTGGTGCCGATAGAAGCTGTACTTCGCCCGGAAAAATTATAGACGACGATGTACTCTCATCGATTTCATGTCCAGGGTGTTGTGTTAGGTTTATCACCTAGAAATCGGGTGAAATGAACTTGACAGTGTACTTTCACAACTGGTCACAACTGTCAGCTGTCATTTGGTTAACTTTTGATGCCAATCGGAGCTGTACTTCGCCCGGAAAAAATTATAGAACACGATGTACTCTCATCGATTTCATGTCCAGGGTGTTGTGGTGAGTTTATCACCTAGAAATCGGGCGTATTGGACTTGACAGTGTACTTTGACAGCTAGTAATTACTGTCAGCTGTCATCTGGTACACTTTTTATGCCAATCGAAGCTGTACTTTGCCCGGAAAAAATTATAAACGACGATGTACTCTCATCGATTTCATGTCCAGGGTGTTGTGGTAGGTTTATCACCTAGAAATCGGGTGAAATGAACTTGACAGTGTACTTTGGCAGCTTGTCACAACTGTCAGCTGTCATTTGATTAATTTTTGATGCCGATCGGAGCTGTACTTCGCCCGGAAAAAATTGTAGAACACGATGTACTCTCATCGATTTCATGTCCAGGGTGTTGTGGTGAGTTTATCACCTAGAAATCGGGCGTAATGGACTTGACAGTGTACTTTGACAGCTAGCCATTATTGTCAGCTGTCATTTGGTACACTTTTGATGCCATTCGAAGCTGTACTTCGCCCGGAAAAAATTATAGACGACGATGTATTCTCATCGATTTCATGTCCAGGGTGTTGTGGTAAGTTTATCACCTAGAAATCGGGCGAAATGGACTTGACAGTGTACTTTGACAGCTAGCCATCTCTGTCAGCAGTGATTTGGTTAACTTTTGATGCCAATCGGAGCTGTACTTCGCCCGGAAAAAATTATAGAACACGATGTACTCTCATCGATTTCATGTTCAGGGTGTTGTGGTGAGTTTATCACCTAGAAATCGGGCGAAATGGACTTGACAGTGTACTTTGACAGCTAGTGACTACTGTCAGCTGTCATTTGGTACCCTTTTGGTGCCGATAGAAGCTGTACTACGCCCGGAAAAAATTATAGACGACGATGTATTCTCATCGATTTCATGTCCAGGGTGTTGTGGTAAGTTTATCACCTAGAAAACGGGCGTAATGGACTTGACAGTGTACTTTGACAGCTAGTCATTACTGTCAGCTGTCATCTGGTACACTTTTAATGCCAATCGAAGCTGTACTTTGCCTGGAAAAAATTATAAACGACGATGTACTCTCATCGATTTCATGCCCAGGGTGTTGTGGTAGGTTTATCACCTAGAAATCGGGTGAAATGAACTTGACAGTGTACTTTGACAGCTGGCCACAACTGTCAGCTGTCATTTGATTAACTTTTGATGCCGATCGGAGCTGTACTTCGCCCGGAAAAAATTATAGAACACGATGTACTCTCATCGATTTCATGTCCAGGGTGTTGTGGTGAGTTTATCACCTAGAAATCGGGCAAAATGGACTTGACAGTGTACTTTAACAGCTAGTCATTACTGTCAGCTGTCATTTGGTACACTTTTGATGCCAATCGAAGCTGTACTTTGCCTGGAAAAAATTATAAACGACGATGTACTCTCATCGATTTCATGTCCAGGGTGTTGTGGTAGGTTTATCACCTAGAAATCGGGTGAAATGAACTTGACAATGTACTTTGGCAGCTGGTCACAACTGTCAGCTGTCATTTGATCAACTTTTGTTGCCGATCCTAGCTGTACTTCGCCCGGGAAAAATTATAGAACACGATGTACTCTCATCGATTTCATGTCCAGGGTGTTGTGGTGAGTTTATCACCTAGAAATCGGGCGTAATGGACTTGACAGTGTACTTTGGCAGCTAGCCATTACTGTCAGCTGTCATTTGGTAAACTTTTGATGCCAATCGAAGCTGCACTTCGCCCGGAAAAAATTATAAACGACGATGTACTCTCATTGATTTCATGTCCAAGGTGTTGTGGTAGGTTTATTACCTAGAAATCGTGTGAAATACACTTGACAGTGTACTTTTACAACTAGTCACTACTATCAGCTGACACTTGGTACCCTTTTCTTGCCGATAGAAGCTGTACTTCGCCCGGAAAAAATTATAGACGACGATGTATTCTCATCGATTTCATGTCCAGGGTGTTGTGGTAGGTTTATCACCTAGAAATCGGGTGAAATGAACTTGACAGTGTACTTTGACAGCTGGCCACAACTGTCAGCTGTCATTTGATTAACTTTTGATGCCGATCGGAGCTGTACTTCGCCCGGAAAAAATTATAGAACACGATGTACTCTCATCGATTTCATGTCCAGGGTGTTGTGGTGAGTTTATCACCTAGAAATCGGGCAAAATGGACTTGACAGTGTACTTTGGCAGCTAGTGACTACTGTCAGCTGTCATTTGGTACCCTCTTGGTGCCGACAGAAGCTGTACTTCGCCCGGAAAAAATTATAGACCACGATGTACTCTCATCGATTTCATGTCCAGGGTGTTGTGGTGAGTTTATCACCTAGAAATCGGGCGTAATTGACTTGACAGTGTACTTTGACAGCTAGCCATTACTGTCAGCTGTCATCTGGTACACTTTTAATGCCAATCGACGCTGTACTTTGCCCGGAAAAAATTATAAACGACGATGTACTCTCATCGATTTCATGTCCAGGGTGTTGTGGTAGGTTTATCACCTAGAAATCGGGTGAAATGAACTTGACAGTGTACTTTGACAGCTGGCCACAACTGTCAGCTGTCATTTGATTAACTTTTGATGCCGATCGGAGCTGTACTTCGCCCGGAAAAAATTATAGAACACGATGTACTCTCATCGATTTCATGTCGAGGGTGTTGTGGTGAGTTTATCACCTAGAAATCGGGCAAAATGGACTTGACAGTGTACTTTGGCAGCTAGTGACTACTGTCAGCTGTCATTTGGTACCCTCTTGGTGCCGATAGAAGCTGTACTTCGCCCAGAAAAAATTATAGACCACGATGTATTCTCATCGATTTCATGTCCAGGGTGTTGTGGTAAGTTTATCACCTAGAAATCGGGCGTAATGGACTTGACAGTGTACTTTGACAGCTAGCCATTACTGTCAGCTGTCATCTGGTACACTTTTAATGCCAATCGAAGCTGTACTTTGCCCAGAAAAAATTATAAACGACGATGTACTCTCATCGATTTCATGTCCAGGGTGTTGTGGTAGGTTTATCACCTAGAAATTGGGTGAAATGAACTTGACAGTGTACTTTGACAGCTGGCCACAACTGTCAGCTGTCATTTGATTAACTTTTGATGCCGATCGGAGCTGTACTTCGCCCGGAAAAAATTATAGAACACGATGTACTCTCATCGATTTCATGTCCAGGGTGTTGTGGTGAGTTTATCACCTAGAAATCGGGCAAAATGGACTTGACAGTGTACTTTGGCAGCTAGTGACTACTGTCAGCTGTCATTTGATACCCTCTTGGTGCCAATCGAAGCTGTACTTCGCCCGGAAAAAATTATAGACGACGATGTACTCTCATCGATTTCATGTCCAGGGTGTTGTGGTAGGTTTATCACCTAGAAATCGGGTGAAATGAACTTGACAGTGTACTTTGACAGCTATTTATTACTGTCAGCTGTCATCTGGTACACTTTGGATGCCAATCGAAGCTGTACTTTGCCCGGAAAAAATTATAAACGACGATGTACTCTCATCGATTTCATGTCCAGGGTGTTGTGGTAGGTTTATCACCTAGAAATCGGGTGAAATGAACTTGACAGTGTACTTTGACAGCTGGCCACAACTGTCAGCTGTCATTTGATTAACTTTTGATGCCGATCGGAGCTGTACTTCGCCCGGAAAAAATTATAGAACACGATGTACTCTCATCGATTTCATGTCGAGGGTGTTGTGGTGAGTTTATCACCTAGAAATCGGGCAAAATGGACTTGACAGTGTACTTTGGCAGCTAGTGACTACTGTCAGCTGTCATTTGGTACCCTCTTGGTGCCGATAGAAGCTGTACTTCGCCCAGAAAAAATTATAGACCACGATGTATTCTCATCGATTTCATGTCCAGGGTGTTGTGGTAAGTTTATCACCTAGAAATCGGGCGTAATGGACTTGACAGTGTACTTTGACAGCTAGCCATTACTGTCAGCTGTCATCTGGTACACTTTTAATGCCAATCGAAGCTGTACTTTGCCCAGAAAAAATTATAAACGACGATGTACTCTCATCGATTTCATGTCCAGGGTGTTGTGGTAGGTTTATCACCTAGAAATTGGGTGAAATGAACTTGACAGTGTACTTTGACAGCTGGCCACAACTGTCAGCTGTCATTTGATTAACTTTTGATGCCGATCGGAGCTGTACTTCGCCCGGAAAAAATTATAGAACACGATGTACTCTCATCGATTTCATGTCCAGGGTGTTGTGGTGAGTTTATCACCTAGAAATCGGGCAAAATGGACTTGACAGTGTACTTTGGCAGCTAGTGACTACTGTCAGCTGTCATTTGATACCCTCTTGGTGCCAATAGAAGCTGTACTTCGCCCGGAAAAAATTATAGACGACGATGTACTCTCATCGATTTCATGTCCAGGGTGTTGTGGTAGGTTTATCACCTAGAAATCGGGTGAAATGAACTTGACAGTGTACTTTGACAGCTATTTATTACTGTCAGCTGTCATCTGGTACACTTTGGATGCCAATCGAAGCTGTACTTTGCCCGGAAAAAATTATAAACGACGATGTACTCTCATAGATTTCATGTCCAAGGTGTTGTGGTAGGTTTATTACCTAGAAATCGTGTGAAATACACTTAACAGTGTACTTTGACAACTAGTCACTACTGTCAGCTGTCATTATGTTTCCTTTTATTGCCGATAGAAGATGTACTTCGCCCGGAAAAAATTATGGAACACGATGTACTCTTATCGATTTCATGTCCAGGGTGTTGTGGTGAGTTTATCACCTAGAAATCGGGCGAAATGGACTTGACAGTGTACTTTGAAAGCTAGTAACTACTGTCAGCTGTCATATGGTACCCTTTTGGTGCCGATAGAAGCTGTACTCCGCCCGGAAAAAATTATAGACGACGATGTATTCTCATCGATTTCATGTCCAGGGTGTTGTGGTGAGTTTATCACCTATAAATCGGGCGAAATGGACTTGACAGTGTACTTTGACAGCTAGTGACTTTTGTCAGCTGTCCATTGGAACCCTTTTGGTGCCGATAGAAGCTGTACTTCGCCCGGAAAAAATTATAGACGACGATGTACTCTCAACGATTTCATGTCCAGGGTGTTGTGGTAGGTTTATCACCTAGAAATCGGGTGAAATGAACTTCACAGTGTACTTTGACAGCTGGTCACAACTATCAGCTGTCATTTGATTAACTTTTGATGCCGATCGGAGCTGTACTTCGCCCGGAAAAAATTATAAACGACGATGTACTCTCATTGATTTCATGTCCAAGGTGTTGTGGTAGGTTTATTACCTAGAAATCGTGTGAAATACACTTGAGAGTGTACTTTGAACACTAGTCACTACTGTCAGCTGTCATTTGATTAACTTTTGATGCCGATCGGAGCTGTACTTTGCCCGGAAAAAAATATAGAACACGATGTTCTCTCATCGATTTCATGTCCAGGGTGTTGTGGTGAGTTTATCACCTAGAAATCGGGCGAAATAGACTTGACAGTGTACTTCCACAGCTAGTGACTACTGTCAGCTGTCATTTGGTACCCTTTTGGTGCCGATAAAAGCTGTACTTCGCCCGGAAAAAATTATGGAACACGATGTACTCTTATCGATTTCATGTCCAGGGTGTTGTGGTGAGTTTATCACCTAAAAATCGGGCGAAATGGACTTGACAGTGTACTTTGGAAGCTAGTAACTACTGTCAGCTGTCATCTGGTACACTTTTGATGCCAATCAAAGCTGTACTTTGCCTGGAAAAAATTATAAACGACGATGTACTCTCATCGATTTCATGTCCAGGGTGTTGTGGTAGGTTTATCACCTAGAAATCGGGTGAAATGAACTTGACAGTGTACTTTGGCAGCTGGTCACAACTGTCAGCTGTCATTTGATAAACTTTGGTTGCCGATCGGAGCTGTACTTCGCCCGGGAAAAATTAAAGAACACGATGTACTCTCATCGATTTCATGTCCAGGGTGTTGTGGTGAGTTTATCACCTAGAAATCGGGCGAAATGGACTTGACAGTATACTTTGGCAGCTAGTGACTACTGTCAGCTGTCATTTGGTACACTTTTGGTGCCGATAGAAGCTGTACTTCGCCCGGAAAAAATTATAGACGACGATGTATTCTCATCGATTTCATGTCCAGGGTGTTGTGGTAAGTTTATCACCTAGAAATCGGGCGTATTGGACTTGACAGTGTACTTTGACAGCTAGTGACTACTGTCAGCTGTCATTTAGTATCCTTTTGGTGCCGATAGAAGCTGTACTTCGCCCGGAAAAAATTATAGACGACGATGTACTCTCATCGATTTCATGTCCAGGGTGTTGTGGTAGGTTTATTACCTAGAAATCGGGCGTAATGGACTTGACAGTGTACTTTGACAGCTAGCCATTACTGTCAGCTGTCATCTGGTATACTTTTGATGCCAATCAAAGCTGTACTTTGCCCGGAAAAAATTATAAACGACGATGTATTCTCATCGATTTCATGTCCAGGGTGTTGTGGTAGGTTTATCACCTAGAAATCGGGTGAAATGAACTTGACAGTGTACTTTGGCAGCTGGTCACACCTGTCGGCTGTCATTTGATTAATTTTTGATGCCGATCGGAGCTATACTTCGCCCGGAAAAAATTGTAGAACACGATGTACTCTCATCGATTTCATGTCCAGGGTGTTGTGGTGAGTTTATCACCTAGAAATCGGGCGTAATGGACTTGACAGTGTACTTTGACAGCTAGCCATTATTGTCAGCTGTCATCTGGTACACTTTTGATGCCAATCGAAGCTGTACTTCGCCCGGAAAAAATTATAGACGACGATGTATTCTCATCGATTTCATGTCCAGGGTGTTGTGGTAAGTTTATCACCTAGAAATCGGGCGTAATGGACTTGACAGTGTACTTTGACAGCTAGCCATTACTGTCAGCTGTCATCTGGTACACTTTTGATGCCAATCGGAGCTGTTCTTCGCCCGGAAAAAATTATAGAACACGATGTACTCTCATCGATTTCATGTCCAGGGTGTTGTGGTGAGTTTATCACCTAGAAATCGGGCGAAATGGACTTGACAGTGTACTTTGACAGCTAGTGACTACTTTCAGCTGTCATTTGGTACCCTTTTGGTGCCGATAGAAGCTGCACTTCGCCCAGAAAAAATTATAGACGACGATGTATTCTCATCGATTTCATGTCCAGGGTGTTGTGGTAAGTTTATCACCTAGAAATCGGGCGTAATGGACTTGACAGTGTACTTTGACAGCTAGCCATTAATGTCAGCTGTCATTTGGTACACTTTTGATGCCAATGGAAGCTGTACTTTGCCCGGAAAAAATTATAAACGACGATGTACTCTCATCGATTTCATGTCCAAGGTGTTGTGGTAGGTTTATCACCTAGAAATCGGGTGAAATGAACTTGACAGTGTACTTTGACAGCTGGTCACAACTGTCAGCTGTCATGTGATTAACTTTTGATGCCGATCGGAGCTGTACTTCGCCCGGAAAAAATTATAGAACACGATGTACTCTTATCGATTTCATGTCCAGGGTGTTGTGGTGAGTTTATCACCTAGAAATCGGGCGAAATGGACTTGACAGTGTACTTTGAAAGCTAGTGACTACTGTCAGCTGTCATTTGGTCTCCACTTGGTGCCGATAGAAGCTGTACTTCGCCCGGAAAAAATTATAGACCACGATGTACTCTCATCGATTTCATGTCCAGGGTGTTGTGGTGAGTTTATCACCTAGAAATCGGGCGTAATTGACTTGACAGTGTACTTTGACAGCTAGTCATCACTGTCAGCTGTTATCTGGTACACTTTTGATGCCAATCGAAGCTGTACTTTGCCTGGAAAAAATTATAAACGACGATGTACTCTCATCGATTTCATGTCCAGGGTGTTGTGGTAGGTTTATCACCTAGAAATCGGGTGAAATGAACTTGACAGTGTACTTTGGCAGCTGGTCACAACTGTCAGCTGTCATTTGATTAACTTTTGTTGCCGATCGGAGCTGTACTTCGCCCGGGAAAAATTAAAGAACACGATGTACTCTCATCGATTTCATGTCCAGGGTGTTGTGGTGAGTTTATCACCTAGAAATCGGGCGTAATGGACTTGACAGTGTACTTTGGCAGCTAGCCATTACTGTCAGCTGTCATTTGGTAAACTTTTGATGCCAATCGAAGCTGTACTTCGCCCGGAAAAAATTATAAACGACGATGTACTCTCATTGATTTCATGTCCAAGGTGTCGTGGTAGGTTTATTACCTAGAAATCGTGTGAAATACACTTGACAGTATACTTTTACAACTAGTCACTACTATCAGCTGACACTTGGTACCCTTTTCTTGCCGATAGAAGCTGTACTTCGCCCGGAAAAAATTATAGAACACAATGTACTCTTATCGATTTCATGTCCAGGGTGTTGTGGTGAGTTTATCACCTAGAAATCGGGAAAAATGGACTTGACAGTGTACTTTGGAAGCTAGTGACTACTGTCAGCTGTCATTTGGTACCCTTTTGGTGCCGATAGAAGCTGTACTTTGCCCGGAAAAAATTATAGACGACGATGTACTCTCATCGATTTCATGTCCAGGGTGTTGTGGTAGGTTTATCACCTAGAAATCGGGTGAAATGAACTTGACAGTGTACTTTGGCAGCTAGTCATTACTGTCAGCTGTCATCTGGTACACTTTTGATGCCAATCGAAGCTGTACTTTGCCCGGAAAAAAGTATAAACGACGATGTACTCTCATAGATTTCATGTCCAAGGTGTTGTGGTAGGTTTATTACCTAGAAATCGTGTGAAATACACTTAACAGTGTACTTTGACAACTAGTCACTACTGTCAGCTGTCATTATGTACCCTTTTATTGCCGATAGAAGATGTACTTCGCCCGGAAAAAATTATGGAACACGATGTACTCTTATCGATTTCATGTCCAGGGTGTTGTGGTGAGTTTATCACCTAGAAATCGGGCGAAATGGACTTGACAGTGTACTTTGACAGCTAGTGACTACTGTCAGCTGTCCATTGATACCCTTTGAGTGCCGATAGAAGCTGTACTTCGCCCGGAAAAAATTATAGACGACGATGTACTCTCAACGATTTCATGTGCAGGGAGTTGTGGTAGGTTTATCACCTAGAAATCGGGTGAAATGAACTTCACAGTGTACTTTGACAGCTGGTCACAACTATCAGCTGTCATTTGATTAACTTTTGATGCCGATCGGAGCTGTATTTCACCCGGAAAAAATTATAGAACACGATGTACTCTCATCGATTTCATGTCCAGGGTGTTGTGGTAAGTTTATCACCTAGAAATCGGGCGAAATGGACTTGACAGTGTACTTTGACAGCTAGCCATTACTGTCAGCTGTCATCTGGTACACTTTTGATGCCAATCGGAGCTGTTCTTCGCCCGGAAAAAATTATAGAACACGATGTACTCTCATCGATTTCATGTCCAGGGTGTTGTGGTGAGTTTATCACCTAGAAATCGGGCAAAATGGACTTGACAGTGTACTTTGGAAGCTAGTGACTACTGTCAGCTGTCATTTGGTACCCTTTTGGTGCCGATAGAAGCTGTACTTTGCCCGGAAAAAATTATAGACGACGATGTACTCTCATCGATTTCATGTCCAGGGTGTTGTGGTAGGTTTATCACCTAGAAATCGGGTGAAATGAACTTGACAGTGTACTTTGGCAGCTAGTCATTACTGTCAGCTGTCATCTGGTACACTTTTGATGCCAATCGAAGCTGTACTTCGCCCGGAAAAAATTATAGACGACGATGTATTCTCATCGATTTCATGTCCAGGGTGTTGTGGTAAGTTTATCACCTAGAAATCGGGCGAAATGGACTTGACAGTGTACTTTGACAGCTAGCCATTACTGTCAGCTGTCATCTGGTACACTTTTGATGCCAATCGGAGCTGTTCTTCGCCCGGAAAAAATTATAGAACACGATGTACTCTCATCGATTTCATGTCCAGGGTGTTGTGGTGAGTTTATCACCTAGAAATCGGGCGAAATGGACTTGACAGTGTACTTTGGCAGCTAGTGACTACTTTCAGCTGTCATTTGGTACCCTTTTGGTGCCGATAGAAGCTGTACTTCGCCCAGAAAAAATTATAGACGACGATGTATTCTCATCGATTTCATGTCCAGGGTGTTGTGGTAAGTTTATCACCTAGAAATCGGGCGTAATGGACTTGACAGTGTACTTTGACAGCTAGCCATTAATGTCAGCTGTCATTTGGTACACTTTTGATGCCAATGGAAGCTGTACTTTGCCCGGAAAAAATTATAAACGACGATGTACTCTCATCGATTTCATGTCCAAGGTGTTGTGGTAGGTTTATCACCTAGAAATCGGGTGAAATGAACTTGACAGTGTACTTTGACAGCTGGTCACAACTGTCAGCTGTCATTTGATTAACTTTTGATGCCGATCGGAGCTGTACTTCGCCCGGAAAAAATTATAGAACACGATGTACTCTCATCGATTTCATGTCCAGGGTGTTGTGGTGAGTTTATCACCTAGAAATCGGGCGAAATGGACTTGACAGTGTACTTTGAAAGCTAGTGACTACTGTCAGCTGTCATTTGGTACCCACTTGGTGCCGATAGAAGCTGTACTTCGCCCGGAAAAAATTATAGACCACGATGTACTCTCATCGATATCATGTCCAGGGTGTTGTGGTGAGTTTATCACCTAGAAATCGGGCGTAATTGACTTGACAGTGTACTTTGACAGCTAGTCATCACTGTCAGCTGTTATCTGGTACACTTTTGATGCCAATCGAAGCTGTACTTTGCCTGGAAAAAATTATAAACGACGATGTACTCTCATCGATTTCATGTCCAGGGTGTTGTGGTAGGTTTATCACCTAGAAATCGGGTGAAATGAACTTGACAGTGTACTTTGGCAGCTGGTCACAACTGTCAGCTGTCATTTGATTAACTTTTGTTGCCGATCGGAGCTGTACTTCGCCCGGGAAAAATTAAAGAACACGATGTACTCTCATCGATTTCATGTCCAGGGTGTTGTGGTGAGTTTATCACCTAGAAATCGGGCGTAATGGACTTGACAGTGTAATTTGGCAGCTAGCCATTACTGTCAGCTGTCATTTGGTAAACTTTTGATGCCAATCGAAGCTGTACTTCGCCCGGAAAAAATTATAAACGACGATGTACTCTCATTGATTTCATGTCCAAGGTGTCGTGGTAGGTTTATTACCTAGAAATCGTATGAAATACACTTAACAGTGTACTTTTACAACTAGTCACTACTATCAGCTGACACTTGGTACCCTTTTCTTGCCGATAGAAGCTGTACTTCGCCCAGAAAAAATTATAGAACACAATGTACTCTTATCGATTTCATGTCCAGGGTGTTGTGGTGAGTTTATCACCTAGAAATCGGGCAAAATGGACTTGACAATGTACTTTGACAGCTAGTGACTACTGTCAGCTGTCATTTGGTACTCTTTTGGTGCCGATAGAAGCTGTACTTTGCCCGGAAAAAATTATAGACGTCGATGTACTCTCATCGATTTCATGTCCAGGGTGTTGTGGTAGGTTTATCACCTAGAAATCGGGTGAAATGAACTTGACAGTGTACTTTGGCAGCTAGTCATTACTGTCAGCTGTCATCTGGTACACTTTTGATGCCAATCGAAGCTGTACTTTTCCCGGAAAAAAGTATAAACGACGATGTACTCTCATAGATTTCATGTCCAAGGTGTTGTGGTAGGTTTATTACCTAGAAATCGTGTGAAATACACTTAACAGTGTACTTTGACAACTAGTCACTACTGTCAGATGTCATTATGTACCCTTTTATTGCCGATAGAAGATGTACTTCGCCCGGAAAAAATTATGGAACACGATGTACTCTTATCGATTTCATGTCCAGGGTGTTGTGGTCAGTTTATCACCTAGAAATCGGGCGAAATGGACTTGACAGTGTACTTTGACAGCTAGTGACTACTGTCAGCTGTCCATTGATACCCTTTGAGTGCCGATAGAAGCTGTACTTCGCCCGGAAAAAATTATAGACGACGATGTACTCTCAACGATTTCATGTGCAGGGAGTTGTGGTAGGTTTATCACCTAGAAATCGGGTGAAATGAACTTCACAGTGTACTTTGACAGCTGGTCACAACTATCAGCTGTCATTTGATTAACTTTTGATGCCGATCGGAGCTGTATTTCACCCGGAAAAAATTATAGAACACGATGTACTCTCATCGATTTCATGTCCAGGGTGTTGTGGTGAGTTTATCACCTAGAAATCGGGCGTAATGGACTTGACAGTGTACTTTGACAGCTAGTCATTACTGTCAGCTGTTATCTGGTACACTTTTGATGCCAATCGAAGCTGTACTTTGCCTGGAAAAAATTATAAACGACGATGTACTCTCATCGATTTCATGTCCAGGGTGTTGTGGTAGGTTTATCACCTAGAAATCGGGTGAAATGAACTTGACAGTGTACTTTGGCAGCTGGTCACAACTGTCAGCTGTCATGTGATTAACTTTTGTTGCCGATCGGAGCTGTACTTCGCCCGGGAAAAATTAAAGAACACGATGTACTCTCATCGATTTCATGTCCAGGGTGTTGTGGTGAGTTTATCACCTAGAAATCGGGCGTAATGGACTTGACAGTGTACTTTGGCAGCTAGCCATTACTGTCAGCTGTCATTTGGTAAACTTTTTATGCCAATCGAAGCTGTACTTCGCCCGGAAAAAATTATAAACGACGATGTACTCTCATAGATTTCATGTCCAAGGTGTTGTGGTAGGTTTATTACCTAGAAATCGTGTGAAATACACTTAACAGTGTACTTTGGCAACTAATTACTACTGTCAGCTGTCATTATGTACCCTTTTATTGCCGATAGAAGATGTACTTCGCCGGGAAAAAATTATGGAACACGATGTACTCTTATCGATTTCATGTCCAGGGTGTTGTGGTCAGTTTATCACCTAGAAATCGGGCGAAATGGACTTGACAGTGTACTTTGACAGCTAGTGACTACTGTCAGCTGTCCATTGATACCCTTTGAGTGCCGATAGAAGCTGTACTTCGCCCGGAAAAAATTAAAGAACACGATGTACTCTCATCGATTTCATGTCCAGGGTGTTGTGGTAGGTTTATCACCTAGAAATCGGGTGAAATGAACTTTACAGTGTACTTTGACAGCTGGTCACAACTGTCAGCTGTCATTTGATTAACTTTTGATGCCGATCGGAGCTGTACTTCGCCCGGAAAAAATTATAGAACACGATGTACTCTCATCGATTTCATGTCCAGGGTGTTGTGGTGAGTTTATCACCTAGAAATCGGGCGAAATGGACTTGACAGTGTACTTTGAAAGCTAGTGACTACTGTCAGCTGTCATTAGGTACCCACTTGGTGCCGATAGAAGCTGTACTTCGCCCGGAAAAAATTATAGACCACGATGTACTCTCATCGATTTCATGTCCAGGGTGTTGTGGTGAGTTTATCACCTAGAAATCGGGCGTAATTGACTTGACAGTGTACTTTGACAGCTAGTCATTACTGTCAGCTGTTATCTGGTACACTTTTGATGCCAATCGAAGCTGTACTTTGCCTGGAAAAAATTATAAACAACGATGTACTCTCATCGATTTCATGTCCAGGGTGTTGTGGTAGGTTTATCACCTAGAAATCGGGTGAAATGAACTTGACAGTGTACTTTGGCAGCTGGTCACAACTGTCAGCTGTCATTTGATTAACTTTTGTTGCCGATCGGAGCTGTACTTCGCCCGGGAAAAATTAAAGAACACGATGTACTCTCATCGATTTCATGTCCAGGGTGTTGTGGTGAGTATATCACCTAGAAATCGGGCGTAATGGACTTGACAGTGTACTTTGGCAGCTAGCCATTACTGTCAGCTGTCATTTGGTAAACTTTTTATGCCAATCGAAGCTGTACTCCGCCCGGAAAAAATTATAAACGACGATGTACTCTCATTGATTTCATGTCCAAGGTGTCGTGGTAGGTTTATTTCCTAGAAATCGTGTGAAATACACTTGACAGTGTACTTTAACAACTAGTCACTACTATCAGCTGACACTTGGTACCCTTTTCTTGCCGATAGAAGCTGTACTTCGCCCAGAAAAAATTATAGAACACAATGTACTCTTATCGATTTCATGTCCAGGGTGTTGTGGTGAGTTTATCACCTAGAAATCGGGCAAAATGGACTTGACAATGTACTTTGACAGCTAGTGACTACTGTCAGCTGTCATTTGGTAATCTTTTGGTGCCGATAGAAGCTGTACTTTGCCCGGAAAAAATTATAGACGACGATGTACTCTCATCGATTTCATGTCCAGGGTGTTGTGGTAGGTTTATCACCTAGAAATCGGGTGAAATGAACTTGACAGTGTACTTTGACAGCTAGTCATTACTGTCAGCTGTCATCTGGTACACTTTTGATGCCAATCGAAGCTGTACTTTGCCCGGAAAAAATTATAAACGACGATGTACTCTCATAGATTTCATGTCCAAGGTGTTGTGGTAGGTTTATCACCTAGAAATCGGGTGAAATGAACTTGACAGTGTACTTTGACAGCTAGTCATTACTGTCAGCTGTTATCTGGTACACTTTTGATGCCAATCGAAGCTGTACTTTGCCCGGAAAAAATTATAAACGACGATGTACTCTCATAGATTTCATGTCCAAGGTGTTGTGGTAGGTTTATTACCTAGAAATCGTGTGAAATACACTTAACAGTGTACTTTGGCAACTAATTACTACTGTCAGCTGTCATTATGTACCCTTTTATTGCCGATAGAAGATGTACTTCGCCCGGAAAAAATTTTGGAACACGATGTACTCTTATCGATTTCATGTCCAGGGTGTTGTGGTCAGTTTATCACCTAGAAATCGGGCGAAATGGACTTGACAGTGTACTTTGACAGCTAGTGACTACTGTCAGCTGTCCATTGATATCCTTTGAGTGCCGATAGAAGCTGTACTTCGCCCGGAAAAAATTATAGACGACGATGTACTCTCAACGATTTCATGTGCAGGGAGTTGTGGTAGGTTTATCACCTAGAAATCGGGTGAATTGAACTTCACAGTGTACTTTGACAGCTGGTCACAACTATCAGCTGTCATTTGATTAATTTTTGATGCCGATCGGAGCTGTACTTCACCCGGAAAAAATTATAGAACACGATGTACTCTCATCGATTTCATGTCCAGGGTGTTGTGGTGAGTTTATCACCTAGAAATCGGGCGTAATGGACTTGACAGTGTACTTTGACAGCTAGAAATTACTGTCAGCTGTCATATGGTACACTTTTGATGCCAATCGAAGCTGTACTTTGCCCGGAAAAAATTATAAACGACGATGTACTCTCATTGATTTCATGTCCAGGGTGTTGTGGTAGGTTTATCACCTAGAAATCGGGTGAAATGAACTTTACAGTGTACTTTGACAGCTGGTCACAACTGTCAGCTGTCATTTGATTAACTTTTGATGCCGATCGGAGCTGTACTTCGCCCGGAAAAAATTATAGAACACGATGTACTCTCATCGATTTCATGTCCAGGGTGTTGTGGTGAGTTTATCACCTAGAAATCGGGCGAAATGGACTTGACAGTGTACTTTGAAAGCTAGTGACTACTGTCAGCTGTCATTAGGTACCCACTTGGTGCCGATAGAAGCTGTACTTCGCCCGGAAAAAATTATAGACCACGATGTACTCTCATCGATTTCATGTCCAGGGTGTTGTGGTGAGTTTATCACCTAGAAATCGGGCGTAATTGACTTGACAGTGTACTTTGACAGCTAGTCATTACTGTCAGCTGTTATCTGGTACACTTTTGATGCCAATCGAAGCTGTACTTTGCCTGGAAAAAATTATAAACAACGATGTACTCTCATCGATTTCATGTCCAGGGTGTTGTGGTAGGTTTATCACCTAGAAATCGGGTGAAATGAACTTGACAGTGTACTTTGGCAGCTGGTCACAACTGTCAGCTGTCATTTGATTAACTTTTGTTGCCGATCGGAGCTGTACTTCGCCCGGGAAAAATTAAAGAACACGATGTACTCTCATCGATTTCATGTCCAGGGTGTTGTGGTGAGTATATCACCTAGAAATGGGGCGTAATGGACTTGACAGTGTACTTTGGCAGCTAGCCATTACTGTCAGCTGTCATTTGGTAAACTTTTTATGCCAATCGAAGCTGTACTCCGCCCGGAAAAAATTATAAACGACGATGTACTCTCATTGATTTCATGTCCAAGGTGTCGTGGTAGGTTTATTACCTAGAAATCGTGTGAAATACACTTGACAGTGTACTTTAACAACTAGTCACTACTATCAGCTGACACTTGGTACCCTTTTCTTGCCGATAGAAGCTGTACTTCGCCCAGAAAAAATTATAGAACACAATGTACTCTTATCGATTTCATGTCCAGGGTGTTGTGGTGAGTTTATCACCTAGAAATCGGGCAAAATGGACTTGACAATGTACTTTGACAGCTAGTGACTACTGTCAGCTGTCATTTGGTACTCTTTTGGTGCCGATAGAAGCTGTACTTTGCCCGGAAAAAATTATAGACGACGATGTACTCTCATCGATTTCATGTCCAGGGTGTTGTGGTAGGTTTATCACCTAGAAATCGGGTGAAATGAACTTGACAGTGTACTTTGACAGCTAGTCATTACTGTCAGCTGTCATCTGGTACACTTTTGATGCCAATCGAAGCTGTACTTTGCCCGGAAAAAATTATAAACGACGATGTACTCTCATAGATTTCATGTCCAAGGTGTTGTGGTAGGTTTATCACCTAGAAATCGGGTGAAATGAACTTGACAGTGTACTTTGACAGCTAGTCATTACTGTCAGCTGTTATCTGGTACACTTTTGATGCCAATCGAAGCTGTACTTTGCCCGGAAAAAATTATAAACGACGATGTACTCTCATAGATTTCATGTCCAAGGTGTTGTGGTAGGTTTATTACCTAGAAATCGTGTGAAATACACTTAACAGTGTACTTTGGCAACTAATTACTACTGTCAGCTGTCATTATGTACCCTTTTATTGCCGATAGAAGATGTACTTCGCCCGGAAAAAATTATGGAACACGATGTACTCTTATCGATTTCATGTCCAGGGTGTTGTGGTCAGTTTATCACCTAGAAATCGGGCGAAATGGACTTGACAGTGTACTTTGACAGCTAGTGACTACTGTCAGCTGTCCATTGATACCCTTTGAGTGCCGATAGAAGCTGTACTTCGCCCGGAAAAAATTATAGACGACGATGTACTCTCAACGATTTCATGTGCAGGGAGTTGTGGTAGGTTTATCACCTAGAAATCGGGTGAAATGAACTTCACAGTGTACTTTGACAGCTGGTCACAACTATCAGCTGTCATTTGATTAATTTTTGATGCCGATCGGAGCTGTACTTCACCCGGAAAAAATTATAGAACACGATGTACTCTCATCGATTTCATGTCCAGGGTGTTGTGGTGAGTTTATCACCTAGAAATCGGGCGTAATGGACTTGACAGTGTACTTTGACAGCTAGAAATTACTGTCAGCTGTCATATGGTACACTTTTGATGCCAATCGAAGCTGTACTTTGCCCGGAAAAAATTATAAACGACGATGTACTCTCATTGATTTCATGTCCAGGGTGTTGTGGTAGGTTTATCACCTAGAAATCGGGTGAAATGAACTTTACAGTGTACTTTGACAGCTGGTCACAACTGTCAGCTGTCATTTGATTAACTTTTGATGCCGATCGGAGCTGTACTTCGCCCGGAAAAAATTATAGAACACGATGTACTCTCATCGATTTCATGTCCAGGGTGTTGTGGTGAGTTTATCACCTAGAAATCGGGCGAAATGGACTTGACAGTGTACTTTGAAAGCTAGTGACTACTGTCAGCTGTCATGAGGTACCCACTTGGTGCCGATAGAAGCTGTACTTCGCCCGGAAAAAATTATAGACCACGATGTACTCTCATCGATTTCATGTCCAGGGTGTTGTGGTGAGTTTATCACCTAGAAATCGGGCGTAATTGACTTGACAGTGTACTTTGACAGCTAGTCATTACTGTCAGCTGTTATCTGGTACACTTTTGATGCCAATCGAAGCTGTACTTTGCCTGGAAAAAATTATAAACAACGATGTACTCTCATCGATTTCATGTCCAGGGTGTTGTGGTAGGTTTATCACCTAGAAATCGGGTGAAATGAACTTGACAGTGTACTTTGGCAGCTGGTCACAACTGTCAGCTGTCATTTGATTAACTTTTGTTGCCGATCGGAGCTGTACTTCGCCCGGGAAAAATTAAAGAACACGATGTACTCTCATCGATTTCATGTCCAGGGTGTTGTGGTGAGTATATCACCTAGAAATCGGGCGTAATGGACTTGACAGTGTACTTTGGCAGCTAGCCATTACTGTCAGCTGTCATTTGGTAAACTTTTTATGCCAATCGAAGCTGTACTTCGCCCGGAAAAAATTATAAACGACGATGTACTCTCATTGATTTCATGTCCAAGGTGTCGTGGTAGGTTTATTACCTAGAAATCGTGTGAAATACACTTGACAGTGTACTTTAACAACTAGTCACTACTATCAGCTGACACTTGGTACCCTTTTCTTGCCGATAGAAGCTGTACTTCGCCCAGAAAAAATTATAGAACACAATGTACTCTTATCGATTTCATGTCCAGGGTGTTGTGGTGAGTTTATCACCTAGAAATCGGGCAAAATGGACTTGACAATGCACTTTGACAGCTAGTGACTACTGTCAGCTGTCATTCGGTACTCTTTTGGTGCCGATAGAAGCTGTACTTTGCCCGGAAAAAATTATAGACGACGATGTACTCTCATCGATTTCATGTCCAGGGTGTTGTGGTAGGTTTATCACCTAGAAATCGGGTGAAATGAACTTGACAGTGTACTTTGACAGCTAGTCATTACTGTCAGCTGTCATCTGGTACACTTTTGATGCCAATCGAAGCTGTACTTTGCCCGGAAAAAATTATAAACGACGATGTACTCTCATAGATTTCATGTCCAAGGTGTTGTGGTAGGTTTATTACCTAGAAATCGTGTGAAATACACTTAACAGTGTACTTTGACAACTAATTACTACTGTCAGCTGTCATTATGTACCCTTTTATTGCTGATAGAAGATGTACTTCGCCCGGAAAAAATTATGGAACACGATGTACTCTTATCGATTTCATGTCCAGGGTGTTGTGGTGAGTTTATCACCTAGAAATCGGGCGAAATGGACTTGACAGTGTACTTTGGCAGCTAGTGACTACTGTCAGCTGTCCATTGATACCCTTTGAGTGCCAATAGAAGCTGTACTTCGCCCGGAAAAAATTATAGACGACGATGTACTCTCAACGATTTCATGTGCAGGGAGTTGTGGTAGGTTTATCACCTAGAAATCGGGTGAAATGAACTTCATAGTGTACTTTGGCAGCTGGTCACAACTATCAGCTGTCATTTGATTAACTTTTGATGCCGATCGGAGCTGTACTTCACCCGGAAAAAATTATAGAACACGATGTACTCTCATCGATTTCATGTCCAGGGTGTTGTGGTGAGTTTATCACCTAGAAATCGGGCGTAATGGACTTGACAGTGTACTTTGACAGCTAGAAATTACTGTCAGCTGTCATATGGTACACTTTTGATGCCAATCGAAGCTGTACTTTGCCCGGAAAAAATTATAAACGACGATGTACTCTCATTGATTTCATGTCCAGGGTGTTGTGGTAGGTTTATCACCTAGAAATCGGGTGAAATGAACTTTACAGTGTACTTTGACAGCTGGTCACAACTGTCAGCTGTCATTTGATTAACTTTTGATGCCGATCGGAGCTGTACTTCGCCCGGAAAAAATTATAGAACACGATGTACTCTCATCGATTTCATGTCCAGGGTGTTGTGGTGAGTTTATCACCTAGAAATCGGGCGAAATGGACTTGACAGTGTACTTTGAAAGCTAGTGACTACTGTCAGCTGTCATTTGGTACCCACTTGGTGCCGATAGAAGCTGTCCTTCGCCCGGAAAAAATTATAGACCACGATGTACTCTCATCGATTTCATGTCCAGGGTGTTGTGGTGAGTTTATCACCTAGAAATCGGGCGTAATTGACTTGACAGTGTACTTTGACAGCTAGTCATTACTGTCAGCTGTTATTTGGTACACTTTTGATGCCAATCGAAGCTGTACTTTGCCTGGAAAAAATTATAAACAACGATGTACTCTCATCGATTTCATGTCCAGGGTGTTGTGGTAGGTTTATCACCTAGAAATCGGGTGAAATGAACTTGACAGTGTACTTTGGCAGCTGGTCACAACTGTCAGCTGTCATTTGATTAACTTTTGTTGCCGATCGGAGCTGTACTTCGCCCGGGAAAAATTAAAGAACACGATGTACTCTCATCGATTTCATGTCCAGGGTGTTGTGGTGAGTATATCACCTAGAAATCGGGCGTAATGGACTTGACAGTGTACTTTGGCAGCTAGTCATTACTGTCAGCTGTCATTTGGTAAACTTTTGATGCCAATCGAAGCTGTACTTCGCCCGGAAAAAATTATAAACGACGATGTACTCTCATTGATTTCATGTCCAAGGTGTCGTGGTAGGTTTATTACCTAGAAATAGTGTGAAATACACTTGACAGTGTACTTTTACAACTAGTCACTACTATCAGCTGACACTTGGTACCCTTTTCTTGCCGATAGAAGCTGTACTTCGCCCGGAAAAAATTATAGAACACAATGTACTCTTATCGATTTCATGTCCAGGGTGTTGTGGTGAGTTTATCACCTAGAAATCGGGCAAAATGGACTTGACAGTGTACTTTGGAAGCTAGTGACTACTGTCAGCTGTCATTTGGTACCCTTTTGGTGCCGATAAAAGCTGTACTTTGCCCGGAAAAAATTATAGACGACGATGTACTCTCATCGATTTCATGTCCAGGGTGTTGTGGTAGGTTTATCACCTAGAAATCGGGTGAAATGAACTTGACAGTGTACTTTGGCAGCTAGTCATTACTGTCAGCTGTCATCTGGTACACTTTTGATGCCAATCGAAGCTGTACTTTGCCCGGAAAAAATTATAAACGACGATGTACTCTCATAGATTTCATGTCCAAGGTGTTGTGGTAGGTTTATTACCTAGAAATCGTGTGAAATACACTTAACAGTGTACTTTGACAACTAATTACTACTGTCAGCTGTCATTATGTACCCTTTTATTGCTGATAGAAGATGTACTTCGCCCGGAAAAAATTATGGAACACGATGTACTCTTATCGATTTCATGTCCAGGGTGTTGTGGTGAGTTTATCACCTAGAAATCGGGCGAAATGGACTTGACAGTGTACTTTGGCAGCTAGTGACTACTGTCAGCTGTCCATTGATACCCTTTGAGTGCCAATAGAAGCTGTACTTCGCCCGGAAAAAATTATAGACGACGATGTACTCTCAACGATTTCATGTGCAGGGAGTTGTGGTAGGTTTATCACCTAGAAATCGGGTGAAATGAACTTCATAGTGTACTTTGGCAGCTGGTCACAACTATCAGCTGTCATTTGATTAACTTTTGATGCCGATCGGAGCTGTACTTCACCCGGAAAAAATTATAGAACACGATGTACTCTCATCGATTTCATGTCCAGGGTGTTGTGGTGAGTTTATCACCTAGAAATCGGGCGTAATGGACTTGACAGTGTACTTTGACAGCTAGAAATTACTGTCAGCTGTCATATGGATTACTTTTGATGCCAATCGAAGCTGTACTTTGCCCGGAAAAAATTATAAACGACGATGTACTCTCATTGATTTCATGTCCAGGGTGTTGTGGTAGGTTTATCACCTAGAAATCGGGTGAAATGAACTTTACAGTGTACTTTGACAGCTGGTCACAACTGTCAGCTGTCATTTGATTAACTTTTGATGCCGATCGGAGCTGTACTTCGCCCGGAAAAAATTATAGAACACGATGTACTCTCATCGATTTCATGTCCAGGGTGTTGTGGTGAGTTTATCACCTAGAAATCGGGCGAAATGGACTTGACAGTGTACTTTGAAAGCTAGTGACTACTGTCAGCTGTCATTTGGTACCCACTTGGTGCCGATAGAAGCTGTACTTCGCCCGGAAAAAATTATAGACCACGATGTACTCTCATCGATTTCATGTCCAGGGTGTTGTGGTGAGTTTATCACCTAGAAATCGGGCGTAATTGACTTGACAGTGTACTTTGACAGCTAGTCATTACTGTCAGCTGTTATCTGGTACACTTTTGATGCCAATCGAAGCTGTACTTTGCCTGGAAAAAATTATAAACAACGATGTACTCTCATCGATTTCATGTCCAGGGTGTTGTGGTAGGTTTATCACCTAGAAATCGGGTGAAATGAACTTGACAGTGTACTTTGGCAGCTGGTCACAACTGTCAGCTGTCATTTGATTAACTTTTGTTGCCGATCGGAGCTGTACTTCGCCCGGGAAAAATTAAAGAACACGATGTACTCTCATCGATTTCATGTCCAGGGTGTTGTGGTGAGTATATCACCTAGAAATCGGGCGTAATGGACTTGACAGTGTACTTTGGCAGCTAGTCATTACTGTCAGCTGTCATTTGGTAAACTTTTGATGCCAATCGAAGCTGTACTTCGCCCGGAAAAAATTATAAACGACGATGTACTCTCATTGATTTCATGTCCAAGGTGTCGTGGTAGGTTTATTACCTAGAAATAGTGTGAAATACACTTGACAGTGTACTTTTACAACTAGTCACTACTATCAGCTGACACTTGGTACCCTTTTCTTGCCGATAGAAGCTGTACTTCGCCCGGAAAAAATTATAGAACACAATGTACTCTTATCGATTTCATGTCCAGGGTGTTGTGGTGAGTTTATCACCTAGAAATCGGGCAAAATGGACTTGACAGTGTACTTTGGAAGCTAGTGACTACTGTCAGCTGTCATTTGGTACCCTTTTGGTGCCGATAAAAGCTGTACTTTGCCCGGAAAAAATTATAGACGACGATGTACTCTCATCGATTTCATGTCCAGGGTGTTGTGGTAGGTTTATCACCTAGAAATCGGGTGAAATGAACTTGACAGTGTACTTTGGCAGCTAGTCATTACTGTCAGCTGTCATCTGGTACACTTTTGATGCCAATCGAAGCTGTACTTTGCCCGGAAAAAATTATAAACGACGATGTACTCTCATAGATTTCATGTCCAAGGTGTTGTGGTAGGTTTATTACCTAGAAATCGTGTGAAATACACTTAACAGTGTACTTTGACAACTAGCTACTACTGTCAGCTGTCATTATGTACCCTTTTATTGCCGATAGAAGATGTACTTCGCCCGGAAAAAATTATGGAACACGATGTACTCTTATCGATTTCATGTCCAGGGTGTTGTGGTGAGTTTATCACCTAGAAATCGGGCGAAATGGACTTGACAGTGTACTTTGAAAGCTGGTGACTACTGTCAGCTGTCCATTGATACCCTTTGAGTGCCGATAGAAGCTGTACTTCGCCCGGAAAAAATTATAGACGACGATGTACTCTCAACGATTTCATGTGCAGGGAGTTGTGGTAGGTTTATCACCTAGAAATCGGGTGAAATGAACTTCACAGTGTACTTTGACAGCTGGTCACAACTATCAGCTGTCATTTGATTAACTTTTGATGCCGATCGGAGCTGTACTTTGCCCGGAAAAAATTATAGAACACGATGTACTCTCATCGATTTCATGTCCAGGGTGTTGTGGTGAGTTTATCACCTAGAAATCTGGCGAAATGGACTTGACAGTGTACTTTCACAGCTAGTGACTACTGTCAGCTGTCATTTGGTACCCTTTTAATGCCGATAGGAGCTGTACTTCGCCCGGAAAAAATTATAGACGACGATGTACTCTCATCGATTTCATATCCAGGGTGTTGTGGTGAGTTTATCACCTAGGAATCGGGCGTAATGGACTTGACAGTGTACTTTGACGGCTAGCCATTACTGTCAGCTGTCATCTGGTACACTTTTAATGCCAATCGAAGCTGAACTTTGCCCGGAAAAAATTATAAACGACGATGTACTCTCATTGATTTCATGTCCAAGGTGTTGTGGTAGAATTATTACCTAGAAATCGTGTGAAATACACTTGACAGTGTACTTTGACAGCTGGTCACAACTATCAGCTGTCATTTGATTAACTTTTGATGCCGATCGGAGCTGTACTTCGCCCGGAAAAAATTATAGAACACGATGTACTCTCATCGATTTCATGTCCAGGGTGTTGTGGTGAGTTTATCACCTAGAAATCGGGCGTAATGGACTTGACAGTGTACTTTGACAGCTAGCCATCACTGTCAGCTGTCATTTGGTACGTTTTTGATGCCAATCGAAGCTGTACTTTGCCCGGAAAAAATTATAAACGACGATGTACTCTCATCGATTTCATGTCCAGGGTGTTGTGGTGAGTTTATCACCTAGAAATCGGGCGTAATGGACTTGACAGTGTACTTTGACAGCTAGTCATTACTGTCAGCTGTCATTTGGTTTACTTTTCATGCCAATCGAAGCTGTACTTTGCCCGGAAAAAATTATAAACGACGATGTACTCTCATCGATTTCATGTCCAGGGTGTTGTGGTAGGTTTATCACCTAGAAATCGGGTGAAATGAACTTGACAGTGTACTTTGACAGCTGGCCACAACTGTTAGCTGTCATTTGATTAACTTTGGATGCCGATCAAAGCTGTACTTCGCCCGGAAAAAATTGTAGAACACGATGTACTCTCATCGATTTCATGTCCAGGGTGTTGTGGTGAGTTTATCACCTAGAAATCGGGCGAAATGAACTTGACAGTGTACTTTAAAAGCTAGTGATTACTATCAGCTGTTATTTGGTACCATTTTGGTGCCGATAGAAGTTGTACTTCGCCCGGAAAAAATTATAGACGACGATGTATTCTCATCGATTTCATGTCCAGGGTGTTGTGGTAAGTTTATCACCTAGAAATCGGGCGTAATGGACTTGACAGTGTACTTTGACAGCTAGTGACTACTGTCAGCTGTCATTTGGTACCCTTTTCGTACCGATAGAAGCTGTACTTCGCCCGGAAAAAATTTTAGACGACGATGTACTCTCATCGATTTCATGTCCAGGGTGTTGTGGTAGGTTTATCACCTAGAAATCGGGTGAAATGAACTTGACAGTGTACTTTGACAGCTGGTCACAACTATCAGCTGTCATTTGATTAACTTTTGATGCCGATCGGAGCTGTACTTCGCCCGGAAAAAATTATAGAACACGATGTACTCTCATCGATTTCATGTCCAGGGTGTTGTGGTGAGTTTATCACCTAGAAATCGGGCGTAATGGACTTGACAGTGTACTTTGACAGCTAGTCATCACTGTCAGCTGTCATTTGGTACGTTTTTGATGCCAATCGAAGCTGTACTTTGCCCGGAAAAAAATATAAACGACGATTTACTCTCATCGATTTCATGTCCAGGGTGTTGTGGTAGGTTTATCACCTAGAAATCGGGTGAAATGAACTTGACAGTGTACTTTGACAGCTGGTCACAACTGTTAGCTGTCATTTGATTAACTTTTGATGCCGATTGGAGCTGTACTTTGCCCGGGAAAAATTGTAGAACACTATGTACTCTCATCGATTTCATGTCCAGGGTGTTGTGGTGAGTTTATCACCTAGAAATCGGGCGTAATGGACTTGACAGTGTACTTTGACAGCTAGCCATTACTGTCAGCTGTCATCTGGTACAGTTTTGATGACAATCGAAGCTGTACTTCGCCCGGAAAAAATTATAGACGACGATGTATTCTCATCGATTTCATGTCCAGGGTGTTGTGGTAAGTTTATCACCTAGAAATCGGGCGTAAGGGACTTGACAGTGTACTTTGACAGCTAGCCATTACTGTCAGCTGTCATTTGGTACACTTTTGATGCCGATCGGAGCTGTACTTCGCCCGGAAAAAATTAAAGAACACGATGTACTCTCATCGATTTCATGTCCAGGGTGTTGTGGTAGGTTTATCACCTAGAAATCGGGCGAAATGGACTTAACACTGTACTTTGACAGCTAGTGACTACTGTCAGCTGTCATTTGGTACCCTTTTGGTGCCGATAGAAGCTGTACTTCGCCCGGAAAAAATTATATACGACGATGTATTCTCATCGATTTCATGTCCAGGGTGTTGTGGTAAGTTTATCACCTAGAAATGGGGCGTAATGGACTTGACAGTGTACTTTGACAGCTAGCCATTACTGTCAGCTGTCATCTGGTACACTTTTGATGCCAATCGAAGCTGTACTTTGCCCGGAAAAAATTATAAACGACGATGTACTCTCATCGATTTCATGTCCAGGGTGTTGTGGTGAGTTTATCACCTAGAAATCGGGCGTAATGGACTTGACAGTGTACTTTGACAGCTAGCCATTACTGTCAGCTGTCATTTGGTACACTTTTCATGCCAATCGAAGCTGTACTTGCCCGGAAAAAATTATAAACGACGATGTACTCTCATCGATTTCATGTCCAGGGTGTTGTGGTAGGTTTATCACCTAGAAATCGGGTGAAATGAACTTGACAGTGTACTTTGACAGCTGGTCACAGCTGTTAGCTGTCATTTGATTAACTTTGGATGCCGATCGAAGCTGTACTTCGCCCGGAAAAAATTGTAGAACACGATGTACTCTCATCGATTTCATGTCCAGGGTGTTGTGGTGAGTTTATCACCTAGAAATCGGGCGTAATGGACTTGACAGTGTACTTTGGCAGCTAGCCATTACTGTCAGCTGTCATTTGGTACAGTTTTTATGACAATCGAAGCTGTACTTCGCCCGGAAAAAATTATAGACGACGATGTATTCTCATCGATTTCATGTCCAGGGTGTTGTGGTAAGTTTAGCACCTAGAAATCGGGCGAAATGGACTTAACACTGTACTTTGACAGCTAGTGACTACTGTCAGCTGTCATTTGGTACCCTTTTGGTGCCGATAGAAGCTAAACTTCGCCCGGAAAAAATTATATACGACGATGTATTCTCATCGATTTCATGTCCAGGGTGTTGTGGTAAGTTTATCACCTAGAAATGGGGCGTAATGGACTTGACAGTGTACTTTGACAGCTAGCCATTACTGTCAGCTGTCATCTGGTACACTTTTGATGCCAATCGAAGCTGTACTTTGCCCGGAAAAAATTATAAACGACGATGTACTCTCATCGATTTCATGTCCAGGGTGTTGTGGTAGGTTTATCACCTAGAAATCGGGTGAAATGAACTTGACAGTGTACTTTGACAGCTGGTCACAGCTGTTAGCTGTCATTTGATTAACTTTGGATGCCGATCGAAGCTGTACTCCGCCCGGAAAAAATTGTAGAACACGATGTACTCTCATCGATTTCATGTCCAGGGTGTTGTGGTGAGTTTATCACCTAGAAATCGGGCGTAATGGACTTGACAGTGTACTTTGACAGCTAGCCATTACTGTCAGCTGTCATCTGGTACAGTTTTGATGACAATCGAAGCTGTACTTCGCCCGGAAAAAATTATAGACGACGATGTATTCTCATCGATTTCATGTCCAGGGTGTTGTGGTAAGTTTAGCACCTAGAAATCGGGCGTAAGGGACTTGACAGTGTACTTCGACAGCTAGCCATTACTGTCAGCTGTCATCTGGTACACTTTTGATGCCGATCGGAGCTGTACTACGCCCGGAAAAAATTAAAGAACACGATGTACTCTCATCGATTTCATGTCCAGGGTGTTGTGGTAGGTTTATCACCTAGAAATCGGGCGAAATGGACTTAACACTGTACTTTGACAGCTAGTGACGACTGTCAGCTGTCATTTGGTACCCTTTTGGTGCCGATAAAAGCTGTACTTCGCCCGGAAAAAATTATAGACGACGATGTATTCTCATCGATTTCATGTCCAGGGTGTTGTGGTAAGTTTATCACCTAGAAATGGGGCGTAATGGACTTGACAGTGTACTTTGACAGCTAGCCATTACTGTCAGCTGTCATCTGGTACACTTTTGATGCCAATCGAAGCTGTACTTTGCCCGGAAAAAATTATAAACGACGATGTACTCTCATCGATTTCATGTCCAGGGTGTTGTGGTGAGTTTATCACCTAGAAATCGGGCGTAATGGACTTGACAGTGTACTTTGACAGCTAGCCATTACTGTCAGCTGTCATTTGGTACACTTTTCATGCCAATCGAAGCTGTACTTTGCCCGGAAAAAATTATAAACGACGATGTACTCTCATCGATTTCATGTCCAGGGTGTTGTGGTAGGTTTATCACCTAGAAATCGGGTGAAATGAACTTGACAGTGTACTTTGACAGCTGGTCACAACTGTTAGCTGTCATTTGATTAACTTTGGATGCCGATCAAAGCTGTACTTCGCCCGGAAAAAATTGTAGAACACGATGTACTCTCATCGATTTCATGTCCAGGGTGTTGTGGTGAGTTTATCACCTAGAAATCGGGCGTATGGGACTTGAAAGTGTACTTTGACAGCTAGCCATTACTGTCAGCTGTCATTTGGTACAGTTTTTATGACAATCGAAGCTGTACTTCGCCCGGAAAAAATTATAGACGACGATGTATTCTCATCGATTTCATGTCCAGGGTGTTGTGGTAAGTTTATCACCTAGAAATCGGGCGTAATGGACTTAACAGTGTACTTTGGCAGCTAGTGACTACTGTCAGCTGTCATTTGTTACCCTTTTGGTGCCGATAGAAGCTGTACTTCGCCCGGAAAAAATTATAGACGACGATGTATTCTCATCGATTTCATGTCCAGGGTGTTGTGGTAGGTTTATCACCTAGAAATCGGGCGTAATGGACTTGACAGTGTACTTTGGCAGCTAGCCATTACTGTCAGCTGTCATCTGGTACACTTTTGATGCCAATCGAAGCTGTACTTTGCCCGGAAAAAATTATAAACGACGATGTACTCTCATCGATTTCATGTCCAGGGTGTTGTGGTAGGTTTATCACCTAGAAATCGGGCGTAATGGACTTGACAGTGTACTTTGACAGCTAGCCATTACTGTCAGCTGTCATCTGGTACACTTTTGATGCCAATCGAAGCTGTACTTTGCCCGGAAAAAATTATAAACGACGATGTACTCTCATTGATTTCATGTCCAAGGTGTTGTGGTAGGTTTATTACCTAGAAATCGTGTGAAATACACTTGACAGTGTACTTTTACAACTAGCCACTACTATCAGCTGTCACTTGGTACCCTTCAATTGCCGATAGAATCTGTACTTCGCCCGGAAAAAATTATAGACGACGATGTATTCTCATCGATTTCATGTCCAGGGTGTTGTGGTAGGTTTATCACCTAGAAATCGGGCGTAATGGACTTGACAGTGTACTTTGGCAGCTAGCCATTACTGTCAGCTGTCATCTGATACACTTTTGATGCCAATCGAAGCTGTACTTTGCCCGGAAAAAATTATAAACGACGATGTACTCTCATCGATTTCATGTCCAAGGTGTTGTGGTAGGTTTATCACCTAGAAATCGGGTGAAATGAACTTGACAGTGTACTTTGACAGCTGGTCACAACTGTCAGCTGTCATTTGATTAACTTTTGATGCCGATCGGAGCTGTACTTCGCCCGGAAAAAATTATAGAACACGATGTACTCTCATCGATTTCATGTCCAGGGTGTTGTGGTGAGTTTATCATCTAGAAATCGGGCGAAATGGACTTGACAGTGTACTTTGACAGCTAGTGACTACTGTCAGCTGTCATTTGGTACCCTTTTATTGCCGAAAGAAGCTGTACTTCGCCCGGAAAAAATTATAGACGACGATGTACTCTCATCGATTTCATGTCCAGGGTGTTGTGGTGAGTTTATCACCTAGAAATCGGGCGTAATGGACTTGACAGTGTACTTTGACAGCTAGCCATTACTGTCAGCTGTCATCTGGTACACTTGTGATGCCAATCGAAGATGTAATTCGCCCGGAAAAAATTATAAACGACGATGTACTCTCATTGATTTCATGTCCAAGGTGTTGTGGTAGGTTTATTACCTAGAAATCGTGTGAAATACACTTGACAGTGTACTTTTACAACTAGCCACTACTATCAGCTGTCACTTGATACCCTTTTATTGCCGATAGAAGCTGTACTTCGCCCGGAAAAAATTATAGAACACGATGTACTCTTATCGATTTCATGTCCAGGGTGTTGTGGTGACTTTATCACCTAGAAATCGGGCGAAATGGACTTTACAGTGTACTTTGAAAGCTAGTGAATACTGTCAGCTGTCATTTGGTACCCTCTTGGTGCCGATAGAAGCTGTACTTTGCCCGGAAAAAATTATAGACGACGATGTATTCTCATCGATTTCATGTCCAGGGTGTTGTGGTAAGTTTATCACCTAGAAATCGGGCGTAATGGACTTGACAGTGTACTTTGGCAGCTAGCCATTACTGTCAGCTGTCATTTGGTACACTTTTGATGCCAATCGAAGCTGTACTTTGCCCGGAAAAAATTATAAACGACGATGTACTCTCATCGATTTCATGTCCAGGGTGTTGTGGTAGGTTTATCACCTAGAAATCGGGTGAAATGAACTTGACAGTGTACTTTGACAGCTGGTAACAACTGTCAGCTGTCATTTGATTAACTTTTGATGCCGATCGGAGCTGTACTTCGCCCGGAAAAAATTATAGAACACGATGTACTCTCATCGATTTCATGTCCAGGGTGTTGTGGTGAGTTTATCACCTAGAAATCGGGCGAAATGGACTTGACAGTGTACTTTGACAGCTAGTGACTACTGTCAGCTGTCATTTGGTACCCTTTTGGTGCCGATAGAAGCTGTACTTCGCCCGGAAAAAATTATAGACGACGATGTATTCTCATCGATTTCATGTCCAGGGTGTTGTGGTAGGTTTATCACCTAGAAATCGGGTGGAATGAACTTTACAGTGTACTTTGACAGCTGGTCACAACTGTCAGCTGTCATTTGATTAACTTTTGATGCCGATCGGAGCTGTACTTCGCCCGGAAAAAATTATAGAACACGATGTACTCTCATCGATTTCATGTCCAGGGTGTTGTGGTGAGTTTATCACCTAGAAATCGGACGAAATGGACTTGACAGTGTACTTTGGCAGCTAGTGACTACTGTCAGCTGTCATTTGGTACCCTCTTGGTGCCGATAGAAGCTGTACTTCGCCCGGAAAAAATTATAGACCACGATGTACTCTCATCGATTTCATGTCCAGGGTGTTGTGGTGAGTTTATCACCTAGAAATCGGGCGTAATTGACTTGACAGTGTACTTTGACAGCTAGTCATTACTGTCAGCTGTCATCTGGTACACTTTTGATGCCAATCAAAGCTGTACTTCGCCCGGAAAAAATTATAGACCACGATGTACTCTCATCGATTTCATGTCCAGGGTGTTGTGGTGAGTTTATCACCTAGAAATCGGGCGTAATGGACTTGACAGTGTACTTTGACAGCTAGCCATTACTGTCAGCTGTCATCTGGTATACTCTTGATGCCAATCGAAGCTGTACTTTGCCCGGAAAAAATTATAAACGACGATGTACTCTCATCGATTTCATGTCCAGGGTGTTGTGGTAGGTTTTTCACCTAGAAATCGGGTGAAATGAACTTTACAGTGTACTTTGACAGCTGGTCACAACTGTCAGCTGTCATTTGATTAACTTTTGATGCCGATCGGAGCTGTACTTCGCCCGGAAAAAATTATAGAACACGATGTACTCTCATCGATTTCATGTCCAGGGTGTTGTGGTGAGTTTATCACCTAGAAATCGGACCAAATGGACTTGACAGTGTACTTTGGCAGCTAGTGACTACTGTCAGCTGTCATTTGGTACCCTCTTGGTGCCGATAGAAGCTGTACTTCGCCCGGAAAAAATTATAGACCACGATGTACTCTCATCGATTTCATGTCCAGGGTGTTGTGGTGAGTTTATCACCTAGAAATCGGGCGTAATTGACTTGACAGTGTACTTTGACAGCTAGTTATTACTGTCAGCTGTCATCTGGTGCACTTTTGATGCCAATCGAAGCTGTACTTTGCCTGGAAAAAATTATAAACGACGATGTACTCTCATCGATTTCATGTCCAGGGTGTTGTGGTAGGTTTATCACCTAGAAATCGGGTGAAATGAACTTTACAGTGTACTTTGGCAGCTGGTCACAACTGTCAGCTGTCATTTGATTAACTTTTGATGCCGATCGGAGCTGTACTTCGCCCGGAAAAAATTATAGACCACGATGTACTCTCATCGATTTCATGTCCAGGGTGTTGTGGTGAGTTTATCACCTAGAAATCGGGCGTAATGGACTTGACAGTGTACTTTGACAGCTAGCCATTACTGTCAGCTGTCATTTGGTACACTTTTGGTGCCGATAGAAGCTGTACTTCGCCCGGAAAAAATTATAGACGACGATGTATTCTCATCGATTTCATGTCCAGGGTGTTGTGGTGAGGTTATCACCTAGAAATCGGTTGAAATGGACTTGACAGTGTACTTTGACAGCTAGTGACTACTGTCAGCTGTCATTTGATACCCTTTTGGTGCCGATAGAAGCTGTACTTCGCCCGGAAAAAATTATAGACGACGATGTACTCTCATCGATTTCATGTCCAGGGTGTTGTGGTAGGTTTATCACCTTGAAATCGGGTGAAATGAACTTGACAGTGTACTTTGACAGCTAGCCATTACTGTCAGCTGTCATCTGGTACCCTTTTGGTGCCGATAGAAGCTGTACTTCGCCCGGAAAAAATTATAGACGACGATGTACTCTCATCGAATTCATGTCCAGGGTGTTGTGGTAGGTTTATCACCTAGAAATCGGGTGAAATGAACTTGACAGTGTACTTTGACAGCTGGCCACAACTGTCAGCTGTCATTTGATTAACTTTTTAAGCCGATCGGAGCTGTACTTCGCTCGGAAAAAATTGTAGAACACGATGTACTCTCATCGATTTCATGTCCAGGGTGTTGTGGTGAGTTTATCACCTAGAAATCGGGCGTAATGGACTTGACAGTGTACTTTGACAGCTAGTCATTATTGTCAGCTGTCATCTGCTACACTTTTGATGCCAATCGAAGCTGTACTTCGCCCGGAAAAAATTATAGACGACGATGTATTCTCATCGATTTCATGTCCAGGGTGTTGTGGTAAGTTTATCACCTAGAAATCGGGCGAAATGGACTTGACAGTGTACTTTGACAACTAGTCACTACTGTCAGCTGTCATTATGTACCCTTTTATTGCCGATAAAAGCTGTACTTCGCCCGGAAAAAATTATGGAACACGATGTACTCTTATCGATTTCATGTCCAGGGTGTTGTGGTGAGTTTATCACCTAGAAATCGGGTGAAATGGACTTGACAGTGTACTTTGAAAGCTAGTGACTACTGTCAGCTGTCATTTGGTACACTTTTGGTGCCGATAGAAGCTGTACTTCGCCCGGAAAAAATTATAGACGACGATGTATTCTCATCGATTTCATGTCCAGGGTGTTGTGGTGAGTTTATCACCTAGAAATCGGGCGTCATGGACTTGACAGTGTACTTTGACAGCTAGTCATCACTGTCAGCTGTCATCTGGTACTCTTTTGATGCCAATCGAAGCTGTACTTCGCCCGGAAAAAATTATAAACGACGATGTACTCTCATTGATTTCATGTCCAAGGTGTTGTGGTAGGTTTATTACCTAGAAATCGTGTGAAATACACTTGACAGTGTACTTTTACAACTAGTCATTACTATCAGCTGTCACTTGGTACCCTTTTATTGCCGATAGAAGCTGTAATTCGCCCGGAAAAAATTATAGAACACGATGTACTCTTATCGATTTCATGTCCAGGGTGTTGTGGTGAGTTTATCACCTAGAAATCGGGCGAAATGGACTTGACAGTGTACTTTGGAAGCTAGTGAATACTGTCAGATGTCATTTGGTACACTTTTGGTGCCGATAGAAGCTGTACTTCGCCCGGAAAAAATTATAGACGACGATGTATTCTCATCGATTTCATGTCCAGGGTGTTGTGGTGAGGTTATCACCTAGAAATCGGTTGAAATGGACTTGACAGTGTACTTTGACAGCTAGTGACTACTGTCAGCTGTCATTTAGTACCCTTTTGGTGCCGATAGAAGCTGTACTTCGCCCGCAAAAAAATTATAGACGACGATGTACTCTCATCGATTTCATGTCCAGGGTGTTGTGGTAGGTTTATCACCTAGAAATCGGGTGAAATGAATTCGACAGTGTACTTTGACAGCTAGCCATTACTGTCAGCTGTCATGTGGTACCCTTTTGGTGCCGATAGAAGCTGTACTTCACCCGGAAAAAATTATAGACGACGATGTACTCTCATCGATTTCATGTCCAATGTGTTGTGGTAGGTTTATCACCTAGAAATCGGGTGTAATGAACTTGACAGTGTACTTTGACAGCTGGTCACAACTGTCAGCTGTCATTTGGTTAACTTTTGATGCCGATCGGAGCTGTACTACGCCCGGAAAAAATTATAGAACACGATGTACTCTCATCGATTTCATGTCCAGGGTGTTGTGGTGAGTTTATCACCTAGAAATCGGGCGTAATGGACTTGACAGTGTACTTTGACAGCTAGCCATTACTGTCAGCTGTCATCTGGTACACTTTTGATGCCAATCAAAGCTGTACTTTGCCCGGAAAAAATTATAAACGACGATGTACTCTCATCGATTTCATGTCCAGGGTGTTGTGGTAGGTTTATCACCTAGAAATCGGGTGAAATGAACTTGACAGTGTAGTTTGGCAGCTGGTCACAACTGTCAGCTGTCATTTGATTAACTTTTGATGCCGATCGGAGCTGTACTTCGCCCGGAAAAAATTGTAGAACACGATGTACTCTCATCGATTTCATGTCCAGGGTGTTGTGATGAGTTTCTCACCAAGAAATCGGGCGTAATGGCCTTGACAGTGTACTTTGACAGCTAGCCATTATTGACAGCTGTCATCTGGTACACTTTTGATGCCAATCGAAGCTGTACTTCGCCCGGAAATAATAATAGACGACGATGTATTCTCATCGATTTCATGTCCAGGGTGTTGTGGTAAGTTTATCACCTAGAAATCGGGCGAAATGGACTTGACAAAGTACTTTGGAAGCTAGTGACTACTGTCAGCTGTCATTTGGTACCCTTTTGGTGCCGATAGAAGCTGTACTTCGCCCGGAAAAAATTATAGACGACGATGTATTCTCATCGATTTCATGTCCAGGGTGTTGTGGTGAGTTTATCACCTAGAAATCGGGCGTAATGGACTTGACAGTGTACTTTGGCAGCTAGCCATTACTGTCAACTGTCATCTTGTACACTTTTGATGCCGATAGAAGCTGTACTTCGCCCGGAAAAAATTATAGACGACGATGTATTCTCATCGATTTCATGTCCAGGGTGTTGTGGTAAGTTTATCACCTAGAAATCGGGCGTAATGGACTTGACAGTGTACTTTGACAGCTAGCCATTACTGTCAGCTGTCATTTGGTACACTTTTGATGCCAATTGAAGCTGTACTTTGCCCGGAAAAAATTATAAACGACGATGTACTCTCATCGATTTCATGTCCAGGGTGTTGTGGTAGGTTTATCACCTAGAAATCGGGTGAAATGAACTTGACAGTGTATCCCGACAGCTGGTCACAACTGTCAGCTGTCATTTGATTAACTTTTGATGCCGATCGGAGCTGTACTTCGCCCGGAAAAAATTATAGAACACGATGTACTCTCATCGATTTCATGTCCAGGGTGTTGTGGTGAGTTTATCACCTAGAAATCGGGCGAAATGGACTTGACAGTGTACTTTGGAAGCTAGTGACTACTGTCAGCTGTCATTTGGTACCCTCTTGGTGCCGATAGAAGCTGTACTTCGCCCGGAAAAAATTATAGACCACGATGTACTCTCATGGATTTCATGTCCAGGGTGTTGTGATGAGTTTATCACCTAGAAATCGAGCGTAATTGACTTGACAGTGTACTTTGACAACTATTCATCACTGTCAGCTGTCATCTGGTACACTTTTGATGCCAATCGAAGCTGTACTTTGCCTGGAAAAAATTATAAACGACGATGTACTCTCATCGATTTCATGTCCAGGGTGTTGTGGTAGGTTTATCACCTAGAAATCGGGTGAAATGAACTTGACAGTGTACTTTGGCAGCTGGTCACAACTGTCAGCTGTCATTTGATTAACTTTTGTTGCCAATCGGAGCTTTACTTCGCCCGGGAAAAATTATAGAACACGATGTACTCTCATCGATTTCATGTCCAGGGTGTTGTGGTGAGTTTATCACCTAGAAATCGGCCGTAATGGACTTGACAGTGTACTTTTAAAGCTAGTGACTACTGTCAGCTGTCATTTGGTACCCTTTTGGTGCCGATAGAAGCTGTACTTCGCCCGGAAAAAATTATAGACGACGATGTATTCTCATCGATTTCATGTCCAGGGTGTTGTGATGAGTTTATCACCTAGAAATCGAGCGTAATTGACTTGACAGTGTACTTTGACAGCTATTCATCACTGTCAGCTGTCATCTGGTACACTTTTGATGCCAATCGAAGCTGTACTTTGCCTGGAAAAAATTATAAACGACGATGTACTCTCATCGATTTCATGTCCAGGGTGTTGTGGTAGGTTTATCACCTAGAAATCGGGTGAAATGAACTTGACAGTGTACTTTGGCAGCTGGTCACAACTGTCAGCTGTCATTTGATTAACTTTTGTTGCCGATCGGAGCTTTACTTCGCCCGGGAAAAATTATAGAACACGATGTACTCTCATCGATTTCATGTCCAGGGTGTTGTGGTGAGTTTATCACCTAGAAATCGACCGTAATGGACTTGACAGTGTACTTTTAAAGCTAGTGACTACTGTCAGCTGTCATTTGGTACCCTTTTGGTGCCGATAGAAGCTGTACTTCGCCCGGAAAAAATTATAGACGACGATGTATTCTCATCGATTTCATGTCCAGGGTGTTGTGGTGAGTTTATCACCTAGAAATCGGGCGTAATTGACTTGACAGTGTACTTTGGCAGCTATTCATTACTGTCAGCTGTCATCTGAAACACTTTTGATGCCAATCGAAGCTGTACTTTGCCTGGAAAAAATTATAAACGACGATGTACTCTCATCGATTTCATGTCCAGGGTGTTGTGGTAGGTTTATCACCTAGAAATCGGGTGAAATGAACTTGACAGTGTACTTTGGCAGCTGGTCACAACTGTCAGCTGTCATTTGATTAACTTTTGTTGCCGATCGGAGCTTTACTTCGCCCGGGAAAAATTATAGAACACGATGTACTCTCATCGATTTCATGTCCAGGGTGTTGTGGTGAGTTTATCACCTAGAAATCGGGCGTAATGGACTTGACAGTGTACTTTGGCAGCTAGCCATTACTGTCAGCTGTCATTTGGTAAACTTTTGATGCCAATCGAAGCTGTACTTCGCCCGGAAAAAATTATAAACGACGATGTACTCTCATTGATTTCATGTCCAAGGTGTTGTGGTAGGTTTATTACCTAGAAATCGTGTGAAATACACTTGACAGTGTACTTTTACAACTAGTCACTACTATGAGCTGACACTTGGTACCCTTTTCTTGCCGATAGAAGCTGTACTCCGCCCGGAAAAAATTATAGAACACGATGTACTCTTATCGATTTCATGTCCAGGGTGTTGTGGTGAGTTTATCACCTAGAAATCGGGCGAAATGGACTTGAAAGTGTACTTTGGAAGCTAGTGACTACTGTCAGCTGTCATTTGGTACCCTTTTGGTGCCGATAGAAGCTGTACTTCGCCCGGAAAAAATTATAGACGACGATGTACTCTCATTGATTTCATGTCCAAGGTGTTGTGGTAGGTTTATTACCTAGAAATCGTGTGAAATACACTTGACAGTGTACTTTTACAACTAGTCACTACTATGAGCTGACACTTGGTACCCTTTTCTTGCCGATAGAAGCTGTACTTCGCCCGGAAAAAATTATAGAACACGATGTACTCTTATCGATTTCATGTCCAGGGTGTTGTGGTGAATTTATCACCTAGAAATCGGGCGAAATGGACTTGACAGTGTACTTTGACAGCTAGTGACTACTGTTAGCTGTCATTTGGTACACTTTTGGTGCCGATAGAAGCTGTACTTCGCCCGGAAAAAATTATAGACGACGATGTACTCTCAACGATTTCATGTCCAGGGTGTTGTGGTAGGTTTATCACCTAGAAATCGGGTGAAATGAACTTGACAGTGTACTTTGGAAGCTAGTCATTACTGTCAGCTGTCATCTGGTACACTTTTGATGCCAATCGAAGCTGTACTTTGCCCGGAAAAAATTATAAACGACGATGTACTCTCATAGATTTCATGTCCACGGTGTTGTGGTAGGTTTATTACCTAGAAATCGTGTGAAATACACTTAA
Source organism: Oxycera nigricornis (assembly GCA_963942545.1). Taxonomy (NCBI): domain Eukaryota; kingdom Metazoa; phylum Arthropoda; class Insecta; order Diptera; family Stratiomyidae; genus Oxycera; species Oxycera nigricornis. Next base: position 17,565,061 of record OZ012664.1, on the reverse strand, counting down.
CAGTGTACTTTGACAACTAGTCACTACTGTCAGCTGTCATTATGTACCCTTTAATTGCCGATAGAAGATGTACTTCGTTCGGAAAAAATTATGGAACACGATGTACTCTTATCGATTTCATGTCCAGGGTGTTGTGGTGAGTTTATCACCTAGAAATCGGAAAAAATGGACTTGACAGTGTACTTTGGAAGCTAGTGACTACTGTCAGCTGTCATTTGGTACCCTTTTGTTGCCGATAGAAGATGTACTTCGCCCGGAAAAAATTATAGACGACGATGTATTCACATCGATTTCATGTCCAGGGTGTTGTGGTGAGTTTATCACCTAGAAATCGGGCGTAATGGACTTGACAGTGTACCTTGGCAGCTAGCCATTACTGTCAGCTGTCATCTGGTACACTTTTGATGCCAATCGAAGCTGTACTTCGCCCGGAAAAAATTATAAACGACGATGTACTCTCATTGATTTCATGTCCAAGGTGTTGTGGTAGGTTTATTACCTAGAAATCGTGTGAAATACACATGACAGTGTACTTTTACAACTAGCCACTACTATCAGCTGTCACTTGGTACCCTTTTATTGCCGATAGAAGCTGTACTTCGCCCGGAAAAAATTATAGAACACGATGTACTCTTATCGATTTCATGTCCAGGGTGTTGTGGTGAGTTTATCACCTAGAAATCGGGCGAAATGGACTTGACAGTGTACTTTGGAAGCTAGTGAATACTGTCAGATGTCATTTGGTACACTTTTGGTGCCGATAGAAGCTGTACTTCGTCCGGAAAAATTATAGACGACGATGTATTCTCATCGATTTCATGTCCAGGGTGTTGTGGTAAGTTTATCATCTAGAAATCGGGCGTAATGGACTTGACAGTGTACTTTGACAGCTAGTCATTACTGTCAGCTTTCATTTGGTACACTTTTGATGCCAATTGAAGCTGTACTTCGCCCGGAAAAAATTATAGACCACGATGTACTCTCATCGATTTCATGTCCAGGGTGTTGTGATGAGTTTATCACCTAGAAATCGAGCGTAATTGACTTGACAGTGTACTTTGACAGCTATTCATCACTGTCAGCTGTCATCTGGTACACTTTTGATGCCAATCGAAGCTGTACTTTGCCTGGAAAAAATTATAAACGACGATGTACTCTCATCGATTTCATGTCCAGGGTGTTGTGGTAGGTTTATCACCTAGAAATCGGGTGAAATGAACTTGACAGTGTACTTTGGCAGCTGGTCACAACTGTCAGCTGTCATTTGATTAACTTTTGTTGCCGATCGGAGCTTTACTTCGCCCGGGAAAAATTATAGAACACGATGTACTCTCATCGATTTCATGTCCAGGGTGTTGTGGTGAGTTTATCACCTAGAAATCGGCCGTAATGGACTTGACAGTGTACTTTGAAAGCTAGTGACTACTGTCAGCTGTCATTTGGTACCCTTTTGGTGCCGATAGAAGCTGTACTTCGCCCGGAAAAAATTATAGACGACGATGTATTCTCATCGATTTCATGTCCAGGGTGTTGTGGTGAGTTTATCACCTAGAAATCGGGCGTAATTGACTTGACAGTGTACTTTGACAGCTATTCATTACTGTCAGCTGTCATCTGAAACACTTTTGATGCCAATCGAAGCTGTACTTTGCCTGGAAAAAATTATAAACGACGATGTACTCTCATCGATTTCATGTCCAGGGTGTTGTGGTAGGTTTATCACCTAGAAATCGGGTGAAATGAACTTGACAGTGTACTTTGGCAGCTGGTCACAACTGTCAGCTGTCATTTGATTAACTTTTGTTGCCGATCGGAGCTTTACTTCGCCCGGGAAAAATTATAGAACACGATGTACTCTCATCGATTTCATGTCCAGGGTGTTGTGGTGAGTTTATCACCTAGAAATCGGGCGTAATGGACTTGACAGTGTACTTTGGCAGCTAGCCATTACTGTCAGCTGTCATTTGGTAAACTTTTGATGCCAATCGAAGCTGTACTTCGCCCGGAAAAAATTATAAACGACGATGTACTCTCATTGAATTCATGTCCAAGGTGTTGTGGTAGGTTTATTACCTAGAAATCGTGTGAAATACACTTGACAGTGTACTTTTACAACTAGTCACTACTATGAGCTGACACTTGGTACCCTTTTCTTGCCGATAGAAGCTGTACTCCGCCCGGAAAAAATTATAGAACACGATGTACTCTTATCGATTTCATGTCCAGGGTGTTGTGGTGAGTTTATCACCTAGAAATCGGGCGAAATGGACTTGAAAGTGTACTTTGGAAGCTAGTGACTACTGTCAGCTGTCATTTGGTACCCTTTTGGTGCCGATAGAAGCTGTACTTCGCCCGGAAAAAATTATAGACGACGATGTACTCTCATTGATTTCATGTCCAAGGTGTTGTGGTAGGTTTATTACCTAGAAATCGTGTGAAATACACTTGACAGTGTACTTTTACAACTAGTCACTACTATGAGCTGACACTTGGTACCCTTTTCTTGCCGATAGAAGCTGTACTTCGCCCGGAAAAAATTATAGAACACGATGTACTCTTATCGATTTCATGTCCAGGGTGTTGTGGTGAATTTATCACCTAGAAATCGGGCGTAATTGACTTGACAGTGTACTTTGACAGCTAGTTATTACTGTCAGCTGTCATCTGGTGCACTTTTGATGCCAATCGAAGCTGTACTTTGCCTGGAAAAAATTATAAACGACGATGTACTCTCATCGATTTCATGTCCAGGGTGTTGTGGTAGGTTTATCACCTAGAAATCGGGTGAAATGAACTTTACAGTGTACTTTGACAGCTGGTCACAACTGTCAGCTGTCATTTGATTAACTTTTGATGCCGATCGGAGCTGTACTTCGCCCGGAAAAAATTATAGACCACGATGTACTCTCATCGATTTCATGTCCAGGGTGTTGTGGTGAGTTTATCACCTAGAAATCGGCCGTAATGGACTTGACAGTGTACTTTGGCAGCTAGTGACTACTGTCAGCTGTCATTTGGTACCCTCTTGGTGCCGATAGAAGCTGTACTTCGCCCGGAAAAAATTATAGACCACGATGTACTCTCATCGATTTCATGTCCAGGGTGTTGTGGTGAGTTTATCACCTAGAAATCGGGCGTAATTGACTTGACAGTGTACTCTGACAGCTAGTCATTACTGTCAGCTGTCATCTGGTACACTTTTGATGCCAATCGAAGCTGTACTTCGCCCGGAAAAAATTATAGACCACGATGTACTCTCATCGATTTCATGTCCAGGGTGTTGTGGTGAGTTTATCACCTAGAAATCGGGCGTAATGGACTTGACAGTGTACTTTGACAGCTAGCCATTACTGTCAGCTGTCATCTGGTATACTCTTGATGCCAATCGAAGCTGTACTTTGCCCGGAAAAAATTATAAACGACGATGTACTCTCATCGATTTCATGTCCAGGGTGTTGTGGTAGGTTTTTCACCTAGAAATCGGGTGAAATGAACTTTACAGTGTACTTTGACAGCTGGTCACAACTGTCAGCTGTCATTTGATTAACTTTTGATGCCGATCGGAGCTGTACTTCGCCCGGAAAAAATTATAGAACACGATGTACTCTCATCGATTTCATGTCCAGGGTGTTGTGGTGAGTTTATCACCTAGAAATCGGACCAAATGGACTTGACAGTGTACTTTGGCAGCTAGTGACTACTGTCAGCTGTCATTTGGTACCCTCTTGGTGCCGATAGAAGCTGTACTTCGCCCGGAAAAAATTATAGACCACGATGTACTCTCATCGATTTCATGTCCAGGGTGTTGTGGTGAGTTTATCACCTAGAAATCGGGCGTAATTGACTTGACAGTGTACTTTGACAGCTAGTTATTACTGTCAGCTGTCATCTGGTGCACTTTTGATGCCAATCGAAGCTGTACTTTGCCTGGAAAAAATTATAAACGACGATGTACTCTCATCGATTTCATGTCCAGGGTGTTGTGGTAGGTTTATCACCTAGAAGTCGGGTGAAATGAACTTTACAGTGTACTTTGACAGCTGGTCACAACTGTCAGCTGTCATTTGATTAACTTTTGATGCCGATCGGAGCTGTACTTCGCCCGGAAAAAATTATAGACCACGATGTACTCTCATCGATTTCATGTCCAGGGTGTTGTGGTGAGTTTATCACCTAGAAATCGGGCGTAATGGACTTGACAGTGTACTTTGACAGCTAGCCATTACTGTCAGCTGTCATTTGGTACACTTTTGGTGCCGATAGAAGCTGTACTTCGCCCGGAAAAAATTATAGACGACGATGTATTCTCATCGATTTCATGTCCAGGGTGTTGTGGTGAGGTTATCACCTAGAAATCGGTTGAAATGGACTTGACAGTGTACTTTGACAGCTAGTGACTACTGTCAGCTGTCATTTGGTACCCTTTTGGTGCCGATAAAAGCTGTACTTCGCCCGGAAAAAATTATAGACGACGATGTACTCTCATCGATTTCATGTCCAGGGTGTTGTGGTAGGTTTATCACCTTGAAATCGGGTGAAATGAACTTGACAGTGTACTTTGACAGCTAGCCATTACTGTCAGCTGTCATCTGGTACCCTTTTGGTGCCGATAGAAGCTGTACTTCGCCCGGAAAAAATTATAGACGACGATGTACTCTCATCGAATTCATGTCCAGGGTGTTGTGGTAGGTTTATCACCTAGAAATCGGGTGAAATGAACTTGACAGTGTACTTTGACAGCTGGCCACAACTGTCAGCTGTCATTTGATTAACTTTTTAAGCCGATCGGAGCTGTACTTCGCTCGGAAAAAATTGTAGAACACGATGTACTCTCATCGATTTCATGTCCAGGGTGTTGTGGTGAGTTTATCACCTAGAAATCGGGCGTAATGGACTTGACAGTGTACTTTGACAGCTAGTTATTATTGTCAACTGTCATCTGCTACACTTTTGATGCCAATCGAAGCTGTACTTCGCCCGGAAAAAATTATAGACGACGATGTATTCTCATCGATTTCATGTCCAGGGTGTTGTGGTAAGTTTATCACCTAGAAATCGGGCGAAATGGACTTGACAGTGTACTTTGACAACTAGTCACTACTGTCAGCTGTCATTATGTACCCTTTTATTGCCGATAAAAGCTGTACTTCGCCCGGAAAAAATTATGGAACACGATGTACTCTTATCGATTTCATGTCCAGGGTGTTGTGGTGAGTTTATCACCTAGAAATCGGGTGAAATGGACTTGACAGTGTACTTTGAAAGCTAGTGACTACTGTCAGCTGTCATTTGGTACACTTTTGGTGCCGATAGAAGCTGTACTTCGCCCGGAAAAAATTATAGACGACGATGTATTCTCATCGATTTCATGTCCAGGGTGTTGTGGTGAGTTTATCACCTAGAAATCGGGCGTCATGGACTTGACAGTGTACTTTGACAGCTAGCCATCACTGTCAGCTGTCATTTGGTACTCTTTTGATGCCAATCGAAGCTGTACTTCGCCCGGAAAAAATTATAAACGACGATGTACTCTCATTGATTTCATGTCCAAGGTGTTGTGGTAGGTTTATTACCTAGAAATCGTGTGAAATACACTTGACAGTGTACTTTTACAACTAGTCATTACTATCAGCTGTCACTTGGTACCCTTTTATTGCCGATAGAAGCTGTAATTCGCCCGGAAAAAATTATAGAACACGATGTACTCTTATCGATTTCATGTCCAGGGTGTTGTGGTGAGTTTATCACCTAGAAATCGGGCGAAATGGACTTGACAGTGTACTTTGGAAGCTAGTGAATACTGTCAGATGTCATTTGGTACACTTTTGGTGCCGATAGAAGCTGTACTTCGCCCGGAAAAAATTATAGACGACGATGTATTCTCATCGATTTCATGTCCAGGGTGTTGTGGTGAGGTTATCACCTAGAAATCGGTTGAAATGGACTTGACAGTGTACTTTGACAGCTAGTGACTACTGTCAGCTGTCATTTAGTACCCTTTTGGTGCCGATAGAAGCTGTACTTCGCCCGCAAAAAAATTATAGACGACGATGTACTCTCATCGATTTCATGTCCAGGGTGTTGTGGTAGGTTTATCACCTAGAAATCGGGTGAAATGAATTCGACAGTGTACTTTGACAGCTAGCCATTACTGTCAGCTGTCATGTGGTACCCTTTTGGTGCCGATAGAAGCTGTACTTCACCCGGAAAAAATTATAGACGACGATGTACTCTCATCGATTTCATGTCCAATGTGTTGTGGTAGGTTTATCACCTAGAAATCGGGTGTAATGAACTTGACAGTGTACTTTGACAGCTGGTCACAACTGTCAGCTGTCATTTGGTTAACTTTTGATGCCGATCGGAGCTGTACTACGCCCGGAAAAAATTATAGAACACGATGTACTCTCATCGATTTCATGTCCAGGGTGTTGTGGTGAGTTTATCACCTAGAAATCGGGCGTAATGGACTTGACAGTGTACTTTGACAGCTAGCCATTACTGTCAGCTGTCATCTGGTACACTTTTGATGCCAATCAAAGCTGTACTTTGCCCGGAAAAAATTATAAACGACGATGTACTCTCATCGATTTCATGTCCAGGGTGTTGTGGTAGGTTTATCACCTAGAAATCGGGTGAAATGAACTTGACAGTGTAGTTTGGCAGCTGGTCACAACTGTCAGCTGTCATTTGATTAACTTTTGATGCCGATCGGAGCTGTACTTCGCCCGGAAAAAATTGTAGAACACGATGTACTCTCATCGATTTCATGTCCAGGGTGTTGTGATGAGTTTCTCACCAAGAAATCGGGCGTAATGGCCTTGACAGTGTACTTTGACAGCTAGCCATTATTGACAGCTGTCATCTGGTACACTTTTGATGCCAATCGAAGCTGTACTTCGCCCGGAAAAAATAATAGACGACGATGTATTCTCATCGATTTCATGTCCAGGGTGTTGTGGTAAGTTTATCACCTAGAAATCGGGCGAAATGGACTTGACAAAGTACTTTGGAAGCTAGTGACTACTGTCAGCTGTCATTTGGTACCCTTTTGGTGCCGATAGAAGCTGTACTTCGCCCGGAAAAAATTATAGACGACGATGTATTCTCATCGATTTCATGTCCAGGGTGTTGTGGTGAGTTTATCACCTAGAAATCGGGCGTAATGGACTTGACAGTGTACTTTGGCAGCTAGCCATTACTGTCAACTGTCATCTGGTACACTTTTGATGCCGATAGAAGCTGTACTTCGCCCGGAAAAAATTATAGACGACGATGTATTCTCATCGATTTCATGTCCAGGGTGTTGTGGTAAGTTTATCACCTAGAAATCGGGCGTAATGGACTTGACAGTGTACTTTGACAGCTAGCCATTACTGTCAGCTGTCATTTGGTACACTTTTGATGCCAATTGAAGCTGTACTTTGCCCGGAAAAAATTATAAACGACGATGTACTCTCATCGATTTCATGTCCAGGGTGTTGTGGTAGGTTTATCACCTAGAAATCGGGTGAAATGAACTTGACAGTGTATCCCGACAGCTGGTCACAACTGTCAGCTGTCATTTGATTAACTTTTGATGCCGATCGGAGCTGTACTTCGCCCGGAAAAAATTATAGAACACGATGTACTCTCATCGATTTCATGTCCAGGGTGTTGTGGTGAGTTTATCACCTAGAAATCGGGCGAAATGGACTTGACAGTGTACTTTGGAAGCTAGTGACTACTGTCAGCTGTCATTTGGTACCCTCTTGGTGCCGATAGAAGCTGTACTTCGCCCGGAAAAAATTATAGACCACGATGTACTCTCATCGATTTCATGTCCAGGGTGTTGTGATGAGTTTATCACCTAGAAATCGAGCGTAATTGACTTGACAGTGTACTTTGACAGCTATTTATCACTGTCAGCTGTCATCTGGTACACTTTTGATGCCAATCGAAGCTGTACTTTGCCTGGAAAAAATTATAAACGACGATGTACTCTCATCGATTTCATGTCCAGGGTGTTGTGGTAGGTTTATCACCTAGAAATCGGGTGAAATGAACTTGACAGTGTACTTTGGCAGCTGGTCACAACTGTCAGCTGTCATTTGATTAACTTTTGTTGCCAATCGGAGCTTTACTTCGCCCGGGAAAAATTATAGAACACGATGTACTCTCATCGATTTCATGTCCAGGGTGTTGTGGTGAGTTTATCACCTAGAAATCGGCCGTAATGGACTTGACAGTGTACTTTTAAAGCTAGTGACTACTGTCAGCTGTCATTTGGTACCCTTTTGGTGCCGATAAAAGCTGTACTTCGCCCGGAAAAAATTATAGACGACGATGTATTCTCATCGATTTCATGTCCAGGGTGTTGTGATGAGTTTATCACCTAGAAATCGAGCGTAATTGACTTGACAGTGTACTTTGACAGCTATTCATCACTGTCAGCTGTCATCTGGTACACTTTTGATGCCAATCGAAGCTGTACTTTGCCTGGAAAAAATTATAAACGACGATGTACTCTCATCGATTTCATGTCCAGGGTGTTGTGGTAGGTTTATCACCTAGAAATCGGGTGAAATGAACTTGACAGTGTACTTTGGCAGCTGGTCACAACTGTCAGCTGTCATTTGATTAACTTTTGTTGCCGATCGGAGCTTTACTTCGCCCGGGAAAAATTATAGAACACGATGTACTCTCATCGATTTCATGTCCAGGGTGTTGTGGTGAGTTTATCACCTAGAAATCGACCGTAATGGACTTGACAGTGTACTTTTAAAGCTAGTGACTACTGTCAGCTGTCATTTGGTACCCTTTTGGTGCCGATAGAAGCTGTACTTCGCCCGGAAAAAATTATAGACGACGATGTATTCTCATCGATTTCATGTCCAGGGTGTTGTGGTGAGTTTATCACCTAGAAATCGGGCGTAATTGACTTGACAGTGTACTTTGGCAGCTATTCATTACTGTCAGCTGTCATCTGAAACACTTTTGATGCCAATCGAAGCTGTACTTTGCCTGGAAAAAATTATAAACGACGATGTACTCTCATCGATTTCATGTCCAGGGTGTTGTGGTAGGTTTATCACCTAGAAATCGGGTGAAATGAACTTGACAGTGTACTTTGGCAGCTGGTCACAACTGTCAGCTGTCATTTGATTAACTTTTGTTGCCGATCGGAGCTTTACTTCGCCCGGGAAAAATTATAGAACACGATGTACTCTCATCGATTTCATGTCCAGGGTGTTGTGGTGAGTTTATCACCTAGAAATCGGGCGTAATGGACTTGACAGTGTACTTTGGCAGCTAGCCATTACTGTCAGCTGTCATTTGGTAAACTTTTGATGCCAATCGAAGCTGTACTTCGCCCGGAAAAAATTATAAACGACGATGTACTCTCATTGATTTCATGTCCAAGGTGTTGTGGTAGGTTTATTACCTAGAAATCGTGTGAAATACACTTGACAGTGTACTTTTACAACTAGTCACTACTATGAGCTGACACTTGGTACCCTTTTCTTGCCGATAGAAGCTGTACTCCGCCCGGAAAAAATTATAGAACACGATGTACTCTTATCGATTTCATGTCCAGGGTGTTGTGGTGAGTTTATCACCTAGAAATCGGGCGAAATGGACTTGAAAGTGTACTTTGGAAGCTAGTGATTACTGTCAGCTGTCATTTGGTACCCTTTTGGTGCCGATAGAAGCTGTACTTCGCCCGGAAAAAATTATAGACGACGATGTACTCTCATTGATTTCATGTCCAAGGTGTTGTGGTAGGTTTATTACCTAGAAATCGTGTGAAATACACTTGACAGTGTACTTTTACAACTAGTCACTACTATGAGCTGACACTTGGTACCCTTTTCTTGCCGATAGAAGCTGTACTTCGCCCGGAAAAAATTATAGAACACGATGTACTCTTATCGATTTCATGTCCAGGGTGTTGTGGTGAATTTATCACCTAGAAATCGGGCGAAATGGACTTGACAGTGTACTTTGACAGCTAGTGACTACTGTTAGCTGTCATTTGGTACACTTTTGGTGCCGATAGAAGCTGTACTTCGCCCGGAAAAAATTATAGACGACGATGTACTCTCAACGATTTCATGTCCAGGGTGTTGTGGTAGGTTTATCACCTAGAAATCGGGTGAAATGAACTTGACAGTGTACTTTGGAAGCTAGTCATTACTGTCAGCTGTCATCTGGTACACTTTTGATGCCAATCGAAGCTGTACTTTGCCCGGAAAAAATTATAAACGACGATGTACTCTCATAGATTTCATGTCCACGGTGTTGTGGTAGGTTTATTACCTAGAAATCGTGTGAAATACACTTAACAGTGTACTTTGACAACTAGTCACTACTGTCAGCTGTCATTATGTACCCTTTAATTGCCGATAGAAGATGTACTTCGTTCGGAAAAAATTATGGAACACGATGTACTCTTATCGATTTCATGTCCAGGGTGTTGTGGTGAGTTTATCACCTAGAAATCGGAAAAAATGGACTTGACAGTGTACTTTGGAAGCTAGTGACTACTGTCAGCTGTCATTTGGTACCCTTTTGTTGCCGATAGAAGATGTACTTCGCCCGGAAAAAATTATAGACGACGATGTATTCACATCGATTTCATGTCCAGGGTGTTGTGGTGAGTTTATCACCTAGAAATCGGGCGTAATGGACTTGACAGTGTACCTTGGCAGCTAGCCATTACTGTCAGCTGTCATCTGGTACACTTTTGATGCCAATCGAAGCTGTACTTCGCCCGGAAAAAATTATAAACGACGATGTACTCTCATTGATTTCATGTCCAAGGTGTTGTGGTAGGTTTATTACCTAGAAATCGTGTGAAATACACATGACAGTGTACTTTTACAACTAGCCACTACTATCAGCTGTCACTTGGTACCCTTTTATTGCCGATAGAAGCTGTACTTCGCCCGGAAAAAATTATAGAACACGATGTACTCTTATCGATTTCATGTCCAGGGTGTTGTGGTGAGTTTATCACCTAGAAATCGGGCGAAATGGACTTGACAGTGTACTTTGGAAGCTAGTGAATACTGTCAGATGTCATTTGGTACACTTTTGGTGCCGATAGAAGCTGTACTTCGTCCGGAAAAATTATAGACGACGATGTATTCTCATCGATTTCATGTCCAGGGTGTTGTGGTAAGTTTATCATCTAGAAATCGGGCGTAATGGACTTGACAGTGTACTTTGACAGCTAGTCATTACTGTCAGCTTTCATTTGGTACACTTTTGATGCCAATTGAAGCTGTACTTCGCCCGGAAAAAATTATAGACCACGATGTACTCTCATCGATTTCATGTCCAGGGTGTTGTGATGAGTTTATCACCTAGAAATCGAGCGTAATTGACTTGACAGTGTACTTTGACAGCTATTCATCACTGTCAGCTGTCATCTGGTACACTTTTGATGCCAATCGAAGCTGTACTTTGCCTGGAAAAAATTATAAACGACGATGTACTCTCATCGATTTCATGTCCAGGGTGTTGTGGTAGGTTTATCACCTAGAAATCGGGTGAAATGAACTTGACAGTGTACTTTGGCAGCTGGTCACAACTGTCAGCTGTCATTTGATTAACTTTTGTTGCCGATCGGAGCTTTACTTCGCCCGGGAAAAATTATAGAACACGATGTACTCTCATCGATTTCATGTCCAGGGTGTTGTGGTGAGTTTATCACCTAGAAATCGGCCGTAATGGACTTGACAGTGTACTTTGAAAGCTAGTGACTACTGTCAGCTGTCATTTGGTACCCTTTTGGTGCCGATAGAAGCTGTACTTCGCCCGGAAAAAATTATAGACGACGATGTATTCTCATCGATTTCATGTCCAGGGTGTTGTGGTGAGTTTATCACCTAGAAATCGGGCGTAATTGACTTGACAGTGTACTTTGACAGCTATTCATTACTGTCAGCTGTCATCTGAAACACTTTTGATGCCAATCGAAGCTGTACTTTGCCTGGAAAAAATTATAAACGACGATGTACTCTCATCGATTTCATGTCCAGGGTGTTGTGGTAGGTTTATCACCTAGAAATCGGATGAAATGAACTTGACAGTGTACTTTGGCAGCTGGTCACAACTGTCAGCTGTCATTTGATTAACTTTTGTTGCCGATCGGAGCTTTACTTCGCCCGGGAAAAATTATAGAACACGATGTACTCTCATCGATTTCATGTCCAGGGTGTTGTGGTGAGTTTATCACCTAGAAATCGGGCGTAATGGACTTGACAGTGTACTTTGGCAGCTAGCCATTACTGTCAGCTGTCATTTGGTAAACTTTTGATGCCAATCGAAGCTGTACTTCGCCCGGAAAAAATTATAAACGACGATGTACTCTCATTGAATTCATGTCCAAGGTGTTGTGGTAGGTTTATTACCTAGAAATCGTGTGAAATACACTTGACAGTGTACTTTTACAACTAGTCACTACTATGAGCTGACACTTGGTACCCTTTTCTTGCCGATAGAAGCTGTACTCCGCCCGGAAAAAATTATAGAACACGATGTACTCTTATCGATTTCATGTCCAGGGTGTTGTGGTGAGTTTATCACCTAGAAATCGGGCGAAATGGACTTGAAAGTGTACTTTGGAAGCTAGTGACTACTGTCAGCTGTCATTTGGTACCCTTTTGGTGCCGATAGAAGCTGTACTTCGCCCGGAAAAAATTATAGACGACGATGTACTCTCATTGATTTCATGTCCAAGGTGTTGTGGTAGGTTTATTACCTAGAAATCGTGTGAAATACACTTGACAGTGTACTTTTACAACTAGTCACTACTATGAGCTGACACTTGGTACCCTTTTCTTGCCGATAGAAGCTGTACTTCGCCCGGAAAAAATTATAGAACACGATGTACTCTTATCGATTTCATGTCCAGGGTGTTGTGGTGAATTTATCACCTAGAAATCGGGCGAAATGGACTTGACAGTGTACTTTGACAGCTAGTGACTACTGTTAGCTGTCATTTGGTACCCTTTTGGTGCCGATAGAAGCTGTACTTCGCCCGGAAAAAATTATAGACGACGATGTACTCTCAACGATTTCATGTCCAGGGTGTTGTGGTAGGTTTATCACCTAGAAATCGGGTGAAATGAACTTGACAGTGTACTTTGGAAGCTAGTCATTACTGTCAGCTGTCATCTGGTACACTTTTGATGCCAATCGAAGCTGTACTTTGCCCGGAAAAAATTATAAACGACGATGTACTCTCATAGATTTCATGTCCAAGGTGTTGTGGTAGGTTTATTACCTAGAAATCGTGTGAAATACACTTAACAGTTTACTTTGACAACTAGTCACTACTGTCAGCTGTCATTATGTACCCTTTAATTGCCGATAGAAGATGTACTTCGTTCGGAAAAAATTATGGAACACGATGTACTCTTATCGATTTCATGTCCAGGGTGTTGTGGTGAGTTTATCACCTAGAAATCGGGCTAAATGGACTTGACAGTGTACTTTGGAAGCTAGTGACTACTGTCAGCTGTCATTTGGTACCCTTTTGTTGCCGATAGAAGATGTACTTCGCCCGGAAAAAATTATAGACGACGATGTATTCACATCGATTTCATGTCCAGGGTGTTGTGGTGAGTTTATCACCTAGAAATCGGGCGTAATGGACTTGACAGTGTACTTTGGCAGCTAGCCATTACTGTCAGCTGTCATCTGGTACACTTTTGATGCCAATCGAAGCTGTACTTCGCCCGGAAAAAATTATAAACGACGATGTACTCTCATTGATTTCATGTCCAAGGTGTTGTGGTAGGTTTATTACCTAGAAATCGTGTGAAATACACATGACAGTGTACTTTTACAACTAGCCACTACTATCAGCTGTCACTTGGAACCCTTTTATTGCCGATAGAAGCTGTACTTCGCCCGGAAAAAATTATAGAACACGATGTACTCTTATCGATTTCATGTCCAGGGTGTTGTGGTGAGTTTATCACCTAGAAATCGGGCGAAATGGACTTGACAGTGTACTTTGGAAGCTAGTGAATACTGTCAGATGTCATTTGGTACACTTTTGGTGCCGATAGAAGCTGTACTTCGTCCGGAAAAATTATAGACGACGATGTATTCTCATCGATTTCATGTCCAGGGTGTTGTGGTAAGTTTATCATCTAGAAATCGGGCGTAATGGACTTGACAGTGTACTTTGACAGCTAGTCATTACTGTCAGCTTTCATTTGGTACACTTTTGATGCCAATTGAAGCTGTACTTTGCCCGGAAAAAATTATAAACGACGATGTACTCTCATCGATTTCATGTCCAGGGTGTTGTGGTAGGTTTATCACCTAGAAATCGGGTGAAATGAACTTGACAGTGTACTTTGACAGCTGGTCACAACTGTCAGCTGTCATTTGATTATATTTTGATGCCGATCGAAGCTGTACTTCGCCCGGAAAAAATTATAGAACACGATGTACTCTCATCGATTTCATGTCCAGGGTGTTGTGGTGAGTTTATCACCTAGAAATCGGGCGAAATGGACTTGACAGTGTACTTTGAAAGCTAGTGACTACTGTCAGCTGTCATTTAGTACCCTCTTGGTGCCGATAGAAGCTGTACTTCGCCCTGAAAAAATTATAGACCACGATGTACTCTCATCGATTTCATGTCCAGGGTGTTGTGGTGAGTTTATCACCTAGAAATCGGGCGTAATTGACTTGACAGTGTACTTTGACAGCTATTTATTACTGTTAGCTGTCATCTGGTACACTTTTGATGCCAATCGAAGCTGTACTTTGCCTGGAAAAAATTATAAACGACGATGTACTCTCATCGATTTCATGTCCAGGGTGTTGTGGTAGGTTTATCACCTAGAAATCGGGTGAAATGAACTTGACAGTGTACTTTGGCAGCTGGTCACAACTGTCAGCTGTCATTTGGTTAACTTTTGATGCCGATCGAAGCTGTACTTCGCCCGGAAAAAATTGTAGAACACGATGTACTCTCATCGATTTCATGTCCAGGGTGTTGTGGTGAGTTTATCACCTAGAAATCGGGCGTAATGGCCTTGACAGTGTACTTTGACAGCTAGCCATTATTGTCAGCTGTCATTTGGTACACTTTTGATGCCAATCGAAGCTGTACTTCGCCCGGAAAAAATAATAGACGACGATGTATTCTCATCGATTTCATGTCCAGGGTGTTGTGGTGAGTTTATCACCTAGAAATCGGGCATAATGGACTTGACAGTGTACTTTGGCAGCTAGCCATTACTGTCAGCTGTCATGTGGTACACTTTTGATGCCAATAGAAGCTGTACTTCGCCCGGAAAAAATTATAGACGACGATGTATTCTCATCGATTTCATGTCCAGGGTGTTGTGGTAAGTTTATCACCTAGAAATCGGGCGTAATGGACTTGACAGTGTACTTTGACAGCTAGTCATTACTGTCAGCTTTCATTTGGTACACTTTTGATGCCAATTGAAGCTGTACTTTGCCCGGAAAAAATTATAAACGACGATGTACTCTCATCGATTTCATGTCCAGGGTGTTGTGGTAGGTTTATCACCTAGAAATCGGGTGAAATGAACTTGACAGTGTACTTTGACAGCTGGTAACAACTGTCAGCTGTCATTTGATTATATTTTGATGCCGATCGAAGCTGTACTTCGCCCGGAAAAAATTATAGAACACGATGTACTCTCATCGATTTCATGTCCAGGTTGTTGTGGTGAGTTTATCACCTAGAAATCGGGCGAAATGGACTTGACAGTGTACTTTGAAAGCTAGTGACTACTGTCAGCTGTCATTTAGTACCCTCTTGGTGCCGATAGAAGCTGTACTTCGCCCGGAAAAAATTATAGACCACGATGTACTCTCATCGATTTCATGTCCAGGGTGTTGTGGTGAGTTTATCACCTAGAAATCGGGCGTAATTGACTTGACAGTGTACTTTGACAGCTATTTATTACTGTTAGCTGTCATCTGGTACACTTTTGATGCCAATCGAAGCTGTACTTTGCCTGGAAAAAATTATAAACGACGATGTACTCTCATCGATTTCATGTCCAGGGTGTTGTGGTAGGTTTATCACCTAGAAATCGGGTGTAATGAACTTGACAGTGTACTTTGGCAGCTGGTCACAACTGTCAGCTGTCATTTGATTAACTTTTGTTGCCGATCGGAGCTTTACTTCGCCCGGGAAAAATTATAGAACACGATGTACTCTCATCGATTTCATGTCCAGGGTGTTGTGGTGAGTTTATCACCTAGAAATCGGGCGTAATGGACTTGACAGTGTACTTTGGAAGCTAGTGACTATTGTCAGCTGTCATTTAGTACCCTTTTGGTGCCGATAGAAGCTGTACTTCGCCCGAAAAAAATTATAGACCACGATGTACTCTCATCGATTTCATGTCCAGGGTGTTGTGGTGAGTTTATCACCTAGAAATCGGGCGTAATTGACTTGACAGTGTACTTTGACAGCTATTCATTACTGTCAGCTGTCATCTGGTACACTTTTGATGCCAATCGAAGCTGTACTTTGCCTGGAAAAAATTATAAACGACGATGTACTCTCATCGATTTCATGTCCAGGGTGTTGTGGTAGGTTTATCACCTAGAAATCGGGTGAAATGAACTTGACAGTGTACTTTGGCAGCTGGTCACAACTGTCAGCTGTCATTTGATTAACTTTTGTTGCCGATCGAAGCTGTACTTCGCCCGGGAAAAACTATAGAACACGATGTACTCTCATCGATTTCATGTCCAGGGTGTTGTGGTGAGTTTATCACCTAGAAATCGGGCGTAATGGACTTGACAGTGTACTTTGGCAGCTAGTCATTACTGTCAGCTGTCATTTGGTAAACTTTTGATGCCAATCGAAGCTGTACTTCGCCCGGAAAAAATTATAAACGACGATGTACTCTCATTGATTTCATGTCCAAGGTGTTGTGGTAGGTTTATTACCTAGAAATCGTGTGAAATACACTTGACAGTGTACATTTACAACTAGACACTACTATGAGCTGACACTTGATACCCTTTTCTTGCCGATAGAAGCTGTACTTCGCCCGGAAAAAATTATAGAACACGATGTACTCTTATCGATTTCATGTCCAGGGTGTTGTGGTGAGTTTATCACCTAGAAATCGGGCAAAATGGACTTGACAGTGTACTTTGGAAGCTAGTGACTACTGTCAGCTGTCATTTGGTACCCTTTTCGTGCCGATAGAAGCTGTACTTCGCCCGGAAAAAATTATAGACGACGATGTATTCTCATCGATTTCATGTCCAGGGTGTTGTGGTGAGGTTATCACCTAGAAATCGGGCGAAATGGACTTGACAGTGTACTTTGACAGCTAGTGACTACTGTTAGCTGTCATTTGGTACCCTTTTGGTGCCGATAGAAGCTGTACTTCGCCTGGAAAAAATTATAGACGACGATGTACTCTCAACGATTTCATGTCCAGGGTGTTGTGGTAGGTTTATCACCTAGAAATCGGGTGAAATGAACTTGACAGTGTACTTTGCCAGCTAGTCATTACTGTCAGCTGTCATCTGGTACACTTTTGATGCCAATCGAAGCTGTACTTTGCCCGGAAAAAATTATAAACGACGATGTACTCTCATAGATTTCATGTCCAAGGTGTTGTGGTAGGTTTATTACCTAGAAATCGTGTGAAATACACTTAACAGTGTAGTTTGACAACTAGTCATTACTGTCAGCTGTCATTATGTACCCTTTTATTGCCGATAGAAGATGTACTTCGCCCGGAAAAAATTATGGAACACGATGTACTCTTATCGATTTCATGTCCAGGGTGTTGTGGTGAGTTTATCACCTAGAAATCGGGCGAAATGGACTTGACAGTGTACTTTGGAAGCTAGTAACTACTGTCAGCTGTCATTTGGTACCCTTTTGGTGCCGATAGAAGCTGTACTACGCCCGGAAAAAATTATAGACGACGATGTATTCTCATCGATTTCATGTCCAGGGTGTTGTGGTGAGTTTATCACCTAGAAATCGGGCGGAATGGACTTGACAGTGTACTTTGACAGCTAGTGACTACTGTCAGCTGTTCATTGATACCCTTTTGGTGCCGATAAAAGCTGTACTTCGCCCGGAAAAAATTATAGACGACGATGTACTCTCAACGATTTCATGTCCAGGGTGTTGTGGTAGGTTTATCACCTAGAAATCGGGTGAAATGAACTTGACAGTGTACTTTGACAGCTGGTCACAACTATCAGCTGTCATTTGATTAACTTTTGATGCCGATAGAAGCTGTACTTCGCCCGGAAAAAATTATAGAACACGATGTACTCTCATCGATTTCATGTCCAGGGTGTTGTGGTGAGTTTATCACCTAGAAATCGGGCGTAATGGACTTGACAGTGTACTTTGACAGCTAGTCATCACTGTCAGCTGTCATCTGGTACACTTTTGATGCCAAGCAAAGCTGTACTTTGCCCGGAAAAAAATTATAAACGACGATGTACTCTCATCGATTTCATGTCCAGGGTGTTGTGGTAGGTTTATCACCTAGAAATCGGGTGAAATTAACTTCACAGTTTACTTTGACAGCTGGTCACAACTGTCAGCTGTCATTTGATTAACTTTTGATGCCGATCAGAGCTGTACTTTGCCCGGAAAAAATTATAGACCACGATGTACTCTCATCGATTTCATGTCCAGGGTGTTGTGGTGAGTTTATCACCTAGAAATCGGGCGAAATGGACTTGACAGTGTACTTTGAAAGCTAGTGACTACTGTCAGCTGTCATTTAGTACCCTCTTGGTGCCGATAGAAGCTGTACTTCGCCCGGAAAAAATTATAGACCACGATGTACTCTCATCGATTTCATGTCCAGGGTGTTGTGGTGAGTTTATCACCTAGAAATCGGGCGTAATTGACTTGACAGTGTACTTTGACAGCTATTTATTACTGTTAGCTGTCATCTGGTACACTTTTGATGCCAATCGAAGCTGTACTTTGCCTGGAAAAAATTATAAACGACGATGTACTCTCATCGATTTCATGTCCAGGGTGTTGTGGTAGGTTTATCACCTAGAAATCGGGTGTAATGAACTTGACAGTGTACTTTGGCAGCTGGTCACAACTATCAGCTGTCATTTGATTAACTTTTGTTGCCGATCGGAGCTTTACTTCGCCCGGGAAAAATTATAGAACACGATGTACTCTCATCGATTTCATGTCCAGGGTGTTGTGGTGAGTTTATCACCTAGAAATCGGGCGTAATGGACTTGACAGTGTACTTTGGAAGCTAGTGACTATTGTCAGCTGTCATTTAGTACCCTTTTGGTGCCGATAGAAGCTGTACTTCGCCCGAAAAAAATTATAGACCACGATGTACTCTCATCGATTTCATGTCCAGGGTGTTGTGGTGAGTTTATCACCTAGAAATCGGGCGTAATTGACTTGACAGTGTACTTTGACAGCTATTTATTACTGTTAGCTGTCATCTGGTACACTTTTGATGCCAATCGAAGCTGTACTTTGCCTGGAAAAAATTATAAACGACGATGTACTCTCATCGATTTCATGTCCAGGGTGTTGTGGTAGGTTTATCACCTAGAAATCGGGCGTAATGGACTTGACAGTGTACTTTGGCAGCTAGTCATTACTGTCAGCTGTCATTTGGTAAACTTTTGATGCCAATCGAAGCTGTACTTCGCCCGGAAAAAATTATAAACGGCGATGTACTCTCATTGATTTCATGTCCAAGGTGTTGTGGTAGGTTTATTACCTAGAAATCGTGTGAAATACACTTGACAGTGTACATTTACAACTAGACACTACTATGAGCTGACACTTGATACCCTTTTCTTGCCGATAGAAGCTGTACTTCGCCCGGAAAAAATTATAGACGACGATGTACTCTCAACGATTTCATGTCCAGGGTGTTGTGGTAGGTTTATCACCTAGAAATCGGGTGAAATGAACTTGACAGTGTACTTTGGAAGCTAGTGACTACTGTCAGCTGTCATTTGGTACCCTTTTCGTGCCGATAGAAGCTGTACTTCGCCCGGAAAAAATTATAGACGACGATGTATTCTCATCGATTTCATGTCCAGTGTTGTGGTGAGGTTATCACCTAGAAATCGGGCGAAATGGACTTGACAGTGTACCTTGACAGCTAGTGACTACTGTTAGCTGTCATTTGGTACCCTTTTGGTGCCGATAGAAGCTGTACTTCGCCTGGAAAAAATTATAGACGACGATGTACTCTCAACGATTTCATGTCCAGGGTGTTGTGGTAGGTTTATCACCTAGAAATCGGGTGAAATGAACTTGACAGTGTACTTTGGCAGCTATTCATTACTGTCAGCTGTCATCTGGTACACTTTTGATGCCAATCGAAGCTGTACTTTGCCCGGAAAAAATTATAAACGACGATGTACTCTCATAGATTTCATGTCCAAGGTGTTGTGGTAGGTTTATTACCTAGAAATCGTGTGAAATACACTTAACAGTGTAGTTTGACAACTAGTCATCACTGTCAGCTGTCATTATGTACCCTTTTATTGCCGATAGAAGATGTACTTCGCCCGGAAAAAATTATGGAACACGATGTACTCTTATCGATTTCATGTCCAGGGTGTTGTGGTGAGTTTATCACCTAGAAATCGGGCGAAATGGACTTGACAGTGTACTTTGGAAGCTAGTAACTACTGTCAGCTGTCATTTGGTACCCTTTTGGTGCCGATAGAAGCTGTACTACGCCCGGAAAAAATTATAGACGACGATGTATTCTCATCGATTTCATGTCCAGGGTGTTGTGGTGAGTTTATCACCTAGAAATCGGGCGGAATGGACTTGACAGTGTACTTTGACAGCTAGTGACTACTGTCAGCTGTCCATTGATACCCTTTTGGTGCCGATAAAAGCTGTACTTCGCCCGGAAAAAATTATAGACGACGATGTACTCTCAACGATTTCATGTCCAGGGTGTTGTGGTAGGTTTATCACCTAGAAATCGGGTGAAATGAACTTGACAGTGTACTTTGACAGCTGGTCACAACTATCAGCTGTCATTTGATTAACTTTTGATGCCGATCGGAGCTGTACTTCGCCCGAAAAAAATTATAGAACACGATGTACTCTCATCGATTTCATGTCCAGGGTGTTGTGGTGAGTTTATCACCTAGAAATCGGGCGTAATGGACTTGACAGTGTACTTTGACAGCTAGTCATTACTGTCAGCTGTCATCTGGTACACTTTTGATGCCAAGCAAAGCTGTACTTTGCCCGGAAAAAAATTATAAACGACGATGTACTCTCATCGATTTCATGTCCAGGGTGTTGTGGTAGGTTTATCACCTAGAAATCGGGTGAAATTAACTTCACAGTTTACTTTGACAGCTGGTCACAACTGTCAGCTGTCATTTGATTAACTTTTGATGCCGATCAGAGCTGTACTTTGCCCGGAAAAAATTATAGACCACGATGTACTCTCATCGATTTCATGTCCAGGGTGTTGTGGTGAGTTTATCACCTAGAAATCGGGCGAAATGGACTTGACAGTGTACTTTCACAGCTAGTGACTTTTGTCAGCTGTCATTTGGTACCCTTTTGTTGCCGATAGAAGCTGTACTTCGCCCGGAAAAAATTATAGACGACGATGTACTCTCATCGATTTCATATCCAGGGTGTTGTGGTGAGTTTATCACCTAGGAATCGGGCGTAATGGACTTGACAGTGTACTTTGACGGCTAGCCATTACTGTCAGCTGTCATCTGGTACACTTTTAGTGCCAATCGAAGCTGACTTTTGCCCGGAAAAAATTATAAACGACGATGTACTCTCATAGATTTCATGTCCAAGGTGTTGTGATAGGTTTATTACCTAGAAATCGTGTGAAATACACTTGACAGTGTACTTTGACAACTAGTCACTACTGTCAGCTGTCATTTGGTACATTTTTATTGCCGATAGAAGCTGTACTTCGCCCGAAAAAAATTATAGAACACGATGTACTCTTATCGATTTCATGTCCAGGGTGTTTTGGAGAGTTTATCACCTAGAAATCGGGTGAAATGGACTTGACAGTGTACTTTAGAAGCTAGTGACTACTATCAGCTGTCATTTGGTACCCTTTTGGTGCCGATAGAAGTTGTACTTCGCCCGGAAAAAATTATAGACGGCGATGTATTCTCATCGATTTCATGTCCAGGGTGTTGTGGTAAGTTTATCACCTAGAAATCGGGCGTAATAGACTTGACAGTGTACTTTGACAGCTAGTGACTACTGTCAGCTGTCATTTGTTACCCTTTTGGTGCCGATAGAAGCTGTACTTCGCCCGGAAAAAATTATAGACGACGATGTACTCTCATCGATTTCATGTCCAGGGTGTTGTGGTAGGTTTATCACCTAGAAATCGGGTGAAATGAACTTGACAGTGTACTTTGACAGCTGGTCACAACTATCAGCTGTCATTTGATTAACTTTTGATGCCGATCGAAGCTGTACTTCGCCCGGAAAAAATTATAGAAAACGATGTACTCTCATCGATTCCATGTCCAGGGTGTTGTGGTGAGTTTATCACCTAGAAATCTGGCGTAATGGACTTGACAGTGTACTTTGGCAGCTAGCCATTACTGTCAGCTGTCATTTGGTACCCTTTTGGTGCCGATAGAAGCTGTACTTCGCCCGGAAAAAATTATAGACGACGATGTACTCTCATCGATTTCATGTCCAGGGTGTTGTGGTGAGTTTATCACCTAGAAATCGGGCGTAATGGACTTGACAGTGTACTTTTGCAGCTAGCTATTACTGTCAGCTGTCATCTGGTACACTTTTGATGCCAATCGAAGCTGCACTTTGCCCGTAAAAAATTATAAACGACGATGTACTCTCATTGATTTCATGTCCAAGGTGTTGTGGTGAGTTTATTACCTAGAAATCGTGTGAAATACACTTGACAGTTTACTTTTACAACTAGACACTACTATCAGCTGTCACTTGGTACCCTTTTGTTGCCGATAGAAGCTGTACTTCGCCCGGAAAAAATTATAGAACACGATGTACTCTTATCGATTTCATGTCCAGGGTGTTGTGGTGAGTTTATCACCTAGAAATCGGGCGTAATGGACTTGACAGTGTACTTTTGCAGCTAGCTATCACTGTCAGCTGTCATCTGGTACACTTTTGATGCCGATCGGAGCTGTACTTCGCCCGGAAAAAATTATAGAACACGATGTACTCTCATCGATTTCATGTCCAGGGTGTTGTGGTGAGTTTATCACCTAGAAATCGGGCGAAATGGACTTGACAGTGTACTTTGGCAGCTGGTCACAACTGTCAGCTGTCATTTCATTAACTTTTGATGCCGATCAGAGCTTTACTTCGCCCGGAAAAATTATAGAACACGATGTACTCTCATCGATTTCATGTCCAGGGTGTTGTGGTGAGTTTATCACCTAGAAATCGGGCGAAATGGACTTTACAGTGTACTTTGAAAGCTAGTGACTATTGTCAGCTGTCATTTGCTACCCTTTTGGTGCCGATAGAAGCTGTACTTCGCCCGGAAAAAATTATAGACGACGATGTATTCTCATCGATTTCATGTCCAGGGTGTTGTGGTAAGTTTATCACCTAGAAATCGGGCGTAATGGACTTGACAGTGTACTTTGGCAGCTAGCCATTACTGTCAGCTGTCATCTGGTACACTTTTGATGCCAATCGAAGCTGTACTTTGCCCGTAAAAAATTATAAACGACGATGTACTCTCATCGATTTCATGTCCAGGGTGTTGTGGTGAATTTATCACCTAGAAATCGGGCGAAATGGACTTGACAGTGTACTATGGCAGCTGGTCACAACTGTCAGCTGTCATTTGATTAACTTTTGATGCCGATCGGAGCTGTACTTCGCCCGGAAAAAATTATAGAACACGATGTACTCTTATCGATTTCATGTCCAGGGTGTTGTGGTGAGTTTATCACCTAGACATCGGGCGAAATGGACTTGACAGTGTACTTTGGAAGCTAGTGAATACTGTCAGCTGTCATTTGGTAGACTTTTGAAGCCAATAGAAGCTGTACTTCGCCCGGAAAAAATTATAGACGACGATGTATTCTCATCGATTTCATGTCCAGGGTGTTGTGGTGAGGTTATCACCTAGAAATCGGTTGAAATGGACTTGACAGTGTACTTTGACAGCTAGTGACTACTGTCAGCTGTCATTTAGTACCCTTTTGGTGCCGATAGAAGCTTCACTTCGCCCGGAAAAAATTATAGACGACGATGTACTCTCATCGATTTCATGTCCAGGGTGTTGTGGTAGGTTTATCACCTAGAAATCGGGTGAAATGAACTCGACAGTGTACTTTGACAGCTAGCCATTACTGTCAGCTGTCATCTGGTACCATTTTGGTGCCGATAGAAGCTGTACTTCGCCCGGAAAAAGATATAGACGACGATGTACTCTCATCGATTTCATGTCCAGGGTGTTGTGGTAGGTTTATCACCTAGAAATCGGGTGAAATGAACTTGACAGTGTACTTTGACAGCTGGTCACAACTGTCAGCTGTCATTTGATTAATTTTTGATGCCGATCGGAGCTGTACTTCGCCCGGAAAAAATTATAGAACACGATGTACTCTCATCGATTTCATGTCCAGGGTGTTGTGGTGAGTTTATCACCTAGAAATCGGGCGTAATGGACTTGACAGTGTACTTTGACAGCTAGCCATTACTGTCAGCTGTCATCTGGTACACTTTTGATGGCAATCAAAGCTGTACTTTGCCCGGAAAAAATTATAAACGACGATGTACTCTCATCGATTTCATGTCCAGGGTGTTGTGGTAGGTTTATCACCTAGAAATCGGGTGAAATGAACTTGACAGTGTACTTTGGCAGCTGGTCACAACTGTCAGCTGTCATTTGATTAATTTTGAATGCCGATCGGAGCTGTACTTCGCCCGGAAAAAATTGTAGAACACGATGTACTCTCATCGATTTCATGTCCAGGGTGTTGTCGTGAGTTTATCACCTAGATATCGGGCGTAATGGACTTGACAGTGTACTTTGACAGCTAGCCATAACTGTCAGCTGTCATCTGGTACACTTTTGATGCCAATCGGAGCTGTACTTCGCCCGGGAAAAAATTATAGAACACGATGTACTCTCATCGATTTCATGTCCAGGGTGTTGTGGTGAGTTTATCACCTAGAAATCGGGCGAAATGGACTTGACAGTGTACTTTGACAGCTAGTGACTACTGTCAGCTGTCATTTGGTACCCTTTTGGTGCCGATAGAAGCTGTACTTCGCCCGGAAAAAATTATAGACGACGATGTATTCTCATCGATTTCATGTCAAGGGTGTTGTGGTAAGTTTATCACCTAGAAATCGGGCGTAATGGACTTGACAGTGTACTTTGACAGCTAGCCATTACTATTAGCTGTCATCTGGTACACTCTTGATGCCAATCGAAGCTGTACTTTGCCCGGAAAAAATTATAAACGACGATGTACTCTCATCGATTTCATGTCCAGGGTGTTGTGGTAGGTTTATCACCTAGAAATCGGGTGAAATGAACTTTACAGTGTACTTTGGCAGCTGGTCACAACTGTCAGCTGTCATTTGATTAACTTTTGATGCCGATCGGAGCTGTACTTCGCCCGGAAAAAATTATAGAACACGATGTACTCTCATCGATTTCATGTCCAGGGTGTTGTGGTGAGTTTATCACCTAGAAATCGGGCGTAATGGACTTGACAGTGTACTTTGACAGCTAATCATTACTGTCAGCTGTCATCTGGTACACTTTTGATGCCAAGCAAAGCTGTACTTTGCCCGGAAAAAAATTATAAACGACGATGTACTCTCATCGATTTCATGTCCAGGGTGTTGTGGTAGGTTTATCACCTAGAAATCGGGTGAAATTAACTTCACAGTTTACTTTGACAGCTGGTCACAACTGTCAGCTGTCATTTGATTAACTTTTGATGCCGATCAGAGCTGTACTTTGCCCGGAAAAAATTATAGACAACGATGTACTCTCATCGATTTCATGTCCAGGGTGTTGTGGTGAGTTTATCACCTAGAAATCGGGCGAAATGGACTTGACAGTGTACTTTCACAGCTAGTGACTACTGTCAGCTGTCATTTGGTACCCTTTTGGTGCCGATAGAAGCTGTACTTCGCCCGGAAAAAATTATAGACGACGATGTACTCTCATCGATTTCATATCCAGGGTGTTGTGGTGAGTTTATCACCTAGGAATCGGGCGTAATGGACTTGACAGTGTACTTTGACGGCTAGCCATTACTGTCAGCTGTCATCTGGTACACTTTTATTGCCAATCGAAGCTGACTTTTGCCCGGAAAAAATTATAAACGACGATGTACTCTCATAGATTTCATGTCCAAGGTGTTGTGATAGGTTTATTACCTCGAAATCGTGTGAAATACACTTGACAGTGTACTTTGACAACTAGTCACTACTGTCAGCTGTCATTTGGTACATTTTTATTGCCGATAGAAGCTGTACTTCGCCCGAAAAAAATTATAGAACACGATGTACTCTTATCGATTTCATGTCCAGGGTGTTTTGGTGAGTTTATCACCTAGAAATCGGGTGAAATGGACTTGACAGTGTACTTTAGAAGCTAGTGACTACTATCAGCTGTCATTTGGTACCATTTTGGTGCCGATAGAAGTTGTACTTCGCCCGGAAAAAATTATAGACGACGATGTATTCTCATCGATTTCATGTCCAGGGTGTTGTGGTGAGTTTATCACCTAGAAATCGGGCGAAATGGACTTGACAGTGTACTTTCACAGCTAGTGACTACTGTCAGCTGTCATTTGGTACCCTTTTGGTGCCGATAGAAGCTGTACTACGCCCGGAAAAAATTATAGACGACGATGTATTCTCATCGATTTCATGTCCAGGGTGTTGTGGTGAGTTTATCACCTAGAAATCGGGCGGAATGGACTTGACAGTGTACTTTGACAGCTAGTGACTACTGTCAGCTGTCCATTGATACCCTTTTGGTGCCGATAAAAGCTGTACTTCGCCCGGAAAAAATTATAGACGACGATGTACTCTCAACGATTTCATGTCCAGGGTGTTGTGGTAGGTTTATCACCTAGAAATCGGGTGAAATGAACTTGACAGTGTACTTTGACAGCTGGTCACAACTATCAGCTGTCATTTGATCAACTTTTGATGCCGATCGGAGCTGTACTTCGCCCGGAAAAAATTATAGAACACGATGTACTCTCATCGATTTCATGTCCAGGGTGTTGTGGTGAGTTTATCACCTAGAAATCGGGCGTAATGGACTTGACAGTGTACTTTGACAGCTAGTCATTACTGTCAGCTGTCATCTGGTACACTTTTGATGCCAAGCAAAGCTGTACTTTGCCCGGAAAAAAATTATAAACGACGATGTACTCTCATCGATTTCATGTCCAGGGTGTTGTGGTAGGTTTATCACCTAGAAATCGGTTAAAATAACTTCACAGTTTACTTTGACAGCTGGTCACAACTGTCAGCTGTCATTTGATTAACTTTTGATGCCGATCAGAGCTGTACTTTGCCCGGAAAAAATTATAGACCACGATGTACTCTCATCGATTTCATGTCCAGGGTGTTGTGGTGAGTTTATCACCTAGAAATCGGGCGAAATGGACTTGACAGTGTACTTTCACAGCTAGTGACTACTGTCAGCTGTCATTTGGTACCCTTTTGGTGCCGATAGAAGCTGTACTTCGCCCGGAAAAAATTATAGACGACGATGTACTCTCATCGATTTCATATCCAGGGTGTTGTGGTGAGTTTATCACCTAGGAATCGGGCGTAATGGACTTGACAGTGTACTTTGATGGCTAGCCATTACTGTCAGCTGTCATCTTGTACACTTTTAATGCCAATCGAAGCTGACTTTTGCCCGGAAAAAATTATAAACGACGATGTACTCTCATAGATTTCATGTCCAAGGTGTTGTGATAGGTTTATTACCTAGAAATCGTGTGAAATACACTTGACAGTGTACTTTGACAACTAGTCACTGATGTCAGCTGTCATTTGGTACATTTTTATTGCCGATAGAAGCTGTACTTCGCCCGAAAAAAATTATAGAACACGATGTACTCTTATCGATTTCATGTCCAGGGTGTTTTGGTGAGTTTATCACCTAGAAATCGGGTGAAATGGACTTGACAGTGTACTTTAGAAGCTAGTGACTACTATCAGCTGTCATTTGGTACCCTTTTGGTGCCGATAGAAGTTGTACTTCGCCCGGAAAAAATTATAGACGACGATGTATTCTCATCGATTTCATGTCCAGGGTGTTGTGGTGAGTTTATCACCTAGAAATCGGGCGAAATGGACTTGACAGTGTACTTTCGCAGCTAGTGACTACTGTCAGCTGTCATTTGGTACCCTTTTGGTGCCGATAGAAGCTGTACTTCGCCCGGAAAAAATTATAGACGACGATGTACTCTCATCGATTTCATGTCCAGGGTGTTGTGGTGAGTTTATCACCTAGAAATCGGGCGTAATGGACTTGACAGTGTACTTTGGCAGCTAGCTATCACTGTCAGCTGTCATCTGGTACACTTTTGATGCCAATCGAAGCTGCACTTTGCCCGTAAAAAATTATAAACGACGATGTACTCACATTGATTTCATGTCCAAGGTGTTGTGGTGAGTTTATTACCTAGAAATCGTGTGAAATACACTTGACAGTTTACTTTTACAACTAGCCACTACTATCAGCTGTCACTTGGTAACCTTTTGTTGCCGATAGAAGCTGTACTTCGCCCGGAAAAAATTATAGAACACGATGTACTCTTATCGATTTCATGTCCAGGGTGTTGTGGTGAGTTTATCACCTAGAAATCGGGCGTAATGGACTTGACAGTGTACTTTGGAAGCTAGTGACTACTGTCAGCTGTCATTTGATTAACTTTTGGTGCCGATAGAAGCTGCACTTCGCCCGGAAAAAATTATAGACGACGATGTACTCTCATCGATTTCATGTCCAGGGTGTTGTGGTGAAGTTATCACCTAGAAATCGGGCGAAATGGACTTGACAGTGTACTTTGACAGCTAGTGACTACTGTCAGCTGTCATTTGATACCCTTTTGGTGCCGATAAAAGGTGTACTTCGCCCGGAAAAAATTATAGACGACGATGTACTCTCATCGATTTCATGTCCAGGGTGTTGTGGTAGGTTTATCGCCTAGAAATCGGGTGAAATGAACTTGACAGTGTACTTTGCCAGCTGGTCACAACTGTCAGCTGTCATTTGATGAAACTTTGATGCCGATCGGAGCTGTACTTCGCTCGGAAAAAATTGTAGAACACGATGTACTCTCATCGATTTCATGTCCAGGGTGTTGTGGTGAGTTTATCACCTAGAAATCGGGCGTAATGGACTTGACAGTGTACTTTGACAGCTAGTCATTATTGTCAGCTGTCATCTGCTACACTTTTGATGCCAATCGAAGCTGTACTTCGCCCGGAAAAAATTATAGACGACGATGTATTCTCATCGATTTCATGTCCAGGGTGTTGTGGTAAGTTTATCACCTAGAAATCGGGCGTAATGGACTTGACAGTGTACTTTGACAGCTAGTCATCACTGTCAGCTGTCATCTGGTACACTTTTGATGCCGATCGGAGCTGTACTTCGCCCGGAAAAAATTATAGAACACGATGTACTCTCATCGATTTCATGTCCAGGGTGTTGTGGTGAGTTTATCACCTAGAAATCGGGCGAAATGGACTTGACAGTGTACTTTGACAGCTGGTCACAACTGTCAGCTGTCATTTGATTAACTTTTGATGCCGATCAGAGCTTTACTTCGCCCGGAAAAATTATAGAACACGATGTACTCTCATCGATTTCATGTCCAGGGTGTTGTGGTGAGTTTATCACCTAGAAATCGGGCGAAATGGACTTTACAGTGTACTTTGAAAGCTAGTGACTATTGTCAGCTGTCATTTGCTACCCTTTTGGTGCCGATAGAAGCTGTACTTCGCCCGGAAAAAATTATAGACGACGATGTATTCTCATCGATTTCATGTCCAGGGTGTTGTGGTAAGTTTATCACCTAGAAATCGGGCGTAATGGACTTGACAGTGTACTTTGGCAGCTAGCCATTACTGTCAGCTGTCATCTGGTACACTTTTGATGCCAATCGAAGCTGTACTTTGCCCGTAAAAAATTATAAACGACGATGTACTCTCATCGATTTCATGTCCAGGGTGTTGTGGTGAATTTATCACCTAGAAATCGGGCGAAATGGACTTGACAGTGTACTATGGCAGCTGGTCACAACTGTTAGCTGTCATTTGATTAACTTTTGATGCCGATCGGAGCTGTACTTCGCCCGGAAAAAATTATAGAACACGATGTACTCTTATCGATTTCATGTCCAGGGTGTTGTGGTGAGTTTATCACCTAGACATCGGGCGAAATGGACTTGACAGTGTACTTTGGAAGCTAGTGAATACTGTCAGCTGTCATTTGGTAGACTTTTGGTGCCAATAGAAGCTGTACTTCGCCCGGAAAAAATTATAGACGACGATGTATTCTCATCGATTTCATGTCCAGGGTGTTGTGGTGAGGTTATCACCTAGAAATCGGTTGAAATGGACTTGACAGTGTACTTTGACAGCTAGTGACTACTGTCAGCTGTCATTTAGTACCCTTTTGGTGCCGATAGAAGCTTTACTTCGCCCGGAAAAAATTATAGACGACGATGTACTCTCATCGATTTCATGTCCAGGGTGTTGTGGTAGGTTTATCACCTAGAAATCGGGTGAAATGAACTCGACAGTGTACTTTGACAGCTAGCCATCACTGTCAGCTGTCATTTGGTACCATTTTATTGCCGATAGAAGCTGTACTTCGCCCGGAAAAAATTATAGACGACGATGTACTCTCATCGATTTCATGTCCAGGGTGTTGTGGTAGGTTTATCACCTAGAAATCGGGTGAAATGAACTTGACAGTGTACTTTGACAGCTGGTCACAACTGTCAGCTGTCATTTGATTAACTTTTGATGCCGATCGGAGCTGTACTTCGCCCGGAAAAAATTATAGAACACGATGTACTCTCATCGATTTCATGTCCAGGGTGTTGTGGTGAGTTTATCACCTAGAAATCGGGCGTAATGGACTTGACAGTGTACTTTGACAGCTAGCCATTACTGTCAGCTGTCATCTGGTACACTTTTGATGCCAATCAAAGCTGTACTTTGCCCGGAAAAAATTATAAACGACGATGTACTCTCATCGATTTCATGTCCAGGGTGTTGTGGTAGGTTTATCACCTAGAAATCGGGTGAAATGAACTTGACAGTGTACTTTGGCAGCTGGTCACAACTGTCAGCTGTCATTTGATTAATTTTTAATGCCGATCGGAGCTGTACTTCGCCCGGAAAAAATTGTAGAACACGATGTACTCTCATCGATTTCATGTCCAGGGTGTTGTCGTGAGTTTATCACCTAGAAATCGGGCGTAATGGACTTGACAGTGTACTTTGACAGCTAGCCATTACTGTCAGCTGTCATCTGGTACACTTTTGATGCCAATCGGAGCTGTACTTCGCCCGGGAAAAAATTATAGAACACGATGTACTCTCATCGATTTCATGTCCAGGGTGTTGTGGTGAGTTTATCACCTAGAAATCGGGCGAAATGGACTTGACAGTGTACTTTGACAGCTAGTGACTACTGTCAGCTGTCATTTGGTACCCTTTTGGTGCCGATAGAAGCTGTACTTCGCCCGGAAAAAATTATAGACGACGATGTATTCTCATCGATTTCATGTCCAGGGTGTTGTGGTAAGTTTATCACCTAAAAATCGGGCGTAATGGACTTGACAGTGTACTTTGACAGCTAGCCATTACTATCAGCTGTCATCTGGTACACTCTTGATGCCAATCGAAGCTGTACTTTGCCCGGAAAAAATTATAAACTACGATGTACTCTCATCGATTTCATGTCCAGGGTGTTGTGGTAGGTTTATCACCTAGAAATCGGGTGGAATGAACTTTACAGTGTATTTTGACAGCTGGTCACAACTGTCAGCTGTCATTTGATTAACTTTTGATGCCGATCGGAGCTGTCATTCGCCCGGAAAAAACTATAGAACACGATGTACTCTCATCGATTTCATGTCCAGGGTGTTGTGGTGAGTTTATCACCTAGAAATCGGACGTAATGGACTTGACAGTGTACTTTGGCAGCTAGTGACTACTGTCAGCTGTCATTTGGTACCCTCTTGGTGCCGATAGAAGCTGTACTTCGCCCGGAAAAAATTATAGACCACGATGTACTCTCATCGATTTCATGTCCAGGGTGTTGTGGTGAGTTTATCACCTAGAAATCGGGCGTAATTGACTTGACAGTGTAATTTGACAGCTAGTCATTACTGTCAGCTGTCATCTGGTACACTTTTGATGCCAATCGAAGCTGTACTTTGCCTGGAAAAAATTATAAAAGACGATGTACTCTCATCGATTTCATGTCCAGGGTGTTGTGGTAGGTTTATCACCTAGAAATCGGGTGAAATGAACTTGACAGTGTACTTTGGCAGCTGGTCACAACTGTCAGCTGTCATTTGATTAACTTTTGTTGCCGATCGAAGCTGTACTTCGCCCGGGAAAAATTATAGAACACGATGTACTCTCATCGATTTCATGTCCAGGGTGTTGTGGTGAGTTTATCACCTAGAAATCGGGCGTAATGGCCTTGACAGTGTACTTTGACAGCTAGCCATTATTGTCAGCTGTCATCTGGTACACTTTTGATGCCAATCGAAGCTGTACTTCGCCCGGAAAAAATAATAGACGACGATGTATTCTCATCGATTTCATGTCCAGGGTGTTGTGGTAAGTTTATCACCTAGAAATCGGGCGAAATGGACTTGACAGTGTACTTTGGAAGCTAGTGACTACTGTCAGCTGTCATTTGGTACCCTTTTGGTGCCGATAGAAGCTGTACTTCGCCCGGAAAAAATTATAGACGACGATGTATTCTCATCGATTTCATGTCCAGGGTGTTGTGGTGAGTTTATCACCTAGAAATCGGGCGTAATGGACTTGACAGTGTACTTTGGCAGCTAGCCATTACTGTCAGCTGTCATATGGTACACTTTTGATGCCGATAGAAGCTGTACTTTGCCCGGAAAAAATTATAGACGACGATGTATTCTCATCGATTTCATGTCCAGGGTGTTGTGGTAAGTTTATCACCTAGAAATCGGGCGTAATGGACTTGACAGTGTACTTTGGCAGCTAGCCATTACTGTCAGCTGTCATTTGGTACCATTTTATTGCCGATAGAAGCTGTACTTCGCCCGGAAAAAATTATAGACGACGATGTACTCTCATCGATTTCATGTCCAGGGTGTTGTGGTAGGTTTATCACCTAGAAATCGGGTGAAATGAACTTGACAGTGTACTTTGACAGCTGGTCACAACTGTCAGCTGTCATTTGATTAACTTTTGATGCCGATCGGAGCTGTACTTCGCCCGGAAAAAATTATAGAACACGATGTACTCTCATCGATTTCATGTCCAGGGTGTTGTGGTGAGTTTATCACCTAGAAATCGGGCGTAATGGACTTGACAGTGTACTTTGACAGCTAGCCATTACTGTCAGCTGTCATCTGGTACACTTTTGATGCCAATCAAAGCTGTACTTTGCCCGGAAAAAATTATAAACGACGATGTA
This sequence comes from Oxycera nigricornis, assembly GCA_963942545.1. Taxonomy (NCBI): domain Eukaryota; kingdom Metazoa; phylum Arthropoda; class Insecta; order Diptera; family Stratiomyidae; genus Oxycera; species Oxycera nigricornis. Next base: position 17,531,357 of record OZ012664.1, on the reverse strand, counting down.
CTCTCATCGATTTCATGTCCAGGGTGTTGTGGTAGGTTTATCACCTAGAAATCGGGTGAAATGAACTTGACAGTGTACTTTGGCAGCTGGTCACAACTGTCAGCTGTCATTTGATTAATTTTTAATGCCGATCGGAGCTGTACTTCGCCCGGAAAAAATTGTAGAACACGATGTACTCTCATCGATTTCATGTCCAGGGTGTTGTCGTGAGTTTATCACCTAGAAATCGGGCGTAATGGACTTGACAGTGTACTTTGACAGCTAGCCATTACTGTCAGCTGTCATCTGGTACACTTTTGATGCCAATCGGAGCTGTACTTCGCCCGGGAAAAAATTATAGAACACGATGTACTCTCATCGATTTCATGTCCAGGGTGTTGTGGTGAGTTTATCACCTAGAAATCGGGCGAAATGGACTTGACAGTGTACTTTGACAGCTAGTGACTACTGTCAGCTGTCATTTGGTACCCTTTTGGTGCCGATAGAAGCTGTACTTCGCCCGGAAAAAATTATAGACGACGATGTATTCTCATCGATTTCATGTCCAGGGTGTTGTGGTAAGTTTATCACCTAAAAATCGGGCGTAATGGACTTGACAGTGTACTTTGACAGCTAGCCATTACTATCAGCTGTCATCTGGTACACTCTTGAAGCCAATCGAAGCTGTACTTTGCCCGGAAAAAATTATAAACGACGATGTACTCTCATCGATTTCATGTCCAGGGTGTTGTGGTAGGTTTATCACCTAGAAATCGGGTGGAATGAACTTTACAGTGTATTTTGACAGCTGGTCACAACTGTCAGCTGTCATTTGATTAACTTTTGATGCCTATCGGAGCTGTCATTCGCCCGGAAAAAACTATAGAACACGATGTACTCTCATCGATTTCATGTCCAGGGTGTTGTGGTGAGTTTATCACCTAGAAATCGGACGTAATGGACTTGACAGTGTACTTTGGCAGCTAGTGACTACTGTCAGCTGTCATTTGGTACCCTCTTGGTGCCGATAGAAGCTGTACTTCGCCCGGAAAAAATTATAGACCACGATGTACTCTCATCGATTTCATGTCCAGGGTGTTGTGGTGAGTTTATCACCTAGAAATCGGGCGTAATTGACTTGACAGTGTAATTTGACAGCTAGTCATTACTGTCAGCTGTCATCTGGTACACTTTTGATGCCAATCGAAGCTGTACTTTGCCTGGAAAAAATTATAAAAGACGATGTACTCTCATCGATTTCATGTCCAGGGTGTTGTGGTAGGTTTATCACCTAGAAATCGGGTGAAATGAACTTGACAGTGTACTTTGGCAGCTGGTCACAACTGTCAGCTGTCATTTGATTAACTTTTGTTGCCGATCGGAGCTGTACTTCGCCCGGGAAAAATTATAGAACACGATGTACTCTCATCGATTTCATGTCCAGGGTGTTGTGGTGAGTTTATCACCTAGAAATCGGGCGTAATGGCCTTGACAGTGTACTTTGACAGCTAGCCATTATTGTCAGCTGTCATCTGGTACACTTTTGATGCCAATCGAAGCTGTACTTCGCCCGGAAAAAATAATAGACGACGATGTATTCTCATCGATTTCATGTCCAGGGTGTTGTGGTAAGTTTATCACCTAGAAATCGGGCGAAATGGACTTGACAGTGTACTTTGGAAGCTAGTGACTACTGTCAGCTGTCATTTGGTACCCTTTTGGTGCCGATAGAAGCTGTACTTCGCCCGGAAAAAATTATAGACGACGATGTATTCTCATCGATTTCATGTCCAGGGTGTTGTGGTGAGTTTATCACCTAGAAATCGGGCGTAATGGACTTGACAGTGTACTTTGGCAGCTAGCCATTACTGTCAGCTGTCATATGGTACACTTTTGATGCCGATAGAAGCTGTACTTTGCCCGGAAAAAATTATAGACGACGATGTATTCTCATCGATTTCATGTCCAGGGTGTTGTGGTAAGTTTATCACCTAGAAATCGGGCGTAATGGACTTGACAGTGTACTTTGGCAGCTAGCCATTACTGTCAGCTGTCATTTGGTACACTTTTGATGCCAATCGAAGCTGTACTTTGCCCGGAAAAAATTATAAACGACGATGTACTCTCATCGATTTCATGTCCAGGGTGTTGTGGTGAGTTTATCACCTAGAAATCGGGCGTAATGGACTTGACAGTGTACTTTGACAGCTAGCCATTACTGTCAGCTGTCATCTGGTACACTTTTGATGCCAATCAAAGCTGTACTTTGCCCGGAAAAAATTATAGAACACGATGTACTCTCATCGATTTCATGTCCAGGGTGTTGTGGTGAGTTTATCACCTAGAAATCGGGCGAAATGGACTTGACAGTGTGCTTTGACAGCTAGTGACTACTGTCAGCTGTCATTTGGTACCCTTTTGGTGCCGATAGAAGCTGTACTTCGCCCGGAAAAAATTATAGACGACGATGTATTCTCATCGATTTCATGTCCAGGGTGTTGTGGTAAGTTTATCACCTAAAAATCGGGCGTAATGGACTTGACAGTGTACTTTGACAGCTAGCCATTACTATCAGCTGTCATTTGGTACACTCTTGATGCCAATCGAAGCTGTACTTTGCCCGGAAAAAATTATAAACGACGATGTACTCTCATCGATTTCATGTCCAGGGTGTTGTGGTAGGTTTATCACCTAGAAATCGGGTGAAATGAACTTTACAGTGTATTTTGACAGCTGGTCACAACTGTCAGCTGTCATTTGATTAACTTTTGATGCCGATCGGAGCTGTCATTCGCCCGGAAAAAATTATAGAACACGATGTACTCTCATCGATTTCATGTCCAGGGTGTTGTGGTGAGTTTATCACCTAGAAATCGGACGTAATGGACTTGACAGTGTACTTTGGCAGCTAGTGACTACTGTCAGCTGTCATTTGGTACCCTCTTGGTGCCGATAGAAGCTGTACTTCGCCCGGAAAAAATTATAGACCACGATGTACTCTCATCGATTTCATGTCCAGGGTGTTGTGGTGAGTTTATCACCTAGAAATCGGGCGTAATTGACTTGACAGTGTAATTTGACAGCTAGTCATTACTGTCAGCTGTCATCTGGTACACTTTTGATGCCAATCGAAGCTGTACTTTGCCTGGAAAAAATTATAAACGACGATGTACTCTCATCGATTTCATGTCCAGGGTGTTGTGGTAGGTTTATCACCTAGAAATCGGGTGAAATGAACTTGACAGTGTACTTTGGCAGCTGGTCACAACTGTCAGCTGTCATTTGATTAACTTTTGTTGCCGATCGGAGCTGTACTTCGCCCGGGAAAAATTATAGAACACGATGTACTCTCATCGATTTCATGTCCAGGGTGTTGTGGTGAGTTTATCACCTAGAAATCGGGCGTAATGGCCTTGACAGTGTACTTTGACAGCTAGCCATCATTGTCAGCTGTCATCTGGTACACTTTTGATGCCAATCGAAGCTGTACTTCGCCCGGAAAAAATAATAGACGACGATGTATTCTCATCGATTTCATGTCCAGGGTGTTGTGGTAAGTTTATCACCTAGAAATCGGGCGAAATGGACTTGGCAGTGTACTTTGGAAGCTAGTGACTACTGTCAGCTGTCATTTGGTACCCTTTTGGTGCCGATAGAAGCTGTACTTCGCCCGGAAAAAATTATAGACGACGATGTATTCTCATCGATTTCATGTCCAGGGTGTTGTGGTGAGTTTATCACCTAGAAATCGGGCGTAATGGACTTGACAGTGTACTTTGGCAGCTAGCCATTACTGTCAGCTGTCATATGATACACTTTTGATGCCGATAGAAGCTGTACTTTGCCTGGAAAAAATTATAGACGACGATGTATTCTCATCGATTTCATGTCCAGGGTGTTGTGGTAAGTTTATCACCTAGAAATCGGGCGTAATGGACTTGACAGTGTACTTTGGCAGCTAGCCATTACTGTCAGCTGTCATTTGGTACACTTTTGATGCCAATCGAAGCTGTACTTTGCCCGGAAAAAATTATAAACGACGATGTACTCTCATCGATTTCATGTCCAGGGTGTTGTGGTGAGTTTATCACCTAGAAATCGGGCGTAATGGACTTGACAGTGTACTTTGGAAGCTAGTGACTACTGTCAGCTGTCATTTAATACCCTCTTGGTGCCGATAGAAGCTGTACTTCGCCCGGAAAAAATTATAGACCACGATGTACTCTCATCGATTTCATGTCCAGGGTGTTGTGGGGAGTTTATCACCTAGAAATCGGGCGTAATTGACTTGACAGTGTACTTTGACAGCTATTCATTACTGTCAGCTGTCATGTGAAACACTTTTGATGCCAATCGAAGCTGTACTTTGCCTGGAAAAAATTATAAACGACGATGTACTCTCATCGATTTCATGTCCAGGGTGTTGTGGTGAGTTTATCACCTAGAAATCGGGCGTAATGGACTTGACAGTGTACTTTGGCAGCTAGCCATTACTGTCAGCTGTCATATGATACACTTTTGATGCCGATAGAAGCTGTACTTTGCCTGGAAAAAATTATAGACGACGATGTATTCTCATCGATTTCATGTCCAGGGTGTTGTGGTAAGTTTATCACCTAGAAATCGGGCGTAATGGACTTGACAGTGTACTTTGGCAGCTAGCCATTACTGTCAGCTGTCATTTGGTACACTTTTGATGCCAATCGAAGCTGTACTTTGCCCGGAAAAAATTATAAACGACGATGTACTCTCATCGATTTCATGTCCAGGGTGTTGTGGTAGGTTTATCACCTAGAAATCGGGTGAAATGAACTTGACAGTGTACTTTGACAGCTGGTCACAACTGTCAGCTGTCATTTGAATAACTTTTGATGCCGATCGGAGCTGTACTTCGCCCGGAAAAAATTATAGAACACGATGTACTCTCATCGATTTCATGTCCAGGGTGTTGTGGTGAGTTTATCACCTAGAAATCGGGCGAAATGGACTTGACAGTGTACTTTGGAAGCTAGTGACTACTGTCAGCTGTCATTTGGTACCCTTTTTTGCCGATAGAAGCTGTACTTCGCCCGGAAAAAATTATAGACCACGATGTACTCTCATCGATTTCATGTCCAGGGTGTTGTGGTGAGTTTATCACCTAGAAATCGGGCGTAATTGACTTGACAGTGTACTTTGAGAGCTATTCATTACTGTCAGCTGTCATCTGGTACACTTTTGATGCCAATCGAAGCTGTACTTTGCCTGGAAAAAATTATAAAAGACGATGTACTCTCATCGATTTCATGTCCAGGGTGTTGTGGTAGGTTTATCACCTAGAAATCGGGTGAAATGAACTTGACAGTGTACTTTGGCAGCTGGTCACAACTGTCAGCTATCATTTGATTAACTTTTGTTGCCTATCGGAGCTTTACTTCGCCCGGGAAAAATTATAGAAGACGATGTACTCTCATCGATTTCATGACCAGGGTGTTGTGGTGAGTTTATCACCTAGAAATCGGGCGTAATGGACTTGACAGTGTACTTTGGAAGCTAGTGACTACTGTCAGCTGTCATTTAATACCCTCTTGGTGCCGATAGAAGCTGTACTTCGCCCGGAAAAAATTATAGACCACGATGTACTCTCATCGATTTCATGTCCAGGGTGTTGTGGGGAGTTTATCACCTAGAAATCGGGCGTAATTGACTTGACAGTGTACTTTGACAGCTATTCATTACTGTCAGCTGTCATGTGAAACACTTTTGATGCCAATCGAAGCTGTACTTTGCCTGGAAAAAATTATAAACGACGATGTACTCTCATCGATTTCATGACCAGGGTGTTGTGGTGAGTTTATCACCTAGAAATCGGGCGTAATGGACTTGACAGTGTACTTTGGAAGCTAGTGACTACTGTCAGCTGTCATTTAATACCCTCTTGGTGCCGATAGAAGCTGTACTTCGCCCGGAAAAAATTATAGACCACGATGTACTCTCATCGATTTCATGTCCAGGGTGTTGTGGTGAGTTTATCACCTAGAAATCGGGCGTAATGGCCTTGACAGTGTACTTTGACAGCTAGCCATTACTGTCAGCTGTCATCTGGTACACTTTTAATGCCAATCGAAGCTGAACTTTGCCCGGAAAAAATTATAAACGACGATGTACTCTCATTGATTTCATGTCCAAGGTGTTGTGGTGAGTTTATTACCTAGAAATCGTGTGAAATACACTTGACAGTGTACTTTGACAACTAGTGACTACTGTCAGCTGTCAATTGGTACATTTTTATTGCCGATAGAAGCTGTACTTCGCCCGAAAAAAATTATAGAAGACGATGTACTCTCATCGATTTCATGACCAGGGTGTTGTGGTGAGTTTATCACCTAGAAATCGGGCGTAATAGACTTGACAGTGTACTTTGGAAGCTAGTGACTACTGTCAGCTGTCATTTAGTACCCTCTTGGTGCCGATAGAAGCTGTACTTCGCCCGGAAAAAATTATAGACCACGATGTACTCTCATCGATTTCATGTCCAGGGTGTTGTGGTGAGTTTATCACCTAGAAATCGGGCGTAATTGACTTGACAGTGTACTTTGATAGCTATTCATTACTGTCAGCTGTCATGTGGTACACTTTTGATGCCAATCGAAGCTGTACTTTGCCTGGAAAAAATTATAAACGACGATGTACTCTCATCGATTTCATGTCCAGGGTGTTGTGGTAGGTTTATCACCTAGAAATCGGGTGAAATGAACTTGACAGTGTACTTTGGCAGCTGGTCACAACTGTCAGCTGTCATTTGATTAACTTTTGTTGCCGATCGGAGCTTTACTTCGCCCGGGAAAAATTATAGAACACGATGTACTCTCATCGATTTCATGTCCAGGGTGTTGTGGTGAGTTTATCACCTAGAAATCGGGCGTTATGGCCTTGACAGTGTACTTTGACAGCTAGCCATCACTGTCAGCTGTCATTTGGTACACTTTTGATGCCAATCGAAGCTGTACTTTGCCCGGAAAAAATTATAAACGACGATGTACTCTCATCGATTTCATGTCCAGGGTGTTGTGGTAGGTTTATCACCTAGAAATCGGGTGAAATGAACTTGACAGTGTACTTTGACAGCTGGTCACAACTGTCAGCTGTCATTTGATTAACTTTTGATGCCGATCGGAGCTGTACTTCGCCCGGAAAAAATTATAGAACACGATGTACTCTCATCGATTTCATGTCCAGGGTGTTGTGGTGAGTTTATCACCTAGAAATCGGGCGAAATGGACTTGACAGTGTTCTTTAGAAGCTAGTGACTACTGTCAGCTGTCATTTGGTACCCTCTTGGTGCCGATAGAAGCTGTACTTCGCCCGGAAAAAATTATAGACCACGATGTACTCTCATCGATTTCATGTCCAGGGTGTTGTGGTGAGTTTATCACCTAAAAATCGGGCGTAATTGACTTGACAGTGTACTTTGGCAGCTATTCATTACTGTCAGCTGTCATCTGGTACACTTTTGATGCCAATCGAAGCTGTAATTTGCCTGGAAAAAATTATAAACGACGATGTACTCTCATCGATTTCATGTCCAGGGTGTTGTAGTAGGTTTATCACCTAGAAATCGGGTGAAATGAACTTGACAGTGTACTTTGGCAGCTGGTCACAACTGTCAGCTGTCATTTGATTAACTTTTGATGCCGATCGGAGCTGTACTTCGCCCGGAAAAAATTATAGAACACGATGTACTCTCATCGATTTCATGTCCAGGGTGTTGTGGTGAGTTTATCACCTAGAAATCGGGCGAAATGGACTTGACAGTGTACTTTGGAAGCTAGTGACTACTGTCAGCTGTCATTTGGTACCCTCTTGGTGCCGATAGAAGCTGTACTTCGCCCGGAAAAAATTATAGACCACGATGTACTCTCATCGATTTCATGTCCAGGGTGTTGTGGTGAGTTTATCACCTAAAAATCGGGCGTAATTGACTTGACAGTGTACTTTGGCAGCTATTCATTACTGTCAGCTGTCATCTGGTACACTTTTGATGCCAATCGAAGCTGTACTTTGCCTGGAAAAAATTATAAACGACGATGTACTCTCATCGATTTCATATCCAGGGTGTTGTGGTAGGTTTATCACCTAGAAATCGGGTGAAATGAACTTGACAGTGTACTTTGGCAGCTGGTCACAACTGTCAGCTGTCATTTGATCAACTTTTGTTGCCGATCGGAGCTTTACTTCGCCCGGGAAAAATTATAGAACACGATGTACTCTCATCGATTTCATGTCCAGGGTGTTGTGGTGAGTTTATCACCTAGAAATCGGGCGAAATGGACTTGACAGTGTACTTTGGAAGCTAGTGACTACTGTCAGCTGTCATTTGGTACCCTCCTGGTGCCGATAGAAGCTGTACTTCGCCCGGAAAAAATTATAGACCACGATGTACTCTCATCGATTTCATGTCCAGGGTGTTGTGGTGAGTTTATCACCTAAAAATCGGGCGTAATTGACTTGACAGTGTACTTTGGCAGCTATTCATTACTGTCAGCTGTCATCTGGTACACTTTTGATGCCAATCGAAGCTGTACTTTGCCTGGAAAAAATTATAAACGACGATGTACTCTCATCGATTTCATGTCCAGGGTGTTGTAGTAGGTTTATCACCTAGAAATCGGGTGAAATGAACTTGACAGTGTACTTTGGCAGCTGGTCACAACTGTCAGCTGTCATTTGATCAACTTTTGTTGCCGATCGGAGCTTTACTTCGCCCGGGAAAAATTATAGAACACGATGTACTCTCATCGATTTCATGTCCAGGGTGTTGTGGTGAGTTTATCACCTAGAAATCGGGCGTAATGGACTTGACAGTGTACTTTGGAAGCTAGTGACTACTGTCAGCTGTCATTTGGTACCCTCTTGGTGCCGATAGAAGCTGTACTTCACCCGGAAAAAATTATAGACCACGATGTACTCTCATCGATTTCATGTCCAGGGTGTTGTGGTGAGTTTATCACCTAGAAATCGGGCGTAATTGACTTGACAGTGTACTTTGACAGCTATTCATAACTGTCAGCTGTCATCTGGTACACTTTTGATGCCAATCGAAGCTGTATTTTGCCTGGAAAAAATTATAAACGACGATGTACTCTCATCGATTTCATGTCCAGGGTGTTGTGGTAGGTTTATCACCTAGAAATCGGGTGAAATGGACTTGACAGTGTACATTTGAAGCTAGTCACTGCTGTAGGCTGTCATTCGGTGTACTTTTCGTGCCCATAGAAGCTGTACTTCGCCCGGAAAAAATTAGAGAACACGATGTACTCCCATCGATTTCATGTCCAGGGTGTAGTGGTAGGTTCATCACCTAGAAATCGGGTGAAATGTACTTGACAGTATACTTTTGCAGCTAGGTGCAAATGTCAGCTGTCATTTGGTACCCTCCTGATGCCGATAGAAGCTGTACTTCGCCCGGAAAAAATTATAGACCACGATGTACTCTCATCGATTTCATGTCCAGGGTGTTGTGGTGAGTTTATCACCTAGAAATCGGGCGTAATTGACTTGACAGTGTACTTTGACAGCTATTCATTACTGTCAGCTGTCATCTGGTACACTTTTGATGCCAATCGAAGCTGTACTTTGCCTGGAAAAAATTATAAACGACGATGTACTCTCATCGATTTCATGTCCAGGGTGTTGTGGTAGGTTTATCACCTAGAAATCGGGTGAAATGAACTTGACAGTGTACTTTGGCAGCTGGTCACAACTGTCAGCTGTCATTTGATTAACTTTTGTTGCCAATCGGAGCTTTACTTCGCCCGGGAAAAATTATAGAACACGATGTACTCTCATCGATTTCATGTCCAGGGTGTTGTGGTGAGTTTATCACCTAGAAATCGGGCGTAATGGACTTGACAGTGTACTTTGAAAACTAGTGACTACTGTCAGCTGTCATTTAGTACCCTCTAAGTGCCGATAGAAGCTGTACTTCGCCCGGAAAAAATTATAGACCACGATGTACTCTCATCGATTTCATGTCCAGGGTGTTGTGGTGAGTTTATCACCTAGAAATCGGGCGTAATTGACTTGACAGTGTACTTTGACAGCTATTCATTACTGTCAGCTGTCATCTGGTACACTTTTGATGCCAATCGAAGCTGTACTTTGCCTGGAAAAAATTATAAACGACGATGTACTCTCATCGATTTCATGTCCAGGGTGTTGTGGTAGGTTTATCACCTAGAAATCGGGTGAAATGAACTTGACAGTGTACTTTGGCAGCTGGTCACAACTGTCAGCTGTCATTTGATTAACTTTTGTTGCCGATCGGAGCTTTACTTCGCCCGGGAAAAATTATAGAACACGATGTACTCTCATCGATTTCATGTCCAGGGTGTTGTGTTGAGTTTATCACCTAGAAATCGGGCGTAATGGCCTTGACAGTGTACTTTGACAGCTAGCCATTACTGTCAGCTGTCATCTGGTACACTTTTAATGCCAATCGAAGCTGAACTTTGCCCGGAAAAAATTATAAACGACGATGTACTCTCATTGATTTCATGTCCAAGGTGTTGTGGTAGGTTTATTACCTAGAAATCGTGTGAAATACACTTGACAGTGTACTTTGACAACTAGTCACTACTGTCAGCTGTCAATTGGTACATTTTTATTGCCGATAGAAGCTGTACTTCGCCCGAAAAAAATTATAGAAAACGATGTACTCTCATCGATTTCATGACCAGGGTGTTGTGGTGAGTTTATCACCTAGAAATCGGGTGAAATGAACTTGACAGTGTACTTTGGCAGCTAGTCACAACTGTCAGCTGTCATTTGATTAACTTTTGTTGCCGATCGGAGCTTTACTTCGCCCGGGAAAAATTATAGAACACGATGTACTCTCATCGATTTCATGTCCAGGGTGTTGTGGTGAGTTTATCACCTAGAAATCGGGCGTAATGGCCTTGACAGTGTACTTTGACAGCTAGCCATCACTGTCAGCTGTCATTTGGTACACTTTTGATGCCAATCGAAGCTGTACTTTGCCCGGAAAAAATTATAAACGACGATGTACTCTCATCGATTTCATGTCCGAGGTGTTGTGGTAGGTTTATCACCTAGAAATCGGGTGAAATGAACTTGACAGTGTACTTTGACAGCTGTTCACAACTGTCAGCTGTCATTTGATTAACTTTTGATGCCGATCGAAGCTGTACTTCGCCCGGAAAAAATTATAGAACACGATGTACTCTCATCGATTTCATGTCCAGGGTGTTGTGGTGAGTTTATCACCTAGAAATCGGGCGAAATGGACTTGACAGTGTACTTTGGAAGCTAGTGACTACTGTCAGCTGTCATTTGGTACCCTCTTGGTGCCGATAGAAGCTGTACTTCGCCCGGAAAAAATTATAGACCACGATGTACTCTCATCGATTTCATGTCCAGGGTGTTGTGGTGAGTTTATCACCTAGAAATCGGGCGTAATTGACTTGACAGTGTACTTTGGCAGCTAATCATTACTGTCAGCTGTCATCTGGTACACTTTTGATGCCAATCGAAGCTGTACTTTGCCTGGAAAAAATTATAAACGACGATGTACTCTCATCGATTTCATGTCCAGGGTGTTGTGGTAGGTTTATCACCTAGAAATCGGGTGAAATGAACTTGACAGTGTACTTTGGCAGCTGGTCACAACTGTCAGCTGTCATTTGATTAACTTTTGTTGCCGATCGGAGCTTTACTTCGCCCGGGAAAAATTATAGAACACGATGTACTCTCATCGATTTCATGTCCAGGGTGTTGTGGTGAGTTTATCACCTAGAAATCGGGCGTAATGGACTTGACAGTGTACTTTGGAAGCTAGTGACTACTGTCAGCTGTCATTTGGTACCCTCTTGGTGCCGATAGAAGCTGTACTTCACCCGGAAAAAATTATAGACCACGATGTACTCTCATCGATTTCATGTCCAGGGTGTTGTGGTGAGTTTATCACCTAGAAATCGGGCGTAATTGACTTGACAGTGTACTTTGACAGCTATTCATTACTGTCAGCTGTCATCTGGTACACTTTTGATGCCAATCGAAGCTGTACTTTGCCTGGAAAAAATTATAAACGACGATGTACTCTCATCGATTTCATGTCCAGGGTGTTGTGGTAGGTTTATCACCTAGAAATCGGATGAAATGGACTTGACAGTGTACATTTGCAGCTAGTCACTGCTGTAGGCTGTCATTCGGTGTACTCTTTGTGCCCATAGAAGCTGTACTTCGCCCGAAAAAAATTAGAGAACACGATGTACTTCCATCGATTTCATGTCCAGGGTGTAGTGGTAGGTTCATCACCTAGAAATCGGGTGAAATGTACTTGACAGTATACTTTTGCAGCTAGGTGCAAATGTCAGCTGTCATTTGGTACCCTCTTGGTGCCGATAGAAGCTGTACTTCGCCCGGAAAAAATTATAGACCACGATGTACTCTCATCGATTTCATGTCCAGGGTGTTGTGGTGAGTTTATCACCTAGAAATCGGGCGTAATTGACTTGACAGTGTACTTTGACAGCTATTCATTACTGTCAGCTGTCATCTGGTACACTTTTGATGCCAATCGAAGCTGTACTTTGCCTGGAAAAAATTATAAACGACGATGTACTCTCATCGATTTCATGTCCAGGGTGTTGTGGTAGGTTTATCACTTAGAAATCGGGTGAAATGAACTTGACAGTGTACTTTGGCAGCTGGTCACAACTGTCAGCTGTCATTTGATTAACTTTTGTTGCCGATCGAAGCTTTACTTCGCCCGGGAAAAATTATAGAACACGATGTACTCTCATCGATTTCATGTCCAGGGTGTTGTGGTGAGTTTATCACCTAGAAATCGGGCGTAATGGACTTGACAGTGTACTTTGAAAGCTAGTGACTACTGTCAGCTGTCATTTGGTACCCTCTTGGTGCCGATAGAAGCTGTACTTCGCCCGGAAAAAATTATAGACCACGATGTACTCTCATCGATTTCATGTCCAGGGTGTTGTGGTGAGTTTATCACCTAGAAATCGGGCGTAATGGCCTTGACAGTGTACTTTGACAGCTAGCCATTACTTTCAGCTGTCATCTGGTACACTTTTAATGCCAATCGAAGCTGAACTTTGCCCGGAAAAAATTATAAACGACGATGTACTCTCATTGATTTCATGTCCAAGGTGTTGTGGTAGGTTTATTACCTAGAAATCGTGTGAAATACACTTGACAGTGTACTTTGACAACTAGTCACTACTGTCAGCTGTCAATTGGTACATTTTTATTGCCGATAGAAGCTGTACTTCGCCCGAAAAAAATTATAGAAAACGATGTACTCTCATCGATTTCATGACCAGGGTGTTGTGGTGAGTTTATCACCTAGAAATCGGGTGAAATGAACTTGACAGTGTACTTTGGCAGCTGGTCACAACTGTCAGCTGTCATTTGATTAACTTTTGTTGCCGATCGGAGCTTTACTTCGCCCGGGAAAAATTATAGAACACGATGTACTCTCATCGATTTCATGTCCAGGGTGTTGTGGTGAGTTTATCACCTAGAAATCGGGCGTAATGGCCTTGACAGTGTACTTTGACAGCTAGCCATCACTGTCAGCTGTCATTTGGTACACTTTTGATGCCAATCGAAGCTGTACTTTGCCCGGAAAAAATTATAAACGACGATGTACTCTCATCGATTTCATGTCCGAGGTGTTGTGGTAGGTTTATCACCTAGAAATCGGGTGAAATGAACTTGACAGTGTACTTTGACAGCTGGTCACAACTGTCAGCTGTCATTTGATTAACTTTTGATGCCGATCGAAGCTGTACTTCGCCCGGAAAAAATTATAGAACACGATGTACTCTCATCGATTTCATGTCCAGGGTGTTGTGGTGAGTTTATCACCTAGAAATCGGGCGAAATGGACTTGACAGTGTACTTTGGAAGCTAGTGACTACTGTCAGCTGTCATTTGGTACCCTCTTGGTGCCGATAGAAGCTGTACTTCGCCCGGAAAAAATTATAGACCACGATGTACTCTCATCGATTTCATGTCCAGGGTGTTGTGGTGAGTTTATCACCTAGAAATCGGGCGTAATTGACTTGACAGTGTACTTTGGCAGCTAATCATTACTGTCAGCTGTCATCTGGTACACTTTTGATGCCAATCGAAGCTGTACTTTGCCTGGAAAAAATTATAAACGACGATGTACTCTCATCGATTTCATGTCCAGGGTGTTGTGGTAGGTTTATCACCTAGAAATCGGGTGAAATGAACTTGACAGTGTACTTTGGCAGCTGGTCACAACTGTCAGCTGTCATTTGATTAACTTTTGTTGCCGATCGGAGCTTTACTTCGCCCGGGAAAAATTATAGAACACGATGTACTCTCATCGATTTCATGTCCAGGGTGTTGTGGTGAGTTTATCACCTAGAAATCGGGCGTAATGGACTTGACAGTGTACTTTGGAAGCTAGTGACTACTGTCAGCTGTCATTTGGTACCCTCTTGGTGCCGATAGAAGCTGTACTTCACCCGGAAAAAATTATAGACCACGATGTACTCTCATCGATTTCATGTCCAGGGTGTTGTGGTGAGTTTATCACCTAGAAATCGGGCGTAATTGACTTGACAGTGTACTTTGACAGCTATTCATTACTGTCAGCTGTCATCTGGTACACTTTTGATGCCAATCGAAGCTGTACTTTGCCTGGAAAAAATTATAAACGACGATGTACTCTCATCGATTTCATGTCCAGGGTGTTGTGGTAGGTTTATCACCTAGAAATCGGATGAAATGGACTTGACAGTGTACATTTGCAGCTAGTCACTGCTGTAGGCTGTCATTCGGTGTACTCTTTGTGCCCATAGAAGCTGTACTTCGCCCGAAAAAAATTAGAGAACACGATGTACTTCCATCGATTTCATGTCCAGGGTGTAGTGGTAGGTTCATCACCTAGAAATCGGGTGAAATGTACTTGACAGTATACTTTTGCAGCTAGGTGCAAATGTCAGCTGTCATTTGGTACCCTCTTGGTGCCGATAGAAGCTGTACTTCGCCCGGAAAAAATTATAGACCACGATGTACTCTCATCGATTTCATGTCCAGGGTGTTGTGGTGAGTTTATCACCTAGAAATCGGGCGTAATTGACTTGACAGTGTACTTTGAAAGCTATTCATTACTGTCAGCTGTCATCTGGTACACTTTTGATGCCAATCGAAGCTGTACTTTGCCTGGAAAAAATTATAAACGACGATGTACTCTCATCGATTTCATGTCCAGGGTGTTGTGGTAGGTTTATCACTTAGAAATCGGGTGAAATGAACTTGACAGTGTACTTTGGCAGCTGGTCACAACTGTCAGCTGTCATTTGATTAACTTTTGTTGCCGATCGAAGCTTTACTTCGCCCGGGAAAAATTATAGAACACGATGTACTCTCATCGATTTCATGTCCAGGGTGTTGTGGTGAGTTTATCACCTAGAAATCGGGCGTAATGGACTTGACAGTGTACTTTGAAAGCTAGTGACTACTGTCAGCTGTCATTTGGTACCCTCTTGGTGCCGATAGAAGCTGTACTTCGCCCGGAAAAAATTATAGACCATGATGTACTCTCATCGATTTCATGTCCAGGGTGTTGTGGTGAGTTTATCACCTAGAAATCGGGCGTAATTGACTTGACAGTGTACTTTGACAGCTATTCATTACTGTCAGCTGTCATCTGGTACACTTTTGATGCCAATTGAAGCTGTATTTTCCTGGAAAAAATTATAAACGACGATGTACTCTCATCGATTTCATGTCCAGGGTGTTGTGGTAGGTTTATCACCTAGAAATCGGGCAAAATGAACTTGACAGTGTACTTTGGCAACTGGTCACAACTGTCAGCTGTCATTTGATTAACTTTTGTTGCCGATCGGAGCTTTACTTCGCCCGGGAAAAATTATAGAACACGATGTACTCTCATCGATTTCATGTCCAGGGTGTTGTGGTGAGTTTATCACCTAGAAATCGGGCGTATAGGACTTGAAATGTACTTCGGCAGCTAGCCATTACTGTCAGCTGTCATTTGGTAAACTTTTGATGCCAATCGAAGCTGTACTTCGCCCGGAAAAAATTATAAACGACGATGTACTCTCATTGATTTCATGTCCAAGGTGTTGTGGTAGGTTTATTACCTAGAAATCGTGTGTAATACACTTGACAGTGTACTTTTACAACTAGTCACTACTATGAGCTGACACTTGGTACCCTTTTCTTGCCGATAGAAGCTGTACTTCGCCCGGAAAAAATTATAGAACACGATGTACTCTTATCGATTTCATGTCCAGGGTGTTGTGGTGAGTTTATCACCTAGAAATCGGGCGAAATGGACTTGACAGTGTACTTTGACAGCTAGTGACTACTGTCAGCTGTACATTGGTACCCTTTTGGTGCCGATAGAAGCTGTACTTCGCCCGGAAAAAATTATAGACGACGATGTACTCTCAACGATTTCATGTCCAGGGTGTTTTGGTAGGTTTATCACCTAGAAAACGGGTGAAATGAACTTCATAGTGTACTTTGACAGCTGGTCACAACTATAAGCTGTCATTTGATTAACTTTTGATGCCGATCGAAGCTGTACTTCGCCCGGAAAAAATTATAGAACACGATGTACTCTCATCGATTTCATGTCCAGGGTGTTGTGGTGAGTTTATCACCTAGAAATCGGGCGTAATGGACTTGACAGTGTACTTTGACAGCTAGCCATTACTGTCAGCTGTCATGTGGTACACTTTTGATGCCAAGCAAAGCTGTACTTTGCCCGGAAAAAAATTATAAACGACGATGTACTCTCATCGATTTCATGTCCAGGGTGTTGTGGTAGGTTTATCACCTAGAAATCGGGTGAAATTAACTTCACAGTGTACTTTGACAGCTGTTCACAACATTCAGCTGTCATTTGATTAACTTTTGATGCCGATCGGAGCTGTACTTTGCCCGGAAAAAATTAAAGACCACGATGTACTCTCATCGATTTCATGTCCAGGGTGTTGTGGTGAGTTTATCACCTAGAAATCGGGCGAAATGGACTTGACAGTGTACTTTCACAGCTAGCGACTACTGTCAGCTGTACATTGGTACCCTTTTGGTGCCGATAGAAGCTGTACTTCGCCCGGAAAAAATTATAGACGACGATGTCCTCTCAACGATTTCATGTCCAGGGTGTTGTGGATGGTTTATCACCTAGAAATCGGGTAAAATGAACTTCACAGTGTACTTTGACAGCTGGTCACAACTATCAGCTGTCATTTGATTAACTTTTGATGCCGATCGGAGCTGTACTTCGCCCGGAAAAAATTATAGAACACGATGTACTCTCATCGATTTCATGTCCAGGGTGTTGTGGTGAGTTTATCACCTAGAAATCGGGCGTAATGGACTTGACAGTGTACTTTGACAGCTAGTCATCACTGTCAGCTGTCATGTGGTACACTTTTGATGCCAAGCAAAGCTGTACTTTGCCCGGAAAAAAATTATAAACGACGATGTACTCTCATCGATTTCATGTCCAGGGTGTTGTGGTAGGTTTATCACCTAGAAATCGGGTGAAATTAACTTCACAGTGTACTTTGACAGCTGTTCACAACTGTCAGCTGTCATTTGATTAACTTTTGATGCCGATCGGAGCTGTACTTTGCCCGGAAAAAATTATAGACCACGATGTACTCTCATCGATTTCATGTCCAGGGTGTTGTGGTGAGTTTATCACCTAGAAATCGGGCGAAATGGACTTGACAGTGTACTTTTACAGCTAGTGACTACTGTCAGCTGTCATTTGGTACTCTCTTGGTGCCGATAGAAGCTGTACTTCGCCCGGAAAAAATTATAGACGACGATGTACTCTCATCGATTTCATATCCAGGGTGTTGTGGTGAGTTTATCACCTAGGAATCGGGCGTAGTGGACTTGACAGTGTACTTTGACGGCTAGCCATTACTGTCAGCTGTCATCTGGTACACTTTTAATGCCAATCGAAGCTGAACTTTGCCCGGAAAAAATTATAAACGACGATGTACTCTCATTGATTTCATGTCCAAGGTGTTGTGGTAGGTTTATTACCTAGAAATCGTGTGAAATACACTTGACAGTGTACTTTGGCAACTAGTCACTACTGTCAGCTGTCATTTGGTACATTTTTATTGCCGATAGAAGCTGTACTTCGCCCGAAAAAAATTATAGAACACGATGTACTCTTATCGATTTCATGTCCAGGGTGTTGTGGTGAGTTTATCACCTAGAAATCGGGCGAAATGGACTTGACAGTGTACTTTAGAAGCTAGTGACTACTATCAGCTGTCATGTGGTACCCTTTTGGTGCCGATAGAAGTTGTACTTCGCCCGGAAAAAATTATAGACGACGATGTATTCTCATCGATTTCATGTCCAGGGTGTTGTGGTAAGTTTATTACCTAGAAATCGGGCGTAATGGACTTGACAGTGTACTTTGGCAGCTAGCCATTACTGTCAGCTGTCATTTGGTACACTTTTGATGCCAATCGAAGCTGTACTTTGCCCAGAAAAAATTATAAACGACGATGTACTCTCATCGATTTCATGTCCAGGGTGTTGTGGTAGGTTTATCACCTAGAAATCGGGTGAAATGAACTTGACAGTGTACTTTGGCAGCTGGTCACAACTGTCAGCTGTCATTTGATTAACTTTTGTTGCCGATCGGAGCTTTACTTCGCCCTTGAAAAATTATAGAACACGATGTACTCTCATCGATTTCATGTCCAGGGTGTTGTGTTGAGTTTATCACCTAGAAATCGGGCGTAATGGCCTTGACAGTGTACTTTGACAGCTAGCCATTACTGTCAGCTGTCATCTGGTACACTTTTAATGCCAATCGAAGCTGAACTTTGCCCGGAAAAAATTATAAACGACGATGTACTCTCATTGATTTCATGTCCAAGGTGTTGTGGTAGGTTTATTACCTAGAAATCGTGTGAAATACACTTGACAGTGTACTTTGACAACTAGTCACTACTGTCAGCTGTCAATTGGTACATTTTTATTGCCGATAGAAGCTGTACTTCGCCCGAAAAAAATTATAGAAAACGATGTACTCTCATCGATTTCATGACCAGGGTGTTGTGGTGAGTTTATCACCTAGAAATCGGGTGAAATGAACTTGACAGTGTACTTTGGCAGCTGGTCACAACTGTCAGCTGTCATTTGATTAACTTTTGTTGCCGATCGGAGCTTTACTTCGCCCGGGAAAAATTATAGAACACGATGTACTCTCATCGATTTCATGTCCAGGGTGTTGTGGTGAGTTTATCACCTAGAAATCGGGCGTAATGGCCTTGACAGTGTACTTTGACAGCTAGCCATCACTGTCAGCTGTCATTTGGTACACTTTTGATGCCAATCGAAGCTTTACTTTGCCCGCAAAAAATTATAAACGACGATGTACTCTCATCGATTTCATGTCCGAGGTGTTGTGGTAGGTTTATCACCTAGAAATCGGGTGAAATGAACTTGACAGTGTACTTTGACAGCTGGTCACAACTGTCAGCTGTGATTTGATTAAATTTTGATGCCGATCGAAGCTGTACTTCGCCCGGAAAAAATTATAGAACACGATGTACTCTCATCGATTTCATGTCCAGGGTGTTGTGGTGAGTTTATCACCTAGAAATCAGGCGAAATGGACTTGACAGTGTACTTTGGAAGCTAGTGACTACTGTCAGCTGTCATTTGGTACCCTCTTGGTGCCGATAGAAGCTGTACTTCGCCCGGAAAAAATTATAGACCACGATGTACTCTCATCGATTTCATGTCCAGGGTGTTGTGGTGAGTTTATCACCTAGAAATCGGGCGTAATTGACTTGACAGTGTACTTTGGCAGCTAGCCATTACTGTCAGCTGTCATTTGGTACACTTTTGATGCCAATCGAAGCTGTACTTTGCCCAGAAAAAATTATAAACGACGATGTACTCTCATCGATTTCATGTCCAGGGTGTTGTGGTAGGTTTATCACCTAGAAATCGGGTGAAATGAACTTGACAGTGTACTTTGGCAGCTGGTCACAACTGTCAGCTGTCATTTGATTAACTTTTGTTGCCGATCGGAGCTTTACTTCGCCCTTGAAAAATTATAGAACACGATGTACTCTCATCGATTTCATGTCCAGGGTGTTGTGTTGAGTTTATCACCTAGAAATCGGGCGTAATGGCCTTGACAGTGTACTTTGACAGCTAGCCATTACTGTCAGCTGTCATCTGGTACACTTTTAATGCCAATCGAAGCTGAACTTTGCCCGGAAAAAATTATAAACGACGATGTACTCTCATTGATTTCATGTCCAAGGTGTTGTGGTAGGTTTATTACCTAGAAATCGTGTGAAATACACTTGACAGTGTACTTTGACAACTAGTCACTACTGTCAGCTGTCAATTGGTACATTTTTATTGCCGATAGAAGCTGTACTTCGCCCGAAAAAAATTATAGAAAACGATGTACTCTCATCGATTTCATGACCAGGGTGTTGTGGTGAGTTTATCACCTAGAAATCGGGTGAAATGAACTTGACAGTGTACTTTGGCAGCTGGTCACAACTGTCAGCTGTCATTTGATTAACTTTTGTTGCCGATCGGAGCTTTACTTCGCCCGTGAAAAATTATAGAACACGATGTACTCTCATCGATTTCATGTCCAGGGTGTTGTGGTGAGTTTATCACCTAGAAATCGGGCGAAATGGACTTGACAGTGTACTTTCACAGCTAGCGACTACTGTCAGCTGTACATTGGTACCCTTTTGGTGCCGATAGAAGCTGTACTTCGCCCGGAAAAAATTATAGACGACGATGTCCTCTCAACGATTTCATGTCCAGGGTGTTGTGGATGGTTTATCACCTAGAAATCGGGTAAAATGAACTTCACAGTGTACTTTGACAGCTGGTCACAACTATCAGCTGTCATTTGATTAACTTTTGATGCCGATCGGAGCTGTACTTCGCCCGGAAAAAATTATAGAACACGATGTACTCTCATCGATTTCATGTCCAGGGTGTTGTGGTGAGTTTATCACCTAGAAATCGGGCGTAATGGACTTGACAGTGTACTTTGACAGCTAGTCATCACTGTCAGCTGTCATGTGGTACACTTTTGATGCCAAGCAAAGCTGTACTTTGCCCGGAAAAAAATTATAAACGACGATGTACTCTCATCGATTTCATGTCCAGGGTGTTGTGGTAGGTTTATCACCTAGAAATCGGGTGAAATTAACTTCACAGTGTACTTTGACAGCTGTTCACAACTGTCAGCTGTCATTTGATTAACTTTTGATGCCGATCGGAGCTGTACTTTGCCCGGAAAAAATTATAGACCACGATGTACTCTCATCGATTTCATGTCCAGGGTGTTGTGGTGAGTTTATCACCTAGAAATCGGGCGAAATGGACTTGACAGTGTACTTTTACAGCTAGTGACTACTGTCAGCTGTCATTTGGTACTCTCTTGGTGCCGATAGAAGCTGTACTTCGCCCGGAAAAAATTATAGACGACGATGTACTCTCATCGATTTCATATCCAGGGTGTTGTGGTGAGTTTATCACCTAGGAATCGGGCGTAGTGGACTTGACAGTGTACTTTGACGGCTAGCCATTACTGTCAGCTGTCATCTGGTACACTTTTAATGCCAATCGAAGCTGAACTTTGCCCGGAAAAAATTATAAACGACGATGTACTCTCATTGATTTCATGTCCAAGGTGTTGTGGTAGGTTTATTACCTAGAAATCGTGTGAAATACACTTGACAGTGTACTTTGGCAACTAGTCACTACTGTCAGCTGTCATTTGGTACATTTTTATTGCCGATAGAAGCTGTACTTCGCCCGAAAAAAATTATAGAACACGATGTACTCTTATCGATTTCATGTCCAGGGTGTTGTGGTGAGTTTATCACCTAGAAATCGGGCGAAATGGACTTGACAGTGTACTTTAGAAGCTAGTGACTACTATCAGCTGTCATGTGGTACCCTTTTGGTGCCGATAGAAGTTGTACTTCGCCCGGAAAAAATTATAGACGACGATGTATTCTCATCGATTTCATGTCCAGGGTGTTGTGGTAAGTTTATTACCTAGAAATCGGGCGTAATGGACTTGACAGTGTACTTTGGCAGCTAGCCATTACTGTCAGCTGTCATTTGGTAGACTTTTGATGCCAATCGAAGCTGTACTTTGCCCAGAAAAAATTATAAACGACGATGTACTCTCATCGATTTCATGTCCAGGGTGTTGTGGTAGGTTTATCACCTAGAAATCGGGCGAAATGGACTTGACAGTGTACTTTCACAGCTAGCGACTACTGTCAGCTGTACATTGGTACCCTTTTGGTGCCGATAGAAGCTGTACTTCGCCCGGAAAAAATTATAGACGACGATGTCCTCTCAACGATTTCATGTCCAGGGTGTTGTGGTGAGTTTATCACCTAGAAATCGGGCGAAATGGACTTGACAGTGTACTTTCACAGCTAGCGACTACTGTCAGCTGTACATTGGTACCCTTTTGGTGCCGATAGAAGCTGTACTTCGCCCGGAAAAAATTATAGACGACGATGTCCTCTCAACGATTTCATGTCCAGGGTGTTGTGGATGGTTTATCACCTAGAAATCGGGTAAAATGAACTTCACAGTGTACTTTGACAGCTGGTCACAACTATCAGCTGTCATTTGATTAACTTTTGATGCCGATCGGAGCTGTACTTCGCCCGGAAAAAATTATAGAACACGATGTACTCTCATCGATTTCATGTCCAGGGTGTTGTGGTGAGTTTATCACCTAGAAATCGGGCGTAATGGACTTGACAGTGTACTTTGACAGCTAGTCATCACTGTCAGCTGTCATGTGGTACACTTTTGATGCCAAGCAAAGCTGTACTTTGCCCGGAAAAAAATTATAAACGACGATGTACTCTCATCGATTTCATGTCCAGGGTGTTGTGGTAGGTTTATCACCTAGAAATCGGGTGAAATTAACTTCACAGTGTACTTTGACAGCTGTTCACAACTGTCAGCTGTCATTTGATTAACTTTTGATGCCGATCGGAGCTGTACTTTGCCCGGAAAAAATTATAGACCACGATGTACTCTCATCGATTTCATGTCCAGGGTGTTGTGGTGAGTTTATCACCTAGAAATCGGGCGAAATGGACTTGACAGTGTACTTTTACAGCTAGTGACTACTGTCAGCTGTCATTTGGTACTCTCTTGGTGCCGATAGAAGCTGTACTTCGCCCGGAAAAAATTATAGACGACGATGTACTCTCATCGATTTCATATCCAGGGTGTTGTGGTGAGTTTATCACCTAGGAATCGGGCGTAGTGGACTTGACAGTGTACTTTGACGGCTAGCCATTACTGTCAGCTGTCATCTGGTACACTTTTAATGCCAATCGAAGCTGAACTTTGCCCGGAAAAAATTATAAACGACGATGTACTCTCATTGATTTCATGTCCAAGGTGTTGTGGTAGGTTTATTACCTAGAAATCGTGTGAAATACACTTGACAGTGTACTTTGGCAACTAGTCACTACTGTCAGCTGTCATTTGGTACATTTTTATTGCCGATAGAAGCTGTACTCCGCCCGAAAAAAATTATAGAACACGATGTACTCTTATCGATTTCATGTCCAGGGTGTTGTGGTGAGTTTATCACCTAGAAATCGGGCGAAATGGACTTGACAGTGTACTTTAGAAGCTAGTGACTACTATCAGCTGTCATGTGGTACCCTTTTGGTGCCGATAGAAGTTGTACTTCGCCCGGAAAAAATTATAGACGACGATGTATTCTCATCGATTTCATGTCCAGGGTGTTGTGGTAAGTTTATTACCTAGAAATCGGGCGTAATGGACTTGACAGTGTACTTTGGCAGCTAGCCATTACTGTCAGCTGTCATTTGGTAGACTTTTGATGCCAATCGAAGCTGTACTTTGCCCAGAAAAAATTATAAACGACGATGTACTCTCATCGATTTCATGTCCAGGGTGTTGTGGTAGGTTTATCACCTAGAAATCGGGCGAAATGGACTTGACAGTGTACTTTCACAGCTAGCGACTACTGTCAGCTGTACATTGGTACCCTTTTGGTGCCGATAGAAGCTGTACTTCGCCCGGAAAAAATTATAGACGACGATGTCCTCTCAACGATTTCATGTCCAGGGTGTTGTGGTGAGTTTATCACCTAGAAATCGGGCGAAATGGACTTGACAGTGTACTTTCACAGCTAGCGACTACTGTCAGCTGTACATTGGTACCCTTTTGGTGCCGATAGAAGCTGTACTTCGCCCGGAAAAAATTATAGACGACGATGTCCTCTCAACGATTTCATGTCCAGGGTGTTGTGGATGGTTTATCACCTAGAAATCGGGTAAAATGAACTTCACAGTGTACTTTGACAGCTGGTCACAACTATCAGCTGTCATTTGATTAACTTTTGATGCCGATCGGAGCTGTACTTCGCCCGGAAAAAATTATAGAACACGATGTACTCTCATCGATTTCATGTCCAGGGTGTTGTGGTGAGTTTATCACCTAGAAATCGTGTGAAATACACTTGACAGTGTACTTTGACAACTAGTCACTACTGTCAGCTGTCAATTGGTACATTTTTATTGCCGATAGAAGCTGTACTTCGCCCGAAAAAAATTATAGAAAACGATGTACTCTCATCGATTTCATGACCAGGGTGTTGTGGTGAGTTTATCACCTAGAAATCGGGTGAAATGAACTTGACAGTGTACTTTGGCAGCTGGTCACAACTGTCAGCTGTCATTTGATTAACTTTTGTTGCCGATCGGAGCTTTACTTCGCCCGGGAAAAATTATAGAACACGATGTACTCTCATCGATTTCATGTCCAGGGTGTTGTGGTGAGTTTATCACCTAGAAATCGGGCGAAATGGACTTGACAGTGTACTTTCACAGCTAGCGACTACTGTCAGCTGTACATTGGTACCCTTTTGGTGCCGATAGAAGCTGTACTTCGCCCGGAAAAAATTATAGACGACGATGTCCTCTCAACGATTTCATGTCCAGGGTGTTGTGGATGGTTTATCACCTAGAAATCGGGTAAAATGAACTTCACAGTGTACTTTGACAGCTGGTCACAACTATCAGCTGTCATTTGATTAACTTTTGATGCCGATCGGAGCTGTACTTCGCCCGGAAAAAATTATAGAACACGATGTACTCTCATCGATTTCATGTCCAGGGTGTTGTGGTGAGTTTATCACCTAGAAATCGGGCGTAATGGACTTGACAGTGTACTTTGACAGCTAGTCATCACTGTCAGCTGTCATGTGGTACACTTTTGATGCCAAGCAAAGCTGTACTTTGCCCGGAAAAAAATTATAAACGACGATGTACTCTCATCGATTTCATGTCCAGGGTGTTGTGGTAGGTTTATCACCTAGAAATCGGGTGAAATTAACTTCACAGTGTACTTTGACAGCTGTTCACAACTGTCAGCTGTCATTTGATTAACTTTTGATGCCGATCGGAGCTGTACTTTGCCCGGAAAAAATTATAGACCACGATGTACTCTCATCGATTTCATGTCCAGGGTGTTGTGGTGAGTTTATCACCTAGAAATCGGGCGAAATGGACTTGACAGTGTACTTTTACAGCTAGTGACTACTGTCAGCTGTCATTTGGTACTCTCTTGGTGCCGATAGAAGCTGTACTTCGCCCGGAAAAAATTATAGACGACGATGTACTCTCATCGATTTCATATCCAGGGTGTTGTGGTGAGTTTATCACCTAGGAATCGGGCGTAGTGGACTTGACAGTGTACTTTGACGGCTAGCCATTACTGTCAGCTGTCATCTGGTACACTTTTAATGCCAATCGAAGCTGAACTTTGCCCGGAAAAAATTATAAACGACGATGTACTCTCATTGATTTCATGTCCAAGGTGTTGTGGTAGGTTTATTACCTAGAAATCGTGTGAAATACACTTGACAGTGTACTTTGGCAACTAGTCACTACTGTCAGCTGTCATTTGGTACATTTTTATTGCCGATAGAAGCTGTACTTCGCCCGAAAAAAATTATAGAACACGATGTACTCTTATCGATTTCATGTCCAGGGTGTTGTGGTGAGTTTATCACCTAGAAATCGGGCGAAATGGACTTGACAGTGTACTTTAGAAGCTAGTGACTACTATCAGCTGTCATGTGGTACCCTTTTGGTGCCGATAGAAGTTGTACTTCGCCCGGAAAAAATTATAGACGACGATGTATTCTCATCGATTTCATGTCCAGGGTGTTGTGGTAAGTTTATTACCTAGAAATCGGGCGTAATGGACTTGACAGTGTACTTTGGCAGCTAGCCATTACTGTCAGCTGTCATTTGGTAGACTTTTGATGCCAATCGAAGCTGTACTTTGCCCAGAAAAAATTATAAACGACGATGTACTCTCATCGATTTCATGTCCAGGGTGTTGTGGTAGGTTTATCACCTAGAAATCGGGTGAAATGAACTTGACAGTGTACTTTGGCAGCTGGTCACAACTGTCAGCTGTCATTTGATTAACTTTTGTTGCCGATCGGAGCTTTACTTCGCCCTTGAAAAATTATAGAACACGATGTACTCTCATCGATTTCATGTCCAGGGTGTTGTGTTGAGTTTATCACCTAGAAATCGGGCGTAATGGCCTTGACAGTGTACTTTGACAGCTAGCCATTACTGTCAGCTGTCATCTGGTACACTTTTAGTGCCAATCGAAGCTGAACTTTGCCCGGAAAAAATTATAAACGACGATGTACTCTCATTGATTTCATGTCCAAGGTGTTGTGGTAGGTTTATTACCTAGAAATCGTGTGAAATACACTTGACAGTGTACTTTGACAACTAGTCACTACTGTCAGCTGTCAATTGGTACATTTTTATTGCCGATAGAAGCTGTACTTCGCCCGAAAAAAATTATAGAAAACGATGTACTCTCATCGATTTCATGACCAGGGTGTTGTGGTGAGTTTATCACCTAGAAATCGGGTGAAATGAACTTGACAGTGTACTTTGGCAGCTGGTCACAACTGTCAGCTGTCATTTGATTAACTTTTGTTGCCGATCGGAGCTTTACTTCGCCCGGGAAAAATTATAGAACACGATGTACTCTCATCGATTTCATGTCCAGGGTGTTGTGGTGAGTTTATCACCTAGAAATCGGGCGTAATGGCCTTGACAGTGTACTTTGACAGCTAGCCATCACTGTCAGCTGTCATTTGGTACACTTTTGATGCCAATCGAAGCTGTACTTTGCCCGCAAAAAATTATAAACGACGATGTACTCTCATCGATTTCATGTCCGAGGTGTTGTGGTAGGTTTATCACCTAGAAATCGGGTGAAATGAACTTGACAGTGTACTTTGACAGCTGGTCACAACTGTCAGCTGTCATTTGATTAACTTTTGATGCCGATCGAAGCTGTACTTCGCCCGGAAAAAATTATAGAACACGATGTACTCTCATCGATTTCATGTCCAGGGTGTTGTGGTGAGTTTATCACCTAGAAATCAGGCGAAATGGACTTGACAGTGTACTTTGGAAGCTAGTGACTACTGTCAGCTGTCATTTGGTACCCTCTTGGTGCCGATAGAAGCTGTACTTCGCCCGGAAAAAATTATAGACCACGATGTACTCTCATCGATTTCATGTCCAGGGTGTTGTGGTGAGTTTATCACCTAGAAATCGGGCGTAATTGACTTGACAGTGTACTTTGGCAGCTAATCATTACTGTCAGCTGTCATCTGGTACCATTTTGATGCCAATCGAAGCTGTACTTTGCCTGGAAAAAATTATAAACGACGATGTACTCTCATCGATTTCATGTCCAGGGTGTTGTGGTAGGTTTATCACCTAGAAATCGGGTGAAATGAACTTGACAGTGTACTTTGGCAGCTGGTCACAACTGTCAGCTGTCATTTGATTAACTTTTGTTGCCGATCGGAGCTTTACTTCGCCCGGGAAAAATTATAGAACACGATGTACTCTCATCGATTTCATGTCCAGGGTGTTGTGGTGAGTTTATCACCTAGAAATCGGCCGTAATGGACTTGACAGTGTACTTTGGAAGCTAGTGACTACTGTCAGCTGTCATTTGGTACCCTCTTGGTGCCGATAGAAGCTGTACTTCACCCGGAAAAAATTATAGACCACGATGTACTCTCATCGATTTCATGTCCAGGGTGTTGTGGTGAGTTTATCACCTAGAAATCGGGCGTAATTGACTTGACAGTGTACTTTGACAGCTATTCATTACTGTCAGCTGTCATCTGGTACACTTTTGATGCCAATCGAAGCTGTACTTTGCCTGGAAAAAATTATAAACGACGATGTACTCTCATCGATTTCATGTCCAGGGTGTTGTGGTGAGTTTATCACCTAGAAATCGGGCGTAATTGACTTGACAGTGTACTTTGACAGCTATTCATTACTGTCAGCTGTCATCTGGTACACTTTTGATGCCAATCGAAGCTGTACTTTGCCTGGAAAAAATTATAAACGACGATGTACTCTCATCGATTTCATGTCCAGGGTGTTGTGGTAGGTTTATCACCTAGAAATCGGGTGAAATGAACTTGACAGTGTACTTTGGCAGCTGGTCACAACTGTCAGCTGTCATTTGATTAACTTTTGTTGCCGATCGAAGCTTTACTTCGCCCGGGAAAAATTATAGAACACGATGTACTCTCATCGATTTCATGTCCAGGGTGTTGTGGTGAGTTTATCACCTAGAAATCGGGCGTAATGGACTTGACAGTGTACTTTGAAAGCTAGTGACTACTGTCAGCTGTCATTTGGTACCCTCTTGGTGCCGATAGAAGCTGTACTTCGCCCGGAAAAAATTATAGACCACGATGTACTCTCATCGATTTCATGTCCAGGGTGTTGTGGTGAGTTTATCACCTAGAAATCGGGCGTAATTGACTTGACAGTGTACTTTGACAGCTATTCATTACTGTCAGATGTCATCTGGTACACTTTTGATGCCAATTGAAGCTGTATTTTCCTGGAAAAAATTATAAACGACGATGTACTCTCATCGATTTCATGTCCAGGGTGTTGTGGTAGGTTTATCACCTAGAAATCGGGCAAAATGAACTTGACAGTGTACTTTGGCAACTGGTCACAACTGTCAGCTGTCATTTGATTAACTTTTGTTGCCGATCGGAGCTTTACTTCGCCCGGGAAAAATTATAGAACACGATGTACTCTCATCGATTTCATGTCCAGGGTGTTGTGGTGAGTTTATCACCTAGAAATCGGGCGTATAGGACTTGAAATGTACTTCGGCAGCTAGCCATTACTGTCAGCTGTCATTTGGTAAACTTTTGATGCCAATCGAAGCTGTACTTCGCCCGGAAAAAATTATAAACGACGATGTACTCTCATTGATTTCATGTCCAAGGTGTTGTGGTAGGTTTATTACCTAGAAATCGTGTGTAATACACTTGACAGTGTACTTTTACAACTAGTCACTACTATGAGCTGACACTTGGTACCCTTTTCTTGCCGATAGAAGCTGTACTTCGCCCGGAAAAAATTATAGAACACGATGTACTCTTATCGATTTCATGTCCAGGGTGTTGTGGTGAGTTTATCACCTAGAAATCGGGCGAAATGGACTTGACAGTGTACTTTGACAGCTAGTGACTACTGTCAGCTGTACATTGGTACCCTTTTGGTGCCGATAGAAGCTGTACTTCGCACGGAAAAAATTATAGACGACGATGTACTCTCAACGATTTCATGTCCAGGGTGTTGTGGTAGGTTTATCACCTAGAAAACGGGTGAAATGAACTTCACAGTGTACTTTGACAGCTGGTCACAACTATCAGCTGTCATTTGATTAACTTTTGATGCCGATCGAAGCTGTACTTCGCCCGGAAAAAATTATAGAACACGATGTACTCTCATCGATTTCATGTCCAGGGTGTTGTGGTGAGTTTATCACCTAGAAATCGGGCGTAATGGACTTGACAGTGTACTTTGACAGCTAGCCATTACTGTCAGCTGTCATGTGGTACACTTTTGATGCCAAGCAAAGCTGTACTTTGCCCGGAAAAAAATTATAAACGACGATGTACTCTCATCGATTTCATGTCCAGGGTGTTGTGGTAGGTTTATCACCTAGAAATCGGGTGAAATTAACTTCACAGTGTACTTTGACAGCTGTTCACAACTGTCAGCTGTCATTTGATTAACTTTTGATGCCGATCGGAGCTGTACTTTGCCCGGAAAAAATTAAAGACCACGATGTACTCTCATCGATTTCATGTCCAGGGTGTTGTGGTGAGTTTATCACCTAGAAATCGGGCGAAATGGACTTGACAGTGTACTTTCACAGCTAGTGACTACTGTCAGCTGTACATTGGTACCCTTTTGGTGCCGAAAGAAGCTGTACTTTGCCCGGAAAAAATTATAGACGACGATGTACTCTCAACGATTTCATGTCCAGGGTGTTGTGGATGGTTTATCACCTAGAAATCGGGTAAAATGAACTTCACAGTGTACTTTGACAGCTGGTCACAACTAACAGCTGTCATTTGATTAACTTTTGATGCCGATCGAAGCTGTACTTCGCCCGGAAAAAATTATAGAACACGATGTACTCTCATCGATTTCATGTCCAGGGTGTTGTGGTGAGTTTATCACCTAGAAATCGGGCGTAATGGACTTGACAGTGTACTTTGACAGCTAGCCATTACTGTCAGCTGTCATGTGTTACACTTTTGATGCCAAGCAAAGCTGTACTTTGCCCGGAAAAAAATTATAAACGACGATGTACTCTCATCGATTTCATGTCCAGGGTGTTGTGGTAGGTTTATCACCTAGAAATCGGGTGAAATTAACTTCACAGTGTACTTTGACAGCTGTTCACAACTGTCAGCTGTCATTTGATTAACTTTTGATGCCGATCGGAGCTGTACTTTGCCCGGAAAAAATTATAGACCACGATGTACTCTCATCGATTTCATGTCCAGGGTGTTGTGGTGAGTTTATCACCTAGAAATCGGGCGAAATGGACTTGACAGTGTACTTTCACAGCTAGTGACTACTGTCAGCTGTCATTTGGTACTCTCTTGGTGCCGATAGAAGCTGTACTTCGCCCGGAAAAAATTATAGACGACGATGTACTCTCATCGATTTCATATCCAGGGTGTTGTGGTGAGTTTATCACCTAGGAATCGGGCGTAGTGGACTTGACAGTGTACTTTGACGGCTAGCCATTACTGTCAGCTGTCATCTGGTTTACTTTTAATGCCAATCGAAGCTGAACTTTGCCCGGAAAAAATTATAAACGACGATGTACTCTCATTGATTTCATGTCCAAGGTGTTGTGGTAGGTTTATTACCTAGAAATCGTGTGAAATACACTTGACAGTGTACTTTGACAACTAGTCACTACTGTCAGCTGTCATTTGGTACATTTTTATTGCCGATAAAAGCTGTACTTCGCCCGAAAAAAATTATAGAACACGATGTACTCTTATCGATTTCATGTCCAGGGTGTTGTGGTGAGTTTATCACCTAGAAATCGGGCGAAATGGACTTGACAGTGTACTTTAGAAGCTAGTGACTACTATCAGCTGTCATTTGGTACCCTTTTGGTGCCGATAGAAGTTGTACTTCGCCCGGAAAAAATTATAGACGACGATGTATTCTCATCGATTTCATGTCCAGGGTGTTGTGGTAAGTTTATTACCTAGAAATCGGGCGTAATGGACTTGACAGTGTACTTTGGCAGCTAGCCATTACTGTCAGCTGTCATTTGGTACACTTTTGATGCCAATCGAAGCTGTACTTTGCCCAGAAAAAATTATAAACGACGATGTACTCTCATCGATTTCATGTCCAGGGTGTTGTGGTAGGTTTATCACCTAGAAATCGGGTGAAATGAACTTGACAGTGTACTTTGGCAGCTGGTCACAACTGTCAGCTGTCATTTGATTAACTTTTGTTGCCGATCGGAGCTTTACTTCGCCCGGGAAAAATTATAGAACACGATGTACTCTCATCGATTTCATGTCCAGGGTGTTGTGTTGAGTTTATCACCTAGAAATCGGGCGTAATAGCCTTGACAGTGTACTTTGACAGCTAGCCATTACTGTCAGCTGTCATCTGGTACACTTTTAATGCCAATCGAAGCTGAACTTTGCCCGGAAAAAATTATAAACGACGATGTACTCTCGTTGATTTCATGTCCAAGGTGTTGTGGTAGGTTTATTACCTAGAAATCGTGTGAAATACACTTGACAAGGTACTTTGACAACTAGTCACTACTGTCAGCTGTCAATTGGTACATTTTTATTGCCGATAGAAGCTGTACTTTGCCCGAAAAAAATTATAGAAAACGATGTACTCTCATCGATTTCATGACCAGGGTGTTGTGGTGAGTTTATCACCTAGAAATCGGGTGAAATGAACTTGACAGTGTACTTTGGCAGCTGGTCACAACTGTCAGCTGTCATTTGATTAACTTTTGTTGCCGATCGGAGCTTTACTTCGCCCGGGAAAAATTATAGAACACGATGTACTCTCATCGATTTCATGTCCAGGGTGTTGTGGTGAGTTTATCACCTAGAAATCGGGCGTAATGGCCTTGACAGTGTACTTTGACAGCTAGCCATTACTGTCAGCTGTCATTTGGTACACTTTTGATGCCAATCGAAGCTGTACTTTGCCCGGAAAAAATTATAAACGACGATGTACTCTCATCGATTTCATGTCCGAGGTGTTGTGGTAGGTTTATCACCTAGAAATCGGGTGAAATGAACTTGACAGTGTACTTTGACAGCTGGTCACAACTGTCAGCTGTCATTTGATTAATTTTTGATGCCGATCGAAGCTGTACTTCGCCCGGAAAAAATTATAGAACACGATGTACTCTCATCGATTTCATGTCCAGGGTGTTGTGGTGAGTTTATCACCTAGAAATCGGGCGAAATGGACTTGACAGTGTACTTTTACAGCTAGTGACTACTGTCAGCTGTCATTTGGTACCCTCTTGGTGCCGATAGAAGCTGTACTTCGCCCGGAAAAAATTATAGACCACGATGTACTCTCATCGATTTCATGTCCAGGGTGTTGTGGTGAGTTTATCACCTAGAAATCGGGCGTAATTGACTTGACAGTGTACTTTGGCAGCTAATCATTACTGTCAGCTGTCATCTGGTACACTTTTGATGCCAATCGAAGCTGTACTTTGCCTGGAAAAAATTATAAACGACGATGTACTCTCATCGATTTCATGTCCAGGGTGTTGTGGTAGGTTTATCACCTAGAAATCGGGTGAAATGAACTTGACAGTGTACTTTGGCAGCTGGTCACAACTGTCAGCTGTCATTTGATTAACTTTTGTTGCCGATCGGAGCTTTACTTCGCCCGGGAAAAATTATAGAACACGATGTACTCTCATCGATTTCATGTCCAGGGTGTTGTGGTGAGTTTATCACCTAGAAATCGGGCGTAATGGACTTGACAGTGTACTTTGGAAGCTAGTGACTACTGTCAGCTGTCATTTGGTACCCTCTTGGTGCCGATAGAAGCTGTACTTCACCCGGAAAAAATTATAGACCACGAAGTACTCTCATCGATTTCATGTCCAGGGTGTTGTGGTGAGTTTATCACCTAGAAATCGGGCGTAATTGACTTGACAGTGTACTTTGACAGCTATTCATTACTGTCAGCTGTCATCTGGTACACTTTTGATGCCAATCGAAGCTGTACTTTGCCTGGAAAAAATTATAAACGACGATGTACTCTCATCGATTTCATGTCCAGGGTGTTGTGGTAGGTTTATCACCTAGAAATCGGATGAAATGGACTTGACAGTGTACATTTGCAGCTAGTCACTGCTGTAGGCTGTCATTCGGTGTACTTTTCGTGCCCATAGAAGCTGTACTTCGCCCGAAAAAAATTAGAGAACACGATGTACTTCCATCGATTTCATGTCCAGGGTGTAGTGGTAGGTTCATCACCTAGAAATCGGGTGAAATGTACTTGACAGTATACTTTTGCAGCTAGGTGCAAATGTCAGCTGTCATTTGGTACCCTCTTGGTGCCGATAGAAGCTGTACTTCGCCCGGAAAAAATTATAGACCACGATGTACTCTCATCGATTTCATGTCCAGGGTGTTGTGGTGAGTTTATCACCTAGAAATCGGGCGTAATTGACTTGACAGTGTACTTTGACAGCTATTCATTACTGTCAGCTGTCATCTGGTACACTTTTGATGCCAATCGAAGCTGTACTTTGCCTGGAAAAAATTATAAACGACGATGTACTCTCATCGATTTCATGTCCAGGGTGTTGTGGTAGGTTTATCACCTAGAAATCGGGTGAAATGAACTTGACAGTGTACTTTGGCAGCTGGTCACAACTGTCAGCTGTCATTTGATTAACTTTTGTTGCCGATCGAAGCTTTACTTCGCCCGGGAAAAATTATAGAACACGATGTACTCTCATCGATTTCATGTCCAGGGTGTTGTGGTGAGTTTATCACCTAGAAATCGGGCGTAATGGACTTGACAGTGTACTTTGAAAGCTAGTGACTACTGTCAGCTGTCATTTGGTACCCTCTTGGTGCCGATAGAAGCTGTACTTCGCCCGGAAAAAATTATAGACCACGATGTACTCTCATCGATTTCATGTCCAGGGTGTTGTGGTGAGTTTATCACCTAGAAATCGGGCGTAATTGACTTGACAGTGTACTTTGACAGCTATTCATTACTGTCAGCTGTCATCTGGTACACTTTTGATGCCAATTGAAGCTGTATTTTCCTGGAAAAAATTATAAACGACGATGTACTCTCATCGATTTCATGTCCAGGGTGTTGTGGTAGGTTTATCACCTAGAAATCGGGCAAAATGAACTTGACAGTGTACTTTGGCAACTGGTCACAACTGTCAGCTGTCATTTGATTAACTTTTGTTGCCGATCGGAGCTTTACTTCGCCCGGGAAAAATTATAGAACACGATGTACTCTCATCGATTTCATGTCCAGGGTGTTGTGGTGAGTTTATCACCTAGAAATCGGGCGTATAGGACTTGAAATGTACTTCGGCAGCTAGCCATTACTGTCAGCTGTCATTTGGTAAACTTTTGATGCCAATCGAAGCTGTACTTTGCCCGGAAAAAATTATAAACGACGATGTACTCTCATTGATTTCATGTCCAAGGTGTTGTGGTAGGTTTATTACCTAGAAATCGTGTGTAATACACTTGACAGTGTACTTTTACAACTAGTCACTACTATGAGCTGACACTTGGTACCCTTTTCTTGCCGATAGAAGCTGTACTACGCCCGGAAAAAATTATAGAACACGATGTACTCTTATCGATTTCATGTCCAGGGTGTTGTGGTGAGTTTATCACCTAGAAATCGGGCGAAATGGACTTGACAGTGTACTTTGACAGCTAGTGACTACTGTCAGCTGTACATTGGTACCCTTTTGGTGCCGATAGAAGCTGTACTTCGCCCGGAAAAAATTATAGACGACGATGTACTCTCAACGATTTCATGTCCAGGGTGTTGTGGTAGGTTTATCACCTAGAAAACGGGTGAAATGAACTTCACAGTGTACTTTGACAGCTGGTCACAACTATCAGCTGTCATTTGATTAACTTTTGATGCCGATCGAAGCTGTACTTCGCCCGGAAAAAATTATAGAACACGATGTACTCTCATCGATTTCATGTCCAGGGTGTTGTGGTGAGTTTATCACCTAGAAATCGGGCGTAATGGACTTGACAGTGTACTTTGACAGCTAGCCATTACTGTCAGCTGTCATGTGGTACACTTTTGATGCCAAGCAAAGCTGTACTTTGCCCGGAAAAAAATTATAAACGACGATGTACTCTCATCGATTTCATGTCCAGGGTGTTGTGGTAGGTTTATCACCTAGAAATCGGGTGAAATTAACTTCACAGTGTACTTTGACAGCTGTTCACAACTGTCAGCTGTCATTTGATTAACTTTTGATGCCGATCGGAGCTGTACTTTGCCCGGAAAAAATTAAAGACCACGATGTACTCTCATCGATTTCATGTCCAGGGTGTTGTGGTGAGTTTATCACCTAGAAATCGGGCGAAATGGACTTGACAGTGTACTTTCACAGCTAGTGACTACTGTCAGCTGTACATTGGTACCCTTTTGGTGCCGATAGAAGCTGTACTTCGCCCGGAAAAAATTATAGACGACGATGTACTCTCAACGATTTCATGTCCAGGGTGTTGTGGTAGGTTTATTACCTAGAAATCGTGTGAAATACACTTGACAGTGTACTTTGACAACTAGTCACTACTGTCAGCTGTCATTTGGTACATTTTTATTGCCGATAGAAGCTGTACTTCGCCCGAAAAAAATTATAGAACACGATGTACTCTTATCGATTTCATGTCCAGGGTGTTGTGGTGAGTTTATCACCTAGAAATCGGGCGAAATGGACTTGACAGTGTACTTTAGAAGCTAGTGACTACTATCAGCTGTCATTTGGTACCCTTTTGGTGCCGATAGAAGTTGTACTTCGCCCGGAAAAAATTATAGACGACGATGTATTCTCATCGATTTCATGTCCAGGGTGTTGTGGTAGGTTTATCACCTAGAAATCGGGTGACATTAACTTCACAGTGTACTTTGACAGCTGTTCACAACTGTCAGCTGTCATTTGATTAACTTTTGATGCCGATCGGAGCTGTACTTTGCCCGGAAAAAATTAAAGACCACGATGTACTCTCATCGATTTCATGTCCAGGGTGTTGTGGTGAGTTTATCACCTAGAAATCGGGCGAAATGGACTTGACAGTGTACTTTCACAGCTAGTGACTACTGTCAGCTGTCATTTGGTACTCTCTTGGTGCCGATAGAAGCTGTACTTCGCCCGGAAAAAATTATAGACGACGATGTACTCTCATCGATTTCATATCCAGGGTGTTGTGGTGAGTTTATCACCTAGGAATCGGGCGTAGTGGACTTGACAGTGTACTTTGACGGCTAGCCATTACTGTCAGCTGTCATCTGGTACACTTTTAATGCCAATCGAAGCTGAACTTTGCCCGGAAAAAATTATAAACGACGATGTACTCTCATTGATTTCATGTCCAAGGTGTTGTGGTAGGTTTATTACCTAGAAATCGTGTGAAATACACTTGACAGTGTACTTTGACAACTAGTCACTACTGTCAGCTGTCATTTGGTACATTTTTATTGCCGATAGAAGCTGTACTTCGCCCGAAAAAAATTATAGAACACGATGTACTCTTATCGATTTCATGTCCAGGGTGTTGTGGTGAGTTTATCACCTAGAAATCGGGCGAAATGGACTTGACAGTGTACTTTAGAAGCTAGTGACTACTATCAGCTGTCATTTGGTACCCTTTTGGTGCCGATAGAAGTTGTACTTCGCCCGGAAAAAATTATAGACGACGATGTATTCTCATCGATTTCATGTCCAGGGTGTTGTGGTAAGTTTATTACCTAGAAATCGGGCGTAATGGACTTGACAGTGTACTTTGGCAGCTAGCCATTACTGTCAGCTGTCATTTGGTACACTTTTGATGCCAATCGAAGCTGTACTTTGCCCAGAAAAAATTATAAACGACGATGTACTCTCATCGATTTCATGTCCAGGGTGTTGTGGTAGGTTTATCACCTAGAAATCGGGTGAAATGAACTTGACAGTGTACTTTGACAGCTGGTCACAACTGTCAGCTGTCATTTGATTAACTTTTGATGCCGATCGGAGCTGTACTTCGCCCGGAAAAAATTATAGAACACGATGTACTCTC
Source organism: Oxycera nigricornis (assembly GCA_963942545.1). NCBI lineage: Eukaryota > Metazoa > Arthropoda > Insecta > Diptera > Stratiomyidae > Oxycera > Oxycera nigricornis. The sequence continues at coordinate 17,493,550 of OZ012664.1, read as the reverse complement.
ATCGATTTCATGTCCAGGGTGTTGTGGTGAGTTTATAACCTAGAAATCGGGCGAAATGGACTTGACAGTGTACTTTGGAAGCTAGTGACTACTGTCAGCTGTCATTTGGTACCCTCTTGGTGCCGATAGAAGGTGTACTTCGCCCGGAAAAAATTATAGACCACGATGTACTCTCATCGATTTCATGTCCAGGGTGTTGTGGTGAGTTTATCACCTAGAAATCGGGCGTAATTGACTTGAAAGTGTACTTCGACAGCTATTCATTACTGTCGGCTGTCATCTGGTACACTTTTGATGCCAATCGAAGCTGTACTTTGCCTGGAAAAAACTATAAACGACGATGTACTCTCATCGATTTCATGTCCAGGGTGTTGTGGTAGGTTTATCACCTAGAAATCGTGCGGAATGAACTTGACAGTGTACTTTGGCAACTGGTCACAACTGTCAGCTGTCATTTGATTAACTTTTGTTGCCGATCGGAGCTTTACTTCGCCCGGGAAAAATTATAGAACACGATGTATTCTCATCGATTTCATGTCCAGGGTGTTGTGGTGAGTTTATCACCTAGAAATCGGGCGTAATGGACTTGACAGTGTATTTTGGCAGCTAGCCATTACTGTCAGCTGTCATTTGGTAAACTTTTGATGCCAATCGAAGCTGTACTTCGCCTGGAAAAAATTATAAACGACGATGTACTCTCATTGATTTCATGTCCAAGGTGTTGTGGTAGGTTTATTACCTAGAAATCGTGTGAAATACACTTGACAGTGTACTTTTACAACTAGTCATTACTATGAGCTGTCATTTGGTACCCTTTTGGTGCCGATAAAAGCTGTACTTCGCCCGGAAAAAATTATAGAACACGATGTACTCTTTTCGATTTCATGTCCAGGGTGTTGTGGTGAGTTTATCACCTAGAAATCGGGCAAAATGGACTTGACAGTGTACTTTGGAAGCTAGTGACTACTGTCAGCTGTCATTTGGTACCCTTTTGGTGCCGATAGAAGCTGTACTTCGCCCGGAAAAAATTATAGACGACGATGTATTCTCATCGATTTCATGTCCAGGGTGTTGTGGTGAGGTTATCACCTAGAAATCGGGCGAAATGGACTTGACAGTGTACTTTGACAGCTAGTGACTACTGTTAGCTGTCATTTGGTACCCTTTTGGTGCCGATAGAAGCTGTACTTCGCCCGGAAAAAATTATAGACGACGATGTACTCTCAACGATTTCATGTCCAGGATGTTGTGGTAGGTTTATCACCTAGAAATCGGGTGAAATGAACTTGACAGTGTACTTTGGCAGCTAGTCATTACTGTCGGCTGTCATCTGGTACACTTTTGATGCCAATCGAAGCTGTACTTTGCCCGGAAAAAATTATAAACGACGATGTACTCTCATAGATTTCATGTCCAAGGTGTTGTGGTAGGTTTATTACCTAGAAATCGTGTGAAATACACTTAACAGTGTACTTTGACAACTAGTCACTACTGTCAGCTGTCATTATGTACCCTTTTATTGCCGATAGAAGATGTACTTCGCCCGGAAAAAATTATGGAACACGATGTACTCTTATCGATTTCATGTCCAGGGTGTTGTGGTGAGTTTATCACCTAGAAATCGGGCGAAATGGACTTGACAGTGTACTTTGAAAGCTAGTAACTACTGTCAGCTGTCATTTGGTACACTTTTGGTGCCGATAGAAGCTGTACTACGCCCGGAAAAAACTATAGACGACGATGTATTCTCATCGATTTCATGTCCAGGGTGTTGTGGTGAGTTTATCACCTAGAAATCGGGCGAAATGGACTTGACAAGGTACTTTGACAGCTAGTGACTACTGTCAGCTGTCCATTGGTACCCTTTTGGTGCCGATAGAAGCTGTACTTCGCCCGGAAAAAATTATAGACGACGATGTACTCTCAACGATTTCATGTCCAGGGTGTTGTGGTAGGTTTATCACCTAGAAATTGGGTGAAATGAACTTCACAGTGTACTTTGACAGCTGGTCACAACTATCAGCTGTCATTTGATTAACTTTTGATGCCGATCGGAGCTGTACTTCGCCCGGAAAAAATTATAGAACACGATGTACTCTCATCGATTTCATGTCCAGGGTGTTGTGGTGAGTTTATCACCTAGAAATCGGGCGTAATGGACTTGACAGTGTACTTTGGCAGCTAGCCATTACTGTCAGCTGTCATCTGGTACACTTTTGATGCCAAGCAAAGCTGTACTTTGCCCGGAAAAAAATTATAAACGACGATGTACTCTCATCGATTTCATGTCCAGGGTGTTGTGGTAGGTTTATCACCTAGAAATCGGGTGAAATTAACTTCACAGTGTACTTTGACAGCTGGTCACAACTGTCAGCTGTCATTTGATTAACTTTTGATGCCGATCGGAGCTGTACTTTGCCCGGAAAAAATTATAGACCACGATGTACTCTCATCGATTTCATGTCCAGGGTGTTGTGGTGAGTTTATCACCTAGAAATCGGGCGAAATGGACTTGACAGTGTACTTTGAAAGCTAGTAACTACTGTCAGCTGTCATTTGGTACCCTTTTGGTGCCGATAGAAGCTGTACTACGCCCGGAAAAAACTATAGACGACGATGTATTCTCATCGATTTCATGTCCAGGGTGTTGTGGTGAGTTTATCACCTAGAAATCGGGCGAAATGGACTTGACAGTGTACTTTGACAGCTATTGACTACTGTCAGCTGTCCATTGGTACCCTCTTGGTGCCGATAGAAGCTGTACTTCGCCCGGAAAAAATTATAGACGACGATGTACTCTCAACGATTTCATGTCCAGGGTGTTGTGGTAGGTTTATCACCTAGAAATCGGGTGAAATGAACTTGACAGTGTACTTTGACAGCTGGTCACAACTATCAGCTGTCATTTGATTAACTTTTGATGCCGATCGGAGCTGTACTTCGCCCGGAAAAAATTATAGAACACGATGTACTCTCATCGATTTCATGTCCAGGGTGTTGTGGTGAGTTTATCACCTAGAAATCGGGATAAATGGACTTGACAGTGTACTTTCACAGCTAGTGACTACTGTCAGCTGTCATTTGGTACCCTTTTGGTGCCGATAGAAGTTGTACTTCGCCCGGAAAAAATTATAGACGACGATGTATTCTCATCGATTTCATGTCAAGGGTGTTGTGGTAAGTTTATCACCTAGAAATCGGGCGTAATGGACTTGACAGTGTACTTTGACAGCTAGCCATTACTGTCAGCTGTCATTTGGTACACTTTTGATGCCAATCGAAGCTGTACTTTGCCCGGAAAAAATTATAAACGACGATGTACTCTCATCGATTTCATGTCCAGGGTGTTGTGGTAGGTTTATCACCTAGAAATCGGGTGAAATGAACTTGACAGTGTTATTTGACAGCTGGTCACAACTGTCAGCTGTCATTTGATTAACTTTTGATGCCGATCGGAGCTGTACTTCGCCCGGAAAAAATTATAGAACACGATGTACTCTCATCGATTTCATGTCCAGGGTGTTGTGGTGAGTTTATCACCTAGAAATCGGGCGAAATGGACTTGACAGTGTACTTTGGAAGCTAGTGACTACTGTCAGCTGTCATTTGGTACTCTCTTGGTGCCGATAGAAGCTGTACTTCGCCCGGAAAAAATTATAGACCACGTTGTACTCTCATCGATTTCATGTCCAGGGTGTTGTGGTGAGTTTATCACCTAGAAATCGGGCGTAATTTACTTGACAGTGTACTTTGACAGCTATTCATTACTGTCAGCTGTCATCTGCTACACTTTTGATGCCAATCGAAGCTGTACTTTGCCTGGAAAAAATTATAAACGACGATGTACTCTCATCGATTTCATGTCCAGAGTGTTGTGGTAGGTTTATCACCTAGAAATCGGGTGAAATGAACTTGACAGTGTACTTTGGCAGCTGGTCACAACTGTCAGCTGTCATTTGATTAACTTTTGTTGCCGATCGGAGCTTTACTTCGTCCGGGAAAAATTATAGAACACGATGTACTCTCATCGATTTCATGTCCAGGGTGTTGTGGTGAGTTTATCACCTAGAAATCGGGCGAAATGGACTTGACAGTGTACTTTGGAAGCTAGTGACTACTGTCAGCTGTCATTTGGTACCCTCTTGGTGCCGACAGAAGCTGTACTTCACCCGGAAAAAATTATAGACCACGATGTACTCTCATCGATTTCATATCCAGGGTGTTGTGGTGAGTTTATCACCTAGAAATCGGGCGTAATGGACTTGACAGTGTACTTTGACAGCTAGCCATTACTGTCAGCTGTCATTTGGTACACTTTTGATGCCAATCGAAGCTGTACTTTGCCCGGAAAAAATTATAAACGACGATGTACTCTCATCGATTTCATGTCCAGGGTGTTGTGGTAGGTTTATCACCTAGAAATCGGGTGAAATGAACTTCACAGTGTACTTTGACAGCTGGTCACAACTGTCAGCTGTCATTTGATTAACTTTTGATGCCGATCGGAGCTGTACTTCGCCCGGAAAAAATTATAGAACACGATGTACTCTCATCGATTTCATGTCCAGGGTGTTGTGGTGAGTTTATCACCTAGAAATCGGGCGAAATGGACTTGACAGTGTACTTTGAAAGCTAGTGACTACTGTCAGCTGTCATTTGGTACTCTCTTGGTGCCGATAGAAGCTGTACTTCGCCCGGAAAAAATTATAGACCACGTTGTACTCTCATCGATTTCATGTCCAGGGTGTTGTGGTGAGTTTATCACCTAGAAATCGGGCGTAATTGACTTGACAGTGTACTTTGACAGCTATTCATTACTGTCAGCTGTCATCTGCTACACTTTTGATGCCAATCGAAGCTGTACTTTGCCTGGAAAAAATTATAAACGACGATGTACTCTCATCGATTTCCTGTCCAGGGTGTTGTGGTGAGTTTATCACCTAGAAATCGGGCGAAATGGACTTGACAGTGTACTTTATAAGCTAGTGATAACTGTCAGCTGTCATTTGGTACTCTCTTGGTGCCAATAGAAGCTGTACTTCGCCCGGAAAAAATTATAAACGACGATGTACTCTCATCGATTTCATGTCCAGGGTGTTGTGGTAGGTTTATCACCTAGAAATTGGGTGAAATGAACTTGACAGTGTACTTTGACAGCTGGTCACAACTATCAGCTGTCATCTGGTACACTTTTAATGCCAATCGAAGCTGAACTTTGCCCGGAAAAAATTATAAACGACGATGTACTCTCATTGATTTCATGTCCAAAGTGTTGTGGTAGGTTTATTACCTAGAAATCGTGTGAAATACACTTGACAGTGTACTTTGACAACTAGTCACTACTGTCAGCTGTCATTTGGTACATTTTTATTGCCGATAGAAGCTGTACTTCGCCCAAAAAAAATTATAGAACACGATGTACTCTTATCGATTTCATGTCCAGGGTGTTGTGGTGAGTTTATCACCTAGAAATCGGGCGAAATGGACTTGACAGTGTACTTTGGAAGCTAGTGACTACTGTCAGCTGTCATTTGGTACACTCTTGGTGCCGATAGAAGTTGTACTTCGCCCGGAAAAAATTATAGACTACGATGTATTCTCATCGATTTCATGTCAAGGGTGTTGTGGTAAGTTTATCACCTAGAAATCGGGCGTAATGGACTTGACAGTGTACTTTGACAGCTAGCCATTACTGTCAGCTGTCATTTGGTACACTTTTGATGCCAATCGAAGCTGTACTTTGCCCGGAAAAAATTATAGAACACGATGTACTCTCATCGATTTCATGTCCAGGGTGTTGTGGTAGGTTTATCACCTAGAAATCGGGTGAAATGAACTTGACAGTGTACCTTGGCAGCTGGTCACAACTGTCAGCTGTCATTTGATTAACTTTTGTTGCCGATCGGAGCTTTACTTCGCCCGGGAAAAATTATAGAACACGATGTACTCTCATCGATTTCATGTCCAGGGTGTTGTGGTGAGTTTATCACCTAGAAATCGGGCGTAATGGACTTGACAGTGTACTTTGAAAGCTAGTGACTACTGTCAGCTGTCATTTAGTACCCTCTTGGTGCCAATAGAAGCTGTACTTCGCCTGGAAAAAACTATAGACCACGATGTACTCTCATCGATTTCATGTCCAGGGTGTTGTGGTGAGTTTATCACCTAGAAATCGGGCGTAATTGACTTGACAGTGTACTTTGACAGCTATTCATTACTGTCAGCTGTCATCTGGTACACTTTTGATGCCAATCGAAGCTGTACTTTGCCTGGAAAAAAATTATAAACGACGATGTACTCTCATCGATTTCATGTCCAGGGTGTTGTGGTAGGTTTATCACCTAGAAATCGGGTGAAATGAACTTGACAGTGTACTTTGGCAGCTGGTCACAACTGTCAGCTATCATTTGATTAACTTTTGTTGCCGATCGGAGCTTTACTTCGCCCGGGAAAAATTATAGAACACGATGTACTCTCATCGATTTCATGTCCAGGGTGTTGTGGTGAGTTTATCACCTAGAAATCGGGCGTAATGGACTTGACAGTGTACTTTGGCAGCTAGCCATTACTGTCAGCTGTCATTTGGTAAACTTTTGATGCCAATGGAAGCATTACTTCGCCCGGAAAAAATTATAAACGACGATGTACTCTCATTGATTTCATGTCCAAGGTGTTGTGGTAGGTTTATTACCTAGAAATCGTGTGAAATACACTTGACAGTGTACTTTAGCAACTAGTCACTACTATCAGCTGACACTTGGTACCCTTTTTTTGCCGATAGAAGCTGTACTTCGCCCGGAAAAAATTATAGAACACGATGTACTCTTATCGATTTCATGTCCAGGGTGTTGTGGTGAGTTTATCACCTAGAAATCGGGCAAAATGGACTTGACAGTGTACTTTGACAGCTAGTGACTACTGTTAGCTGTCATTTGATTAACTTTTGTTGCCGATCGGAGCTTTACTTCGCCCGGGAAAAATTATAGAACACGATGTACTCTCATCGATTTCATGTCCAGGGTGTTGTGGTGAGTTTATCACCTAGAAATCGGGCGTAATGGACTTGACAGTGTACTTTGGAAGCTAGTGACTACTGTCAGCTGTCATTTAGTACCCTCTTGGTGCCGATAGAAGCTGTACTTCGCCCGGAAAAAACTATAGACCACGATGTACTCTCATCGATTTCATGTCCAGGGTGTTGTGGTGAGTTTATCACCTAGAAATCGGGCGTAATTGACTTGACAGTGTACTTTGACAGCTATTCATTACTGTCAGCTGTCATCTGGTACACTTTTGATGCCAATCGAAGCTGTACTTTGCCTGGAAAAAATTATAAACGACGATGTACTCTCATCGATTTCATGTCCAGGGTGTTGTGGTAGGTTTATCACCTAGAAATCGGGTGAAATGAACTTGACAGTGTACTTTGGCAGCTGGTCACAACTGTCAGCTATCATTTGATTAACTTTTGTTGCCGATCGGAGCTTTACTTCGCCCGGGAAAAATTATAGAACACGATGTACTCTCATCGATTTCATGTCCAGGGTGTTGTGGTGAGTTTATCACCTAGAAATCGGGCGTAATGGACTTGACAGTGTACTTTGGCAGCTAGCCATCACTGTCAGCTGTCATTTGGTAAACTTTTGATGCCAATGGAAGCATTACTTCGCCCGGAAAAAATTATAAACGACGATGTACTCTCATTGATTTCATGTCCAAGGTGTTGTGGTAGGTTTATTACCTAGAAATCGTGTGAAATACACTTGACAGTGTACTTTAGCAACTAGTCACTACTATTAGCTGACACTTGGTACCCTTTTTTTGCCGATAGAAGCTGTACTTCGCCCGGAAAAAATTATAGAACACGATGTACTCTTATCGATTTCATGTCCAGGGTGTTGTGGTGAGTTTATCACCTAGAAATCGGGCGTAATGGACTTGACAGTGTACTTTGACAGCTAGCCATTACTGTCAGCTGTCATTTGGTACACTTTTGATGCCAATCGAAGCTGTACTTTGCCCGGAAAAAATTATAAACGACGATGTACTCTCATCGATTTCATGTCCAGGGTGTTGTGGTAGGTTTATCACCTAGAAATCGGGTGAAATGAACTTGACAGTGTACCTTGGCAGCTGGTCACAACTGTAAGCTGTCATTTGATTAACTTTTGTTGCCGATCGGAGCTTTACTTCGCCCGGGAAAAATTATAGAACACGATGTACTCTCATCGATTTCATGTCCAGGGTGTTGTGGTGAGTTTATCACCTAGAAATCGGGCGTAATGGACTTGACAGTGTACTTTGGAAGCTAGTGACTACTGTCAGCAGTCATTTAGTACCCTCTTGGTGCCGATAGAAGCTGTACTTCGCCCGGAAAAAACTATAGACCACGATGTACTCTCATCGATTTCATGTCCAGGGTGTTGTGGTGAGTTTATCACCTAGAAAACGGGCGTAATTGACTTGACAGTGTACTTTGACAGCTATTCATTACTGTCAGCTGTCATCTGGTACACTTTTGATGCCAATCGAAGCTGTACTTTGCCTGGAAAAAATTATAAACGACGATGTACTCTCATCGATTTCATGTCCAGGGTGTTGTGGTAGGTTTATCACCTAGAAATCGGGTGAAATGAACTTGACAGTGTACTTTGGCAGCTGGTCACAACTGTCAGCTATCATTTGATTAACTTTTGTTGCCGATCGGAGCTTTACTTCGCCCGGGAAAAATTATAGAACACGATGTACTCTCATCGATTTCATGTCCAGGGTGTTGTGGTGAGTTTATCACCTAGAAATTGGGCGTAATGGACTTGACAGTGTACTTTGGCAGCTAGCCATCACTGTCAGCTGTCATTTGGTAAACTTTTGATGCCAATGGAAGCATTACTTCGCCCGGAAAAAATTATAAACGACGATGTACTCTCATTGATTTCATGTCCAAGGTGTTGTGGTAGGTTTATTACCTAGAAATCGTGTGAAATACACTTGACAGTGTACTTTAGCAACTAGTCACTACTATCAGCTGACACTTGGTACCCTTTTTTTGCCGATAGAAGCTGTACTTCGCCCGGAAAAAATTATAGAACACAATGTACTCTTATCGATTTCATGTCCAGGGTGTTGTGGTGAGTTTATCACCTAGAAATCGGGCAAAATGGACTTGACAGTGTACTTTGACAGCTAGTGACTACTGTTAGCTGTCATTTGATTAACTTTTGTTGCCGATCGGAGCTTTACTTCGCCCGGGAAAAATTATAGAACACGATGTACTCTCATCGATTTCATGTCCAGGGTGTTGTGGTGAGTTTATCACCTAGAAATCGGGCGTAATGGACTTGACAGTGTACTTTGGAAGCTAGTGACTACTGTCAGCTGTCATTTAGTACCCTCTTGGTGCCGATAGAAGCTGTACTTCGCCCGGAAAAAACTATAGACCACGATGTACTCTCATCGATTTCATGTCCAGGGTGTTGTGGTGAGTTTATCACCTAGAAATCGGGCGTAATTGACTTGACAGTGTACTTTGACAGCTATTCATTACTGTCAGCTGTCATCTGGTACACTTTTGATGCCAATCGAAGCTGTACTTTGCCTGGAAAAAATTATAAACGACGATGTACTCTCATCGATTTCATGTCCAGGGTGTTGTGGTAGGTTTATCACCTAGAAATCGGGTGAAATGAACTTGACAGTGTACTTTGGCAGCTGGTCACAACTGTCAGCTATCATTTGATTAACTTTTGTCGCCGATCGGAGCTTTACTTCGCCCGGGAAAAATTATAGAACACGATGTACTCTCATCGATTTCATGTCCAGGGTGTTGTGGTGAGTTTATCACCTAGAAATCGGGCGTAATGGACTTGACAGTGTACTTTGGCAGCTAGCCATCACTGTCAGCTGTCATTTGGTAAACTTTTGATGCCAATGGAAGCATTACTTCGCCCGGAAAAAATTATAAACGACGATGTACTCTCATTGATTTCATGTCCAAGGTGTTGTGGTAGGTTTATTACCTAGAAATCGTGTGAAATACACTTGACAGTGTACTTTAGCAACTAGTCACTACTATCAGCTGACACTTGGTACCCTTTTTTTGCCGATAGAAGCTGTACTTCGCCCGGAAAAAATTATAGAACACGATGTACTCTTATCGATTTCATGTCCAGGGTGTTGTGGTGAGTTTATCACCTAGAAATCGGGCGTAATTGACTTGACAGTGTACTTTGACAGCTATTCATTACTGTCAGCTGTCATTTGGTACACTTTTGATGCCAATCGAAGCTGTACTTTGCCCGGAAAAAATTATAAACGACGATGTACTCTCATCGATTTCATGTCCAGGGTGTTGTGGTAGGTTTATCACCTAGAAATCGGGTGAAATGAACTTGACAGTGTACTTTGACAGCTGGTCACAACTGTCAGCTGTCATTTAATTAACTTTTGATGCCGATCGGAGCTGTACTTCGCCCGGAAAAAATTATAGAACACGATGTACTCTCATCGATTTCATGTCCAGGGTGTTGTGGTGAGTTTATCACCTTGAAATCGGGCGAAATGGACTTGACAGTGTACTTTGGAAGCTAGTGACTACTGTCAGCTGTCATTTGGTACCCTCTTGGTGCCGACAGAAGCTGTACTTCACCCGGAAAAAATTATAGACCACGATGTACTCTCATCGATTTCATGTCCAGGGTGTTGTGGTGAGTTTATCACCTAGAAATCGGGCGTAATTGACTTAACAGTGTACTTTGACAGCTATTAATTACTGTCAGCTGTCATCTGGTACACTTTTGATGCCAATCGAAGCTGTACTTTGCCTGGAAAAAATTATAAACGACGATGTACTCTCATCGATTTCATGTCCAGGGTGTTGTGGTTGGTTTATCACCTAGAAATCGGGTGAAATGAACTTGACAGTGTACCTTAGCAGCTGGTCACAACTGTCAGCTGTCATTTGATTAACTTTTGTTGCCGATCGAAGCTTTACTTCGCCCGGGAAAAATTATAGAACACGATGTACTCTCATCGATTTCATGTCCAGGGTGTTGTGGTGAGTTTATCACCTAGAAATCGGGCGTAATGGACTTGACAGTGTACTTTGGAAGCTAGTGACTACTGTCAGCTGTCATTTAGTACCCTCTTGGTGCCGATAGAAGCTGTACTTCGCCCGGAAAAAACTATAGACCACGATGTACTCTCATCGATTTCATGTCCAGGGTGTTGTGGTGAGTTTATCACCTAGAAATCGGGCGTAATTGACTTGACAGTGTACTTTGACAGCTATTCATTACTGTCAGCTGTCATCTGGTACACTTTTGATGCCAATCGAAGCTGTACTTTGCCTGGAAAAAATTATAAACGACGATGTACTCTCATCGATTTCATGTCCAGGGTGTTGTGATAAGTTTATCACCTAGAAATCGGGCGTAATGGACTTGACAGTGTACTTTGACAGCTAGCCATTACTGTCAGCTGTCATTTGGTACACTTTTGATGCCAATCGAAGCTGTACTTTGCCCGGAAAAAATTATAAACGACGATGTACTCTCATCGATTTCATGTCCAGGGTGTTGTGGTAGGTTTATCACCTAGAAATCGGGTGAAATGAACTTGACAGTGTACTTTGACAGCTGGTCACAACTGTCAGCTGTCATTTGATTAACTTTTGATGCCGATCGGAGCTGTACTTCGCCCGGAAAAAATTATAGAACACGATGTACTCTCATCGATTTCATGTCCAGGGTGTTGTGGTGAGTTCATCACCTAGAAATCGGGCGAAATGGACTTGACAGTGTACTTTGGAAGCTAGTGACTACTGTCAGCTGTCATTTGGTACCCTCTTGGTGCCGACAGAAGCTGTACTTCACCCGGAAAAAATTATAGACCACGATGTACTCTCATCGATTTCATGTCCAGGGTGTTGTGGTGAGTTTATCACCTAGAAATCGGGCGTAATTGACTTAACAGTGTACTTTGACAGCTATTCATTACTGTCAGCTGTCATCTGGTACACTTTTGATGCCAATCGAAGCTGTACTTTGCCCGGAAAAAATTATAAACGACGATGTACTCTCATCGATTTCATGTCCAGGGTGTTGTGGTAGGTTTATCACCTAGAAATCGGGTGAAATGAACTTGACAGTGTACTTTGACAGCTGGTCACAACTGTCAGCTGTCATTTGATTAACTTTTGATGCCGATCGGAGCTGTACTTCGCCCGGAAAAAATTATAGAACACGATGTACTCTCATCGATTTCATGTCCAGGGTGTTGTGGTGAGTTTATCACCTAGAAATCGGGCGAAATGGACTTGACAGTGTACTTTGGAAGCTAGTGACCACTGTCAGCTGTCATTTGGTACCCTCTTGGTGCCGACAGAAGCTGTACTTCACCCGGAAAAAATTATAGACCACGATGTACTCTCATCGATTTCATGTCCAGGGTGTTGTGGTGAGTTTATCACCTAGAAATCGGGCGTAATTGACTTAACAGTGTACTTTGACAGCTATTCATTACTGTCAGCTGTCATCTGGTACACTTTTGATGCCAATCGAAGCTGTACTTTGCCTGGAAAAAATTATAAACGACGATGTACTCTTATCGATTTCATGTCCAGGGTGTTGTGGTAGGTTTATCACCTAGAAATCGGGTGAAATGAACTTGACAGTGTACCTTGGCAGCTGGTCACAACTGTCAGCTGTCATTTGATTAACTTTTGTTGCCGATCGAAGCTTTACTTCGCCCGGGAAAAATTATAGAACACGATGTACTCTCATCGATTTCATGTCCAGGGTGTTGTGGTGAGTTTATCACCTAGAAATCGGGCGTAATGGACTTGACAGTGTACTTTGGAAGCTAGTGACTACTGTCAGCTGTCATTTAGTACCCTCTTGGTACCGATAGAAGCTGTACTTCGCCCGGAAAAAACTATAGACCACGATGTACTCTCATCGATTTCATGTCCAGGGTGTTGTGGTAGGTTTATCACCTAGAAATCGGGTGAAATGAACTTGACAGTGTACTTTGGCAGCTGGTCACAACTGTCAGCTATCATTTGATTAACTTTTGTTGCCGATCGGAGCTTTACTTCGCCCGGGAAAAATTATAGAACACGATGTACTCTCATCGATTTCATGTCCAGGGTGTTGTGGTGAGTTTATCACCTAGAAATCGGGCGTAATGGACTTGACAGTGTACTTTGGCAGCTAGCCATCACTGTCAGCTGTCATTTGGTAAACTTTTGATGCCAATGGAAGCATTACTTCGCCCGGAAAAAATTATAAACGACGATGTACTCTCATTGATTTCATGTCCAAGGTGTTGTGGTAGGTTTATTACCTAGAAATCGTGTGAAATACACTTGACAGTGTACTTTAGCAACTAGTCACTACTATCAGCTGACACTTGGTACCCTTTTTTTGCCGATAGAAGCTGTACTTCGCCCGGAAAAAATTCTAGAACACGATGTACTCTTATCGATTTCATGTCCAGGGTGTTGTGGTGAGTTTATCACCTAGAAATCGGGCAAAATGGACTTGACAGTGTACTTTGACAGCTAGTGACTACTGTAAGCTGTCATTTGGTACCCTTTTGGTGCCGATAGAAGCTGTACTTCGCCCGGAAAAAATTATAGACGACGATGTACTCTCAACGATTTCATGTCCAGGGTGTTGTGGTAGGTTTATCACCTAGAAATCGGGTGAAATGAACTTGACAGTGTACTTCGGCAGCTAGTCATTACTGTGCGCTGTCATCTGGTACACTTTTGATGCCAATCGAAGCTGTACTTTGCCCGGAAAAAATTATAAACGACGAAGTACTCTCATAGATTTCATGTCCAAGGTGTTGTGGTAGGTTTATTACCTAGAAATCGTGTGAAATACACTTAGCAGTGTACTTTGACAACTAGTCACTACTGTCAGCTGTCATTATGTACCCTTTTATTGCCGATAGAAGATGTACTTCGCCCGGAAAAAATTATGGAACACGATGTACTCTTATCGATTTCATGTCCAGGGTGTTGTGGTGAGTTTATCACCTAGAAATCGGGCGAAATGGACTTGACAGTGTACTTTGGAAGCTAATAACTACTGTCAGCTGTCATTTGGTACTCTTTTGGTGCCGATAGAAGCTGTACTACGCCCGGAAAAAATTATAGACGACGATGTATTCTCATCGATTTCATGTCCAGGGTGTTGTGGTGAGTGTATCACCTAGAAATCGGGCGAAATGGACTTGACAGTGTACTTTGACAGCTAGTGACGACTGTCAGCTGTCCATTGGTACCCTTTTGGTGCCGATAGAAGCTGTACTTCGCCCGGAAAAAATTATAGACGACGATGTACTCTCAATGATTTCATGTCCAGGGTGTTGTGGTAGGTTTATCACCTAGAAATCGGGTGAAATGAACTTCACAGTGTACTTGGACAGCTGGTCACAACTATCAGCTGTCATTTGATTAACTTTTCATGCCGATCGGAGCTGTACTTCGCCCGGAAAAAATTATAGAACACGATGTACTCTCATCGTTTTCATGTCCAGGGTGTTGTGGTGAGTTTATCACCTAGAAATCGGGCGTAATGGACTTGACAGTGTACTTTGACAGCTAGCCATTACTGTCAGCTGTCATCTGGTACACTTTTGATGCCAAGCAAAGCTGTACTTTGCCCGGAAAAAAATTATAAACGACGATGTACTCTCATCGATTTCATGTCCAGGGTGTTGTGGTAGGTTTTTCACCTAGAAATCGGGTGAAATTAACTTCACAGTGTACTTTGACAGCTGGTCACAACTGTCAGCTGTCATTTGATTAACTTTTGATGCCGATCGGAGCTGTACTTTGCCCGGAAAAAATTATAGACCACGATGTACTCTCATCGATTTCATGTCCAGGGTGTTGTGGTGAGTTTATCACCTAGAAAGCGGGCGAAATGGACTTGACAGTGTACTTTCACAGCTAGTGACTACTGTCAGCTGTCATTTGGTACCCTTTTGGTGCCGATAGAAGCTGTACTTCGCCCGGAAAAAATTATAGACGACGATGTACTCTCATCGATTTCATATCCAGGGTGTTGTGGTGAGTTTATCACCTAGGAATCGGGCGTAATGGACTTGACAGTGTACTTTGACGGCTAGCCATTACTGTCAGCTGTCATCTGGTACACTTTTAATGCCAATCGAAGCTGAACTTTGCCCGGAAAAAATTATAAACGACGATGTACTTCCATTGATTTCATGTCCAAGGTGTTGTGGTAGGTTTATTACCTAGAAATCGTGTGAAATACACTTGACAGTGTACTTTGACAACTAGTCACTACTGTCAGCTGTCATTTGGTACATTTTTATTGCCGATAGAAGCTGTACTTCGCCCGAAAAAAATTCTAGAACACGATGTACTCTTATCGATTTCATGTCCAGGGTGTTGTGGTGAGTTTATCACCTAGAAATCGGGCGAAATGGACTTGACAGTGTACTTTAGAAGCTAGTGACTACTATCAGCTGTCATTTGGTACCCTTTTGGTGCCGATAGAAGTTGTACTTCGCCCGGAAAAAATTATAGACGACGATGTATTCTCATCGATTTCATGTCCAGGGTGTTGTGGTAAGTTTATCACCTAGAAATCGGGCGTAATGGACTTGACAGTGTACTTTGACAGCTAGTGACTACTGTCGGCTGTCATTTGGTACCCTTTTGGTGCCGATAGAAGCTGTACTTCGCCCGGAAAAATTTATAGACGACGATGTTCTCTCATCGATTTCATGTCCAGGGTGTTGTGGTAGGTTTATCACCTAGAAATCGGGTGAAATGAACTTGACAGTGTACTTTGACAGCTGGTCACAACTATCAGCTGTCATTTGATTAACTTTTGATGCCGATCGAAGCTGTACTTCGCCCGGAAAAAATTATAGAAAACGATGTACTCTCATCGATTCCATGTCCAGGGTGTTGTGGTGAGTTTATCACCTAGAAATCTGGCGAAATGGACTTGACAGTGTACTTTGACAGCTAGTAACTACTGTCATCTGTCATTTGGTACCCTTTTGGTGCCGATAAAAGCTGCAATTCGCCCGGAAAAAATTATAGACGACGATGTACTCTCATCGATTTCATGTCCAGGGTGTTGTGGTGAGTTTATCACCTAGAAATCGGGCGTAATGGACTTGACAGTGTACTTTGACAGCTAGCCATTACTGTCAGCTGTCATCTGATACACTTTTGATGCCAAGCAAAGCTGTACTTTGCCCGGAAAAAAATTATAAACGACGATGTACTCTCATCGATTTCATGTCCAGGGTGTTGTGGTAGGTTTTTCACCTAGAAATCGGGTGAAATTAACTTCACAGTGTACTTTGACAGCTGGTCACAACTGTCAGCTGTCATTTTATTAACTTTTGATGCCGATCGGAGCTGTACTTTGCCCGGAAAAAATTATAGACCACGATGTACTCTCATCGATTTCATGTCCAGGGTGTTGTGGTGAGTTTATCACCTAGAAAGCGGGCGAAATGGACTTGACAGTGTACTTTCACAGCTAGTGACTACTGTCAGCTGTCATTTGGTACCCTTTTGGTGCCGATAGAAGCTGTACTTCGCCCGGAAAAAATTATAGACGACGATGTACTCTCATCGATTTCATATCCAGGGTGTTGTGGTGAGTTTATCACCTAGGAATCGGGCGTAATGGACTTGACAGTGTACTTTGACGGCTAGCCATTACTGTCAGCTGTCATCTGGTACACTTTTAATGCCAATCGAAGCTGAACTTTGCCCGGAAAAAATTATAAACGACGATGTACTCTCATTGATTTCATGTCCAAGGTGTTGTGGTAGGTTTATTACCTAGAAATCGTGTGAAATACACTTGACAGTGTACTTTGACAACTAGTCACTACTGTCAGCTGTCATTTGGTACATTTTTATTGCCGATAGAAGCTGTACTTCGCCCGAAAAAAATTCTAGAACACGATGTACTCTTATCGATTTCATGTCCAGGGTGTTGTGGTGAGTTTATCACCTAGAAATCGGGCGAAATGGACTTGACAGTGTACTTTAGAAGCTAGTGACTACTATCAGCTGTCATTTGGTACCCTTTTGGTGCCGATAGAAGTTGTACTTCGCCCGGAAAAAATTATAGACGACGATGTATTCTCATCGATTTCATGTCCAGGGTGTTGTGGTAAGTTTATCACCTAGAAATCGGGCGTAATGGACTTGACAGTGTACTTTGACAGCTAGTGACTACTGTCGGCTGTCATTTGGTACCCTTTTGGTGCCGATAGAAGCTGTACTTCGCCCGGAAAAATTTATAGACGACGATGTACTCTCATCGATTTCATGTCCAGGGTGTTGTGGTAGGTTTATCACCTAGAAATCGGGTGAAATGAACTTGACAGTGTACTTTGACAGCTGGTGACAACTATCAGCTGTCATTTGATTAACTTTTGATGCCGATCGAAGCTGTACTTCGCCCGGAAAAAATTATAGAAAACGATGTACTCTCATCGATTCCATGTCCAGGGTGTTGTGGTGAGTTTATCACCTAGAAATCTGGCGAAATGGACTTGACAGTGTACTTTGACAGCTAGTGACTACTGTCAGCTGTCATTTGGTACCCTTTTGGTGCCGATAAAAGCTGCAATTCGCCCGGAAAAAATTATAGACGACGATGTACTCTCATCGATTTCATGTCCAGGGTGTTGTGGTGAGTTTATCACCTAGAAATCGGGCGTAATGGACTTGACAGTGTACTTTGACAGCTAGCCATTACTGTCAGCTGTCATCTGGTACACTTTTGATGCCAAGCAAAGCTGTACTTTGCCCGGAAAAAAATTATAAACGACGATGTACTCTCATCGATTTCATGTCCAGGGTGTTGTGGTAGGTTTTTCACCTAGAAATCGGGTGAAATTAACTTCACAGTGTACTTTGACAGCTGGTCACAACTGTCAGCTGTCATTTTATTAACTTTTGATGCCGATCGGAGCTGTACTTTGCCCGGAAAAAATTATAGACCACGATGTACTCTCATCGATTTCATGTCCAGGGTGTTGTGGTGAGTTTATCACCTAGAAAGCGGGCGAAATGGACTTGACAGTGTACTTTCACAGCTAGTGACTACTGTCAGCTGTCATTTGGTACCCTTTTGATGCCGATAGAAGCTGTACTTCGCCCGGAAAAAATTATAGACGACGATGTACTCTCATCGATTTCATATCCAGGGTGTTGTGGTGAGTTTATCACCTAGGAATCGGGCGTAATGGACTTGACAGTGTACTTTGGCGGCTAGCCATTACTGTCAGCTGTCATCTGGTACACTTTTAATGCCAATCGAAGCTGAACTTTGCCCGGAAAAAATTATAAACGACGATGTACTCTCATTGATTTCATGTCCAAGGTGTTGTGGTAGGTTTATTACCTAGAAATCGTGTGAAATACACTTGACAGTGTACTTTGACAACTAGTCACTACTGTCAGCTGTCATTTGGTACATTTTTATTGCCGATAGAAGCTGTACTTCGCCCGAAAAAAATTCTAGAACACGATGTACTCTTATCGATTTCATGTCCAGGGTGTTGTGGTGAGTTTATCACCTAGAAATCGGGCGAAATGGACTTGACAGTGTACTTTAGAAGCTAGTGATTACTATCAGCTGTCATTTGGTACCCTTTTGGTGCCGATAGAAGTTGTACTTCGCCCGGAAAAAATTATAGACGACGATGTATTCTCATCGATTTCATGTCCAGGGTGTTGTGGTAAGTTTATCACCTAGAAATCGGGCGTAATGGACTTGACAGTGTACTTTGACAGCTAGTGACTACTGTCGGCTGTCATTTGGTACCCTTTTGGTGCCGATAGAAGCTGTACTTCGCCCGGAAAAATTTATAGACGACGATGTACTCTCATCGATTTCATGTCCAGGGTGTTGTGGTAGGTTTATCACCTAGAAATCGGGTGAAATGAACTTGACAGTGTACTTTGACAGCTGGTCACAACTATCAGCTGTCATTTGATTAACTTTTGATGCCGATCGAAGCTGTACTTCGCCCGGAAAAAATTATAGAAAACGATGTACTCTCATCGATTCCATGTCCAGGGTGTTGTGGTGAGTTTATCACCTAGAAATCTGGCGAAATGGACTTGACAGTGTACTTTGACAGCTAGTGACTACTGTCAGCTGTCATTTGGTACACTTTTGGTGCCGATAAAAGCTGCAATTCGCCCGGAAAAAATTATAGACGACGATGTACTCTCATCGATTTCATGTCCAGGGTGTTGTGGTGAGTTTATCACCTAGAAATCGGGCGTAATGGACTTGACAGTGTACTTTGACAGCTAGCCATTACTGTCAGCTGTCATTTGGTACACTTTTGATGCCAATCGAAACTGTACTTCGCCCGGAAAAAATTATAGACGACGATGTATTCTCATCGATTTCATGTCCAGGGTGTTGTGGTAGGTTTATCGCCTAGAAATCGGGTGAAATGAACTTGACAGTGTACTTTGACAGCTGGTCACAACTGTCAGCTGTCATTTGATGATTTTTTGATGCCGATCGGAGCTGTACTTCGCCCGGAAAAAATTAAAGAACACGATGTACTCTCACCGATTTCATGTCCAGGGTGTTGTGGTGAGTTTATCACCTAGAAATCGGGCGTAATGGACTTGACAGTGTACTTTGACAGCTAGCCATTACTGTCAGCTGTCATCTGGTACACTTTTGATGCCAATCGAAGCTGTACTTCGCCCGGAAAAAATTATAGACGACGATGTATTCTCATCGATTTCATGTCCAGGGTGTTGTGGTGAGTTTATCACCTAGAAATCGGGCGAAATGGACTTGACAGTGTACTTTAGAAGGTAGTGACTACTATCAGCTGTCATTTGGTACCCTTTTGGTGCCGATAGAAGTTGTACTTCGCCCGGAAAAAATTATAGACGACGATGTATTCTCATCGATTTCATGTCCAGGGTGTTGTGGTAAGTTTATCACCTAGAAATCGGGCGTAATGGACTTGACAGTGTACTTTGACAGCTAGTGACTACTGTCAGCTGTCATTTGGTACCCTTTTGGTGCCGATAGAAGCTGTACTTCGCCCGGAAAAATTTCTAGACGACGATGTACTCTCATCGATTTCATGTCCAGGGTGTTGTGGTAGGTTTATCACCTAGAAATCGGGTGAAATGAACTTGACAGTGTACTTTGACAACTGGTCACAACTATCAGCTGTCATTTGATTAACTTTTGATGCCGATCGAAGCTGTACTTCGCCCGGAAAAAATTATAGAAAACGATGTACTCTCATCGATTTCATGTCCAGGGTGTTGTGGTAGGTTTATCACCTAGAAATCGGGTGGAATGAACTTGACAGTGTACTTTGACAGCTGGTCACAACTATCAGCTGTCATTTGATTAACTTTTGATGCCGATCGAAGCTGTACTTCGCCCGGAAAAAATTATAGAAAACGATGTACTCTTATCGATTTCATGTCCAGGGTGTTGTGGTGAGTTTATCACCTAGAAATCGGGCGTAATGGACTTGACAGTGTACTTTGGAAGCTAGTGACTTTTGTCAACTGTCATTTGGTACCCTTTTGGTGCCGATAGAAGCTGTACTTCGCCCGGAAAAAATTATAGACGACGATGTATTCTCATCGATTTCATGTCCAGGGTGTTGTGGTGAGGTTATCACCTAGAAATCGGGCGAAATGGACTTGACAGTGTACTTTGACAGCTAGTGACTACTGTCAGCTGTCATTTTATACCCTTTTGGTGCCGATGGAAGCTGTACTTCGCCCGGAAAAAATTATAGACGACGATGTACTCTCATCGATTTCATGTCCAGGGTGTTGTGGTAGGTTTATCGCCTAGAAATCGGGTGAAATGAACTTGACAGTGTACTTTGACAGCTGGTCACAACTGTCAGCTGTCATTTGATGATTTTTTGATGCCAATCGGAGCTGTACTTCGCCCGGAAAAAATTATAGAACACGATGTACTCTCACCAATTTCATGTCCAGGGTGTTGTGGTGAGTTTATCACCTAGAAATCGGGCGTAATGGACTTGACAGTGTACTTTGACAGCTAGCCATTACTGTCAGCTGTCATCTGGTACACTTTTGATGCCAATCGAAGCTGTACTTCGCCCGGAAAAAATTATAGACGACGATGTATTCTCATCGATTTCATGTCCAGGGTTTTGTGGTAAGTTTATCACCTAGAAATCGGGCGTAATGGACTGGACAGTGTACTTTGACAGCTAGCCATTACTGTCAGCTGTCATCTGGTACACTTTTGATGCCGATCGGAGCTGTACTTCGCCCGGAAAAAATTATAGAACACGATGTACTCTCATCGATTTCATGTGCAGGGTGTTGTGGTGAGTTTATCACCTAGAAATCGGGCGAAATGGACTTGACAGTGTACTTTAACAGCTGGTCACAACTGTCAGCTGTCATTTGATTAACTTTTGATGCCGATCAGAGCTTTTCTTCGCCCGGAAAAAATTATAGAACACGATGTACTCTCATCGATTTCATGTCCAGGGTGTTGTGGTGAGTTTATCACCTAGAAATCGGGCGAAATGGACTTCACAGTGTACTTTGAAAGCTAGTGACTATTGTCAGCTGTCATTTGCTACCCTTTTGGTGCCGATAGAAGCTGTACTTGGCCCGGAAAAAATTATAGACGACGATGTATTCTCATCGATTTCATGTCCAGGGTGTTGTGGTAAGTTTATCACCTAGAAATCGGGCGTAATGGACTTGACAGTGTACTTTGGCAGCTAGCCATTACTGTCAGCTGTCATTTGGTAAACTTTTGATGCCAATCGAAGCTGTACTTTGCCCGGAAAAAATTATAAACGACGATGTACTCTCATCGATTTCATGTCCAGGGTGTTGTGGTGAGTTTATCACCTAGAAATCGTGCGAAATGGACTTCACAGTGTACTTTGGCAGCTGGTCACAACTGTCAGCTGTCATTTGATTAACTTTTGATGCCGATCAGAGCTTTACTTCGCCCGGAAAAAATTATAGAACACGATGTACTCTCATCGATTTCATGTCCAGGGAGTTGTGGTGAGTTTATCACCTAGAAATCGGGCGAAATGGACTTTACAGTGTACTTTGAAAGCTAGTAACTACTATCAGCTGTCACTTGGTACCCTTTTATTGCCGATAGAAGCTGTACTTCGCCCGGAAAAAATTATAGAACACGATGTACTCTTATCGATTTCATGTCCAGGGTGTTTTGGTGAGTTTATCACCTAGAAATCAGACGAAATGGACTTGACAGTGTACTTTGGAAGCTAGTGAATATTGTCAGCTGTCATTTGGTACACTTTTGGTGCCGATAGAAGCTGTACTTCGCCCGGAAAAAATTATAGACGACAATGTATTCTCATCGATTTCATGTCCAGGGTGTTGTGGTGAGGTTATCACCTAGAAATCGGTTGAAATGGACTTGACAGTGTACTTTGACAGCTAGTGACTACTGTCAGCTGTCATTTAGTACCCTTTTGGTGCCGATAGAAGCTGTACTTCGCCCGGAAAAAATTATAGACGACGATGTACTCTCATCGATTTCATGTCCAGGGTGTTGTGGTAGGTTTATCACCTAGAAATCGGGTGAAATGAACTTGACAGTGTACTTTGACAGCTAGCCATTACTGTCAGCTGTCATCTGGTACCCTTTTGGTGCCGATAGAAGCTGTACTTCGCCCGGAAAAATTATAGACGACGATGTACTCTCATCGATTTCATGTCCAGGGTGTTGTGGTAGGTTTATCACCTAGAAATCGGGTGAAATGAACTTGACAGTGTACTTTGACAGCTGGTCACAACTGTCAGCTGTCATTTGATTAACTTTTGATGCCAATCGGAGCTGTACTTCGCCCGGAAAAAATTATAGAACACGATGTACTCTCATCGATTTCATGTCCAGGGTGTTGTGGTGAGTTTATCACCTAGAAATCGGGCGTAATGGACTTGACAGTGTACTTTGACAGCTAGCCATTACTGTCAGCTGTCATTTGGTACACTTTTGATGCCAATTGAAGCTGTACTTTGCCCGGAAAAAATTATAAACGACGATGTACTCTCATCGATTTCATGTCCAGGGTGTTGTGGTAGGTTTATCACCTAGAAATCGGGTGAAATGAACTTGACAGTGTACTTTGGCAGCTTGTCACAACTGTCAGCTGTCATTTGATGATTTTTTGATGCCGATCGGAGCTGTACTTCGCCCGGAAAAAATTAAAGAACACGATGTACTCTCACCGATTTCATGTCCAGGGTGTTGTGGTGAGTTTATCACCTAGAAATCGGGCGTAATGGACTTGACAGTGTACTTTGACAGCTAGCCATTACTGTCAGCTGTCATCTGGTACACTTTTGATGCCAATCGAAGCTGTACTTCGCCCGGAAAAAATTATAGACGACGATGTATTCTCATCGATTTCATGTCCAGGGTGTTGTGGTGAGTTTATCACCTAGAAATCGGGCGAAATGGACTTGACAGTGTACTTTAGAAGGTAGTGACTACTATCAGCTGTCATTTGGTACCCTTTTGGTGCCGATAGAAGTTGTACTTCGCCCGGAAAAAATTATAGACGACGATGTATTCTCATCGATTTCATGTCCAGGGTGTTGTGGTAAGTTTATCACCTAGAAATCGGGCGTAATGGACTTGACAGTGTACTTTGACAGCTAGTGACTACTGTCAGCTGTCATTTGGTACCCTTTTGGTGCCGATAGAAGCTGTACTTCGCCCGGAAAAATTTCTAGACGACGATGTACTCTCATCGATTTCATGTCCAGGGTGTTGTGGTAGGTTTATCACCTAGAAATCGGGTGAAATGAACTTGACAGTGTACTTTGACAACTGGTCACAACTATCAGCTGTCATTTGATTAACTTTTGATGCCGATCGAAGCTGTACTTCGCCCGGAAAAAATTATAGAAAACGATGTACTCTCATCGATTTCATGTCCAGGGTGTTGTGGTAGGTTTATCACCTAGAAATCGGGTGGAATGAACTTGACAGTGTACTTTGACAGCTGGTCACAACTATCAGCTGTCATTTGATTAACTTTTGATGCCGATCGAAGCTGTACTTCGCCCGGAAAAAATTATAGAAAACGATGTACTCTTATCGATTTCATGTCCAGGGTGTTGTGGTGAGTTTATCACCTAGAAATCGGGCGTAATGGACTTGACAGTGTACTTTGGAAGCTAGTGACTTTTGTCAACTGTCATTTGGTACCCTTTTGGTGCCGATAGAAGCTGTACTTCGCCCGGAAAAAATTATAGACGACGATGTATTCTCATCGATTTCATGTCCAGGGTGTTGTGGTGAGGTTATCACCTAGAAATCGGGCGAAATGGACTTGACAGTGTACTTTGACAGCTAGTGACTACTGTCAGCTGTCATTTTATACCCTTTTGGTGCCGATGGAAGCTGTACTTCGCCCGGAAAAAATTATAGACGACGATGTACTCTCATCGATTTCATGTCCAGGGTGTTGTGGTAGGTTTATCGCCTAGAAATCGGGTGAAATGAACTTGACAGTGTACTTTGACAGCTGGTCACAACTGTCAGCTGTCATTTGATGATTTTTTGATGCCAATCGGAGCTGTACTTCGCCCGGAAAAAATTATAGAACACGATGTACTCTCACCAATTTCATGTCCAGGGTGTTGTGGTGAGTTTATCACCTAGAAATCGGGCGTAATGGACTTGACAGTGTACT
This sequence comes from Oxycera nigricornis, assembly GCA_963942545.1. NCBI lineage: Eukaryota > Metazoa > Arthropoda > Insecta > Diptera > Stratiomyidae > Oxycera > Oxycera nigricornis. The sequence continues at coordinate 17,468,797 of OZ012664.1, read as the reverse complement.
TTGACAGCTAGCCATTACTGTCAGCTGTCATCTGGTACACTTTTGATGCCAATCGAAGCTGTACTTCGCCCGGAAAAAACTATAGACGACGATGTATTCTCATCGATTTCATGTCCAGGGTTTTGTGGTAAGTTTATCACCTAGAAATCGGGCGTAATGGACTGGACAGTGTACTTTGACAGCTAGCCATTACTGTCAGCTGTCATCTGGTACACTTTTGATGCCGATCGGAGCTGTACTTCGCCCGGAAAAAATTATAGAACACGATGTACTCTCATCGATTTCATGTGCAGGGTGTTGTGGTGAGTTTATCACCTAGAAATCGGGCGAAATGGACTTGACAGTGTACTTTAACAGCTGGTCACAACTGTCAGCTGTCATTTGATTAACTTTTGATGCCGATCAGAGCTTTTCTTCGCCCGGAAAAAATTATAGAACACGATGTACTCTCATCGATTTCATGTCCAGGGTGTTGTGGTGAGTTTATCACCTAGAAATCGGGCGAAATGGACTTCACAGTGTACTTTGAAAGCTAGTGACTATTGTCAGCTGTCATTTGCTACCCTTTTGGTGCCGATAGAAGCTGTACTTGGCCCGGAAAAAATTATAGACGACGATGTATTCTCATCGATTTCATGTCCAGGGTGTTGTGGTAAGTTTATCACCTAGAAATCGGGCGTAATGGACTTGACAGTGTACTTTGGCAGCTAGCCATTACTGTCAGCTGTCATTTGGTAAACTTTTGATGCCAATCGAAGCTGTACTTTGCCCGGAAAAAATTATAAACGACGATGTACTCTCATCGATTTCATGTCCAGGGTGTTGTGGTGAGTTTATCACCTAGAAATCGTGCGAAATGGACTTCACAGTGTACTTTGGCAGCTGGTCACAACTGTCAGCTGTCATTTGATTAACTTTTGATGCCGATCAGAGCTTTACTTCGCCCGGAAAAAATTATAGAACACGATGTACTCTCATCGATTTCATGTCCAGGGTGTTGTGGTGAGTTTATCACCTAGAAATCGGGCGAAATGGACTTTACAGTGTACTTTGAAAGCTAGTAACTACTATCAGCTGTCACTTGGTACCCTTTTATTGCCGATAGAAGCTGTACTTCGCCCGGAAAAAATTATAGAACACGATGTACTCTTATCGATTTCATGTCCAGGGTGTTTTGGTGAGTTTATCACCTAGAAATCAGACGAAATGGACTTGACAGTGTACTTTGGAAGCTAGTGAATATTGTCAGCTGTCATTTGGTACACTTTTGGTGCCGATAGAAGCTGTACTTCGCCCGGAAAAAATTATAGACGACAATGTATTCTCATCGATTTCATGTCCAGGGTGTTGTGGTGAGGTTATCACCTAGAAATCGGTTGAAATGGACTTGACAGTGTACTTTGACAGCTAGTGACTACTGTCAGCTGTCATTTAGTACCCTTTTGGTGCCGATAGAAGCTGTACTTCGCCCGGAAAAAAATATAGACGACGATGTACTCTCATCGATTTCATGTCCAGGGTGTTGTGGTAGGTTTATCACCTAGAAATCGGGTGAAATGAACTTGACAGTGTACTTTGACAGCTAGCCATTACTGTCAGCTGTCATCTGGTACCCTTTTGGTGCCGATAGAAGCTGTACTTCGCCCGGAAAAATTATAGACGACGATGTACTCTCATCGATTTCATGTCCAGGGTGTTGTGGTAGGTTTATCACCTAGAAATCGGGTGAAATGAACTTGACAGTGTACTTTGACAGCTGGTCACAACTGTCAGCTGTCATTTGATTAACTTTTGATGCCAATCGGAGCTGTACTTCGCCCGGAAAAAATTATAGAACACGATGTACTCTCATCGATTTCATGTCCAGGGTGTTGTGGTGAGTTTATCACCTAGAAATCGGGCGTAATGGACTTGACAGTGTACTTTGACAGCTAGCCATTACTGTCAGCTGTCATTTGGTACACTTTTGATGCCAATTGAAGCTGTACTTTGCCCGGAAAAAATTATAAACGACGATGTACTCTCATCGATTTCATGTCCAGGGTGTTGTGGTAGGTTTATCACCTAGAAATCGGGTGAAATGAACTTGACAGTGTACTTTGGCAGCTTGTCACAACTGTCAGCTGTCATTTGATTAATTTTTGATGCCGATCGGAGCTGTACTTCGCCCGGAAAAAATTGTAGAACACGATGTACTCTCATCGATTTCATGTCCAGGGTGTTGTGGTGAGTTTATCACCCAGAAATCGGGCGTAATGGACTTGACAGTGTACTTTGACAGCTAGCCATTATTGTCAGCTGTCATTTGGTACACTTTTGATGCCAATCGAAGCTGTACTTCGCCCGGAAAAAATTATAGACGACGATGTATTCTCATCGATTTCATGTCCAGGGTGTTGTGGTAAGTTTATCACCTAGAAATCGGGCGAAATGGACTTGACAGTGTACTTTGACAGCTAGCCATCACTGTCAGCTGTCATTTGGTTAACTTTTGATGCCAATCCGAGCTGTACTTCGCCCGGAAAAAATTATAGAACACGATGTACTCTCATCGATTTCATGTTCAGGGTGTTGTGGTGAGTTTATCACCTAGAAATCGGGCGAAATGGACTTGACAGTGTACTTTGACAGCTAGTGACTACTGTCAGCTGTCATTTAGTACCCTTTTGGTGCCGATAGAAGCTGTACTTCGCCCGGAAAAAATTATAGACGACGATGTACTCTCATCGATTTCATGTCCAGGGTGTTGTGGTAGGTTTATCACCTAGAAATCGGGTGAAATGAACTTGACAGTGTACTTTGACAGCTAGCCATTACTGTCAGCTGTCATCTGGTACACTTTTGATGCCAATTGAAGCTGTACTTTGCCCGGAAAAAATTATAAACGACGATGTACTCTCATCGATTTCATGTCCAGGGTGTTGTGGTAGGTTTATCACCTAGAAATCGGGTGAAATGAACTTGACAGTGTACTTTGGCAGCTTGTCACAACTGTCAGCTGTCATTTGATTAATTTTTGATACCGATCGGAGCTGTACTTCGCCCGGAAAAAATTGTAGAACACGATGTACTCTCATCGATTTCATGTCCAGGGTGTTGTGGTGAGTTTATCACCCAGAAATCGGGCGTAATGGACTTGACAGTGTACTTTGACAGCTAGCCATTTCTGTCAGCTGTCATTTGGTACACTTTTGATGCCAATCGAAGCTGTACTTCGCCCGGAAAAAATTATAGACGACGATGTATTCTCATCGATTTCATGTCCAGGGTGTTGTGGTAAGTTTATCACCTAGAAATCGGGCGAAATGGACTTGACAGTGTACTTTGACAGCTAGCCATCACTGTCAGCTGTCATTTGGTTAACTTTTGATGCCAATCCGAGCTGTACTTCGCCCGGAAAAAATTATAGAACACGATGTACTCTCATCGATTTCATGTTCAGGGTGTTGTGGTGAGTTTATCACCTAGAAATCGGGCGAAATGGACTTGACAGTGTACTTTGACAGCTAGTGACTACTGTCAGCTGTCATTTGGTACCCTTTTGGTGCCGATAGAAGCTGTACTACGCCCGGAAAAAATTATAGACGATGATGTATTCTCATCGATTTCATGTCCAGGGTGTTGTGGTAAGTTTATCACCTAGAAATCGGGCGTACTGGACTTGACAGTGTACTTTGACAGCTAGCCATTACTGTCAGCTGTCATCTGGTAGACTTTTAATGCCAATCAAAGCTGTACTTTGCCCGGAAAAAATTATAAACGACGATGTACTCTCATCGATTTCATGTCCAGGGTGTTGTGGTAGGTTTATCACCTAGAAATCGGGTGTAATGAACTTGACAGTGTACTTTGACAGCTGGCCACAACTGTCAGCTGTCATTTGATCAACTTTTGATGCCGATCGGAGCTGTACTTCGCCCGGAAAAAATTATAGAACACGATGTACTCTCATCGATTTCATGTCCAGGGTGTTGTGGTGAGTTTATCACCTAGAAATCGGGCAAAATGGACTTGACAGTGTACTTTGGCAGCTAGTGACTACTGTCAGCTGTCATTTGGTACCCTCTTGGTGCCGATAGAAGCTGTACTTCGCCCGGAAAAAATTATAGACCACGATGTACTCTCATCGATTTCATGTCCCGGGTGTTGTGGTGAGTTTATCACCTAGAAATCTGGCGTAATTGACTTGACAGTGTACTTTGACAGCTAGTCATTACTGTCAGCTGTCATATGGTACACTTTTGATGCCAATCGAAGCTGTACTTTGCCTGGAAAAAATTATAAACGACGATGTACTCTCATCGATTTCATGTCCAGGGTGTTGTGGTAGGTTTATCACCTAGAAATCGGGTGAAATGAACTTGACAGTGTACTTTGGCAGCTGGTCACAACTGTCAGCTGTCATTTGATTAACTTTTGTTGCCGATCGGAGCTGTACTTCGCCCGGGAAAAATTATAGAACACGATGTACTCTCATCGATTTCATGTCCAGGGTGTTGTGGTGAGTTTATCACCTAGAAATCGGGCGTAATGGACTTGACAGTGTACTTTGGCAGCTAGCCAATACTGTCAGCTGTCATTTGGTAAACTTTTGATGCCAATCGGAGCTGCACTTCGCCCGGAAAAAATTATAAACGACGATGTACTCTCATTGATTTCATTTCCAAGGTGTTGTGGTAGGTTTATTACCTAGAAATCGTGTGAAATACACTTGACAGTGTACTTTGGCAGCTAGTGACTACTGTCAGCTGTCATTTGGTACCCTCTTGGTGCCGATAAAAGCTGTACTTCGCCCGGAAAAAATTATAGACCACGATGTACTCTCATCGATTTCATGTCCAGGGTGTTGTGGTGAGTTTATCACCTAGAAATCTGGCGTAATTGACTTGACAGTGTACTTTGACAGCTAGTCATTACTGTCAGCTGTCATTTGGTAAACTTTTGATGCCAATCGGAGCTGCACTTCGCCCGGAAAAAATTATAAACGACGATGTACTCTCATTGATTTCATTTCCAAGGTGTTGTGGTAGGTTTATTACCTAGAAATCGTGTGAAATACACTTGACAATGTACTTTGGCAGCTAGTGACTACTGTCAGCTGTCATTTGGTACCCTCTTGGTGCCGATAGAAGCTGTACTTCGCCCGGAAAAAATTATAGACCACGATGTACTCTCATCGATTTCATGTCCAGGGTGTTGTGGTGAGTTTATCACCTAGAAATCTGGCGTAATTGACTTGACAGTGTACTTTGACAGCTAGTCATTACTGTCAGCTGTCATATGGTACACTTTTGATGCCAATCGAAGCTGTACTTTGCCTGGAAAAAATTATAAACGACGATGTACTCTCATCGATTTCATGTCCAGGGTGTTGTGGTGAGTTTATCACCTAGAAATCGGGCAAAATGGACTTGACAGTGTACTTTGGCAGCTAGTGACTACTATCAGCTGTCATTTGGTACCCTCTTGGTGCCGATAGAAGCTGTACTTCGCCCGGAAAAAATTATAGACCACGATGTACTCTCATCGATTTCATGTCCAGGGTGTTGTGGTGAGTTTATCACCTAGAAATCTGGCGTAATTGACTTGACAGTGTACTTTGACAGCTAGTCATTACTGTCAGCTGTCATTTGGTAAACTTTTGATGCCAATCGGAGCTGCACTTCGCCCGGAAAAAGTTATAAACGACGATGTACTCTCATTGATTTCATTTCCAAGGTGTTGTGGTAGGTTTATTACCTAGAAATCGTGTGAAATACACTTGACAGTGTACTTTTACAACTAGTCACTACTATCAGCTGACACTCGGTACCCTTTTCTTGCCGATAGAAGCTGTACTTCGCCCGGAAAAAATTATAGACGACGATGTATTCTCATCGATTTCATGTCCAGGGTGTTGTGGTGAGGTTATCACCTAGAAATCGGGCGAAATGGACTTGACAGTGTACTTTGACAGCTAGTGACTACTGTCAGCTTTCATTTGGTACCCTTTTGGTGCCGATAGAAGCTGTACTTCGCCCGGAAAAAATTATAGACGACGATGTACTCTCATCGATTTCATGTCCAGGGTTATGTGGTAGGTTTATCACCTAGGAATCGGGTGAAATGAACTTGACAGTGTACTTGGACAGCTATTTATTACTGTCAGCTGTCATTTGGTACACTTTTGATGCCAATCGAAGCTGTACTTTGCCCGGAAAAAATTATAAACGACGATGTACTCTCATAGATTTCATGTCCAAGGTGTTGTGGTAGGTTTATTACCTAGAAATCGTGTGAAATACACTTAACAGTGTACTTTGACAACTAGTCACTACTGTCAGCTGTCATTATGTTTCCTTTTATTGCCGATAGAAGATGTACTTCGCCCGGAAAAAATTATGGAACACGATGTACTCTTATCGATTTCATGTCCAGGGTGTTGTGGTGAGTTTATCACCTAGAAATCGGGCGAAATGGACTTGACAGTGTACTTTGGAAGCTGGTAACTACTGTCAGCTGTCATTTGGTACCCTTTTGGTGCCCATAAAAGCTGTACTTCGCCCGGAAAAAATTATGGAACACGATGTACTCTTATCGATTTCATGTCCAGGGTGTTGTGGTGAGTTTATCACCTAGAAATCGGGCGAAATGGACTTGACAGTGTACTTTGACAGCTAGTGACTACTGTCAGCTGTACATTGGAACCCTTTTGGTGCCGATAGAAGCTGTACTTCGCCCGGAAAAAATTATAGACGACGATGTACTCTCAACGATTTCATGTCCAGGGTGTTGTGGTAGGTTTATCACCTAGAAATCGGGTGAAATGAACTTCACAGTGTACTTTGACAGCTGGTCACAACTATCAGCTGTCATTTGATTAACTTTTGATGCCGATACGAGCTGTACTTCGCCCGGAAAAAATTATAAACGACGATGTACTCTCATTGATTTCATGTCCAAGGTGTTGTGGTAGGTTTATTACCTAGAAATCGTGTGAAATACACTTGAGAGTGTACTTTGAACACTAGTCACTACTGTCAGCTGTCATTTGATTAACTTTTGATGCCGATCGGAACTGTACTTTGCCCGGAAAAAATTATAGAACACGATGTTCTCTCATCGATTTCATGTCCAGGGTGTTGTGGTGAGTTTATCACCTAGAAATCGGGCGAAATGGACTTGACAGTGTACTTTCGCAGCTAGTGACTACTGTCAGCTGTCATTTGGTACCCTTTTGGTGCCCATAAAAGCTGTACTTTGCCCGGAAAAAATTATGGAACACGATGTACTCTTATCGATTTCATGTCCAGGGTGTTGTGGTGAGTTTATCACCTAAAAATCGGGCGAAATGGACTTGACAGTGTACTTTGGAAGCTAGTAACTACTGTCAGCTGTCATCTGGTACACTTTTGATGCCAATCGAAGCTGTACTTTGCCTGGAAAAAATTATAAACGACGATGTACTCTCATCGATTTCATGTCCAGGGTGTTGTGGTAGGTTTATCACCTAGAAATCGGGTGAAATGAACTTGACAGTGTACTTTGGCAGCTCGTCACAACTGTCAGCTGTCATTTGATAAACTTTTGTTGCCAATCGGAGCTGTACTTCGCCCGGGAAAAATTAAAGAACACGATGTACTCTCATCGATTTCATGTCCAGGGTGTTGTGGTGAGTTTATCACCTAGAAATCGGGCGAAATGGACTTGACAGTGTACTTTGACAGCTAGTGACTACTGTCAGCTGTCATTTGGTACACTTTTGGTGCCGATAGAAGCTGTACTTCGCCCGGAAAAAATTATAGACGACGATGTATTCTCATCGATTTCATGTCCAGGGTGTTGTGGTAAGTTTATCACCTAGAAATCGGGCGTATTGGACTTGACAGTGTACTTTGACAGCTAGTGACTACTGTAAGCTGTCATTTAGTACCCTTTTGGTGCCGATAGAAGCTGTACTTCGCCCGGAAAAAATTATAGACGACGATGTACTCTCATCGATTTCATGTCCAGGGTGTTTTGGTGGTTTATCACCTAGAAATCGGGCGTATTGGACTTGACAGTGTACTTTGACAGCTAGCCATTACTGTCAGCTGTCATTTGGTATACTTTTGATGCCAATCAAAGCTGTACTTTGCCCGGAAAAAATTATAAACAACGATGTACTCTCATCGATTTCATGTCCAGGGTGTTGTGGTAGGTTTATCACCTAGAAATCGGGTGAAATGAACTTGACAGTGTACTTTGACAGCTGGCCACAACTGTCAGCTGTCATTTGATCAACTTTTGATGCCGATCGAAGCTGTACTTCGCCCGGAAAAAATTATAGAACACGATGTACTCTCATCGATTTCATGTCCAGGGTGTTGTGGTGAGTTTATCACCTAGAAATCGGGCAAAATGGACTTGACAGTGTACTTTGGCAGCTAGTGACTACTGTCAGCTGTCATCTGGTACCCTCTTGGTGCCGATAGAAGCTGTACTTCGCCCGGAAAAAATTATAGACCACGATGTACTCTCATCGATTTCATGTCCAGGGTGTTGTGGTGAGTTTATCACCTAGAAATCTGGCGTAATTGACTTGACAGTGTACTTTGACAGCTAGTCATCACTGTCAGCTGTCATCTGGTACACTTTTGATGCCAATCGAAGCTGTACTTTGCCTGGAAAAAATTATAAACGACGATGTACTCTCATCGATTTCATGTCCAGGGTGTTGTGGTAGGTTTATCACCTAGAAATCGGGTGAAATGAACTTGACAGTGTACTTTGGCAGCTGGTCACAACTGTCAGCTGTCATTTGATTAACTTTCGCCCGGGAAAAATTAAAGAACACGATGTACTCTCATCGATTTCATGTCCAGGGTGTTGTGGTGAGTTTATCACCTAGAAATCGGGCGTAATGGACTTGACAGTGTACTTTGGCAGCTAGCCATTACTATCAGCTGTCATTTGGTAAACTTTTGATGCCAATCGGAGCTGCACTTCGCCCGGAAAAAATTATAAACGACGATGTACTCTCATTGATTTCATTTCCAAGGTGTTGTGGTAGGTTTATTACCTAGAAATCTTGTGAAATACACTTGACAGTGTACTTTTAAAACTAGTCACTACTATCAGCTGACACTTGGTACCCTTTTCTTGCCGATAGAAGCTGTACTTCGCCCGGAAAAAATTATAGACGACGATGTATTCTCATCGATTTCATGTCCAGGGTGTTGTGGTGAGGTTATCACCTAGAAATCGGGCGAAATGGACTTGACAGTGTACTTTGACAGCTAGTGACTACTGTCAGCTGTCATTTGGTACCCTTTTGGTGCCGATAGAAGCTGTACTTCGCCCGCAAAAAATTATAGACGACGATGTACTCTCATCGATTTCATGTCCAGGGTGTTGTGGTGAGTTTATCACCTAGAAATCGGGCGAAATGGACTTGACAGTGTACTTTGACAGCTAGTGACTACTGTCAGCTGTCATTTGGTACACTTTTAGTGCCGATAGAAGCTGTACTTCGCCCGGAAAAAATTATAGACGACGATGTATTCTCATCGATTTCATGTCCAGGGTGTTGTGGTAAGTTTATCACCTAGAAATCGGGCGTATTGGACTTGACAGTGTACTTTGACAACTAGTGACTACTGTCAGCTGTCATTTAGTACCCTTTTGGTGCCGATAGAAGCTGTACTTCGCCCGGAAAAAATTATAGACGTAGATGTACTCTCATAGATTTCATGTCCAAGGTGTTGTGGTAGGTTTTTTACCTAGAAATCGTGTGAAATACACTTAACAGTGTACTTTGACAACTAGTCACTACTGTCAGCTGTCATTATGTTTCCTTTTATTGCCGATAGAAGATGTACTTCGCCCGGAAAAAATTATGGAACACGATGTACTCTTATCGATTTCATGTCCAGGGTGTTGTGGTGAGTTTATCACCTAGAAATCGGGCGAAATGGACTTGACAGTGTACTTTGGAAGCTAGTAACTACTGTCAGCTGTCATTTGGTACCCTTTTGGTGCCGATAGAAGCTGTACTTCGCCCGGAAAAAATTATAGACGACGATGTATTCTCATCGATTTCATGTCCAGGGTGTTGTGGTGAGTTTATCACCTAGAAATCGGGCGTAATGGACTTGACAGTGTACTTTGGCAGCTAGTGACTACTGTCAGCTGTCCATTGGAACCCTTTTGGTGCCGATAGAAGCTGTACTTCGCCCGGAAAAAATTATAGACGACGATGTACTCTCAACGATTTCATGTCCAGGGTGTTGTGGTAGGTTTATCACCTAGAAATCGGGTGAAATGAACTTCACAGTGTACTTTGACAGCTGGTCACAACTATCAGCTGTCATTTGATTAACTTTTGATGCCGATCGGAGCTGTACTTCGCCCGAAAAAAATTATAAACGACGATGTACTCTCATTGATTTCATGTCCAAGGTGTTGTGGTAGGTTTATTACCTAGAAATCGTGTGAAATACACTTGAGAGTGTACTTTGAACACTAGTCACTACTGTCAGCTGTCATTTGATTAACTTTTGATGCCAATCGAAGCTGTACTTCGCCCGGAAAAAATTATAGAACACGATGTTCTCTCATCGATTTCATGTCCAGGGTGTTGTGGTGAGTTTATCACCTAGAAATCGGGCGAAATGGACTTGACAGTGTACTTTCACAGCTAGTGACTACTGTCAGCTGTCATTTGGTACCCTTTTGGTGCCGATAAAAGCTGTACTTCGCCCGGAAAAAATTATGGAACACGATGTACTCTTATCGATTTCATGTCCAGGGTGTTGTGGTGAGTTTATCACCTAGTAATCGGGCGAAATGGACTTGACAGTGTACTTTGGAAGCTAGTAACTACTGTGAGCTGTCAACTGGTACACTTTTGATGCCAATCGAAGCTGTACTTTGCCTGGAAAAAATTATAAACGACGATGTACTCTCATCGATTTCATGTCCAGGGTGTTGTGGTAGGTTTATCACCTAGAAATCGGGTGAAATGAACTTGACAGTGTACTTTGGCAGCTGGTCACAACTGTCAGCTGTCATTTGATAAACTTTTGTTGCCGATCGAAGCTGTACTTCGCCCGGGAAAAATTAAAGAACACGATGTACTCTCATCGATTTCATGTCCAGGGTGTTGTGGTGAGTTTATCACCTAGAAATCGGGCGAAATGGACTTGACAGTGTACTTTGACAGCTAGTGACTACTGTCAGCTGTCATTTGGTACACTTTTGGTGCCGATAGAAGCTGTACTTCGCCCGGAAAAAATTATAGACGACGATGTATTCTCATCGATTTCATGTCCAGGGTGTTGTGGTAAGTTTATCACCTAGAAATCGGGCGTATTGGACTTGACAGTGTACTTTGACAGCTAGTGACTACTGTCAGCTGTCATTTAGTACCCTTTTGGTGCCGATAGAAGCTGTACTTCGCCCAGAAAAAATTATAGACGACGATGTACTCTCATCGATTTCATGTCCAGGGTGTTGTGGTAGGTTTATCACCTAGAAATCGGGCGTAATGGACTTGACAGTGTACTTTGACAGCTAGCCATTACTGTCAGCTGTCATCTGGTATACTTTTGATGCCAATCAAAGCTGTACTTTGCCCGGAAAAAATTATAAACGACGATGTACTCTCATCGATTTCATGTCCAGGGTGTTGTGGTAGGTTTATCACCTAGAAATCGGGTGAAATGAACTTGACAGTGTACTTTGGCAGCTGGTCACAACTGTCGGCTGTCATTTGATTAATTTTTGATGCCGATCGAAGCTGTACTTCGCCCGGAAAAAATTGTAGAACACGATGTACTCTCATCGATTTCATGTCCAGGGTGTTGTGGTGAGTTTATCACCTAGAAATCGGGCGTAATGGACTTGACAGTGTACTTTGACAGCTAGCCATTATTGTCAGCTGTCATCTGGTACACTTTTGATGCCAATCGAAGCTGTACTTCGCCCGGAAAAAATTATAGACGACGATGTATTCTCATCGATTTCATGTCCAGGGTGTTGTGGTAAGTTTATCACCTAGAAATCGGGCGAAATGGACTTGACAGTGTACTTTGACAGCTAGCCATTACTTTCAGCTGTCATCTGGTACACTTTTGATGCCAATCGGAGCTGTTCTTCGCCCGGAAAAAATTATAGAACACGATGTACTCTCATCGATTTCATGTCCAGGGTGTTGTGGTGAGTTTATCACCTAGAAATCGGGCGAAATGGACTTGACAGTGTACTTTGACAGCTAGTGACTACTTTCAGCTGTCATTTGGTACCCTATTGGTGCCGATAAAAGCTGTACTTCGCCCGGAAAAAATTATAGACGACGATGTATTCTCATCGATTTCATGTCCAGGGTGTTGTGGTAAGTTTATCACCTAGAAATCGGGCGTAATGGACTTGACAGTGTACTTTGACAGCTAGTCATTAATGTCAGCTGTCATCTGGTACACTTTTGATGCCAATCGAAGCTGTACTTTGCCCGGAAAAAATTATAAACGACGATGTACTCTCATCGATTTCATGTCCAGGGTGTTGTGGTAGGTTTATCACCTAGAAATCGGGTGAAATGAACTTGACAGTGTACTTTGACAGCTGGTCACAACTGTCAGCTGTCATTTGATTAACTTTTGATGCCGATCGGAGCTGTACTTCGCCCGGAAAAAATTATAGAACACGATGTACTCTCATCGATTTCATGTCCAGGGTGTTGTGGTGAGTTTATCACCTAGAAATCGGGCGAAATGGACTTGACAGTGTACTTTGAAAGCTAGTGACTACTGTCAGCTGTCATTTGGTACCCACTTGGTGCCGATAGAAGCTGTACTTCGCCCGGAAAAAATTATAGACCACGATGTACTCTCATCGATTTCATGTCCAGGGTGTTGTGGTGAGTTTATCACCTAGAAATCGGGCGTAATTGACTTGACAGTGTACTTTGACAGCTATACATTACTGTCAGCTGTTATCTGGTACACTTTTGATGCCAATCGAAGCTGTACTTTGCCTGGAAAAAATTATAAACGACGATGTACTCTCATCGATTTCATGTCCAGGGTGTTGTGGTAGGTTTATCACCTAGAAATCGGGTGAAATGAACTTGACAGTGTACTTTGGCAGCTGGTCACAACTGTCAGCTGTCATTTGATAAACTTTTGTTGCCGATCGGAGCTGTACTTCGCCCGGGAAAAATTAAAGAACACGATGTACTCTCATCGATTTCATGTCCAGGGTGTTGTGGTGAGTTTATCACCTAGAAATCGGGCGAAATGAACTTGACAGTGTACTTTCACAGCTAGTGACTACTGTCAGCTGTCATTTGGTACCCTTTTGGTGCCGATAAAAGCTGTACTTCGCCCGGAAAAAATTATGGAACACGATGTACTCTTATCGATTTCATGTCCAGGGTGTTGTGGTGAGTTTATCACCTAAAAATCGGGCGAAATGGACTTGACAGTGTACTTTGGAAGCTAGTAACTACTGTGAGCTGTCAACTGGTACACTTTTGATGCCAATCGAAGCTGTACTTTGCCTGGAAAAAATTATAAACGACGATGTACTCTCATCGATTTCATGTCCAGGGTGTTGTGGTAGGTTTATCACCTAGAAATCGGGTGAAATGAACTTGACAGTGTACTTTGGCAGCTGGTCACAACTGTCAGCTGTCATTTGATAAACTTTTGTTGCCGATCGGAGCTGTACTTCGCCCGGGAAAAATTAAAGAACACGATGTACTCTCATCGATTTCATGTCCAGGGTGTTGTGGTGAGTTTATCACCTAGAAATCGGGCGAAATGGACTTGACAGTGTACTTTGACAGCTAGTGACTACTGTCAGCTGTCATTTGGTACACTTTTGGTGCCGATAGAAGCTGTACTTCGCCCGGAAAAAATTATAGACGACGATGTATTCTCATCGATTTCATGTCCAGGGTGTTGTGGTAAGTTTATCACCTAGAAATCGGGCGTATTGGACTTGACAGTGTACTTTGACAGCTAGTGACTACTGTCAGCTGTCATTTAGTACCCTTTTGGTGCCGATAGAAGCTGTACTTCGCCCAGAAAAAATTATAGACGACGATGTACTCTCATCGATTTCATGTCCAGGGTGTTGTGGTAGGTTTATCACCTAGAAATCGGGCGTAATGGACTTGACAGTGTACTTTGACAGCTAGCCATTACTGTTAGCTGTCATCTGGTATACTTTTGATGCCAATCAAAGCTGTACTTTGCACGGAAAAAATTATAAACGACGATGTACTCTCATCGATTTCATGTCCAGGGTGTTGTGGTAGGTTTATCACCTAGAAATCGGGTGAAATGAACTTGACAGTGTACTTTGGCAGCTGGTCACAACTGTCGGCTGTCATTTGATTAATTTTTGATGCCGATCGGAGCTGTACTTCGCCCGGAAAAAATTGTAGAACACGATGTACTCTCATCGATTTCATGTCCAGGGTGTTGTGGTGAGTTTATCACCTAGAAATCGGGCGTAATGGACTTGACAGTGTACTTTGACAGCTAGCCATTATTGTCAGCTGTCATCTGGTACACTTTTGATGCCAATCGAAGCTGTACTTCGCCCGGAAAAAATTATAGACGACGATGTATTCTCATCGATTTCATGTCCAGGGTGTTGTGGTAAGTTTATCACCTAGAAATCGGGCGAAATGGACTTGACAGTGTACTTTGACAGCTAGCCATTACTTTCAGCTGTCATCTGGTACACTTTTGATGCCAATCGGAGCTGTTCTTCGCCCGGAAAAAATTATAGAACACGATGTACTCTCATCGATTTCATGTCCAGGGTGTTGTGGTGAGTTTATCACCTAGAAATCGGGCGAAATGGACTTGACAGTGTACTTTGACAGCTAGTGACTACTTTCAGCTGTCATTTGGTACCCTTTTGGTGCCGATAAAAGCTGTACTTCGCCCGGAAAAAATTATAGACGACGATGTATTCTCATCGATTTCATGTCCAGGGTGTTGTGGTAAGTTTATCACCTAGAAATCGGGCGTAATGGACTTGACAGTGTACTTTGACAGCTAGTCATTAATGTCAGCTGTCATCTGGTACACTTTTGATGCCAATCGAAGCTGTACTTTGCCCGGAAAAAATTATAAACGACGATGTACTCTCATCGATTTCATGTCCAGGGTGTTGTGGTAGGTTTATCACCTAGAAATCGGGTGAAATGAACTTGACAGTGTACTTTGACAGCTGGTCACAACTGTCAGCTGTCATTTGATTAACTTTTGATGCCGATCGGAGCTGTACTTCGCCCGGAAAAAATTATAGAACACGATGTACTCTCATCGATTTCATGTCCAGGGTGTTGTGGTGAGTTTATCACCTAGAAATCGGGCGAAATGGACTTGACAGTGTACTTTGACAGCTAGTGACTACTGTCAGCTGTCATTTGGTACACTTTTGGTGCCGATAGAAGCTGTACTTCGCCCGGAAAAAATTATAGACGACGATGTATTCTCATCGATTTCATGTCCAGGGTGTTGTGGTAAGTTTATCACCTAGAAATCGGGCGTATTGGACTTGACAGTGTACTTTGACAGCTAGTGACTACTGTCAGCTGTCATTTAGTACCCTTTTGGTGCCGATAGAAGCTGTACTTCGCCCGGAAAAAATTATAGACGACGATGTACTCTCATCGATTTCATGTCCAGGGTGTTGTGGTAGGTTTATCACCTAGAAATCGGGCGTAATGGACTTGACAGTGTACTTTGACAGCTAGCCATTACTGTCAGCTGTCATCTGGTTTACTTTTGATGCCAATCAAAGCTGTACTTTGCCCGGAAAAAATTATAAACGACGATGTACTCTCATCGATTTCATGTCCAGGGTGTTGTGGTAGGTTTATCACCTAGAAATCGGGTGAAATGAACTTGACAGTGTACTTTGGCAGCTGGTCACAACTGTCGGCTGTCATTTGATTAATTTTTGATGCCGATCGGAGCTGTACTTCGCCCGGAAAAAATTGTAGAACACGATGTACTCTCATCGATTTCATGTCCAGGGTGTTGTGGTGAGTTTATCACCTAGAAATCGGGCGTAATGGACTTGACAGTGTACTTTGACAGCTAGCCATTATTGTCAGCTGTCATCTGGTACACTTTTGATGCCAATCGAAGCTGTACTTCGCCCGGAAAAAATTATAGACGACGATGTATTCTCATCGATTTCATGTCCAGGGTGTTGTGGTAAGTTTATCACCTAGAAATCGGGCGAAATGGACTTGACAGTGTACTTTGACAGCTAGCCATTACTTTCAGCTGTCATCTGGTACACTTTTGATGCCAATCGGAGCTGTTCTTCGCCCGGAAAAAATTATAGAACACGATGTACTCTCATCGATTTCATGTCCAGGGTGTTGTGGTGAGTTTATCACCTAGAAATCGGGCGAAATGGACTTGACAGTGTACTTTGACAGCTAGTGATTACTTTCAGCTGTCATTTGGTACCCTTTTGGTGCCGATAGAAGCTGTACTTCGCCCGGAAAAAATTATAGACGACGATGTATTCTCATCGATTTCATGTCCAGGGTGTTGTGGTAAGTTTATCACCTAGAAATCGGGCGAAATGGACTTGACAGTGTACTTTGACAGCTAGTCATTAATGTCAGCTGTCATTTGGTACCCTTTTGATGCCAATCGAAGCTGTACTTTGCCCGGAAAAAATTATAAACGACGATGTACTCTCATCGATTTCATGTCCAGGGTGTTGTGGTAGGTTTATCACCTAGAAATCGGGTGAAATGAACTTGACAGTGTACTTTGACAGCTGGTCACAACTGTCAGCTGTCATTTGATTAACTTTTGATGCCGATCGGAGCTGTACTTCGCCCGGAAAAAATTATAGAACACGATGTACTCTCATCGATTTCATGTCCAGGGTGTTGTGGTGAGTTTATCACCTAGAAATCGGGCGAAATGGACTTGACAGTGTACTTTGAAAGCTAGTGACTACTGTCAGCTGTCATTTGGTAGCCACTTGGTGCCGATAGAAGCTGTACTTCGCCCGGAAAAAATTATAGACCACGATGTACTCTCATCGATTTCATGTCCAGGGTGTTGTGGTGAGTTTATCACCTAGAAATCGGGCGTAATTGACTTGACAGTGTACTTTGACAGCTATTCATTACTGTCAGCTGTTATCTGGTACACTTTTGATGCCAATCGAAGCTGTACTTTGCCTGGAAAAAATTATAAACGACGATGTACTCTCATCGATTTCATGTCCAGGGTGTTGTGGTAGGTTTATCACCTAGAAATCGGGTGAAATGAACTTGACAGTGTACTTTGGCAGCTGGTCACAACTGTCAGCTGTCATTTGATAAACTTTTGTTGCCGATCGGAGCTGTACTTCGCCCGGGAAAAATTAAAGAACACGATGTACTCTCATCGATTTCATGTCCAGGGTGTTGTGGTGAGTTTATCACCTAGAAATCGGGCGAAATGGACTTGACAGTGTACTTTGACAGCTAGTGACTACTGTCAGCTGACATTTGGTACACTTTTGGTGCCGATAGAAGCTGTACTTCGGCCGGAAAAAATTATAGACGACGATGTATTCTCATCGATTTCATGTCCAGGGTGTTGTGGTAAGTTTATCACCTAGAAATCGGGCGTATTGTACTTGACAGTGTACTTTGACAGCTAGTGACTACTGTCAGCTGTCATTTAGTACCCTTTTGGTGCCGATAGAAGCTGTACTTCGCCCAGAAAAAATTATAGACGACGATGTACTCTCATCGATTTCATGTCCAGGGTGTTGTGGTAGGTTTATCACCTAGAAATCGGGCGTAATGGACTTGACAGTGTACTTTGACAGCTAGCCATTACTGTCAGCTGTCATCTGGTATACTTTTGATGCCAATCAAAGCTGTACTTTGCCCGGAAAAAATTATAAACGACGATGTACTCTCATCGATTTCATGTCCAGGGTGTTGTGGTAGGTTTATCACCTAGAAATCGGGTGAAATGAACTTGACAGTGTACTTTGGCAGCTGGTCACAACTGTCGGCTGTCATTTGATTAATTTTTGATGCCGATCGGAGCTGTACTTCGCCCGGAAAAAATTGTAGAACACGATGTACTCTCATCGATTTCATGTCCAGGGTGTTGTGGTGAGTTTATCACCTAGAAATCGGGCGTAATGGACTTGACAGTGTACTTTGACAGCTAGCCATTATTGTCAGCTGTCATCTGGTACACTTTTGATGCCAATCGAAGCTGTACTTCGCCCGGAAAAAATTATAGACGACGATGTATTCTCATCGATTTCATGTCCAGGGTGTTGTGGTAAGTTTATCACCTAGAAATCGGGCGAAATGGACTTGACAGTGTACTTTGACAGCTAGCCATTACTTTCAGCTGTCATCTGGTACACTTTTGATGCCAATCGGAGCTGTTCTTCGCCCGGAAAAAATTATAGAACACGATGTACTCTCATCGATTTCATGTCCAGGGTGTTGTGGTGAGTTTATCACCTAGAAATCGGGCGAAATGGACTTGACAGTGTACTTTGACAGCTAGTGACTACTTTCAGCTGTCATTTGGTACCCTTTTGGTGCCGATAAAAGCTGTAATTCGCCCGGAAAAAATTATAGACGACGATGTATTCTCATCGATTTCATGTCCAGGGTGTTGTGGTAAGTTTATCACCTAGAAATCGGGCGTAATGGACTTGACAGTGTACTTTGACAGCTAGTCATTAATGTCAGCTGTCATCTGGTACACTTTTGATGCCAATCGAAGCTGTACTTTGCCCGGAAAAAATTATAAACGACGATGTACTCTCATCGATTTCATGTCCAGGGTGTTGTGGTAGGTTTATCACCTAGAAATCGGGTGAAATGAACTTGACAGTGTACTTTGACAGCTGGTCACAACTGTCAGCTGTCATTTGATAAACTTTTGATGCCGATCGGAGCTGTACTTCGCCCGGAAAAAATTATAGAACACGATGTACTCTCATCGATTTCATGTCCAGGGTGTTGTGGTGAGTTTATCACCTAGAAATCGGGCGAAATGGACTTGACAGTGTACTTTGACAGCTAGTGACTACTTTCAGCTGTCATTTGGTACCCTTTTGGTGCCGATAGAAGCTGTACTTCGCCCGGAAAAAATTATAGACGACGATGTACTCTCAACGATTTCATGTCCAGGGTGTTGTGGTAGGTTTATCACCTAGAAATCGGGTGAAATGAACTTCACAGTGTACTTTGACAGCTGGTCACAACTATCAGCTGTCATTTGATTAACTTTTGATGCCGATCGGAGCTGTACTTCGCCCGAAAAAAATTATAAACGACGATGTACTCTCATTGATTTCATGTCCAAGGTGTTGTGGTAGGTTTATTACCTAGAAATCGTGTGAAATACACTTGAGAGTGTACTTTGAACACTAGTCACTACTGTCAGCTGTCATTTGATTAACTTTTGATGCCGATCGGAGCTGTACTTTTCCCGGAAAAAATTATAGAACACGATGTTCTCTCATCGATTTCATGTCCAGGGTGTTGTGGTGAGTTTATCACCTAGAAATCGGGCGAAATGGACTTGACAGTGTACTTTCACAGCTAGTGACTACTGTCAGCTGTCATTTGGTACCCTTTTGGTGCCGATAAAAGCTGTACTTCGCCCGGAAAAAATTATGGAACACGATGTACTCTTATCGATTTCATGTCCAGGGTGTTGTGGTGAGTTTATCACCTAGAAATCGGGCGAAATGGACTTGACAGTGTACTTTGGAAGCTAGTAACTACTGTGAGCTGTCAACTGGTACACTTTTGATGCCAATCGAAGCTGTACTTTGCCTGGAAAAAATTATAAACGACGATGTACTCTCATCGATTTCATGTCCAGGGTGTTGTGGTAGGTTTATCACCTAGAAATCGGGTGAAATGAACTTGACAGTGTACTTTGGCAGCTGGTCACAACTGTCAGCTGTCATTTGATAAACTTTTGTTGCCGATCGAAGCTGTACTTCGCCCGGGAAAAATTAAAGAACACGATGTACTCTCATCGATTTCATGTCCAGGGTGTTGTGGTGAGTTTATCACCTAGAAATCGGGCGAAATGGACTTGACAGTGTACTTTGACAGCTAGTGACTACTGTCAGCTGTCATTTGGTACACTTTTGGTGCCGATAGAAGCTGTACTTCGCCCGGAAAAAATTATAGACGACGATGTATTCTCATCGATTTCATGTCCAGGGTGTTGTGGTAAGTTTATCACCTAGAAATCGGGCGTATTGGACTTGACAGTGTACTTTGACAGCTAGTGACTACTGTCAGCTGTCATTTAGTACCCTTTTGGTGCCGATAGAAGCTGTACTTCGCCCAGAAAAAATTATAGACGACGATGTACTCTCATCGATTTCATGTCCAGGGTGTTGTGGTAGGTTTATCACCTAGAAATCGGGCGTAATGGACTTGACAGTGTACTTTGACAGCTAGCCATTACTGTCAGCTGTCATCTGGTATACTTTTGATGCCAATCAAAGCTGTACTTTGCCCGGAAAAAATTATAAACGACGATGTACTCTCATCGATTTCATGTCCAGGGTGTTGTGGTAGGTTTATCACCTAGAAATCGGGTGAAATGAACTTGACAGTGTACTTTGGCAGCTGGTCACAACTGTCGGCTGTCATTTGATTAATTTTTGATGCCGATCGAAGCTGTACTTCGCCCGGAAAAAATTGTAGAACACGATGTACTCTCATCGATTTCATGTCCAGGGTGTTGTGGTGAGTTTATCACCTAGAAATCGGGCGTAATGGACTTGACAGTGTACTTTGACAGCTAGCCATTATTGTCAGCTGTCATCTGGTACACTTTTGATGCCAATCGAAGCTGTACTTCGCCCGGAAAAAATTATAGACGACGATGTATTCTCATCGATTTCATGTCCAGGGTGTTGTGGTAAGTTTATCACCTAGAAATCGGGCGAAATGGACTTGACAGTGTACTTTGACAGCTAGCCATTACTTTCAGCTGTCATCTGGTACACTTTTGATGCCAATCGGAGCTGTTCTTCGCCCGGAAAAAATTATAGAACACGATGTACTCTCATCGATTTCATGTCCAGGGTGTTGTGGTGAGTTTATCACCTAGAAATCGGGCGAAATGGACTTGACAGTGTACTTTGACAGCTAGTGACTACTTTCAGCTGTCATTTGGTACCCTTTTGGTGCCGATAGAAGCTGTACTTCGCCCGGAAAAAATTATAGACGACGATGTACTCTCAACGATTTCATGTCCAGGGTGTTGTGGTAGGTTTATCACCTAGAAATCGGGTGAAATGAACTTCACAGTGTACTTTGACAGCTGGTCACAACTATCAGCTGTCATTTGATTAACTTTTGATGCCGATCGGAGCTGTACTTCGCCCGAAAAAAATTATAAACGACGATGTACTCTCATTGATTTCATGTCCAAGGTGTTGTGGTAGGTTTATTACCTAGAAATCGTGTGAAATACACTTGAGAGTGTACTTTGAACACTAGTCACTACTGTCAGCTGTCATTTGATTAACTTTTGATGCCGATCGGAGCTGTACTTTTCCCGGAAAAAATTATAGAACACGATGTTCTCTCATCGATTTCATGTCCAGGGTGTTGTGGTGAGTTTATCACCTAGAAATCGGGCGAAATGGACTTGACAGTGTACTTTCACAGCTAGTGACTACTGTCAGCTGTCATTTGGTACCCTTTTGGTGCCGATAAAAGCTGTACTTCGCCCGGAAAAAATTATGGAACACGATGTACTCTTATCGATTTCATGTCCAGGGTGTTGTGGTGAGTTTATCACCTAGAAATCGGGCGAAATGGACTTGACAGTGTACTTTGGAAGCTAGTAACTACTGTGAGCTGTCAACTGGTACACTTTTGATGCCAATCGAAGCTGTACTTTGCCTGGAAAAAATTATAAACGACGATGTACTCTCATCGATTTCATGTCCAGGGTGTTGTGGTAGGTTTATCACCTAGAAATCGGGTGAAATGAACTTGACAGTGTACTTTGGCAGCTGGTCACAACTGTCAGCTGTCATTTGATAAACTTTTGTTGCCGATCGAAGCTGTACTTCGCCCGGGAAAAATTAAAGAACACGATGTACTCTCATCGATTTCATGTCCAGGGTGTTGTGGTGAGTTTATCACCTAGAAATCGGGCGAAATGGACTTGACAGTGTACTTTGACAGCTAGTGACTACTGTCAGCTGTCATTTGGTACACTTTTGGTGCCGATAGAAGCTGTACTTCGCCCGGAAAAAATTATAGACGACGATGTATTCTCATCGATTTCATGTCCAGGGTGTTGTGGTAAGTTTATCACCTAGAAATCGGGCGTATTGGACTTGACAGTGTACTTTGACAGCTAGTGACTACTGTCAGCTGTCATTTAGTACCCTTTTGGTGCCGATAGAAGCTGTACTTCGCCCAGAAAAAATTATAGACGACGATGTACTCTCATCGATTTCATGTCCAGGGTGTTGTGGTAGGTTTATCACCTAGAAATCGGGCGTAATGGACTTGACAGTGTACTTTGACAGCTAGCCATTACTGTCAGCTGTCATCTGGTATACTTTTGATGCCAATCAAAGCTGTACTTTGCCCGGAAAAAATTATAAACGACGATGTACTCTCATCGATTTCATGTCCAGGGTGTTGTGGTAGGTTTATCACCTAGAAATCGGGTGAAATGAACTTGACAGTGTACTTTGGCAGCTGGTCACAACTGTCGGCTGTCATTTGATTAATTTTTGATGCCGATCGAAGCTGTACTTCGCCCGGAAAAAATTGTAGAACACGATGTACTCTCATCGATTTCATGTCCAGGGTGTTGTGGTGAGTTTATCACCTAGAAATCGGGCGAAATGGACTTGACAGTGTACTTTGACAGCTAGTGACTACTTTCAGCTGTCATTTGGTACCCTATTGGTGCCGATAAAAGCTGTACTTCGCCCGGAAAAAATTATAGACGACGATGTATTCTCATCGATTTCATGTCCAGGGTGTTGTGGTAAGTTTATCACCTAGAAATCGGGCGTAATGGACTTGACAGTGTACTTTGACAGCTAGTCATTAATGTCAGCTGTTATCTGGTACACTTTTGATGCCAATCGAAGCTGTACTTTGCCCGGAAAAAATTATAAACGACGATGTACTCTCATCGATTTCATGTCCAGGGTGTTGTGGTAGGTTTATCACCTAGAAATCGGGTGAAATGAACTTGACAGTGTACTTTGACAGCTGGTCACAACTGTCAGCTGTCATTTGATTAACTTTTGATGCCGATCGGAGCTGTACTTCGCCCGGAAAAAATTATAGAACACGATGTACTCTCATCGATTTCATGTCCAGGGTGTTGTGGTGAGTTTATCACCTAGAAATCGGGCGAAATGGACTTGACAGTGTACTTTGAAAGCTAGTGACTACTGTCAGCTGTCATTTGGTACCCACTTGGTGCCGATAGAAGCTGTACTTCGCCCGGAAAAAATTATAGACCACGATGTACTCTCATCGATTTCATGTCCAGGGTGTTGTGGTGAGTTTATCACCTAGAAATCGGGCGTAATTGACTTGACAGTGTACTTTGACAGCTATACATTACTGTCAGCTGTTATCTGGTACACTTTTGATGCCAATCGAAGCTGTACTTTGCCTGGAAAAAATTATAAACGACGATGTACTCTCATCGATTTCATGTCCAGGGTGTTGTGGTAGGTTTATCACCTAGAAATCGGGTGAAATGAACTTGACAGTGTACTTTGGCAGCTGGTCACAACTGTCAGCTGTCATTTGATAAACTTTTGTTGCCGATCGGAGCTGTACTTCGCCCGGGAAAAATTAAAGAACACGATGTACTCTCATCGATTTCATGTCCAGGGTGTTGTGGTGAGTTTATCACCTAGAAATCGGGCGAAATGGACTTGACAGTGTACTTTCACAGCTAGTGACTACTGTCAGCTGTCATTTGGTACCCTTTTGGTGCCGATAAAAGCTGTACTTCGCCCGGAAAAAATTATGGAACACGATGTACTCTTATCGATTTCATGTCCAGGGTGTTGTGGTGAGTTTATCACCTAAAAATCGGGCGAAATGGACTTGACAGTGTACTTTGGAAGCTAGTAACTACTGTAAGCTGTCAACTGGTACACTTTTGATGCCAATCGAAGCTGTACTTTGCCTGGAAAAAATTATAAACGACGATGTACTCTCATCGATTTCATGTCCAGGGTGTTGTGGTAGGTTTATCACCTAGAAATCGGGTGAAATGAACTTGACAGTGTACTTTGGCAGCTGGTCACAACTGTCAGCTGTCATTTGATAAACTTTTGTTGCCGATCGGAGCTGTACTTCGCCCGGGAAAAATTAAAGAACACGATGTACTCTCATCGATTTCATGTCCAGGGTGTTGTGGTGAGTTTATCACCTAGAAATCGGGCGAAATGGACTTGACAGTGTACTTTGACAGCTAGTGACTACTGTCAGCTGTCATTTGGTACACTTTTGGTGCCGATAGAAGCTGTACTTCGCCCGGAAAAAATTATAGACGACGATGTATTCTCATCGATTTCATGTCCAGGGTGTTGTGGTAAGTTTATCACCTAGAAATCGGGCGTATTGGACTTGACAGTGTACTTTGACAGCTAGTGACTACTGTCAGCTGTCATTTAGTACCCTTTTGGTGCCGATAGAAGCTGTACTTCGCCCAGAAAAAATTATAGACGACGATGTACTCTCATCGATTTCATGTCCAGGGTGTTGTGGTAGGTTTATCACCTAGAAATCGGGCGTAATGGACTTGACAGTGTACTTTGACAGCTAGCCATTACTGTTAGCTGTCATCTGGTATACTTTTGATGCCAATCAAAGCTGTACTTTGCACGGAAAAAATTATAAACGACGATGTACTCTCATCGATTTCATGTCCAGGGTGTTGTGGTAGGTTTATCACCTAGAAATCGGGTGAAATGAACTTGACAGTGTACTTTGGCAGCTGGTCACAACTGTCGGCTGTCATTTGATTAATTTTTGATGCCGATCGGAGCTGTACTTCGCCCGGAAAAAATTGTAGAACACGATGTACTCTCATCGATTTCATGTCCAGGGTGTTGTGGTGAGTTTATC
This sequence comes from Oxycera nigricornis, assembly GCA_963942545.1. Lineage (NCBI taxonomy): Eukaryota > Metazoa > Arthropoda > Insecta > Diptera > Stratiomyidae > Oxycera > Oxycera nigricornis. The sequence goes on along the minus strand of OZ012664.1, from coordinate 17,443,659 downwards.
ACCTAGAAATCGGGCGTAATGGACTTGACAGTGTACTTTGACAGCTAGCCATTATTGTCAGCTGTCATCTGGTACACTTTTGATGCCAATCGAAGCTGTACTTCGCCCGGAAAAAATTATAGACGACGATGTATTCTCATCGATTTCATGTCCAGGGTGTTGTGGTAAGTTTATCACCTAGAAATCGGGCGAAATGGACTTGACAGTGTACTTTGACAGCTAGCCATTACTTTCAGCTGTCATCTGGTACACTTTTGATGCCAATCGGAGCTGTTCTTCGCCCGGAAAAAATTATAGAACACGATGTACTCTCATCGATTTCATGTCCAGGGTGTTGTGGTGAGTTTATCACCTAGAAATCGGGCGAAATGGACTTGACAGTGTACTTTGACAGCTAGTGACTACTTTCAGCTGTCATTTGGTACCCTTTTGGTGCCGATAAAAGCTGTACTTCGCCCGGAAAAAATTATAGACGACGATGTATTCTCATCGATTTCATGTCCAGGGTGTTGTGGTAAGTTTATCACCTAGAAATCGGGCGTAATGGACTTGACAGTGTACTTTGACAGCTAGCCATTAATGTCAGCTGTCATCTGGTACACTTTTGATGCCAATCGAAGCTGTACTTTGCCCGGAAAAAATTATAAACGACGATGTACTCTCATCGATTTCATGTCCAGGGTGTTGTGGTAGGTTTATCACCTAGAAATCGGGTGAAATGAACTTGACAGTGTACTTTGACAGCTGGTCACAACTGTCAGCTGTCATTTGATTAACTTTTGATGCCGATCGGAGCTGTACTTCGCCCGGAAAAAATTATAGAACACGATGTACTCTCATCGATTTCATGTCCAGGGTGTTGTGGTGAGTTTATCACCTAGAAATCGGGCGAAATGGACTTGACAGTGTACTTTGACAGCTAGTGACTACTGTCAGCTGTCATTTGGTACACTTTTGGTGCCGATAGAAGCTGTACTTCGCCCGGAAAAAATTATAGACGACGATGTATTCTCATCGATTTCATGTCCAGGGTGTTGTGGTAAGTTTATCACCTAGAAATCGGGCGTATTGGACTTGACAGTGTACTTTGACAGCTAGTGACTACTGTCAGCTGTCATTTAGTACCCTTTTGGTGCCGATAGAAGCTGTACTTCGCCCGGAAAAAATTATAGACGACGATGTACTCTCATCGATTTCATGTCCAGGGTGTTGTGGTAGGTTTATCACCTAGAAATCGGGCGTAATGGACTTGACAGTGTACTTTGACAGCTAGCCATTACTGTCAGCTGTCATTTGGTTTACTTTTGATGCCAATCAAAGCTGTACTTTGCCCGGAAAAAATTATAAACGACGATGTACTCTCATCGATTTCATGTCCAGGGTGTTGTGGTAGGTTTATCACCTAGAAATCGGGTGAAATGAACTTGACAGTGTACTTTGGCAGCTGGTCACAACTGTCGGCTGTCATTTGATTAATTTTTGATGCCGATCGGAGCTGTACTTCGCCCGGAAAAAATTGTAGAACACGATGTACTCTCATCGATTTCATGTCCAGGGTGTTGTGGTGAGTTTATCACCTAGAAATCGGGCGTAATGGACTTGACAGTGTACTTTGACAGCTAGCCATTATTGTCAGCTGTCATCTGGTACACTTTTGATGCCAATCGAAGCTGTACTTCGCCCGGAAAAAATTATAGACGACGATGTATTCTCATCGATTTCATGTCCAGGGTGTTGTGGTAAGTTTATCACCTAGAAATCGGGCGAAATGGACTTGACAGTGTACTTTGACAGCTAGCCATTACTTTCAGCTGTCATCTGGTACACTTTTGATGCCAATCGGAGCTGTTCTTCGCCCGGAAAAAATTATAGAACACGATGTACTCTCATCGATTTCATGTCCAGGGTGTTGTGGTGAGTTTATCACCTAGAAATCGGGCGAAATGGACTTGACAGTGTACTTTGACAGCTAGTGATTACTTTCAGCTGTCATTTGGTACCCTTTTGGTGCCGATAGAAGCTGTACTTCGCCCGGAAAAAATTATAGACGACGATGTATTCTCATCGATTTCATGTCCAGGGTGTTGTGGTAAGTTTATCACCTAGAAATCGGGCGAAATGGACTTGACAGTGTACTTTGACAGCTAGTCATTAATGTCAGCTGTCATCTGGTACACTTTTGATGCCAATCGAAGCTGTACTTTGCCCGGAAAAAATTATAAACGACGATGTACTCTCATCGATTTCATGTCCAGGGTGTTGTGGTAGGTTTATCACCTAGAAATCGGGTGAAATGAACTTGACAGTGTACTTTGACAGCTGGTCACAACTGTCAGCTGTCATTTGATTAACTTTTGATGCCGATCGGAGCTGTACTTCGCCCGGAAAAAATTATAGAACACGATGTACTCTCATCGATTTCATGTCCAGGGTGTTGTGGTGAGTTTATCACCTAGAAATCGGGCGAAATGGACTTGACAGTGTACTTTGAAAGCTAGTGACTACTGTCAGCTGTCATTTGGTAGCCACTTGGTGCCGATAGAAGCTGTACTTCGCCCGGAAAAAATTATAGACCACGATGTACTCTCATCGATTTCATGTCCAGGGTGTTGTGGTGAGTTTATCACCTAGAAATCGGGCGTAATTGACTTGACAGTGTACTTTGACAGCTATTCATTACTGTCAGCTGTTATCTGGTACACTTTTGATGCCAATCGAAGCTGTACTTTGCCTGGAAAAAATTATAAACGACGATGTACTCTCATCGATTTCATGTCCAGGGTGTTGTGGTAGGTTTATCACCTAGAAATCGGGTGAAATGAACTTGACAGTGTACTTTGGCAGCTGGTCACAACTGTCAGCTGTCATTTGATAAACTTTTGTTGCCGATCGGAGCTGTACTTCGCCCGGGAAAAATTAAAGAACACGATGTACTCTCATCGATTTCATGTCCAGGGTGTTGTGGTGAGTTTATCACCTAGAAATCGGGCGAAATGGACTTGACAGTGTACTTTGACAGCTAGTGACTACTGTCAGCTGACATTTGGTACACTTTTGGTGCCGATAGAAGCTGTACTTCGGCCGGAAAAAATTATAGACGACGATGTATTCTCATCGATTTCATGTCCAGGGTGTTGTGGTAAGTTTATCACCTAGAAATCGGGCGTATTGTACTTGACAGTGTACTTTGACAGCTAGTGACTACTGTCAGCTGTCATTTAGTACCCTTTTGGTGCCGATAGAAGCTGTACTTCGCCCAGAAAAAATTATAGACGACGATGTACTCTCATCGATTTCATGTCCAGGGTGTTGTGGTAGGTTTATCACCTAGAAATCGGGCGTAATGGACTTGACAGTGTACTTTGACAGCTAGCCATTACTGTCAGCTGTCATCTGGTATACTTTTGATGCCAATCAAAGCTGTACTTTGCCCGGAAAAAATTATAAACGACGATGTACTCTCATCGATTTCATGTCCAGGGTGTTGTGGTAGGTTTATCACCTAGAAATCGGGTGAAATGAACTTGACAGTGTACTTTGGCAGCTGGTCACAACTGTCGGCTGTCATTTGATTAATTTTTGATGCCGATCGGAGCTGTACTTCGCCCGGAAAAAATTGTAGAACACGATGTACTCTCATCGATTTCATGTCCAGGGTGTTGTGGTGAGTTTATCACCTAGAAATCGGGCGTAATGGACTTGACAGTGTACTTTGACAGCTAGCCATTATTGTCAGCTGTCATCTGGTACACTTTTGATGCCAATCGAAGCTGTACTTCGCCCGGAAAAAATTATAGACGACGATGTATTCTCATCGATTTCATGTCCAGGGTGTTGTGGTAAGTTTATCACCTAGAAATCGGGCGAAATGGACTTGACAGTGTACTTTGACAGCTAGCCATTACTTTCAGCTGTCATCTGGTACACTTTTGATGCCAATCGGAGCTGTTCTTCGCCCGGAAAAAATTATAGAACACGATGTACTCTCATCGATTTCATGTCCAGGGTGTTGTGGTGAGTTTATCACCTAGAAATCGGGCGAAATGGACTTGACAGTGTACTTTGACAGCTAGTGACTACTTTCAGCTGTCATTTGGTACCCTTTTGGTGCCGATAAAAGCTGTACTTCGCCCGGAAAAAATTATAGACGACGATGTATTCTCATCGATTTCATGTCCAGGGTGTTGTGGTAAGTTTATCACCTAGAAATCGGGCGTAATGGACTTGACAGTGTACTTTGACAGCTAGTCATTAATGTCAGCTGTCATCTGGTACACTTTTGATGCCAATCGAAGCTGTACTTTGCCCGGAAAAAATTATAAACGACGATGTACTCTCATCGATTTCATGTCCAGGGTGTTGTGGTAGGTTTATCACCTAGAAATCGGGTGAAATGAACTTGACAGTGTACTTTGACAGCTGGTCACAACTGTCAGCTGTCATTTGATTAACTTTTGATGCCGATCGGAGCTGTACTTCGCCCGGAAAAAATTATAGAACACGATGTACTCTCATCGATTTCATGTCCAGGGTGTTGTGGTGAGTTTATCACCTAGAAATCGGGCGAAATGGACTTGACAGTGTACTTTGACAGCTAGTGACTACTGTCAGCTGTCATTTGGTACACTTTTGGTGCCGATAGAAGCTGTACTTCGCCCGGAAAAAATTATAGACGACGATGTATTCTCATCGATTTCATGTCCAGGGTGTTGTGGTAAGTTTATCACCTAGAAATCGGGCGTATTGGACTTGACAGTGTACTTTGACAGCTAGTGACTACTGTCAGCTGTCATTTAGTACCCTTTTGGTGCCGATAGAAGCTGTACTTCGCCCGGAAAAAATTATAGACGACGATGTACTCTCATCGATTTCATGTCCAGGGTGTTGTGGTAGGTTTATCACCTAGAAATCGGGCGTAATGGACTTGACAGTGTACTTTGACAGCTATTCATTACTGTCAGCTGTCATCTGGTTTACTTTTGATGCCAATCAAAGCTGTACTTTGCCCGGAAAAAATTATAAACGACGATGTACTCTCATCGATTTCATGTCCAGGGTGTTGTGGTAGGTTTATCACCTAGAAATCGGGTGAAATGAACTTGACAGTGTACTTTGGCAGCTGGTCACAACTGTCGGCTGTCATTTGATTAATTTTTGATGCCGATCGGAGCTGTACTTCGCCCGGAAAAAATTGTAGAACACGATGTACTCTCATCGATTTCATGTCCAGGGTGTTGTGGTGAGTTTATCACCTAGAAATCGGGCGTAATGGACTTGACAGTGTACTTTGACAGCTAGCCATTATTGTCAGCTGTCATCTGGTACACTTTTGATGCCAATCGAAGCTGTACTTCGCCCGGAAAAAATTATAGACGACGATGTATTCTCATCGATTTCATGTCCAGGGTGTTGTGGTAAGTTTATCACCTAGAAATCGGGCGAAATGGACTTGACAGTGTACTTTGACAGCTAGCCATTACTTTCAGCTGTCATCTGGTACACTTTTGATGCCAATCGGAGCTGTTCTTCGCCCGGAAAAAATTATAGAACACGATGTACTCTCATCGATTTCATGTCCAGGGTGTTGTGGTGAGTTTATCACCTAGAAATCGGGCGAAATGGACTTGACAGTGTACTTTGACAGCTAGTGATTACTTTCAGCTGTCATTTGGTACCCTTTTGGTGCCGATAGAAGCTGTACTTCGCCCGGAAAAAATTATAGACGACGATGTATTCTCATCGATTTCATGTCCAGGGTGTTGTGGTAAGTTTATCACCTAGAAATCGGGCGAAATGGACTTGACAGTGTACTTTGACAGCTAGTCATTAATGTCAGCTGTCATCTGGTACACTTTTGATGCCAATCGAAGCTGTACTTTGCCCGGAAAAAATTATAAACGACGATGTACTCTCATCGATTTCATGTCCAGGGTGTTGTGGTAGGTTTATCACCTAGAAATCGGGTGAAATGAACTTGACAGTGTACTTTGACAGCTGGTCACAACTGTCAGCTGTCATTTGATTAACTTTTGATGCCGATCGGAGCTGTACTTCGCCCGGAAAAAATTATAGAACACGATGTACTCTCATCGATTTCATGTCCAGGGTGTTGTGGTGAGTTTATCACCTAGAAATCGGGCGAAATGGACTTGACAGTGTACTTTGAAAGCTAGTGACTACTGTCAGCTGTCATTTGGTAGCCACTTGGTGCCGATAGAAGCTGTACTTCGCCCGGAAAAAATTATAGACCACGATGTACTCTCATCGATTTCATGTCCAGGGTGTTGTGGTGAGTTTATCACCTAGAAATCGGGCGTAATTGACTTGACAGTGTACTTTGACAGCTATTCATTACTGTCAGCTGTTATCTGGTACACTTTTGATGCCAATCGAAGCTGTACTTTGCCTGGAAAAAATTATAAACGACGATGTACTCTCATCGATTTCATGTCCAGGGTGTTGTGGTAGGTTTATCACCTAGAAATCGGGTGAAATGAACTTGACAGTGTACTTTGGCAGCTGGTCACAACTGTCAGCTGTCATTTGATAAACTTTTGTTGCCGATCGGAGCTGTACTTCGCCCGGGAAAAATTAAAGAACACGATGTACTCTCATCGATTTCATGTCCAGGGTGTTGTGGTGAGTTTATCACCTAGAAATCGGGCGAAATGGACTTGACAGTGTACTTTGACAGCTAGTGACTACTGTCAGCTGTCATTTGGTACACTTTTGGTGCCGATAGAAGCTGTACTTCGGCCGGAAAAAATTATAGACGACGATGTATTCTCATCGATTTCATGTCCAGGGTGTTGTGGTAAGTTTATCACCTAGAAATCGGGCGTATTGTACTTGACAGTGTACTTTGACAGCTAGTGACTACTGTCAGCTGTCATTTAGTACCCTTTTGGTGCCGATAGAAGCTGTACTTCGCCCAGAAAAAATTATAGACGACGATGTACTCTCATCGATTTCATGTCCAGGGTGTTGTGGTAGGTTTATCACCTAGAAATCGGGCGTAATGGACTTGACAGTGTACTTTGACAGCTAGACATTACTGTCAGCTGTCATCTGGTATACTTTTGATGCCAATCAAAGCTGTACTTTGCCCGGAAAAAATTATAAACGACGATGTACTCTCATCGATTTCATGTCCAGGGTGTTGTGGTAGGTTTATCACCTAGAAATCGGGTGAAATGAACTTGACAGTGTACTTTGGCAGCTGGTCACAACTGTCGGCTGTCATTTGATTAATTTTTGATGCCGATCGGAGCTGTACTTCGCCCGGAAAAAATTGTAGAACACGATGTACTCTCATCGATTTCATGTCCAGGGTGTTGTGGTGAGTTTATCACCTAGAAATCGGGCGTAATGGACTTGACAGTGTACTTTGACAGCTAGCCATTATTGTCAGCTGTCATCTGGTACACTTTTGATGCCAATCGAAGCTGTACTTCGCCCGGAAAAAATTATAGACGACGATGTATTCTCATCGATTTCATGTCCAGGGTGTTGTGGTAAGTTTATCACCTAGAAATCGGGCGAAATGGACTTGACAGTGTACTTTGACAGCTAGCCATTACTTTCAGCTGTCATCTGGTACACTTTTGATGCCAATCGGAGCTGTTCTTCGCCCGGAAAAAATTATAGAACACGATGTACTCTCATCGATTTCATGTCCAGGGTGTTGTGGTGAGTTTATCACCTAGAAATCGGGCGAAATGGACTTGACAGTGTACTTTGACAGCTAGTGACTACTTTCAGCTGTCATTTGGTACCCTTTTGGTGCCGATAGAAGCTGTACTTCGCCCGGAAAAAATTATAGACGACGATGTATTCTCATCGATTTCATGTCCAGGGTGTTGTGGTAAGTTTATCACCTAGAAATCGGGCGTAATGGACTTGACAGTGTACTTTGACAGCTATTCATTAATGTCAGCTGTCATCTGGTACACTTTTGATGCCAATCGAAGCTGTACTTTGCCCGGAAAAAATTATAAACGACGATGTACTCTCATCGATTTCATGTCCAGGGTGTTGTGGTAGGTTTATAACCTAGAAATCGGGTGAAATGAACTTGACAGTGTACTTTGACAGCTGGTCACAACTGTCAGCTGTCATTTGATTAACTTTTGATGCCGATCGGAGCTGTACTTCGCCCGGAAAAAATTATAGAACACGATGTACTCTCATCGATTTCATGTCCAGGGTGTTGTGGTGAGTTTATCACCTAGAAATCGGGCGAAATGGACTTGACAGTGTACTTTGAAAGCTAGTGACTACTGTCAGCTGTGATTTGGTACCCACTTGGTGCCGATAGAAGCTGTACTTCGCCCGGAAAAAATTATAGACCACGATGTACTCTCATCGATTTCATGTCCAGGGTGTTGTGGTGAGTTTATCACCTAGAAATCGGGCGTAATTGACTTGACAGTGTACTTTGACAGCTATTCATTACTGTCAGCTGTTATCTGGTACACTTTTGATGCCAATCGAAGCTGTACTTTGCCTGGAAAAAATTATAAACGACGATGTACTCTCATCGATTTCATGTCCAGGGTGTTGTGGTAGGTTTATCACCTAGAAATCGGGTGAAATGAACTTGACAGTGTACTTTGGCAGCTGGTCACAACTGTCAGCTGTCATTTGATTAACTTTTGTTGCCGATCGGAGCTGTACTTCGCCCGGGAAAAATTAAAGAACACGATGTACTCTCATCGATTTCATGTCCAGGGTGTTGTGGTGAGTTTATCACCTAGAAATCGGGCGTAATGGACTTGACAGTGTACTTTGGCAGCTAGCCATTACGGTCAGCTGTCATTTGGTAAACTTTTGATGCCAATCGAAGCTGTACTTCGCCCGGAAAAAATTATAAACGACGATGTACTCTCATTGATTTCATGTCCAAGGTGTCGTGGTAGGTTTATTACCTAGAAATCGTGTGAAATACACTTGACAGTGTACTTTTACAACTAGTCACTACTATCAGCTGACACTTGGTACCCTTTTCTTGCCGATAGAAGCTGTACTTCGCCCGGAAAAAATTATAGAACACGATGTACTCTTATCGATTTCATGTCCAGGGTGTTGTGGTGAGTTTATCACCTAGAAATCGGGCAAAATGGACTTGACAGTGTACTTTGGAAGCTAGTGACTACTGTCAGCTGTTCATTGGTACCCTTTGAGTGCCGATAGAAGCTGTACTTCGCCCGGAAAAAATTATAGACGACGATGTACTCTCAACGATTTCATGTGCAGGGAGTTGTGGTAGGTTTATCACCTAGAAATCGGGTGAAGTGAACTTCACAGTGTACTTTGACAGCTGGTCACAACTATCAGCTGTCATTTGATTAACTTTTGATGCCGATCGGAGCTGTACTACACCCGGAAAAAATTATAGAACACGATGTACTCTCATCGATTTCATGTCCAGGGTGTTGTGGTGAGTTTATCACCTAGAAATCGGGCGTAATGGACTTGACAGTGTACTTTGGCAGCTAGAAATTACTGTCAGCTGTCATTTGGTACACTTTTAATGCCAATCGAAGCTGTACTTTGCCCGGAAAAAATTATAAACGACGATGTACTCTCATCGATTTCATGTCCAGGGTGTTGTGGTAGGTTTATCACCTAGAAATCGGGTGTAATGAACTTCACAGTGTACTTTGACAGCTGGTCACAACTGTCAGCTGTCATTTGATTAACTTTTGATGCCGATCGGAGCTGTACTTTGCCCGGAAAAAATTATAGAACACGATGTACTCTCATCGATTTCATGTCCAGGGTGTTGTGGTGAGTTTATCACCTAGAAATCGGGCGAAATGGACTTGACAGTGTACTTTCACAGCTAGTGACTACTGTCAGCTGTCATTTGGTACACTTTTATTGCCGATAGAAGCTGTACTTCGCCCGGAAAAAATTATAGACGACGATGTACTCTCATCGATTTCATGTCCAGGGTGTTGTGGTGAGTTTATCACCTAGAAATTGGGCGTACTGGACTTGACAGTGTACTTTGGCAGCTAGTCATTACTGTCAGCTGTCATTTGGTACACTTTTGATGCAAATCGAAGCTGTACTTTGCCCGGAAAAAATTATAAACGACGATGTACTCTCATCGATTTCACGTCCAGGGTGTTGTGATAGGTTTATCACCTAGAAATCGGGTGAAATGAACTTGACAGTGTACTTTGACAGCTGGTCACAACTGTCAACTGTCATTTGATTAACTTTTGATGCCGATCGGAGCTGTACTTCGCCCGAAAAAAATTATAGAACACGATGTACTCTCATCGATTTCATGTCCAGGGTGTTGTGGTGAGTTTATCACCTAGAAATCTGGCGAAATGGACTTGACAGTGTACTTTGACAGCTAGTGACTACTGTCAGCTGTCATTTGGTACACTTTTGGTGCCAATAGAAGCTGTACTTCGCCCGGAAAAAATTATAGACGACGATGTACTCTCATCGATTTCATGTCCAGGGTGTTGTGGTGAGTTTATCACCTAGAAATCGGGCGTAATGGACTTGACAGTGTACTTTGACAGCTAGCCATTACTGTCAGCTGTCATCTGGTACACTTTTGATGCCAATCGAAGCTGTACTTTGCCCGTAAAAAATTATAAACGACGATGTACTCTCATTGATTTCATGCTCAGGGTGTTGTGGTGAGTTTATCACCTAGAAATCGGGCGTAATGGACTTGACAGTGTACTTTGGCAGCTAGCTATTACTGTCAGCTGTCATCTGGTACACTTTTGATGCCAATCGAAGCTGTACTTCGCCCGGAAAAAATTATAGACGACGATGTATTCTCATCGATTTCATGTCCAGGGTGTTGTGGTAAATTTATCACCTAGAAATCGGGCGTAATGGACTTGACAGTGTACTTTGACAGCTAGCCATTACTGTCAGCTGTCATCTGGTACACTTTTGATGCCGATCGGAGCTGTACTTCGCCCGGAAAAAATTATAGAACACGATGTACTCTCATCGATTTCATGTCCAGGGTGTTGTGGTGAGTTTATCACCTAGAAATCGGGCGAAATGGACTTGACAGTGTACTTTGACAGCTGGTCACAACTGTCAGCTGTCATTTGATTAACTTTTAATGCCGATCAGAGCTTTACTTCGCCCGGAAAAAATTATAGAACACGATGTACTCTCATCGATTTCATGTCCAGGGTGTTGTGGTGAGTTTATCACCTAGAAATCGGGCGAAATTGACTTCACAGTGTACTTTGAAAGCTAGTGACTATTGTCAGCTGTCATTTGGTACCCTTTTGGTGCCGATAGAAGCTGTACTTCGCCCGATAAAAATCATAGACGACGATGTACTCTCATCGATTTCATGTCCAGGGTGTTGTGGTAAGTTTATCACCTAGAAATCGGGCGTAATGGACTTGACAGTGTACTTTGGCAGCTAGCCATTAGTGTCAGCTGTCATCTGGTATACTTTTGTTGCCAATCGAAGCTGTACTTTGCCCGGAAAAAATTATAAACGACGATGTACTCTCATCGATTTCATGTCCAGGGTGTTGTGGTAGGTTTATTACCTAGAAATCGGGTGAAATGAACTTGACAGTGTACTTTGACAGCTGGTCACAACTGTCAGCTGTCATTTGATTAACTTTTGATGCCGATCGGAGCTGTACTTCGCCCGGAAAAAATTATAGAACACGATGTACTCTCATCGATTTCATGTCCAGGGTGTTGTTGTGAGTTTCTCACCTAGAAATCGGGCGAAATGGACTTGACAGTGTACTTTGACAGCTGGTCACAACTGTCAGCTGTCATTTGATTAACTTTTAATGCCGATCAGAGCTTTACTTCGCCCGGAAAAAATTATAGAACACGATGTACTCTCATCGATTTCATGTCCAGGGTGTTGTGGTGAGTTTATCACCTAGAAATCGGGCGAAATGGACCTCACAGTGTACTTTGAAAGCTAGTGACTATTGTCAGCTGTCATTTGGTACCCTTTTGGTGCCGATAGAAGCTGTACTTCGCCCGGAAAAAATTATAGACGACGATGTATTCTCATCGATTTCATGTCCAGGGTGTTGTGGTGAGTTTATCACCTAGAAATCGGGCGAAATGGACTTGACGGTGTACTTTGACAGCTAGCTATTACTGTCAGCTGTCATCTGGTACACTTTTGATGCCGATAGAAGCTGTACTTTGCCCGTTAAAAAATTATAAACGACGATGTACTCTCATCGATTTCATGTCCAGGGTGTTGTGGTAGGTTTATCACCTAGAAATCGGGTGAAATGAACTTGACAGTGTACTTTGACAGCTGGTCACAACTGTCAGCTGTCATTTGAATAACTTTTGATGCCGATCGGAGCTGTACTTCGCCCGGAAAAAATTATAGAACACGATGTACTCTCATCGATTTCATGTCCAGGGTGTTGTGGTGAGTTTATCACCTAGAAATCGGGCGAAATGGACTTGACAGTGTACTTTGACAGCTAGTGACTACTGTCAGCTGTCATTTGGTACCCTTTTGGTGCCGATAGAAGCTGTACTTCGCCCGGAAAAAATTATAGACGACGATGTACTCTCATCGATTTCATGTCCAGGGTGTTGTGGTGAGTTTATCACCTAAAAATCGGGCGAAATGGACTTGATAGTGTACTTTTAAAGCTGGTGACTACTGTCAGCTGTCATTTAGTACACTTTTGGTGCCGATTGGAGCTGTACTTCACCCGGAAAAAATTATAGACGACGATGTACTCTCATCGATTTCATGTCCAGGGTGTTGTGGTGAGTTTATCACCTAGAAATCGGGCGTAATGGACTTGACAGTGTACTTTGACAGCTAGCCATTACTGTCAGCTGTCATTTGGTACACTTTTGATGCCAATCGAAGCTGAACTTTGCCCGGAAAAAATTATAAACGACGATGTACTCTCATTGATTTCATGTCCAAGGTGTTGTGGTAGGTTTATTACCTAGAAATCGTGTGAAATACACTTGACAGTGTACTTCGGCAACTAGACCCTTTTTTTAGCTGTCATTTGGTACCCTTTTATCGCCGATAGAAGCTGTACTTCGCCCGGAAAAAATTATAGAACACGATGTACTCTTATCGATTTCATGTCCAAGGTGTTGTGGTGAGTTTATCACCTAGAAATCGGGCGAAATGGACTTGACAGTGTACTTTGGAAGCTGGTGACTACTGTCAGCTGTCATTTGATTAACTTTTGATGCCGATCGGAGCTGTATTACGCCCGGAAAAAATTATAGAACACGATGTACTCTCATCGATTTCATGTCCAGGGTGTTGTGGTGAGTTTATCACCTAGAAATCGGGCGTAATGCACTTGACAGTGTACTTTGACAGCTAGCCATTACTGTCAGCTGTCATCTGGTACACTTTTGATGCCAATCGAAGCTGAACTTTGCCCGGAAAAAATTATAAACGACGATGTACTCTCATTGATTTCATGTCCAAGGTGTTGTGGTAGGTTTATTACCTAGAAATCGTGTGAAATACACTTGACAGTGTACTTCGGCAACTAGACACTACTTTTAGCTGTCATTTGGTACCCTTTTATCGCCGATAGAAGCTGTACTTCGCCCGGAAAAAATTATAGAACACGATGTACTCTTATCGATTTCATGTCCAAGGTGTTGTGGTAGGTTTATCACCTAGAAATCTGGTGAAATGAACTTGACAGTGTACTTTGACAGCTGGTCACAACTGTCAGCTGTCATTTGATTAACTTTTGATGCCGATCGGAGCTGTACTTCGCCCGGAAAAAATTATAGAACACGATGTACTCTCATCGATTTCATGTCCAGGGTGTTGTTGTGAGTTTCTCACCTAGAAATCGGGCGAAATGGACTTGACAGTGTACTTTGACAGCTGGTCACAACTGTCAGCTGTCATTTGATTAACTATTAATGCCGATCAGAGCTTTACTTCGCCCGGAAAAAATTATAGAACACGATGTACTCTCATCGATTTCATGTCCAGGGTGTTGTGGTGAGTTTATCACCTAGAAATCGGGCGAAATGGACCTCACAGTGTACTTTGAAAGCTAGTGACTATTGTCAGCTGTCATTTGGTACCCTTTTGGTGCCAATAGAAGCTGTACTTCGCCCGGAAAAAATTATAGACGACGATGTATTCTCATCGATTTCATGTCCAGGGTGTTGTGGTGAGTTTATCACCTAGAAATCGGGCGAAATGGACTTGACGGTGTACTTTGACAGCTAGCTATTACTGTCAGCTGTCATCTGGTACACTTATGATGCCGATAGAAGCTGTACTTTGCCCGTTAAAAAATTATAAACGACGATGTACTCTCATCGATTTCATGTCCAGGGTGTTGTGGTAGGTTTATCACCTAGAAATCGGGTGAAATGAACTTGACAGTGTACTTTGACAGCTGGTCACAACTGTTAGCTGTCGGTTGATTAACTTTTGATGCCGATCGGAGCTGTACTTCGCCCGGAAAAAATTATAGAACACGATGTACTCTCATCGATTTCATGTCCAGGGTGTTGTGGTGAGTTTATCACCTAGAAATCGGGCGAAATGGACTTGACAGTGTACTTTGACAGCTAGTGACTACTGTCAGCTGTCATTTGGTACCCTTTTGGTGCCGATAGAAGCTGTACTTCGCCCGGAAAAAATTATAGACGACGATGTACTCTCATCGATTTCATGTCCAGGGTGTTGTGGTGAGTTTATCACCTAAAAATCGGGCGAAATGGACTTGATAGTGTACTTTTAAAGCTGGTGACTACTGTCAGCTGTCATTTGGTACACTTTTGGTGCCGATCGGAGCTGTACTTCACCCGGAAAAAATTATAGACGACGATGTACTCTCATCGATTTCATGTCCAGGGTGTTGTGGTGAGTTTATCACCTAGAAATCGGGCGTAATGGACTTGACAGTGTACTTTGACAGCTAGCCATTACTGTCAGCTGTCATCTGGTACACTTTTGATGCCAATCGAAGCTGAACTTTGCCCGGAAAAAATTATAAACGACGATGTACTCTCATTGATTTCATGTCCAAGGTGTTGTGGTAGGTTTATTACCTAGAAATCGTGTGAAATACACTTGACAGTGTACTTCGGCAACTAGACACTACCTTTAGCTGTCATTTGGTACCCTTTTATCGCCGATAGAAGCTGTACTTCGCCCGGAAAAAATTATAGAACACGATGTACTCTTATCGATTTCATGTCCAAGGTGTTGTGGTGAGTTTATCACCTAGAAATCGGGCGAAATGGACTTGACAGTGTACTTTGGAAGCTGGTGACTACTGTCAGCTGTCATTTGATTAACTTTTGATGCCGATCGGAGCTGTATTACGCCCGGAAAAAATTATAGAACACGATGTACTCTCATCGATTTCATGTCCAGGGTGTTGTGGTGAGTTTATCACCTAGAAATCGGGCGTAATGGACTTGACAGTGTACTTTGGCAGCTAGTGATTACTGTCGGCTATCATCTGGTACACTTTTGATGCCAATCGAAGCTGTACTTTGCCTGGAAAAAATTATAAACGACGATGTACTCTCATCGATTTCATGTCCAGGGTGTTGTGGTAGGTTTATCACCTAGAAATCGGATGAAATGAACTTGAAAGTGTACTTTGACAGCTGGTCACAACTGTCAGATGTCATTTGGTACCCTTTTGGTGCCGACAGAAGCTGTACTTCGCCCGGAAAAAATTATAGACGACGATGTATTCTCATCGATTTCATGTCCAGGGTGTTGTGGTAAGTTTATCACCTAGAAATCGGGCGTAATGTACTTGACAGTGTACTTTGGCAGCTAGCCATTACTGTCAGCTGTCATCTGGTACACTTTTGATGCCAATCGAAGCTGTACTTTGCCCGGAAAAAATTATAAACGACGATGTACTCTCATTGATTTCATGTCCAAGGTGTTGTGGTAGGTTTATTACCTAGAAATCGTGTGAAATACACTTGACAGTGTACTTTGAAAGCTGGTGACTACTGTCAGCTGTCATTTAGTACCCTTTTGGTGCCGATAGAAGCTGTACTTCACCCGGAAAAAATTATAGAACACGATGTACTCTCATCGATTTCATGTCCAGGGTGTTGTGGTGAGTTTATCACCTAGAAATCGGGCGAAATGGACTTGACAGTGTACTTTGACAGCTAGCTAATATTGTCAGCTGTCATCTGGTATACTTTTGATGCCAATCGAAGCTGTACTTCACCCGAAAAAAATTATAGACGACGATGTACTCTCATCGATTTCATGTCCAGGGTGTTGTGGTGAGCTTATCACCTAGAAATCGGGCGAAATGGACTTGACAGTGAACTTTGACAGCTAGCCATTAATGTCAGCTGTCATCTGCTACCCTTTTGGTGCCGATAGAAGCTGTACTTCGCCCGGAAAAATTTATAGACGACGATGTACTCTCATCGATTTCATGTCCAGGGTGTTGTGGTGAGTTTATCACCTAGAAATCGGGCGTAATGGACTTGACAATGTACTTTGACAGCTAGCCATGACTGTCAGCTGTCATCTGGTACACTTTTGATGCCAATCGAAGCTGTACTTTGCCCGGAAAAAATTATAAACGACGATGTACTCTCATTGATTTCATGTCCAAGGTGTTGTGGTAGGTTTATTACCTAGAAATCGTGTGAAATACACTTGACAGTGTACTTTGAAAGCTGGTGACTACTGTCAGCTGTCATTTGGTACCCTTTTGGTGCCGATAGAAGCTGTACTTCACCCGGAAAAAATTATAGACGACGATGTACTCTCATCGATTTCATGTCCAGGGTGTTGTGGTGAGTTTATCACCTAGAAATCGGGCGTAATGGACTTGACAGTGTACTTTGACAGCTAGCCATTAATGTCATCTGTCCTCTTGTACACTTTTTATGCCAATCGAAGCTGTACTTTGCCCGGAAAAAATTATAAACGACGATGTACTCTCATTGATTTCATGTCCAAGGTGTTGTGGTAGGTTTATTACCTAGAAATCGTGTGAAATACACTTGACAGTGTACTTTGGCAACTAGCCACTACTGTCTGCTGTCATTTTGTACCCTTTTATTGCCGATAGAAGCTGTACTTCGCCCGGAAAAAATTATAGAACACGATGTACTCTTATCGATTTCATGTCCAAGGTGTTGTGGTGAGTTTATCACCTAGAAATCGGGCGAAATGGACTTGACAGTGTACTTTGGAAGCTGGTAACTACTGTCAGCTGTCATTTGGTACCGTTTTAATTCCGATAGAAGCTGTACTTCGCCCGGAAAAAATTATAGACGACGATGTATTCTCATCGATTTCATGTCCAGGGTGTTGTGGTGAGTTTATCACCTAAAAATCGGGCGAAATGGACTTGACAGTGTACTTTGACAGCTAGCCATTAATGTCAGCTGTCATTTGCTACCCTTTTGGTGCCGATAGAGGCTGTACTTCGCCCGGAAAAAATTATAGACGACGATGTACTCTCATCGATTTCATGTCCAGGGTGTTGTGGTGAGTTTATCACCTAGAAATCGGGTGTAATGGACTTGACAGTGTACTTTGACTGCTAGTCATTACTGTCAGCTGTCATCTGGTACACTTTTGATGCCCATCGAAGCTGTACTTTGCCCGGAAAAAATTATAAACGACGATGTACTCCCATTGATTTCATGTCCAAGGTGTTGTGGTAGGTTTATTACCTAGAAATCGTGTGAAATAAACTTGACAGTGTACTTTGACAGCTAGCCACTACTGTCAGCTGTCATTTGGTACCCTTTTATTGCCGATAGAGGCTGTCCTTCGCCCGGAAAAAATTATAGAACACGATGTACTCTTATCGATTTCATGTCCAGGGTGTTGTGGTGAGTTTATCACCTAGAAATCGGGCGGAATGGACTTGACAGTGTACTTTCAAAGCTGGTGACTACTGTCAGCTGTCATTTGGTCCCCCTTTGGTGCCGATAGAAGCTGTACTTCACCCGGAAAAAATTATAGACGACGATGTACTCTCATCGATTTCATGTCCAGGGTGTTGTGGTGAGTTTATCACCAAGAAATCGGGCGTAATGGACTTGACAGTGTACTTTAACAGCTAGCCATTACTGTCAGCTGTCCTCTGGTACACTTTTGATGCCAATCGAAGCTGTACTTTGCCCGGAAAAAATTATAAACGACGATGTACTCTCATTGATTTCATGTCCAAGGTGTTGTGGTAGGTTTATTACCTAGAAATTGTGTGAAATACACTTGACAGTGTACTTTGGCAACTAGTCACTACTGTCAGCTGTCATTTCGTACCCTTTTATTGCCGATAGAAGCTGTACTTCGCCCGGAAAAAATTATAGAACACGATGTACTCTTATCGATTTCATGTCCAAGGTGTTGTGGTGAGTTTATCACCTAGAAATCGGGCGTAATGGACTTGACAGTGTACTTTGAAAGCTGGTGACTACTGTCAGCTGTCATTTCGTACCGTTTTGGTGCCGATAGAAGCTGTACTTCGCCCGGAAAAAATTATAGACGACGATGTATTCTCATCGATTTCATGTCCAGGGTGTTGTGGTGAGTTTATCACCTAGAAATCGGGCGAAATGGACTTGACAGTGTACTTTGACAGCTAGCCATTACTGTCAGCTGTCATTTGCTACCCTTTTGGTGCCGATAAAAGCTGTACTTCGCCCGGAAAAAATTATAGACGACGATGTACTCTCATCGATTTCATGTCCAGGGTGTTGTGGTGAGTTTATCACCTAGAAATCGGGCGAGATGGACTTGATAGTGTACTTTGAAAGCTGGTGACTACTGTCAGCTGTCATTTGGTGCCGTTTTGGTGCCGATAGAAGCTGTACTTCGCCCGGAAAAAATTATAGACGACGATGTATTCTCATCGATTTCATGTCCAGGGTGTTGTGGTGAGTTTATCACCTAGAAATCGGGCGAAATGGACTTGACAGTGTACTTTGACAGCTAGCTATTACTGTCAGCTGTCATTTGCTACCCTTTTATTGCCGATAGAAGCTGTACTTCGCCCGGAAAAAATTATAGAACACGATGTACTCTTATCGATTTCATGTCCAAGGTGTTGTGGTGAGTTTATCACCTAGAAATCGGGCGAAATGGACTTGACAGTGTACCTTGGAAGCTGGCGACTACTGTCAGCTGTCATTTGATTAACTTTTGATGCCGATCGGAGCTGTACTTCGCCCGGAAAAAATTATAGAACACGATGTACTCTCATCGATTTCATGTCCAGGGTGTTGTGGTGAGTTTATCACCTAGAAATCGGGCGTAATGGACTTGACAGTGTACTTCGACAGCTAGTGATTACTGTCGGCTATCATCTGGTACACTTTTGATGCCAATCGAAGCTGTACTTTGCCCGGAAAAAATTATAAACGACGATGTACTCTCATCGATTTCATGTCCAGGCTGTTGTGGTAGGTTTATCACCTAGAAATCGGGTGAAATGAACTTGACAGTGTACTTTGACAGCTAGTCACAATTGTCAGATGTCATTTGGTTAACTTTTGATGCCGATCGGAGCTGTACTTTGCCCGGAAAAAATTATAGAACACGATGTACTCTCATCGATTTCATGTCCAGGGTGTTGTGGTGAGTTTATCACCTAGAAATCGGGCGAAATGGACTTGACAGTGTACTTTGAAAGCTAGTGACTACTGTCAGCTGTCATTTGGTACCCTTTTGGTGCCGACAGAAGCTGTACTTCGCCCGGAAAAAATTATAGACGACGATGTATTCTCATCGATTTCATGTCCAGGGTGTTGTGGTAAGTTTATCACCTAGAAATCGGGCGTAATGGACTTGACAGTGTACTTTGGCAGCTAGCCATTACTGTCAGCTGTCATCTGGTACACTTTTTATGCCAATCCAAGCTGTACTTTGCCCGGAAAAAATTATAAACGACGATGTACTCTCATTGATTTCATGTCCAAGGTATTGTGGTAGGTTTATTACCTAGAAATCGTGTGAAATGCACTTGACAGTGTACTTAAGCAACTAGCCACTACTGTCAGCTGTCATTTGGTACCCTTTTATTGCCGATAGAAGCTGTACTTCGCCCGGAAAAAATTATAGAACACGATGTACTCTTATCGATTTCATGTCCAGGGTGTTGTGGTGAGTTTATCACCTAGAAATCGGGCGAAATGAACTTGACAGTGTACTTTCAAAGCTGGTGGCTACTGTCAGCTGTCATTTGGTACCCTTTTGGTGCCGATAGAAGCTGTACTTCGCCCGGGAAAAATTATAGACGACGATGTACTCTCATCGATTTCATGTCCAGGGTGTTGTGGTGAGTTTATCACCTAGAAATCGGGCGTAATGGACTTGACAGTGTTCTTTGACAGCTAGCCATTACTGTCAGCTGTCATCTGTCCTCTGGTACACTTTTGATGCCAATCGAAGCTGTACTTTGCCCGGAAAAAATTATAAACGACGATGTACTCTCATTGATTTCATGTCCAAGGTGTTGTGGTAGGTTTATTACCTAGAAATCGTGTGAAATACACTTGACGGTGTAATTTGACAACTAGTCACTACTGTCAGCTGTTATTTGGTACCCTTTTATTGCCGATAGAAGCTGTACTTCGCCCGGAAAAAATTATAGAACACGATGTACTCTTATCGATTTCATGTCCAGGGTGTTGTGGTGAGTTTATCACCTAGATATCGGGCGAAATGGACTTGACAGTGTACTCTGAAAGCTGATGACTACTGTCAGCTGTCATTTGGTACTCTTTTGGTGCCGATAGAAGCTGTACTTCACCCGGAAAAAATTATAAACGACGATGTACTCTCATTGATTTCATGTCCAAGGTGTTGTGGTAGGTTTATTACCTAGAAATCGTATGAAATACACTTGACAGTGTACTTTGGCAACTAGCCACTACTGTTTGCTGTCATTTTGTAACCTTTTATTGCCGATAGAAGCTGTACTTCGCCCAGAAAAAATTATAGAACACGATGTACTCTTATCGATTTCATGTCCAAGGTGTTGTGGTGAGTTTATCACCTGGAAATCGGGCGAAATGGACTTGACAGTGTACTTTGGAAGCTGGTGACTACTGTCAGCTGTCATTTGGTACCGTTTTGGTGCCGATAGAAGCTGTACTTCGCCCGGAAAAAATTATAGACGACGATGTATTCTCATCGATTTCATGTCCAGGGTGTTGTGGTGAGTTTATCACCTAGAAATCGGGCGAAATGGACTTGACAGTGTACTTTGACAGCTAGTCATTACTGTCAGCTGTCATTTGCTACCCTTTTGGTGCCGATAGAAGCTGTACTTCGCCCGGAAAAAATTATAGACGACGATGTACTCTCATCGATTTCATGTCCAGGGTGTTGTGGTGAGTTTATCACCTAGAAATCGGGCGTAATGGACTTGACAGTGTACTTTGACAGCTAGTCATTACTGTCAGCTGTCATCTGGTACAATTTTGATGCCAATCGAAGCTGTACTTTGCCCGGAAAAAATTATAAACGACGATGTACTCTCATTGATTTCATGTCCAAGGTGTTGTGGTAGGTTTATTACCTAGAAATCGTGTGAAATACACTTGACAGTGTACTTTGACAACTAGCCACTACTGTCAGCTGTCATTTGGTACACTTTTATTGCCGATAAAAGCTGTACTTCGCCCGGAAAAAATTATAGAACACGATGTACTCTTATCGATTTCATGTCCAGGGTGTTGTGGTGAGTTTATCACCTAGAAATAGGGCGAAATGGACTTGACAGTGTACTTTGAAAGCTGGTGACTACTGTCAGCTGTCATTTGGTACCCTTTTGGTGCCGATAAAAGCTGTACTTCACCCGGAAAAAATTATAGACGACGATGTACTCTCATCGATTTCATGTCCAGGGTGTTGTGGTGAGTTTATCACCTAGAAATTGGGCGTAGTGGACTTGACAGTGTACTTTGACAGCTAGCCATTACTGTCAGCTGTCCTCTGGTACACTTTTGATGCCAATCGAAGCTGCACTTTGCCCGGAAAAAATTATTAACGACGATGTACTCTCATCGATTTCATGTCCAAGGTGTTGTGATAGGTTTATTACCTAGAAATCGTGTGAAATACACTTGACAGTGTACTTTGGCAACTAGCCACTACTGTCAGCTGTCATTTTGTACAATTTTATTGCCGATAGAAGCTGTACTTCGCCCGGAAAAAATTATAGAACACGATGTACTCTTATCGATTTCATGTCCAAGGTGTTGTGGTGAGTTTATCACCTAGAAATCGGGCGAAATGGACTTGACAGTGTACTTTGGAAGCTGGTGACTACTGTCAGCTATCATTTGGTACCGTTTTGGTGCCGATAGAAGCTGTACTTCGCCCGGA
The DNA here is from genome assembly GCA_963942545.1 of Oxycera nigricornis. Classification (NCBI taxonomy): domain Eukaryota; kingdom Metazoa; phylum Arthropoda; class Insecta; order Diptera; family Stratiomyidae; genus Oxycera; species Oxycera nigricornis. Next base: position 17,421,314 of record OZ012664.1, on the reverse strand, counting down.
AAAAATTATAGACGACGATGTATTCTCATCGATTTCATGTCCAGGGTGTTGTGGTGAGTTTATCACCTAGAAATCGGGCAAAATGGACTTGACAGTGTACTTTAACAGCTAGCCATTAATGTCAGCTGTCATTTGCTACCCTTTTGGTGCCGATAGAAGCTGTACTTCGCCCGGGAAAAATTATAGACGACGATGTACTCTCATCGATTTCATGTCCAGGGTGTTGTGGTGAGTTTATCACCTAGAAATCGGGCGAAATGGACTTGACAGTGTACTTTGAAAGCTGGTGGCTACTATCAACTGTCATTTAATACACTTTTGGTGCCGATAGAAGCTGTACTTCAACCGGAAAAAATTATAGACGACGATGTCCTCTCATCGATTTCATGTCCAGGGTGTTGTGGTGAGTTTATCACCTAGAAATCGGGCGAAATGTACTTGACAGTGTACTTTAACAGCTAGCCATTAATGTCAGCTGTCATTTGCTACCCTTTTGGTGCCGATAGAAGCTGTACTTCGCCCGGGAAAAATTATAGACGACGATGTACTCTCATCGATTTCATGTCCAGGGTGTTGTGGTGAGTTTATCACCTAGAAATCGGGCGTAATGGACTTGACAGTGTACTTTGACAGCTAGCCATTACTGTCAGCTGTCATCTGTCCTCTGGTACACTTTTGATGCCAATCGAAGCTGTACTTTGCCCGGAAAAAATTATAAACGACGATGTACTCTCATTGATTTCATGTCCAAGGTGTTGTGGTAGGTTTATTACCTAGAAATCGTGTGAAATACACTTGACGGTGTAATTTGACAACTAGTCACTACTGTCAGCTGTCATTTGGTACCCTTTTATTGCCGATAGAAGCTGTACTTCGCCCGGAAAAAATTATAGAACACGATGTACTCTTATCGATTTCATGTCCAGGGTGTTGTGGTGAGTTTATCACCTAGAAATCGGGCGAAATGGACTTGACAGTGTACTCTGAAAGCTGATGACTACTGTCAGCTGTCATTTGGTACTCTTTTGGTGCCGATAGAAGCTGTACTTCACCCGGAAAAAATTATAAACGACGATGTACTCTCATTGATTTCATGTCCAAGGTGTTGTGGTAGGTTTATTACCTAGAAATCGTGTGAAATACACTTGACAGTGTACTTTGGCAACTAGCCACGACTGTTTCCTGTCATTTTGTAACCTTTTATTGCCGATAGAAGCTGTACTTCGCCCAGAAAAAATTATAGAACACGATGTACTCTTATCGATTTCATGTCCAAGGTGTTGTGGTGAGTTTATCACCTAGAAATCGGGCGAAATGGACTTGACAGTGTACTTTGGAAGCTGGTGACTACTGTCAGCTGTCATTTGGTACCGTTTTGGTGCCGATAGAAGCTGTACTTCGCCCGGAAAAAATTATAGACGACGATGTATTCTCATCGATTTCATGTCCAGGGTGTTGTGGTGAGTTTATCACCTAGAAATTGGGCGAAATGGACTTGACAGTGTACTTTGACAGCTAGTCATTACTGTCAGCTGTCATTTGCTACCCTTTTGGTGCCGATAGAAGCTGTACTTCGCCCGGAAAAAATTATAGACGACGATGTACTCTCATCGATTTCATGTCCAGGGTGTTGTGGTGAGTTTATCACCTAGAAATCGGGCGTAATGGACTTGACAGTGTACTTTGACAGCTAGTCATTACTGTCAGCTGTCATCTGGTACAATTTTGATGCCAATCGAAGCTGTACTTTGCCCGGAAAAAATTATAAACGACGATGTACTCTCATTGATTTCATGTCCAAGGTGTTGTGGTAGGTTTATTACCTAGAAATCGTGTGAAATACACTTGACAGTGTACTTTGACAACTAGCCACTACTGTCAGCTGTCCTTTGGTACACTTTTATTGCCGATAGAAGCTGTACTTCGCCCGGAAAAAATTATAGAACACGATGTACTCTTATCGATTTCATGTCCAGGGTGTTGTGGTGAGTTTATCACCTAGAAATAGGGCGAAATGGACTTGACAGTGTACTTTGAAAGCTGGCGAATACTGTCAGCTGTCATTTGGTACCCTTTTGGTGCCGAGTAAAGCTGTACTTCACCCGGAAAAAATTATAGACGACGATGTACTCTCATCGATTTCATGTCCAGGGTGTTGTGGTGAGTTTATCACCTAGAAATCGGGCGTAGTGGACTTGACAGTGTACTTTGACAGCTAGCCATTACTGTCAGCTGTCCTCTGGTACACTTTTGATGCCAATCGAAGCTGTACTTTGCCCGGAAAAAATTATTAACGACGATGTACTCTCATCGATTTCATGTCCAAGGTGTTGTGATAGGTTTATTACCTAGAAATCGTGTGAAATACACTTGACAGTGTACTTTGACAACTAGCCACTACTGTCAGCTGTCATTTTGTACCCTTTTATTGCCGATAGAAGCTGTACTTCGCCCGGAAAAAATTATAGAACACGATGTACTCTTATCGATTTCATGTCCAAGGTGTTGTGGTGAGTTTATCACCTAGAAATCGGGCGAAATGGACTTGACAGTGTACTTTGGAAGCTGGTGACTACTGTCAGCTGTCATTTTATACTGTTTTGGTGCCGATAGAAGCTGTACTTCGCCCGGAAAAAATTATAGACGACGATGTATTCTCATCGATTTCATGTCCAGGGTGTTGTGGTGAGTTTATCACCTAGAAATCGGGCGAAATGGACTTGACAGTGTACTTTGACAGCTAGCCATTACTGTCAGCTGTCATTTGCTACCCTTTTGGTGCCGATAGAAGCTGTACTTCGCCCGGAAAAAATTATAGACGACGATGTACTCTCATCGATTTCATGTCCAGGGTGTTGTGGTGAGTTTATCACCTAGAAATCGGGCGAGATGGACTTGATAGTGTACTTTGGAAGCTAGTGACTACTGTCAGCTGTCATTTGATTAACTTTTGATGCCGATCGGAGCTGTACTTCGCCCGGAAAAAATTATAGACGACGATGTACTCTCATCGATTTCATGTCCAGGGTGTTGTGGTAAGTTTATTACCTAGAAATCGGGTGAAATGAACTTGACAGTGTACTTTGACAGCTGGTCACAACTGTCAGCTGTCATTTGATTAACTTTTGATGCCGATCGAAGCTGTACTTCGCCCGGAAAAAATTATAGAACACGATGTACTCTCATCGATTTCATGTCCAGGGTGTTGTGGTGAGTTTATCACCTAGAAATCGGGCGTAATGGACTTGACAGTGTACTTTGGCAGCTAGTGACTACCGTCAGCTGTCATTTGGTACCCTTTTGGTGCCGATAGAAGCTGTACTTCGCCCGGAAAAAATTATAGACCACGATGTACTCTCATCGATTTCATGTCCAGGGTGTTGTGGTGAGTTTATCACCTAGAAATCGGGCGAGATGGACTTGATAGTGTACTTTGGAAGCTAGTGACTACTGTCAGCTGTCATTTGATTAACTTTTGATGCCGATCGGAGCTGTACTTCGCCCGGAAAAAATTATAGACGACGATGTACTCTCATCGATTTCATGTCCAGGGTGTTGTGGTAAGTTTATCACCTAGAAATCGGGTGAAATGAACTTGACAGTGTACTTTGACAGCTGGTCACAACTGTAAGCTGTCATTTGATTAACTTTTGATGCCGATCGGAGCTGTACTTCGCCCGGAAAAAAATATAGAACACGATGTACTCTCATCGATTTCATGTCCAGGGTGTTGTGGTGAGTTTATCACCTAGAAATCGGGCGTAATGGACTTGACAGTGTACTTTGGCAGCTAGTGACTACCGTCAGCTGTCATTTGGTACCCTTTTGATGCCGATAGAAGCTGTACTTCGCCCGGAAAAAATTATAGACGACGATGTACTCTCATCGATTTCATGTCCAGGGTGTTGTGGTGAGTTTATCACCTAGAAATCGGGCGAGATGGACTTGATAGTGTATTTTGGAAGCTAGTGACTACTGTCAGCTGTCATTTAATTATCTTTTGATGCCGATCGGAGCTGTACTTCGCCCGGAAAAAATTATAGACGACGATGTACTCTCATCGATTTCATGTCCAGGGTGTTGTGGTGAGTTTATCACCTAGAAATCGGGCGAGATGGACTTGATAGTGTACTTTGAAAGCTAGTGACTACTGTCAGCTGTCATTTGATCAACTTTTAATGCCGATCGGAGCTGTACTTCGCCCGGAAAAAATTATAGACGACGATGTATTCTCATCGATTTCATGTCCAGGGTGTTGTGGTAAGTTTATCAACTAGAAATCGGGCGTAATGGACTTGACAGTGTACTTTGACAGCTAGCCATTACTGTCAGCTGTCCTCTGGTACACTTTTGATGCCAATCGAAGCTGTACTTTGCCCGGAAAAAATTATTAACGACGATGTACTCTCATCGATTTCATGTCCAAGGTGTTGTGGTAGGTTTATTACCTAGAAATCGTGTGAAATACACTTGACAGTGTACTTTGGCAACTAGCCACTACTGTCAGCTGTCATTTTGTACCCTTTTATTGCCGATAGAAGCTGTACTTCGCCCGGAAAAAATTATAGAACACGATGTACTCTTATCGATTTCATGTCCAAGGTGTTGTGGTGAGTTTATCACCTAGAAATCGGGCGAAATGGACTTGACAGTGTACTTTGGAAGCTGGTGACTACTGTCAGCTGTCATTTTATACTGTTTTGGTGCCGATAGAAGCTGTACTTCGCCCGGAAAAAATTATAGACGACGATGTATTCTCATCGATTTCATGTCCAGGGTGTTGTGGTGAGTTTATCACCTAGAAATCGGGCGAAATGGACTTGACAGTGTACTTTGGCAGCTAGCCATTACTGTCAGCTGTCATTTACTACCCTTTTGGTGCCGATAGAAGCTGTACTTCGCCCGGAAAAAATTATAGACGACGATGTACTCTCATCGATTTCATGTCCAGGGTGTTGTGGTAAGTTTATCACCTAGAAATCGGGCGAGATGGACTTGATAGTGTACTTTGGAAGCTAGTGACTACTGTCAGCTGTCATTTGATTAACTTTTGATGCCGATCGGAGCTGTACTTCGCCCGGAAAAAATTATAGACGACGATGTACTCTCATCGATTTCATGTCCAGGGTGTTGTGGTAAGTTTATCACCTAGAAATCGGGTGAAATGAACTTGACAGTGTACTTTGACAGCTGGTCACAACTGTCAGCTGTCATTTGATTAACTTTTGATGCCGATCGGAGCTGTACTTCGCCCGGAAAAAATTATAGAACACGATGTACTCTCATCGATTTCATGTCCAGGGTGTTGTGGTGAGTTTATCACCTAGAAATCGGGCGTAATGGACTTGACAGTGTACTTTGGCAGCTAGTGACTACCGTCAGCTGTCATTTGGTACCCTTTTGGTGCCGAAAGAAGCTGTACTTCGCCCGGAAAAAATTATAGACCACGATGTACTCTCATCGATTTCATGTCCAGGGTGTTGTGGTGAGTTTATCACCTAGAAATCGGGCGAGATGGAATTGATAGTGTATTTTGGAAGCTAGTGACTACTGTCAGCTGTCATTTAATTAACTTTTGATGCCGATCGGAGCTGTACTTCGCCCGGAAAAAATTATAGACGACGATGTACTCTCATCGATTTCATGTCCAGGGTGTTGTGGTGAGTTTATCACCTAGAAATCGGGCGAGATGGACTTGATAGTGTACTTTGAAAGCTAGTGACTACTGTCAGCTGTCATTTGATCAACTTTTAATGCCGATTGGAGCTGTACTTCGCCCGGAAAAAATTATAGACGACGATGTATTCTCATCGATTTCATGTCCAGGGTGTTGTGGTAAGTTTATCAACTAGAAATCGGGCGTAATGGACTTGACAGTGTACTTTGACAGCTAGCCATTACTGTCAGCTGTCCTCTGGTACACTTTTGATGCCAATCGAAGCTGTACTTTGCCCGGAAAAAATTATTAACGACGATGTACTCTCATCGATTTCATGTCCAAGGTGTTGTGGTAGGTTTATTACCTAGAAATCGTGTGAAATACACTTGACAGTGTACTTTGGCAACTAGCCACTACTGTCAGCTGTCATTTTGTACCCTTTTATTGCCGATAGAAGCTGTACTTCGCCCGGAAAAAATTATAGAACACGATGTACTCTTATCGATTTCATGTCCAAGGTGTTGTGGTGAGTTTATCACCTAGAAATCGGGCGAATTGGACTTGACAGTGTACTTTGGAAGCTGGTGACTACAGTCAGCTGTCATTTTATACTGTTTTGGTGCCGATAGAAGCTGTACTTCGCCCGGAAAAAATTTTAGACGACGATGTATTCTCATCGATTTCATGTCCAGGGTGTTGTGGTGAGTTTAACACCTAGAAATCGGGCGAAATGGACTTGACAGTGTACTTTGGCAGCTAGCCATTACTGTCAGCTGTCATTTGCTACCCTTTTGGTGCCGATAGAAGCTGTACTTCGCCCGGAAAAAATTATAGACGACGATGTACTCTCATCGATTTCATGTCCAGGGTGTTGTGGTGAGTTTATCACCTAGAAATCGGGCGAGATGGACTTGATAGTGTACTTTGGAAGCTAGTGACTACTGTCAGCTGTCATTTGATTAACTTTTGATGCCGATCGGAGCTGTACTTCGCCCGGAAAAAATTATAGACGACGATGTACTCTCATCGATTTCATGTCCAGGGTGTTGTGGTAAGTTTATCACCTAGAAATCGGGTGAAATGAACTTGACAGTGTACTTTGACAGCTGGTCACAACTGTCAGCTGTCATTTGATTAACTTTTGATGCCGATCGGAGCTGTACTTCGCCCGGAAAAAATTATAGAACACGATGTACTCTCATCGATTTCATGTCCAGGGTGTTGTGGTGAGTTTATCACCTAGAAATCGGGCGTAATGGACTTGACAGTGTACTTTGGCAGCTAGTGACTACCGTCAGCTGTCATTTGGTACCCTTTTGGTGCCGATAGAAGCTGTACTTCGCCCGGAAAAAATTATAGACCACGATGTACTCTCATCGATTTCATGTCCAGGGTGTTGTGGTGAGTTTATCACCTAGAAATCGGGCGAGATGGACTTGATAGTGTACTTTGGAAGCTAGTGACTACTGTCAGCTGTCATTTGATTAACTTTTGATGCCGATCGGAGCTGTACTTCGCCCGGAAAAAATTATAGACGACGATGTATTCTCATCGATTTCATGTCCAGGGTGTTGTGGTAAGTTTATCACCTAGAAATCGGGTGAAATGAACTTGACAGTGTACTTTGACAGCTGGTCACAACTGTAAGCTGTCATTTGATTAACTTTTGATGCCGATCGGAGCTGTACTTCGCCCGGAAAAAATTATAGAACACGATGTACTCTCATCGATTTCATGTCCAGGGTGTTGTGGTGAGTTTATCACCTAGAAATCGGGCGTAATGGACTTGACAGTGTACTTTGGCAGCTAGTGACTACCGTCAGCTGTCATTTGGTACCCTTTTGGTGCCGATAGAAGCTGTACTTCGCCCGGAAAAAATTATAGACGACGATGTACTCTCATCGATTTCATGTCCAGGGTGTTGTGGTGAGTTTATCACCTAGAAATCGGGCGAGATGGACTTGATAGTGTATTTTGGAAGCTAGTGATCACTGTCAGCTGTCATTTAATTAACTTTTGATGCCGATCGGAGCTGTACTTCGCCCGGAAAAAATTATAGACGACGATGTACTCTCATCGATTTCATGTCCAGGGTGTTTTGGTGAGTTTATCACCTAGAAATCGGGCGAGATGGACTTGATAGTGTACTTTGAAAGCTAGTGACTACTGTCAGCTGTCATTTGATCAACTTTTAATGCCGATCGGAGCTGTACTTCGCCCGGAAAAAATTATAGAACACGATGTACTCTCATCGATTTCATGTCCAGGGTGTTGTGGTGAGTTTATCACCTAGAAATCGGGCGTAATGGACTTGACAGTGTACTTTAACAGCTAGTGACTACCGTCAGCTGTCATTTGGTACCCTTTTGGTGCCGATAGAAGCTGTACTTCGCCCGGAAAAAATTATAGACCACGATGTATTCTCATCGATTTCATGTCCAGGGTGTTGTGGTGAGTTTATCACCTAGAAATCGGGCGAAATGGACTTGACAGTGTACTTTGGCAGCTAGCCATTACTGTCAGCTGTCATTTGCTACCCTTTTGGTGCCGATAGAAGCTGTACTTCGCCCGGAAAAAATTATAGACGACGATGTACTCTCATCGATTTCATGTCCAGGGTGTTGTGGTGAGTTTATCACCTAGAAATCGGGCGAGATGGACTTCATAGTGTACTTTGGAAGCTAGTGACTACTGTCAGCTGTCATTTGATTAACTTTTGATGCCGATCGGAGCTGTACTTCGCCCGGAAAAAATTATAGACGACGATGTACTCTCATCGATTTCATGTCCAGGGTGTTGTGGTAAGTTTATCACCTAGAAATCGGGTGAAATGAACTTGACAGTGTACTTTGACAGCTGGTCACAACTGTCCGCTGTCATTTGATTAACTTTTGATGCCGATCGGAGCTGTACTTCGCCCGGAAAAAATTATAGAACACGATGTACTCTCATCGATTTCATGTCCAGGGTGTTGTGGTGAGTTTATCACCTAGAAATCGGGCGTAATGGACTTGACAGTGTACTTTGGCACCTAGTGACTACCGTCAGCTGTCATTTGGTACCCTTTTGGTGCCGATAGAAGCTGTACTTCGCCCGGAAAAAATTATAGACCACGATGTACTCTCATCGATTTCATGTCCAGGGTGTTGTGGTGAGTTTATCACCTAGAAATCGGGCGAGATGGACTTGACAGTGTACTTTGGAAGCTAGTGACTACTGTCAGCTGTCATTTGATTAACTTTTGATGCCGATCGGAGCTGTACTTCGCCCGGAAAAAATTATAGACGACGATGTATTCTCATCGATTTCATGTCCAGGGTGTTGTGGTAAGTTTATCACCTAGAAATCGGGTGAAATGAACTTGACAGTGTACTTTGACAGCTGGTCACAACTGTAAGCTGTCATTTGATTAACTTTTGATGCCGATCGGAGCTGTACTTCGCCCGGAAAAAATTATAGACGACGATGTACTCTCATCGATTTCATGTCCAGGGTGTTGTGGTGAGTTTATCACCTAGAAATCGGGCGAGATGGACTTGATAGTGTACTTTGAAAGCTAGTGACTACTGTCAGCTGTCATTTGATCAACTTTTAATGCCGATCGGAGCTGTACTTCGCCCGGAAAAAATTATAGACGACGATGTATTCTCATCGATTTCATGTCCAGGGTGTTGTGGTAAGTTTATCAACTAGAAATCGGGCGTAATGGACTTGACAGTGTACTTTGACAGCTAGCCATTACTGTCAGCTGTCATCTGGTACACTTTTGATGCCAATCGAAGCTGTACTTTGCCCGGAAAAAATTATAAACGACGATGTACTCTCATTGATTTCATGTCCAAGGTGTTGTGGTAGGTTTATTACCTAAAAATCGTGTGAAATACACTTGACAGTGTACTTTGGCAACTAGCCACTACTGTCAGCTGTCATTTGTACCCTTTTATAGCCGATAGAAGCTGTACTTCGCCCGGAAAAAATTATAGAACACGATGTACTCTTATCGATTTCATGTCCAAGGTGTTGTGGTGAGTTTATCACTTAGAAATCGGGCGAAATGGACTTGACAGTGTAATTTGAAAGCTGGTGACTACTGTCAGCTGTCATTTTATACCGTTTTAGTGCCGATAGAAGCTGTACTTCGCCCGGAAAAAATTATAGACGACGATGTATTCTCATCGATTTCATGTCCAGGGTGTTGTGGTGAGTTTATCACCTAGAAATCGGGCGAAATGGACTTGACAGTGTACTTTGACAGCTAGTGACTACTATCAGCTGTCATTTGGTACCCTTTTGGTGCCGATAGAAGCTGTACTTCGCCCGGAAAAAATTATAGACGACGATGTATTCTCATCGATTTCATGTCCAGGGTGTTGTGGTAAGTTTATTACCTAGAAATCGGGTGAAATGAACTTGACAGTGTACTTTGACAGCTGGTCACAACTGTCGGCTGTCATATGATTAACTTTTGATGCCGATCGGAGCTGTACTTCGCCCGGAAAAAATTATAGAACACGATGTACTCTCATCGATTTCATGTCCAGGGTGTTGTGGTGAGTTTATCACCTAGAAATCGGGCGAGATGGACTTGATAGTGTACTTTGTAAGCTAGTGACTACTGTCAGCTGTCGTTTGGTACCCTTTTGGTGCCGATAGAAGCTGTACTTCGCCCGGAAAAAATTATAGACGACGATGTATTCTCATCGATTTCATGTCCAGGGTGTTGTGGTAAGTTTATCAACTAGAAATCGGGCGTAATGGACTTTACAGTGTACTTTGACAGCTAGCCATTACTGTTAGCTGTCATCTGGTACACTTTTGATGCCAATCGAAGCTGTACTTTGCCCGGAAAAAATTATAAACGACGATGTACTCTCATTGATTTCATGTCCAAGGTGTTGTGGTAGGTTTATTACCTAGAAATCGTGTGAAATACACTTGACAGTGTACTTTGGCAACTAGTAACTACTGTCAGCTGTCATTTTGTACCCTTTTTTTGCCGATAAAAGCTGTACTTCGCCCGGAAAAAATTATAGAACACGATGTACTCTTATCGATTTCATGTCCAGGGTGTTGTGGTGAGTTTATCACCTAGAAATCGGGCAAAATGGACTTGACAGTGTACTTTTAAAGCTAGTGACTACTGTCAGCTGTCATTTGGTACCCTTTTGGTGCCGATAGAAGCTGTACTTCGCCCGGAAAAAATTATAGACGACGATGTATTCTCATCGATTTCATGTCCAGGGTGTTGTGGTGAGTTTATCACCTAGAAATCGGGCGAAATGGACTTGACAGTGTACTTTGACAGCTAGTGACTACTATCAGCTGTCATTTGGTACCCTTTTGGTGCCGATAGAAGCTGTACTTCGCCCGGAAAAAATTATAGACGACGATGTACTCTCATCGATTTCATGTCCAGGGTGTTGTGGTGAGTTTATCACCTAGAAATCGGGCGTAATGGACTTGACAGTGTACTTTGACAGCTCGTCACAACTGTCAGCTGGCTTCTGGTACATTTTTGATGCCAATCGAAGCTGTACTTTGCCCGGAAAAAATTATAAACGACGATGTACTCTCATCGATTTCATGTCCAGGGTGTTGTGGTAGGTTTATCACCTAGAAATCGGGTGAAATGAACTTGACAGTGTACTTTGGCAGCTGGTCACAACTGTCAGCTGTCATTTGATTAACTTTTGATGCCGATCGGAGCTGTACTTCGCCCGGAAAAAATTATAGAACACGATGTACTCTCATCGATTTCATGTCCAGGGTGTTGTGGTGAGTTTATCACCTAGAAATCGGGCGAAATGGACTTGACAATGTACTTTGGAAGCTAGTGACTACTGTCAGCTGTCATTTGGTATCCTTTTGGTGCCGATAGAAGCTGTACTTCGCCCGGAAAAAATTATAGACGACGATGTATTCTCATCGATTTCATGTCCAGGGTGTTGTGGTAAGTTTATCACCTAGAAATCGGGCGTAATCGACTTGACAGTGTACTTTGACAGCTAGCCATTACTGTCAGCTGTCATCTGGTACACTTTTGATGCCAATCGAAGCTGTACTTTGCCCGGAAAAAATTATAAACGACGATGTACTCTCATCGATTTCATGTCCAGGGTGTTGTGGTAGGTTTATCACCATAGAAATCGGGTTAAACGAACTTGACAGTGTACTTTGACAGCTGTTCACAACTGTCAGATGTCATTTGGTTAACTTTTGATGCCGATCGGAGCTGTACTTCGCCCGGAAAAAATTATAGAACACGATGTACTCTCATCGATTTCATGTCCAGGGTGTTGCGGTGAGTTTATCACCTAGAAATCGGGCGAAATAGACTTGACAGTGTATTTTGAAAGCTAGTGACTACTGTCAGCTGTCATTTGGTACCCTTTTGGTGCCGATAAAAGCTGTACTTCGCCCAGAAAAAATTATAGACGACGATGTATTCTCATCGATTTCATGTCCAGGGTGTTGTGGTAAGTTTATCAACTAGAAATCGGGCGTAATGGACTTGACAGTGTACTTTGACAGCTAGCCATTACTGTCAGCTGTCATCTGGTACACTTTTGATGCCAATCGAAGCTGTACTTTGCCCGGAAAAAATTATAAACGACGATGTACTCTCATCGATTTCATGTCCAGGGTGTTGTGGTAGGTTTATCACCTAGAAATCGGGTTAAATGAACTTGACAGTGTACTTTGGCAGCTGTTCACAACTGTCAGATGTCATTTGGTTAACTTTTGATGCCGATCGGAGCTGTACTTCGCCCGGAAAAAATTATAGAACACGATGTACTCTCATCGATTTCATGTCCAGGGTGTTGTGGTGAGTTTATCACCTAGAAATCTGGCGTAATGGACTTGACAGTGTACTTTGGAAGCTAGTGACTACTGTCAGCTGTCATTTGGTACACTTTTGGTGCCGATAGAAGCTGTACTTCGCCCGGAAAAAATTATAGACGACGATGTATTTTCATCGATTTCATGTCCAGGGTGTTGTGGTAAGTTTATCACCTAGAAATCGGGTGAAATGAACTTGACAGTGTACTTTGACAGCTGGTCACAACTGTCAGCTGTCATATGATTAACTTTTGATGCCGATCGGAGCTGTACTTCGCCCGGAAAAAATTATAGACGACGATGTATTCTCATCGATTTCATGTCCAGGGTGTTGTGGTAAGTTTATCAACTAGAAATCGGGCGTAATGGACTTGACAGTGTACTTTGACAGCTAGCCATTACTGTCAGCTCTCATCTGGTACACTTTTGATGCCAACTAAAGCTGTACTTTGCCCGGAAAAAATTATAAACGACGATGTACTCTCATTGATTTCATGTCCAAGGTGTTGTGGTAGGTTTATTACCTAGAAATCGTGTGAAATACACTTGACAGTGTACTTTGACAACTAGCCACTACTGTCAGCTGTCATTTGGTACCCTTTTTTTGCCGATAAAAGCTGTACTTCGCCCGGAAAAAATTATAGAACACGATGTACTCTTATCGATTTCATGTCCAGGGTGTTGTGGTGAGTTTATCACCTAGAAATCGGGCAAAATGGACTTGACAGTGGACTTTGAAAGCTAGTGACTACTGTCAGCTGTCATTTGGTACCCTTTTGGTGCCGATAGAAGCTGTACTTCGCCCGGAAAAAATTATAGACGACGATGTACTCTCATCGATTTCATGTCCAGGGTGTTGTGGTAAGTTTATCACCTAGAAATCGGGCGTAATGGACTTGACAGTGTACTTTGACAGCTAGCCATTACTGTCAGCTGTCATCTGGTACACTTTTGATGCCAATCGAAGCTGTACTTTGCCCGGAAAAAATTATAAACGACGATGTACTCTCATTGATTTCATGTCCAAGGTGTTGTGGTAGGTTTATTACCTAGAAATCGTGTGAAATACACTTGACAGTGTCTTTTGACAACTAGCCACTACTGTCAGCTGTCATTTGGTACCCTTTTTTTGCCGATACAAGCTGTACTTCGCCCGGAAAAAATTATAGAACACGATGTACTCTTATCGATTTCATGTCCAGGGTGTTGTGGTGAGTTTATCACCTAGAAATCGGGCGTAATGGACTTGACAGTGTACTTTGGAAGCTAGTGACTACTGTCAGCTGTCATTTGGTACCCTTTTGGTGCCGATAGAAGCTGTACTTCGCCCGGAAAAAATTATAGACGACGATGTATTCTCATCGATTTCATGTCCAGGGTGTTGTGGTAAGTTTATCACCTAGAAATCGGGTGAAATGAACTTGACAGTGTACTTTGGCAGCTGGTCACAACTGTCAGCTGTCATTTGATTAACTTTTGATGCCGATCGGAGCTGTATTCCGCCCGGAAAAAATTATAGAACACGATGTACTCTCATCGATTTCATGTCCAGGGTGTTGTGGTGAGTTTATCACCTAGAAATCGGGCGAGATGGACTTGATAGTGTACTTTGAAAGCTAGCGACTACTGTCAGCTGTCATTTGGTACCCTTTTGGTGCCGATAGAAGCTGTACTTCGCCCGGAAAAAATTATAGACGACGATGTATTCTCATCGATTTCATGTCCAGGGTGTTGTGGTGAGTTTATCACCTAGAAATCGGGCGAAATGGACTTGACAGTGTACTTTGAAAGCTAGTGACCACTGTCAGCTGTCATTTGGTACCCTTTTGGTGCCGATAGAAGCTGTACTTCGCCCGGAAAAAATTATAGACGACGATGTATTCTCATCGATTTCATGTCCAGGGTGTTGTGGTGAGTTTATCACCTAGAAATCGGGCGAAATGGACTTGACAGTGTACTTTGACAGCTAGTGACTACTGTCAGCTGTCATTTGGTACCCTTTTGAAGCCGATAGAAGCTGTACTTCGCCCGGAAAAAATTATAGACGACGATGTACTCTCATCGATTTCATGTCCAGGGTGTTGTGGTGAGTTTATCACCTAGAAATCGGGCGAAATGGACTTGACAGTGTACTTTGGCAGCTGGTCACAACTGTCAGCTGGCTTTTGGTACATTTTTGATGCCAATCGAAGCTGTACTTTGCCCGGAAAAAATTATAAACGACGATGTACTCTCATCGATTTCATGTCCAGGGTGTTGTGGTAGGTTTATCACCTAGAAATCGGGTGAAATGAACTTGACGGTGTACTTTGACAGCTGGTCACAACTGTCAACTGTCATTTCATTAACTTTTGATGCCGATCGGAGCTGTACTTCGCCCGGAAAAAATTATAGAACACGATGTACTCTCATCGATTTCATGTCCAGGGTGTTGTGGTGAGTTTATCACCTAGAAATCGGGCGAAATGGACTTGACAGTGTACCTTGGAAGCTATTGACTACTGTCAGCTGTCATTTGGTACCCTTTTGGTGCCGATAGAAGCTGTACTTCGCCCGGAAAAAAATATAGACGACGATGTACTCTCATCGATTTCATGTCCAGGGTGTTGTGGTAAGTTTATCAACTAGAAATCGGGCGTAATGGACTTGACAGTGTACTTTGACAGGTAGCCATTACTGTCAGCTGTCATCTAATACACTTTTGATGCCAATCGAAGCTGTACTTTGCCCGGAAAAAATTATAAACGACGATGTACTCTCATTGATTTCATGTCCAAGGTGTTGTGGTAGGTTTATTACCTAGAAATCGTGTGAAATACACTTGACAGTGTACTTTGACAACTAGACACTACTGTCAGCTGTCATTTGGTACCCTTTTGGTGCCAATAGAAGCTGTACTTCACCCGGAAAAAATTATAGACGACGATGTACTCTCATCGATTTCATGTCCAGGGTGTTGTGGTGAGTTTATCACCAAGAAATCGGGCGTAATGGACTTGACAGTGTACTTTGACAGCTAGCCATTACTGTCAGCTGTCCTCTGGTGCACTTTTGATGCCAATCGAAGCTGTACTTTGCCCGAAAAAAATTATAAACGACGATGTACTCTCATTGATTTCATGTCCAAGGTGTTGTGGTAGGTTTATTACCTAGAAATCGTGTGAAATACACTTGACAGTGTACTTTGGCAACTAGCCACTACTGTCAGCTGTCATTTTGTACCTTTTAATTGCCGATAGAAGCTGTACTTCGCCCGGAAAAAATTATAGAACACGATGTACTCTTATCGATTTCATGTCCAAGGTGTTGTGGTGAGTTTATCACCTAGAAATCGGGCGAAATGGACTTGACAGTGTACTTTGGAAGCTGGTGACTACTGTCAGCTGTCATTTGATACCGTTTTGGTGCCGATAGAAGCTGTACTTCGCCCGGAAAAAATTATAGACGACGATGTATTCTCATCGATTTCATGTCCAGGGTGTTGTGGTGAGTTTATCACCTAGAAATCGGGCGAAATGGACTTGACAGTGTACTTTGACAGCTAGCCATTACTGTCAGCTGTCATCTGGTACACTTTTGATGCCAATCGAAGCTGTACTTTGCCCGGAAAAAATTATAAACGACGATGTACTCTCATCGATTTCATGTCCAGGGTGTTGTGGTAGGTTTATCACCTAGAAATCGGGTGAAATGAAATTGACAGTGTACTTTGACAGCTGGTCACAACTGTCAGCTGTCATTTGATAAACTTTTGTTGCCGATCGGAGCCATACTTCGCCCGGGAAAAATTAAAGAACACGATGTACTCTCATCGATTTCATGTCCAGGGTGTTGTGGTGAGTTTATCACCTAGAAATCGGGCGAAATGGACTTGACACTGTACTTTGACAGCTAGTGACTACTGTCAGCTGTCATTTGGTACCCTTTTGGTGCCGATAGAAGCTGTACTTCGCCCGGAAAAAATTATAGACGACGATGTATTCTCATCGATTTCATGTCCAGGGTGTTGTGGTAAGTTTATCACCTAGAAATCGGGCGTAATGGACTTGACAGTGTACTTTGATAGCTAGACATTACTGTCAGCTGTCATCTGGTACACTTTTGATGCCAATCGAAGCTGTACTTTGCCCGGAAAAAATTATAAACGACGATGTACTCTCATCGATTTCATGTCCAGGGTGTTGTGGTAGGTTTATCACCTAGAAATCGGGTGAAATGAAATTGACAGTGTACTTTGACAGCTGGTCACAACTGTCAGCTGTCATTTGACAAACTTTTGTTGCCGATCGCAGCTGTACTTCGCCCGGGAAAAATTAAAGAACACGATGTACTCTCATCGATTTCATGTCCAGGGTGTTGTGGTGAGTTTATCACCTAGAAATCGGGCGAAATGGACTTGACACTGTACTTTGACAGCTAGTGACTACTGTCAGCTGTCATTTGGTACCCTTTTGGTGCCGACAAAAGCTGTACTTCGCCCGTAAAAAAATTATAGACGACGATGTATTCTCATCGATTTCATGTCCAGGGTGTTGTGGTAAGTTTATCACCTAGAAATCGGGCGTAATGGACTTGACACTGTACTTTGGCAGCTAGCCATCACTGTCAGCTGTCATTTGGTACACTTTTGATGCCAATCGAAGCTGTACTTTGCCCGGAAAAAATTATAAACGACGATGTACTCTCATCGATTTCATGTCCAGGGTGTTGTGGTAGGTTTATCACCTAGAATTTGGGTGAAATGAACTTAACAGTGTACTTTGACAGCTGGCCACAACTGTCAGCTGTCATTTGATTGACTTTTGATGCCGATCGGAGCTGTACTTCGCCCGGAAAAAATTATAGAACACGATGTACTCTCATCGATTTCATGTCCAGGGTGTTGTGGTGAGTTTATCACCTAGAAATCGGGCGTAATGGACTTGACAGTGTACTTTGACAGCTAGTGACTACTGTCGAATTTCATCTGATTCACTTTTGATGCCAATCGAAGCTGTACTTTGCCCGGAAAAAATTATAAACAACGATGTACTCTCATCGATTTCATGTCCAGGGTGTTGTGGTAGGTTTATCACCTAGAAATCGGGTGAAATGAACTTGACAGTGTACTTTGACAGCTGGTCACAACTGTCAGATGTCATTTGGTTAGCTTTTGATGCCAATCAAAGCTGTACTTCGCCCGGAAAAAATTATAGAACACGATGTACTCTCATCGATTTCATGTCCAGGGTGTTGTGGTGAGTTTATTACCTAGAAATCGGGCGAAATGGACTTGACAGTGTACTTTGAAAGCTAGTGACTACTGTCAGCTGTCATTTGGTACCCTTTTGGTGCCGATAGAAGCTGTACTTCGCCCGGAAAAAATTATAGACGACGATGTATTCTCATCGATTTCATGTCCAGGGTGTTGTGGTAGGTTTATCACCTAGAAATCGGGTGAAATGAACTTGACAGTGTACTTTGACAGCTGGTCACAACTGTCAGCTCTCATTTGATTAACTTTTGATGCCGATCGGAGCTGTACTTCGCCCGGAAAAAATTATAGAACACGATGTACTCTCATCGATTTCATGTCCAGGGTGTTGTGGTGAGTTTATCACCTAGAAATCGGGCGTAATGGACTTGACAGTGTACTTTGACAGCTAGTGACTACTGTCGGCTGTCATCTGGTACACTTTGATGCCAATCGAAGCTGTACTTTGCCCGGAAAAAATTATAAACGACGATGTACTCTAATCGATTTCATGTCCAGGGTGTTGTGGTAGGTTTATCACCTAGAAATCGGGTGAAATGAACTTGACAGTGTACTTTGACAGCTGGTCACAACTGTCAGCTGTCATTTGATTAACTTTTGATGCCGATCGGAGCTGTACTTCGCCCGGAAAAAATTATAGAACACGGAGTACTCTCATCGATTTCATGTCTAGGGTGTTGTGGTGAGTTTATCACCTAGAAATCGGGCGAAATGGACTTGACAGTGTACTTTGGAAGCTAGTGGCTGCTGTCAGATGTCATTTAGTACCCTTTTGGTGCCGATAGAAGCTGTACTTCGCCCGGAAAAAAATTATAGACGACGATGTATTCTCATCGATTTCATGTCCAGGGTGTTGTGGTAAGTTTATCACCTAAAAATCGGGCGTAATGGACTTGACAGTGTACTTTGACAGCTAGCCATTAGTGTCAGCTGTCATCTGGTAAACTTTTGATGCCAATCGAAGCTGTACTTTGCCCGGAAAAAGTTATAAACGACGATGTACTCTCATCGATTTCATGTCCAGGGTGTTGTGGTTGGTTTATCACCTAGAAATCGGGTGAAATGAACTTGACAGTGTACTTTGACAGCTGCTCACAACTGTCAGCTGTCATTTGATTAACTTTTGATGCCGATCGGAGCGGTACTTCGCCCGGAAAAAATTATAGAACACGATGTACTCTCATCGATTTCATGTCCAGGGTGTTGTGGTGAGTTTATCACCTAGAAATCGGGTGAAATGGACTTGACAGTGTACTTTGAAAGCTAGTGAATACTGTCAGCTGTCATTTGGTACCTTTTTGGTGCCGATAGAAGCTGTACTTCGCCCGGAAAAAATTATAAACAACGATGTACTCTCATCGATTTCATGTCCAGGGTGTTGTGGTAGGTTTATCACCTAGAAATCGGGTGTAATGAACTTGACAGTGTACTTTGACAGCTGGTCACAACTGTCAGCTGTCATTTGATAAACTTTTGATGCCGATCGGAGCTGTACTTCGCCCGGAAAAAATTATAGAACACGATGTACTCTCATCGATTTCATGTCCAGGGTGTTGTGGTGAGTTTATCACCTAGAAATCGGGCGAAATGGACTTGACAGTGTACTTTGAAAGCTAGTGACTACTGTCAGCTTTCATTTGGTACCCTTTTAATGCCGATAGAAGCTGTACTTCGCCCGGAAAAAATTATAAACGACGATGTACTCTCATCGATTTCATGTCCAGGGTGTTGTGGTAGGTTTATCACCTAGAAATCGGGTGAAATGAACTTGACAGTGTACTTTGACAGCTGGTCACAACTGTCAGCTGTCATTTGATTAACTTTTGATGCCGATCGGAGCTGTACTTCGCCCGGAAAAAATTATAGAACACGATGTACTCTCATCGATTTCATGTCCAGGGTGTTGTGGTGAGCTTATCACCTAGAAATCGGGCGAAATGGACTTGACAGTGTACTTTGTAAGCTAGTGACTACTGTCAGCTGTCATTTGGTACCCTTTTAATGCCGATAGAAGCTGTACTTTGCCCGGAAAAAATTATAGACGACGATGTATTCTCATCGATTTCATGTCCAGGGTGTTGTGGTAAGTTTATCACCTAGAAATCGGGCGTAATGGACTTGACAGTGTACTTTGATAGCTAGCCATTAGTGTCAGCTGTCATCTGGTACACTTTTGATGCCAATCGAAGCTGTACTTTGCCCGGAAAAAATTATAAACGACGATGTACTCTCATCGATTTCATGTCCAGGGTGTTGTGGTAGGTTTATCACCTAGAAATCGGGTCAAATGAAATTGACAGTGTACTTTGACAGCTGGTCACAACTGTCAGCTGTCATTTGATTAACTTTTGATGCCGATCGGAGCTGTACTTCGCCCGGAAAAAATTATAGAACACGATGTACTCTCATCGATTTCATGTCCAGGGTGTTGTGGTGAGTTTATCACCTAGAAATCGGGCGTAATGGACTTGACAGTGTACTTTGACAGCTGGTTACAACTGTCAGCTGTCATTTGATTAACTTTTGATGCCGATCGGAGCTGTAATTCGCCCGGAAAAAATTATAGAACACGATGTACTCTCATCGATTTCATGTCCAGGGTGTTGTGGTGAGTTTATCACCTAGAAATCGGGCGAAATGGACTTGACAGTGTACTTTGTAAGCTAGTGACTACTGTCAGCTGTCATTTGGTACCCTTTTAATGCCGATAGAAGCTGTACTTCGCCCGGAAAAAATTATAGACGACGATGTATTCTCATCGATTTCATGTCCAGGGTGTTGTGGTAAGTTTATCACCTAGAAATCGGGCGTAATGGACTTGACAGTGTACTTTGATAGCTAGCCATTACTGTCAGCTGTCATTTGGTACACTTTTGATGCCAATCGAAGCTGTACTTTGCCCGGAAAAAATTATAAACGACGATGTACTCTCATCGATTTCATGTCCAGGGTGTTGTGGTAGGTTTATCACCTAGAAATCGGGTGAAATGAAATTGACAGTGTACTTTGACAGCTGGTCACAACTGTCAGCTGTCATTTGATAAACTTTTGTTGCCGATCGGAGCTGTACTTCGCCCGGGAAAAATTAAAGAACACGATGTACTCTCATCGATTTCATGTCCAGGGTGTTGTGGTGAGTTTATCACCTAGAAATCGGGCGAAATGGACTTGACACTGTACTTTGACAGCTAGTGACTACTGTCAGCTGTCATTTGGTACCCTTTTGGTGCCGACAAAAGCTGTACTTCGCCCGTAAAAAAATTATAGACGACGATGTATTCTCATCGATTTCATGTCCAGGGTGTTGTGGTAAGTTTATCACCTAGAAATCGGGCGTAATGGACTTGACACTGTACTTTGGCAGCTAGCCATCACTGTCAGCTGTCATCTGGTTCACTTTTGATGCCAATCGAAGCTGTACTTTGCCCGGAAAAAATTATAAACGACGATGTACTCTCATCGATTTCATGTCCAGGGTGTTGTGGTAGGTTTATCACCTAGAAATTGGGTGAAATGAACTTAACAGTGTACTTTGACAGCTGGTCACAACTGTCAGCTGTCATTTGATTGACTTTTGATGCCGATCGGAGCTGTACTTCGCCCGGAAAAAATTATAGAACACGATGTACTCTCATCGATTTCATGTCCAGGGTGTTGTGGTGAGTTTATCACCTAGAAATCGGGCGTAATGGACTTGACAGTGTACTTTGACAGCTAGTGACTACTGTCGAATTTCATCTGATTCACTTTTGATGCCAATCGAAGCTGTACTTTGCCCAGAAAAAATTATAAACAACGATGTACTCTCATCGATTTCATGTCCAGGGTGTTGTGGTAGGTTTATCACCTAGAAATCGGGTGAAATGAACTTGACAGTGTACTTTGACAGCTGGTCACAACTGTCAGATGTCATTTGGTTAGCTTTTGATGCCAATCGAAGCTGTACTTCGCCCGGAAAAAATTATAGAACACGATGTACTCTCATCGATTTCATGTCCAGGGTGTTGTGGTGAGTTTATTACCTAGAAATCGGGCGAAATGGACTTGACAGTGTACTTTGAAAGCTAGTGACTACTGTCAGCTGTCATTTGGTACCCTTTTGGTGCCGATAGAAGCTGTACTTCGCCCAGAAAAAATTATAGACGACGATGTATTCTCATCGATTTCATGTCCAGGGTGTTGTGGTAGGTTTATCACCTAGAAATCGGGTGAAATGAACTTGACAGTGTACTTTGACAGCTGGTCACAACTGTCAGCTGTCATTTGATTAACTTTTGATGCCGATCGGAGCTGTACTTCGCCCGGAAAAAATTATAGAACACGATGTACTCTCATCGATTTCATGTCCAGGGTGTTGTGGTGAGTTTATCACCTAGAAATCGGGCGTAATGGACTTGACAGTGTACTTTGAAAGCTAGTGACTACTGTCGGCTGTCATCTGGTACACTTTGATGCCAATCGAAGCTGTACTTTGCCCGGAAAAAATTATAAACGACGATGTACTCTAATCGATTTCATGTCCAGGGTGTTGTGGTAGGTTTATCACCTAGAAATCGGGTGAAATGAACTTGACAGTGTACTTTGACAGCTGGTCACAACTGTCAGCTGTCATTTGATTAACTTTTGATGCCGATCGGAGCTGTACTTCGCCCGGAAAAAATTATAGAACACGATGTACTCTCATCGATTTCATGTCTAGGGTGTTGTGGTGAGTTTATCACCTAGAAATCGGGCGAAATGGACTTGACAGTGTACTTTGGAAGCTAGTGGCTGCTGTCAGATGTCATTTAGTACCCTTTTGGTGCCGATAGAAGCTGTACTTCGCCCGGAAAAAATTATAGACGACGATGTATTCTCATCGATTTCATGTCCAGGGTGTTGTGGTAAGTTTATCACCTAGAAATCGGGCGTAATGGACTTGACAGTGTACTTTGATAGCTAGCCATTACTGTCAGCTGTCATCTGGTACACTTTTGATGCCAATCGAAGCTGTACTTTGCCCGGAAAAAATTATAAACGACGATGTACTCTCATCGATTTCATGTCCAGGGTGTTGTGGTAGGTTTATCACCTAGAAATCGGGTGAAATGAAATTGACAGTGTACTTTGACAGCTGGTCACAACTGTCAGCTGTCATTTGATAAACTTTTGTTGCCGATCGGAGCTGTACTTCGCCCGGGAAAAATTAAAGAACACGATGTACTCTCATCGATTTCATGTCCAGGGTGTTGTGGTGAGTTTATCACCTAGAAATCGGGCGAAATGGACTTGACACTGTACTTTGACAGCTAGTGACTACTGTCAGCTGTCATTTGGTACCCTTTTGGTGCCGACAAAAGCTGTACTTCGCCCGTAAAAAAATTATAGACGACGATGTATTCTCATCGATTTCATGTCCAGGGTGTTGTGGTAAGTTTATCACCTAGAAATCGGGCGTAATGGACTTGACACTGTACTTTGGCAGCTAGCCATCACTGTCAGCTGTCATCTGGTACACTTTTGATGCCAATCGAAGCTGTACTTTGCCCGGAAAAAATTATAAACGACGATGTACTCTCATCGATTTCATGTCCAGGGTGTTGTGGTAGGTTTATCACCTAGAAATTGGGTGAAATGAACTTAACAGTGTACTTTGACAGCTGGTCACAACTGTCAGCTGTCATTTGATTGACTTTTGATGCCGATCGGAGCTGTACTTCGCCCGGAAAAAATTATAGAACACGATGTACTCTCATCGATTTCATGTCCAGGGTGTTGTGGTGAGTTTATCACCTAGAAATCGGGCGTAATGGACTTGACAGTGTACTTTGGCAGCTAGTGACTACTGTCGAATTTCATCTGATTCACTTTTGATGCCAATCGAAGCTGTACTTTGCCCAGAAAAAATTATAAACAACGATGTACTCTCATCGATTTCATGTCCAGGGTGTTGTGGTAGGTTTATCACCTAGAAATCGGGTGAAATGAACTTGACAGTGTACTTTGACAGCTGGTCACAACTGTCAGATGTCATTTGGTTAGCTTTTGATGCCAATCGAAGCTGTACTTCGCCCGGAAAAAATTATAGAACACGATGTACTCTCATCGATTTCATGTCCAGGGTGTTGTGGTGAGTTTATTACCTAGAAATCGGGCGAAATGGACTTGACAGTGTACTTTGAAAGCTAGTGACTACTGTCAGCTGTCATTTGGTACCCTTTTGGTGCCGATAGAAGCTGTACTTCGCCCAGAAAAAATTATAGACGACGATGTATTCTCATCGATTTCATGTCCAGGGTGTTGTGGTAGGTTTATCACCTAGAAATCGGGTGAAATGAACTTGACAGTGTACTTTGACAGCTGGTCACAACTGTCAGCTGTCATTTGATTAACTTTTGATGCCGATCGGAGCTGTACTTCGCCCGGAAAAAATTATAGAACACGATGTACTCTCATCGATTTCATGTCCAGGGTGTTGTGGTGAGTTTATCACCTAGAAATCGGGCGTAATGGACTTGACAGTGTACTTTGACAGCTAGTGACTACTGTCGGCTGTCATCTGGTACACTTTGATGCCAATCGAAGCTGTACTTTGCCCGGAAAAAATTATAAACGACGATGTACTCTAATCGATTTCATGTCCAGGGTGTTGTGGTAGGTTTATCACCTAGAAATCGGGTGAAATGAACTTGACAGTGTACTTTGACAGCTGGTCACAACTGTCAGCTGTCATTTGATTAACTTTTGATGCCGATCGGAGCTGTACTTCGCCCGGAAAAAATTATAGAACACGATGTACTCTCATCGATTTCATGTCTAGGGTGTTGTGGTGAGTTTATCACCTAGAAATCGGGCGAAATGGACTTGACAGTGTACTTTGGAAGCTAGTGGCTGCTGTCAGATGTCATTTAGTACCCTTTTGGTGCCGATAGAAGCTGTACTTCGCCCGGAAAAAATTATAGACGACGATGTATTCTCATCGATTTCATGTCCAGGGTGTTGTGGTAAGTTTATCACCTAAAAATCGGGCGTAATGGACTTGACAGTGTACTTTGACAGCTAGCCATTAGTGTCAGCTGTCATCTGGTAAACTTTTGATGCCAATCGAAGCTGTACTTTGCCCGGAAAAAGTTATAAACGACGATGTACTCTCATCGATTTCATGTCCAGGGTGTTGTGGTTGGTTTATCACCTAGAAATCGGGTGAAATGAACTTGACAGTGTACTTTGACAGCTGGTCACAACTGTCAGCTGTCATTTGATTAACTTTTGATGCCGATCGGAGCGGTACTTCGCCCGGAAAAAATTATAGAACACGATGTACTCTCATCGATTTCATGTCCAGGGTGTTGTGGTGAGTTTATCACCTTGAAATCGGGTGAAATGGACTTGACAGTGTACTTTGAAAGCTAGTGAATACTGTCAGCTGTCATTTGGTACCCTTTTGGTGCCGATAGAAGCTGTACTTCGCCCGGAAAAAATTATAAACAACGATGTACTCTCATCGATTTCATGTCCAGGGTGTTGTGGTAGGTTTATCACCTAGAAATCGGGTGTAATGAACTTGACAGTGTACTTTGACAGCTGGTCACAACTGTCAGCTGTCATTTGATAAACTTTTGATGCCGATCGGAGCTGTACTTCGCCCGGAAAAAATTATAGAACACGATGTACTCTCATCGATTTCATGTCCAGGGTGTTGTGGTGAGTTTATCACCTAGAAATCGGGCGAAATGGACTTGACAGTGTACTTTGGAAGCTAGTGGCTGCTGTCAGATGTCATTAAGTACCCTTTTGGTGCCGATAGAAGCTGTACTTCGCCCGGAAAAAATTATAGACGACGATGTATTCTCATCGATTTCATGTCCAGGGTGTTGTGGTAAGTTTATCACCTAAAAATCGGGCGTAATGGACTTGACAGTGTACTTTGACAGCTAGCCATTAGTGTCAGCTGTCATCTGGTAAACTTTTGATGCCAATCGAAGCTGTACTTTGCCCGGAAAAAGTTATAAACGACGATGTACTCTCATCGATTTCATGTCCAGGGTGTTGTGGTTGGTTTATCACCTAGAAATCGGGTGAAATGAACTTCACAGTGTACTTTGACAGCTGGTCACAACTGTCAGCTGTCATTTGATTAACTTTTGATGCCGATCGGAGCGGTACTTCGCCCGGAAAAAATTATAGAACACGATGTACTCTCATCGATTTCATGTCCAGGGTGTTGTGGTGAGTTTATCACCTAGAAATCGGGTGAAATGGACTTGACAGTGTACTTTGAAAGCTAGTGAATACTGTCAGCTGTCATTTGGTACCCTTTTGGTGCCGATAGAAGCTGTACTTCGCCCGGAAAAAATTATAAACAACGATGTACTCTCATCGATTTCATGTCCAGGGTGTTGTGGTAGGTTTATCACCTAGAAATCGGGTGTAATGAACTTGACAGTGTACTTTGACAGCTGGTCACAACTGTCAGCTGTCATTTGATAAACTTTTGATGCCGATCGGAGCTGTACTTCGCCCGGAAAAAATTATAGAACACGATGTACTCTCATCGATTTCATGTCCAGGGTGTTGTGGTGAGTTTATCACCTAGAAATCGGGCGAAATGGACTTGACAGTGTACTTTGAAAGCTAGTGACTACTGTCAGCTGTCATTTGGTACCCTTTTAATGCCGATAGAAGCTGTACTTCGCCCGGAAAAAATTATAAACGACGATGTACTCTCATCGATTTCATGTCCAGGGTGTTGTGGTAGGTTTATCACCTAGAAATCGGGTGAAATGAACTTGACAGTGTACTTTGACAGCTGGTCACAACTGTCAGCTGTCATTTGATTAACTTTTGAGGCCAATCGGAGCTGTACTTCGCCCGGAAAAAATTATAGAACACGATGTACTCTCATCGATTTCATGTCCAGGGTGTTGTGGTGAGTTTATCACCTAGAAATCGGGCG
Organism: Oxycera nigricornis; assembly: GCA_963942545.1. NCBI lineage: Eukaryota > Metazoa > Arthropoda > Insecta > Diptera > Stratiomyidae > Oxycera > Oxycera nigricornis. The sequence continues at coordinate 17,394,626 of OZ012664.1, read as the reverse complement.
AAATGGACTTGACAGTGTACTTTGTAAGCTAGTGACTACTGTCAGCTGTCATTTGGTACCCTTTTAATGCCGATAGAAGCTGTGCTTCGCCCGGAAAAAATTATAGACGACGATGTATTCTCATCGATTTCATGTCCAGGGTGTTGTGGTAAGTTTATCACCTAGAAATCGGGCGTAATGGACTTGACAGTGTACTTTGATAGCTAGCCATTACTGTCAGCTGTCATCTGGTACACTTTTGATGCCAATCGAAGCTGTACTTTGCCCGGAAAAAATTATAAACGACGATGTACTCTCATCGATTTCATGTCCAGGGTGTTGTGGTAGGTTTATCACCTAGAAATCGGGTCAAATGAAATTGACAGTGTACTTTGACAGCTGGTCACAACTGTCAGCTGTCATTTGATTAACTTTTGATGCCGATCGGAGCTGTACTTCGCCCGGAAAAAATTATAGAACACGATGTACTCTCATCGATTTCATGTCCAGGGTGTTGTGGTGAGTTTATCACCTAGAAATCGGGCGTAATGGACTTGACAGTGTACTTTGACAGCTAGTGACTACTGTCGAATGTCATCTGGTTCACTTTTGATGCCAATCGAAGCTGTACTTTGCCCGGAAAAAATTATAAACAACGATGTACTCTCATCGATTTCATGTCCAGGGTGTTGTGGTAGGTTTATCACCTAGAAATCGGGTGAAATGAACTTCAAAGTGTACTTTGACAGCTGGTCACAACTGTTTAATGTCATTTGGTTAGCTTTTGATGCCAATCGGAGCTGTACTTCGCCCGGAAAAAATTATAGAACACGATGTCCTCTCATCGATTTCATGTCCAGGGTGTTGTGGTGAGTTTATCACCTAGAAATCGGGCGAAATGGACTTGACAGTGTACTTTGACAGCTAGTGACTACTGTCAGCTGTCATTTGGTACCCTTTTGGTGCCGATTGAAGCTGTACTTCGCCCGGAAAAAATTATAGACGACGATGTATTCTCATCGATTTCATGTCCAGGGTGTTGTGGTAGGTTTATCACCTAGAAATCGGGTGAAATGAACTTGACAGTGTACTTTGACAGCTGGTCACAACTGTCAGCTGTCATTTGATTAACTTTTGATGCCGATCGGAGCTGTACTTCGCCCGGAAAAAATTATAGAACACGATGTACTCTCATCGATTTCATGTCCAGGGTGTTGTGGTGAGTTTATCACCTAGAAATCGGGCGTAATGAACTTGACAGTGTACTTTGACAGCTAGTGACTACTTTCGGCTGTCATCTGGTACACTTTGATGCCAATCGAAGCTGTACTTTTCCCGGAAAAAAATTATAAACGACGATGTACTCTAATCGATTTCATGTCCAGGGTGTTGTGGTAGGTTTATCACCTAGAAATCGGGTGAAATGAACTTGACAGTGTACTTTGACAGCTGGTCACAACTGTCAGCTGTCATTTGATTAACTTTTGATGCCGATTGGAGCTGTACTTCGCCCGGAAAAAATTATAGAACACGATGTACTCTCATCGATTTCATGTCTAGGGTGTTGTGGTGAGTTTATCACCTAGAAATCGGGCGAAATGGACTTGACAGTGTACTTTGGAAGCTAGTGACTGCTGTCAGATGTCATTTAGTACCCTTTTGGTGCCGATAGAAGCTGTACTTCGCCCGGAAAAAATTATAGACGACGATGTATTCTCATCGATTTCATGTCCAGGGTGTTGTGGTAAGTTTATCACCTAAAAATCGGGCGTAATGGACTTGACAGTGTACTTTGACAGCTAGTGACTACTTTCGGCTGTCATCTGGTACACTTTGATGCCAATCGAAGCTGTACTTTGCCCGGAAAAAATTATAAACGACGATGTACTCTAATCGATTTCATGTCCAGGGTGTTGTGGTAGGTTTATCACCTAGAAATCGGGTGAAATGGACTTGATAGTGTACTTTGACAGCTAGTGACTACTGTCAGCTGTCATTTGGTACCCTTTTGGTGCCGATAGAAGCTGTACTTCGCCCGGAAAAAATTATAGACGACGATGTATTCTCATCGATTTCATGTCCAGGGTGTTGTGGTAGGTTTATCACCTAGAAATCGGGTGAAATGAACTTGACAGTGTACTTTGACAGCTGGTCACAACTGTCAGCTGTCATTTGATTAACTTTTGATGCCGATCGGAGCTGTACTTCGCCCGGAAAAAATTATAGAACACGATGTACTCTCATCGATTTCATGTCCAGGGTGTTGTGGTGAGTTTATCACCTAGAAATCGGGCGTAATGGACTTGACAGTGTACTTTGACAGCTAGTGACTACTTTCGGCTGTCATCTGGTACACTTTGATGCCAATCGAAGCTGTACTTTGCCCGGAAAAAATTATAAACGACGATGTACTCTAATCGATTTCATGTCCAGGGTGTTGTGGTAGGTTTATCACCTAGAAATCGGGTGTAATGAACTTGACAGTGTACTTTGACAGCTGGTCACAACTGTCAGCTGTCATTTGATTAACTTTTTATGCCGATCGGAGCTGTACTTCGCCCCAAAAAAATTATAGAACACGATGTACTCTCATCGATTTCATGTCTAGGGTGTTGTGGTGAGTTTATCACCTAGAAATCGGGCGAAATGGACTTGACAGTGTACTTTGGAAGCTAGTGACTGCTGTCGGATGTCATTTAGTACCCTTTTGGTGCCGATAGAAGCTGTACTTCGCCCGGAAAAAATTATAGACGACGATGTATTCTCATCGATTTCATGTCCAGGGTGTTGTGGTAAGTTTATCACCTAAAAATCGGGCGTAATGGACTTGACAGTGTACTTTGGCAGCTAGCTATTAGTGTCAGCTGTCATCTGGTAAACTTTTGATGCCAATCGAAGCTGTACTTTGCCCGGAAAAAATTATAAACGACGATGTACTCTCATTGATTTCATGTCCAAGGTGTTGTGGTAGGTTTATTACCTAGAAATCGTGTGGTATACACTTGACAGTGTACTTTGACAACTAGCCACTACTGTCAGCTGTCATTTGGTACCCTTTTGGTGCCGATAGAAGCTGTACTTCGCCCGGAAAAAATTATAGACGACGATGTATTCTCATCGATTTCATGTCCAGGGTGTTGTGGTAGGTTTATCACCTAGAAATCGGGTGAAATGAACTTGACAGTGTACTTTGACAGCTGGTCACAACTCTCTTATGTCATTTGGTTAGCTTTTGATGCCGATCGGAGCTGTACTTCGCCCGGAAAAAATTATAGAACACGATGTCCTCTCATCGATTTCATGTCCAGGGTGTTGTGGTGAGTTTATCACCTAGAAATCGGGCGAAATGGACTTGACAGTGTACTTTGACAGCTAGTGACTACTGTCAGCTGTCATTTGGTACCCTTTTGGTGCCGATAGAAGCTGTACTTCGCCCGGAAAAAATTATAGACGACGATGTATTCTCATCGATTTCATGTCCAGGGTGTTGTGGTGAGTTTATCACCTAGAAATCGGGCGAAATGAACTTGACAGTGTACTTTGACAGCTAGTCATTACTGTCAGCTGTCAATTGATTAACTTTTGATGCCGATCGGAGCTGTACTTCGCCCGCAAAAAATTATAGAACACGATGTACTCTCATCGATTTCATGTCCAGGGTGTTGTGGTGAGTTTATCACCTAAAAATCGGGCGAAATGGACTTGACAGTGTACTTTGACAGCTAGTAACTACTGTCGGCTGTCATCTGGTACACTTTGATGCCAATCGAAGCTGTACTTTGCCCGGAAAAAATTATAAACGACGATGTACTCTAATCGATTTCATGTCCAGGGTGTTGTGGTAGGTTTATCACCTAGAAATCGGGTGAAATGAACTTGACAGTGTACTTTGACAGCTGGTCACAACTGTCAGCTGTCATTTGATTAACTTTTGATGCCGATCGGAGCTGTACTTCGCCCGGAAAAAATTATAGAACACGATGTACTCTCATCGATTTCATGTCCAGGGTGTTGTGGTGAGTTTATCACCTAGAAATCGGGTGAAATGGACTTGATCGTGTACTTTGACAGCTAGTAACTACTGTCGGCTGTCATCTGGTAAACTTTTGATGCCAATCGAAGCTGTACTTTGCCCGGAAAAATTATAAACGACGATGTACTCTCATCGATTTCATGTCCAGGGTGTTGTGGTAGGTTTATCACCTAGAAATCGGGTGAAATGAACTTGACAGTGTACTTTGACAGCTGGTCACAACTGTCAGCTGTCATTTAATTAACTTTTGATGCCGATCGGAGCTGTATTCCGCCCGGAAAAAATTATAGAACACGATGTACTCTCATCGATTTCATGTCCAGGGTGTTGTGGTGAGTTTATCACCTAGAAATCGGGCGAGATGGACTTAATAGTGTACTTTGGAAGCTAGCGACTACTGTCAGCTGTCATTTGGTACCCTTTTGGTGCCGATAGAAGCTGTACTTCGCCCGGGAAAAATTATAGACGACGATGTATTCTCATCGATTTCATGTCCAGGGTGTTGTGGTAAGTTTATCAACTAGAAATCGGGCGTAATGGACTTGACAGTGTACTTTGACAGCTAGCCATTACTGTCAGCTGTCATTTGGTACACTTTTGATGCCAATCGAAGCTGTACTTTGCCCGGAAAAAATTATAAACGACGATGTACTCTCATTGATTTCATGTCCAAGGTGTTGTGGTAGGTTTATTACCTAGAAATCGTGTGAAATACACTTGACAGTGTACTTTGACAACTAGCCACTACTGTCAGCTGTCATTTGATACCCTTTTTTTGCCTATAAAAGCTGTACTTCGCCCGGAAAAAATTATAGAACACGATGTACTCTTATCGATTTCATGTCCAGGGTGTTGTGGTGAGTTTATCACCTAGAAATCGGGCGAAATGGACTTGACAGTGTACTTTGAAAGCTAGTGACCACTGTCAGCTGTCATTTGGTACCCTTTTGGTGTCGATAGAAGCTGTACTTCGCCCGGAAAAAATTATAGACGACGATGTATTCTCATCGATTTCATGTCCAGGGTGTTGTGGTGAGTTTATCACCTAGAAATCGGGCGGAATGGACTTGACAGTGTACTTTGACAGCTAGTGACTACTGTCAGCTGTCATTTGATACCCTTTTGAAGCCGATAGAAGCTGTACTTCGCCCGGAAAAAATTATAGACGACGATGTACTCTCATCGATTTCATGTCCAGGGTGTTGTGGTGAGTTTATCACCTAGAAATCGAGCGTAATGGACTTGACAGTGTACTTTGGCAGCTGGTCACAACTGTCAGCTGGCTTTTGGTACATTTTTGATGCCAATCGAAGCTGTACTTTGCCCGGAAAAAATTATAAACGACGATGTACTCTCATCGATTTCATGTCCAGGGTGTTGTGGTAGGTTTATCACCTAGAAATCGGGTGAAATGAACTTGAGAGTGTACTTTGACAGCTGGTCACAACTGTCAGCTGTCATTTGATTAACTTTTAATGCCGATCGGAGCTGTATTCCGCCCGGAAAAAATTATAGAACACGATGTACTCTCATCGATTTCATGTCCAGGGTGTTGTGGTGAGTTTATCACCTAGAAATCGGGCGAGATGGACTTAATAGTGTACTTTGGAAGCTAGCGACTACTGTCAGCTGTCATTTGGTACCCTTTTGGTGCCGATAGAAGCTGTACTTCGCCCGGGAAAAATTATAGACGACGATGTATTCTCATCGATTTCATGTCCAGGGTGTTGTGGTAAGTTTATCAACTAGAAATCGGGCGTAATGGACTTGACAGTGTACTTTGACAGCTAGCCATTACTGTCAGTTGTCATTTGGTACACTTTTGATGCCAATCGAAGCTGTACTTTGCCCGGAAAAAATTATAAACGACGATGTACTCTCATTGATTTCATGTCCAAGGTGTTGTGGTAGGTTTATTACCTAGAAATCGTGTGAAATACACTTGACAGTGTACTTTGACAACTAGCCACTACTGTCAGCTGTCATTTGGTACCCTTTTTTTGCCGATAAAAGCTGTACTTCGCCCGGAAAAAATTATAGAACACGATGTACTCTTATCGATTTCATGTCCAGGGTGTTGTGGTGAGTTTATCACCTAGAAATCGGGCGAAATGGACTTGACAGTGTACTTTGGAAGCTAGTGACCACTGTCAGCTGTCATTTGGTACCCTTTTGAAGCCGATAGAAGCTGCACTTCGCCCGGAAAAAATTATAGACGACGATGTACTCTCATCGATTTCATGTCCAGGGTGTTGTGGTGAGTTTATCACCTAGAAATCGAGCGTAATGGACTTGACAGTGTACTTTGGCAGCTTGTCACAACTGTCAGCTGGCTTTTGGTACATTTTTGATGCCAATCAAAGCTGTACTTTGCCCGGAAAAAATTATAAACGACGATGTACTCTCATTGATTTCATGTCCAAGGTGTTGTGGTAGGTTTATTACCTAGAAATCGTGTGAAATACACTTGACAGTGTACTTTCACAACTAGACACTACTGTCAGCTGTCGTTTGGTACGCTTTTGGTGCCGATAGAAGCTGTACTTCACCCGGAAAAAATTATAGACGACGATGTACTCTCATCGATTTCATGTCCAGGGTGTTGTGGTGAGTTTATCACCAAGAAATCGGGCGTAATGGACTTGACTGTGTACTTTGACAGCTAGCCATTTTTGTCAGCTGTCCTCTGGTACACTTTTGATGCCAATCGAAGCTGTACTTTGCCCGGAAAAATTATAAACGACGATGTACTCTCATTGATTTCATGTCCAAGGTGTTGTGGTAGGTTTATTACCTAGAAATCGTGTGAAATACACTTGACAGTGTACTTTGGCAACTAGACACTACTGTCAGCTGTCATTTTGTACCCTTTAATTGCCGATAGAAGCTGTACTTCGCCCGGAAAAAATTATAGAACACGATGTACTCTTATCGATTTCATGTCCAAGGTGTTGTGGTGAGTTTATCACCTAGAAATCGGGCGAAATGGACTTGACAGTGTACTTTAGAAGCTGGTGACTACTGTCAGCTGTCATTTGATACCGTTTTGGTGCCGATAGAAGCTGTACTTCGCCCGGAAAAAATTATAGACGACGATGTATTCTCATCGATTTCATGTCCAGGGTGTTGTGGTGAGTTTATCACCTAGAAATCGGGCGAAATGGACTTGACAGTGTACTTTGACAGCTAGCCATTACTGTCAGCTGTCAATTGATTAACTTTTGATGCCGATCGAAGCTGTACTTCGCCCGGAAAAAATTATAGAACACGATGTACTCTCATCGATTTCATGTCCAGGGTGTTGTGGTGAGTTTATCACCTAGAAATCGGGCGAAATGGACTTGACAGTGTACTTTGAAAGCTAGTGACTACTGTCAGCTGTCATTTGGTACCCTTTTGGTGCCGATAGAAGCTGTACTTCGCCCGGAAAAAATTATAGACGACGATGTATTCTCATCGATTTCATGTCCAGGGTGTTGTGGTGAGTTTATCACCAAGAAATCGGGCGTAATGGACTTGACTGTGTACTTTGACAGCTAGCCATTTTTGTCAGCTGTCCTCTGGTACACTTTTGATGCCAATCGAAGCTGTACTTTGCCCGGAAAAATTATAAACGACGATGTACTCTCATTGATTTCATGTCCAAGGTGTTGTGGTAGGTTTATTACCTAGAAATCGTGTGAAATACACTTGACAGTGTACTTTGGCAACTAGACACTACTGTCAGCTGTCATTTTGTACCCTTTAATTGCCGATAGAAGCTGTACTTCGCCCGGAAAAAATTATAGAACACGATGTACTCTTATCGATTTCATGTCCAAGGTGTTGTGGTGAGTTTATCACCTAGAAATCGGGCGAAATGGACTTGACAGTGTACTTTAGAAGCTGGTGACTACTGTCAGCTGTCATTTGATACCGTTTTGGTGCCGATAGAAGCTGTACTTCGCCCGGAAAAAATTATAGACGACGATGTACTCTCATTGATTTCATGTCCAAGGTGTTGTGGTAGGTTTATTACCTAGAAATCGTGTGAAATACACTTGACAGTGTACTTTGACAACTAGACACTACTGTCAGCTGTCGTTTGGTACCCTTTTGGTGCCGATAGAAGCTGTACTTCACCCGGAAAAAAATATAGACGACGATGTACTCTCATCGATTTCATGTCCAGGGTGTTGTGGTGAGTTTATCACCAAGAAATCGGGCGTAATGGACTTGACTGTGTACTTTGACAGCTAGCCATTTTTGTCGGCTGTCCTCTGATACACTTTTGATGCCAATCGAAGCTGTACTTTGCCCGGAAAAATTATAAACGACGATGTACTCTCATTGATTTCATGTCCAAGGTGTTGTGGTAGGTTTATTACCTAGAAATCGTGTGAAATACACTTGACAGTGTACTTTGGCAACTAGACACTACTGTCAGCTGTCATTTTGTACCCTTTAATTGCCGATAGAAGCTGTACTTCGCCCGGAAAAAATTATAGAACACGATGTACTCTTATCGATTTCATGTCCAAGGTGTTGTGGTGAGTTTATCACCTAGAAATCGGGCGAAATGGACTTGACAGTGTACTTTAGAAGCTGGTGACTACTGTCAGCTGTCATTTGATACCGTTTTGGTGCCGATAGAAGCTGTACTTCGCCCGGAAAAAATTATAGACGACGATGTATTCTCATCGATTTCATGTCCAGGGTGTTGTGGTGAGTTTATCACCTAGAAATCGGGCGAAATGGACTTGACAGTGTACTTTGACAGCTAGCCATTACTGTCAGCTGTCAATTGATTAACTTTTGATGCCGATCGAAGCTGTACTTCGCCCGGAAAAAATTATAGAACACGATGTACTCTCATCGATTTCATGTCCAGGGTGTTGTGGTGAGTTTATCACCTAGAAATCGGGCGAAATGGACTTGACAGTGTACTTTGAAAGCTAGTGACTACTGTCAGCTGTCATTTGGTACCCTTTTGGTGCCGATAGAAGCTGTACTTCGCCCGGAAAAAATTATAGACGACGATGTATTCTCATCGATTTCATGTCCAGGGTGTTGTGGTAAGTTTATCACCTAGAAATCGGGCGTAATGGACTTGACAGTGTACTTTGATAGCTAGACATTACTGTCAACTGTCATCTGGTACACTTTTGATGCCAATCGAAGCTGTACTTTGCCCGGAAAAAATTATAAACGACGATGTACTCTCATCGATTTCATGTCCAGGGTGTTGTGGTAGGTTTATCACCTAGAAATCGGGTGAAATGAAATTGACAGTGTACTTTGGCAGCTGGTCACAACTGTCAGCTGTCATTTGATTAACTTTTGATGCCGATCGGAGCTGTACTTCGCCCGGAAAAAATTATAGAACACGATGTACTCTCATCGATTTCATGTCCAGGGTGTTGTGGTGAGTTTATCACCTAGAAATCGGGCGTAATGGACTTGACAGTGTACTTTGACAGCTAGTGACTACTGTCGAATGTCATCTGATTCACTTTTGATGCCAATCGAAGCTGTACTTTGCCCGGAAAAAATTATAAACAACGATGTACTCTCATCGATTTCATGTCCAGGGTGTTGTGGTAGGTTTATCACCTAGAAATCGGGTGAAATGAACTTGACAGTGTACTTTGACAGCTGGTCACAACTGTCAGATGTCATTTGATTAGCTTTTGATGCCAATCGAAGCTGTACTTCGCCCGGAAAAAATTATAGAACACGATGTACTCTCATCGATTTCATGTCCAGGGTGTTGTGGTGAGTTTATTACCTAGAAATCGGGCGAAATGGACTTGACAGTGTACTTTGAAAGCTTGTGACTACTGTCAGCTGTCATTTGGTACCCTTTTGGTGCCGATAGAAGCTGTACTTCGCCCGGAAAAAATTATAGACGACGATGTATTCTCATCGATTTCATGTCCAGGGTGTTGTGGTAGGTTTATCACCTAGAAATCGGGTGAAATGAACTTGACAGTGTACTTTGACAGCTGGTCACAACTGTCAGCTGTCATTTGATTAACTTTTGATGCCGATCGGAGCTGTACTTCGCCCGGAAAAAATTTAAGAACACGATGTACTCTCATCGATTTCATGTCCAGGGTGTTGTGGTGAGTTTATCACCTAGAAATCGGGCGTAATGGACTTGACAGTGTACTTTGACAGCTAGTGACTACTGTCGGCTGTCATCTGGTACACTTTGATGCCAATCGAAGCTGTACTTTGCCCGGAAAAAATTATAAACGACGATGTACTCTAATCGATTTCATGTCCAGGGTGTTGTGGTAGGTTTATCACCTAGAAATCGGGTGAAATGAACTTGACAGTGTACTTTGACAGCTGGTCACAACTGTCAGCTGTCATTTGATTAACTTTTGATGCCGATCGGAGCTGTACTTCGCCCGGAAAAAATTATAGAACACGATGTACTCTCATCGATTTCATGTCCAGGGTGTTGTGGTGAGTTTATCACCTAGAAATCGGGCGAAATGGACTTGACAGTGTACTTTAGAAGCTATTGACTACTGTCAGCTGTCATTTGGTACCCTTTTGGTGCCGATAGAAGCTGTACTTCGCCCGGAAAAAATTATAGACGACGATGTATTCTCATCGATTTCATGTCCAGGGTGTTGTGGTAAGTTTATCAACTAGAAATCGGGCGTAATGGACTTTACAGTGTACTTTGACAGGTAGCCATTTTTGTCAGCTGTCATCTGGTACACTTTTGATGCCAATCGAAGCTGTACTTTGCCCGGAAAAAATTATAAACGACGATGTACTCTCATTGATTTCATGTCCAAGGTGTTGTGGTAGGTTTATTACCTAGAAATCGTGTGAAATACACTTGACAGTGTACTTTGACAACTAGCCACTACTGTCAGCTGTCATTTGATACCCTTTTGGTGCCAATAGAAGCTGTACTTCACCCGGAAAAAATTATAGACGACGATGTACTCTCATCGATTTCATGTCCAGGGTGTTGTGGTGAGTTTATCACCAATAAATCGGGCGTAATGGACTTGACAGTGTACTTTGACAGCTAGCCATCACTGTCAGCTGTCCTTTGGTACACTTTTGTTGCCAATCGAAGCTGTACTTTGCCCGGAAAAAATTATAAACGACGATGTACTCTCATTGATTTCATGTCCAAGGTGTTGTGGTAGGTTTATTACCTAGAAATCGTGTGAAATACACTTGACAGTGTACTTTGGCAACTAGCCACTACTGTCAGCTGTCATTTTGTACCCTTTAATTGCCGATAGAAGCTGTACTTCGCCCGGAAAAAATTATAGAACACGATGTACTCTTATCGATTTCATGTCCAAGGTGTTGTGGTGAGTTTATCACCTAGAAATCGGGCGAAATGGACTTGACAGTGTACTTTGGAAGCTGGTGACTACTGTCAGCTGTCATTTGATACCGTTTTGGTGCCGATAGAAGCTGTACTTCGCCCGGAAAAAATTATAGACGACGATGTATTCTCATCGATTTCATGTCCAGGGTGTTGTGGTGAGTTTATCACCTAGAAATTGGGCGAAATGGACTTGACAGTGTACTTTGACAGCTAGCCATTACTGTCAGCTGTCAATTGATTAACTTTTGATGCCGATCGGAGCTGTACTTCGCCCGGAAAAAATTATAGAACACGATGTACTCTCATCGATTTCATGTCCAGGGTGTTGTGGTGAGTTTATCACCTAGAAATCGGGCAAAATGGACTTGACAGTGTACTTTGACAGCTAGTAACTACTGTCAGCTGTCATTTGGTACACTTTTGGTACCGATAGAAGCTGTACTTCGCCCGGAAAAAATTATAGACGACGATGTATTCTCATCGATTTCATGTCCAGGGTGTTGTGGTAAGTTTATCACCTAGAAATCGGGCGTAATGGACTTGACAGTGTACTTTGATAGCTAGACATTACTGTCAGCTGTCATCTGGTACACTTTTGATGCCAATCAAAGCTGTACTTTGCCCGGAAAAAATTATAAACGACGATGTACTCTCATCGATTTCATGTCCAGGGTGTTGTGGTAGGTTTATCACCTAGTAATCGGGTGAAATGAAATTGACAGTGTACTTTGACAGCTGGTCACAACTGTCAGCTGTCATTTGATTAACTTTTGATGCCGATCGGAGCTGTACTTCGCCCGGAAAAAATTATAGAACACGATGTACTCTCATCGATTTCATGTCCAGGGTGTTGTGGTGAGTTTATCACCTAGAAATCGGGCGTAATGGACTTGACAGTGTACTTTGACAGCTAGTGACTACTGTCGAATGTCATCTGATTCACTTTTGATGCCAATCGAAGCTGTACTTTGCCCGGAAAAAATTATAGAACACGATGTACTCTCATCGATTTCATGTCCAGGGTGTTGTGGTAGCTTTATCACCTAGAAATCGGGTGAAATGAACTTGACAGTGTATTTTGACAGCTGGTCACAACTGTCAGATGTCATTTGGTTAGCTTTTGATGCCAATCAAAGCTGTACTTCGCCCGGAAAAAATTATAGAACACGATGTACTCTCATCGATTTCATGTCCAGGGTGTTGTGGTGAGTTTATTACCCAGAAATCGGGCGAAATGGACTTGACAGTGTACTTTGAAAGCTAGTGACTACTGTCAGCTGTCATTTGGTACCCTTTTGGTGCCGATAGAAGCTGAACTTCGCCCGGAAAAAATTATAGACGACGATGTATTCTCATCGATTTCATGTCCAGGGTGTTGTGGTAGGTTTATCACCTAGAAATCGGGTGAAATGAACTTGACAGTGTACTTTGACAGCTGGTCACAACTGTCAGCTGTCATTTGATTAACTTTTGATGCCGATCGGAGCTGTACTTTGCCCGGAAAAAATTATAGAACACGATGTACTCTCATCGATTTCATGTCCAGGGTGTTGTGGTGAGTTTATCACCTAGAAATCGGGCGTAATGGACTTGACAGTGTACTTTGACAGCTAGTGACTACTGTCGGCTGTCATCTGGTACACTTTGATGCCAATCGAAGCTGTACTTTGCCCGGAAAAAATTATAAACGACGATGTACTCTAATCGATTTCATGTCCAGGGTGTTGTGGTAGGTTTATCACCTAGAAATCGGGTGAAATGAACTTGACAGTGTACTTTGACAGCTGGTCACAACTGTCAGCTGTCATTTGATTAACTTTTGATGCCGATCGGAGCTGTACTTCGCCCGGAAAAAATTATATAACACGATGTACTCTCATCGATTTCATGTCTAGGGTGTTGTGGTGAGTTTATCACCTAGAAATCGGGCGAAATGGACTTGACAGTGTACTTTGGAAGCTAGTGACTGCTGTCAGATGTCATTAAGTACCCTTTTGGTGCCGATAGAAGCTGGACTTCGCCCGGAAAAAATTATAGACGACGATGTATTCTCATCGATTTCATGTCCAGGGTGTTGTGGTAAGTTTATCACCTAAAAATCGGGCGTAATGGACTTGACATTGTACTTTGACAGCTAGCCATTAGTGTCAGCTGTCATCTGGTAAACTTTTGATGCCAATCGAAGCTGTACTTTGCCCGGAAAAATTATAAACGACGATGTACTCTCATCGATTTCATGTCCAGGGTGTTGTGGTAGGTTTATCACCTAGAAATCGGGTGAAATGAACTTGACAGTGTACTTTGACAGCTGGTCACAACTGTCAGCTGTCATTTGATTAACTTTTGATGCCGATCGGAGCTGTACTTCGCCCGGAAAAAATTATAGAACACGATGTACTCTCATCGATTTCATGTCCAGGGTGTTGTGGTGAGTTTATCACCTAGAAATCGGGTGAAATGGACTTGACAGTGTACTTTGACAGCTAGCCATTACTGTCAGCTGTCAATTGATTAACTTTTGATGCCGATCGAAGCTGTACTTCGCCCGGAAAAAATTATAGAACACGATGTACTCTCATCGATTTCATGTCCAGGGTGTTGTGGTGAGTTTATCACCTAGAAATCGGGCGAAATGGACTTGACAGTGTACTTTAGAAGCTGGTGACTACTGTCAGCTGTCATTTGATACCGTTTTGGTGCCGATAGAAGCTGTACTTCGCCCGGAAAAAATTATAGACGACGATGTATTCTCATCGATTTCATGTCCAGGGTGTTGTGGTGAGTTTATCACCTAGAAATCGGGCGAAATGGACTTGACAGTGTACTTTGACAGCTAGTAACTACTGTCAGCTGTCATTTGGTACCCCTTTGGTGCCGATAGAAGCTGTACTTCGCCCGGAAAAAATTATAGAACACGATGTACTCTCATCGATTTCATGTCCAGGGTGTTGTGGTGAGTTTATCACCTAGAAATCGGGCGTAATGGACTTGACAGTGTACTTTGACAGCTAGTGACTACTGTCGAATGTCATCTGATTCACTTTTGATGCCAATCGAAGCTGTACTTTGCCCGGAAAAAATTATAAACAACGATGTACTCTCATCGATTTCATGTCCAGGGTGTTGTGGTAGGTTTATCACCTAGAAATCGGGTGAAATGAACTTGACAGTGTACTTTGACAGCTGGTCACAACTGTCAGATGTCATTTGGTTAGCTTTTGATGCCAATCGAAGCTGTACTTCGCCCGGAAAAAATTATAGAACACGATGTACTCTCATCGATTTCATGTCCAGGGTGTTGTGGTGAGTTTATTACCTAGAAATCGGGCGAAATGGACTTGACAGTGTACTTTGAAAGCTTGTGACTACTGTCAGCTGTCATTTGGTACCCTTTTGGTGCCGATAGAAGCTGTACTTCGCCCGGAAAAAATTATAGACGACGATGTATTCTCATCGATTTCATGTCCAGGGTGTTGTGGTAGGTTTATCACCTAGAAATCGGGTGAAATGAACTTGACAGTGTACTTTGACAGCTGGTCACAACTGTCAGCTGTCATTTGATTAACTTTTGATGCCGATCGGAGCTGTACTTCGCCCGGAAAAAATTTAAGAACACGATGTACTCTCATCGATTTCATGTCCAGGGTGTTGTGGTGAGTTTATCACCTAGAAATCGGGCGTAATGGACTTGACAGTGTACTTTGACAGCTAGTGACTACTGTCGGCTGTCATCTGGTACACTTTGATGCCAATCGAAGCTGTACTTTGCCCGGAAAAAATTATAAACGACGATGTACTCTAATCGATTTCATGTCCAGGGTGTTGTGGTAGGTTTATCACCTAGAAATCGGGTGTAATGAACTTGACAGTGTACTTTGACAGCTGGTCACAACTGTCAGCTGTCATTTGATTAACTTTTGATGCCGATCGGAGCTGTACTTCGCCCGGAAAAAATTATAGAACACGATGTACTCTCATCGATTTCATGTCCAGGGTGTTGTGGTGAGTTTATCACCTAGAAATCGGGCGGAATGGACTTGACAGTGTACTTTGACAGCTAGTGACTACTGTCAGCTGTCATTTGGTACCCTTTTGAAGCCGATAGAAGCTGCACTTCGCCCGGAAAAAATTATAGACGACGATGTACTCTCATCGATTTCATGTCCAGGGTGTTGTGGTGAGTTTATCACCTAGAAATCGAGCGTAATGGACTTGACAGTGTACTTTGGCAGCTTGTCACAACTGTCAGCTGGCTTTTGGTACATTTTTGATGCCAATCGAAGCTGTACTTTGCCCGGAAAAAATTATAAACGACGATGTACTCTCATCGATTTCATGTCCAGGGTGTTGTGGTAGGTTTATCACCTAGAAATCGGGTGAAATTAACTTGACAGTGTACTTTGACAGCTGGTCACAACTGTCAACTGTCATTTCATTAACTTTTGATGCCGATCGGAGCTGTACTTCGCCCGGAAAAAATTATAGAACACGATGTACTCTCATCGATTTCATGTCCAGGGTGTTGTGGTGAGTTTATCACCTAGAAATCGGGCGAAATGGACTTGACAGTGTACTTTGGAAGCTATTGACTACTGTCAGCTGTCATTTGGTACTCTTTTGGTGCCGATAGAAGCTGTACTTCGCCCGGAAAAAATTATAGACGACGATGTATTCTCATCGATTTCATGTCCAGGGTGTTGTGGTAAGTTTATCAACTAGAAATCGGGCGTTATGGACTTGACAGTGTACTTTGACAGGTAGCCATTACTGTCAGCTGTCATCTGATACACTTTTGATGCCAATGGAAGCTGTACTTTGCCCGGAAAAAATTATAAACGACGATGTACTCTCATTGATTTCATGTCCAAGGTGTTGTGGTAGGTTTATTACCTAGAAATCGTGTGAAATACACTTGACAGTGTACTTTGACAACTAGACACTACTGTCAGCTGTCGTTTGGTACCCTTTTGGTGCCGATAGAAGCTGTACTTCACCCGGAAAAAATTATAGACGACGATGTACTCTCATCGATTTCATGTCCAGGGTGTTGTGGTGAGTTTATCACCAAGAAATCGGGCGTAATGGACTTGACTGTGTACTTTGACAGCTAGCCATTACTGTCAGCTGTCAATTGATTAACTTTTGGTGCCGATAGAAGCTGTACTTCGCCCGGAAAAAATTATAGACGACGATGTACTCTCATTGATTTCATGTCCAAGGTGTTGTGGTAGGTTTATTACCTAGAAATCGTGTGAAATACACTTGACAGTGTACTTTGACAACTAGACACTACTGTCAGCTGTCGTTTGGTACCCTTTTGGTGCCGATAGAAGCTGTACTTCACCCGGAAAAAATTATAGACGACGATGTACTCTCATCGATTTCATGTCCAGGGTGTTGTGGTGAGTTTATCACCAAGAAATCGGGCGTAATGGACTTGACTGTGTACTTTGACAGCTAGCCATTTTTGTCAGCTGTCCTCTGGTACACTTTTGATGCCAATCGAAGCTGTACTTTGCCCGGAAAAATTATAAACGACGATGTACTCTCATTGATTTCATGTCCAAGGTGTTGTGGTAGGTTTATTACCTAGAAATCGTGTGAAATACACTTGACAGTGTACTTTGGCAACTAGACACTACTGTCGACTGTCATTTTGTACCCTTTAATTGCCGATAGAAGCTGTACTTCGCCCGGAAAAAATTATAGAACACGATGTACTCTTATCGATTTCATGTCCAAGGTGTTGTGGTGAGTTTATCACCTAGAAATCGGGCGAAATGGACTTGACAGTGTACTTTAGAAGCTGGTGACTACTGTCAGCTGTCATTTGATACCGTTTTGGTGCCGATAGAAGCTGTACTTCGCCCGGAAAAAATTATAGACGACGATGTATTCTCATCGATTTCATGTCCAGGGTGTTGTGGTGAGTTTATCACCTAGAAATCGGGCGAAATGGACTTGACAGTGTACTTTGACAGCTAGCCATTACTGTCAGCTGTCAATTGATTAACTTTTGATGCCGATCGGAGCTGTACTTCGCCCGGAAAAAATTATAGAACACGATGTACTCTCATCGATTTCATGTCCAGGGTGCTGTGGTGAGTTTATCACCTAGAAATCGGGCAAAATGGACTTGACAGTGTACTTTGACAGCTAGTAACTACTGTCAGCTGTCATTTGGTACCCTTTTGGTGCCGATAGAAGCTGTACTTCGCCCGGAAAAAATTATAGACGACGATGTACTCTCATTGATTTCATGTCCAAGGTGTTGTGGTAGGTTTATTACCTAGAAATCGTGTGAAATACACTTGACAGTGTACTTTGACAACTAGACACTACTGTCAGCTGTCGTTTGGTACCCTTTTGGTGCCGATAGAAGCTGTACTTCACCCGGAAAAAATTATAGACGACGATGTACTCTCATCGATTTCATGTCCAGGGTGTTGTGGTGAGTTTATCACCAAGAAATCGGGCGTAATGGACTTGACTGTGTACTTTGACAGCTAGCCATTTTTGTCAGCTGTCCTCTGGTACACTTTTGATGCCAATCGAAGCTGTACTTTGCCCGGAAAAATTATAAACGACGATGTACTCTCATTGATTTCATGTCCAAGGTGTTGTGGTAGGTTTATTACCTAGAAATCGTGTGAAATACACTTGACAGTGTACTTTGGCAACTAGACACTACTGTCGACTGTCATCTTGTACCCTTTAATTGCCGATAGAAGCTGTACTTCGCCCGGAAAAAATTATAGAACACGATGTACTCTTATCGATTTCATGTCCAAGGTGTTGTGGTGAGTTTATCACCTAGAAATCGGGCGAAATGGACTTGACAGTGTACTTTAGAAGCTGGTGACTACTGTCAGCTGTCATTTGATACCGTTTTGGTGCCGATAGAAGCTGTACTTCGCCCGGAAAAAATTATAGACGACGATGTATTCTCATCGATTTCATGTCCAGGGTGTTGTGGTGAGTTTATCACCTAGAAATCGGGCGAAATGGACTTGACAGTGTACTTTGACAGCTAGCCATTACTGTCAGCTGTCAATTGATTAACTTTTGATACCGATCGAAGCTGTACTTCGCCCGGAAAAAATTATAGAACACGATGTACTCTCATCGATTTCATGTCCAGGGTGTTGTGGTGAGTTTATCACCTAGAAATCGGGCGAAATGGACTTGACAGTGTACTTTGAAAGCTAGTGACTACTGTCAGCTGTCATTTGGTACCCTTTTGGTGCCGATAGAAGCTGTACTTCGCCCGGAAAAAATTATAGACGACGATGTATTCTCATCGATTTCATGTCCAGGGTGTTGTGGTAAGTTTATCACCTAGAAATCGGGCGTAATGGACTTGACAGTGTACTTTGATAGCTAGACATTACTGTCAACTGTCATCTGGTACACTTTTGATGCCAATCGAAGCTGTACTTTGCCCGGAAAAAATTATAAACGACGATGTACTCTCATCGATTTCATGTCCAGGGTGTTGTGGTAGGTTTATCACCTAGAAATCGGGTGAAATGAAATTGACAGTGTACTTTGGCAGCTGGTCACAACTGTCAGCTGTCATTTGATTAACTTTTGATGCCGATCGGAGCTGTACTTCGCCCGGAAAAAATTATAGAACACGATGTACTCTCATCGATTTCATGTCCAGGGTGTTGTGGTGAGTTTATCACCTAGAAATCGGGCGTAATGGACTTGACAGTGTACTTTGACAGCTAGTGACTACTGTCGAATGTCATCTGATTCACTTTTGATGCCAATCGAAGCTGTACTTTGCCCGGAAAAAATTATAAACAACGATGTACTCTCATCGATTTCATGTCCAGGGTGTTGTGGTAGGTTTATCACCTAGAAATCGGGTGAAATGAACTTGACAGTGTACTTTGACAGCTGGTCACAACTGTCAGATGTCATTTGGTTAGCTTTTGATGCCAATCGAAGCTGTACTTCGCCCGGAAAAAATTATAGAACACGATGTACTCTCATCGATTTCATGTCCAGGGTGTTGTGGTGAGTTTATTACCTAGAAATCGGGCGAAATGGACTTGACAGTGTACTTTAAAAGCTTGTGACTACTGTCAGCTGTCATTTGGTACCCTTTTGGTGCCGATAGAAGCTGTACTTCGCCCGGAAAAAATTATAGACGACGATGTATTCTCATCGATTTCATGTCCAGGGTGTTGTGGTAGGTTTATCACCTAGAAATCGGGTGAAATGAACTTGACAGTGTACTTTGACAGCTGGTCACAACTGTCAGCTGTCATTTGATTAACTTTTGATGCCGATCGGAGCTGTACTTCGCCCGGAAAAAATTTAAGAACACGATGTACTCTCATCGATTTCATGTCCAGGGTGTTGTGGTGAGTTTATCACCTAGAAATCGGGCGTAATGGACTTGACAGTGTACTTTAACAGCTAGTGACTACTGTCGGCTGTCATCTGGTACACTTTGATGCCAATCGAAGCTGTACTTTGCCGGGAAAAAATTATAAACGACGATGTACTCTAATCGATTTCATGTCCAGGGTGTTGTGGTAGGTTTATCACCTAGAAATCGGGTGAAATGAACTTGACAGTGTACTTTGACAGCTGGTCACAACTGTCAGCTGTCATTTGATTAACTTGTGATGCCGATCGGAGCTGTACTTCGCCCGGAAAAAATTATAGAACACGATGTACTCTCATCGATTTCATGTCCAGGGTGTTGTGGTGAGTTTATCACCTAGAAATCGGGCGAAATGGACTTGACAGTGTACTTTGGAAGCTATTGACTACAGTCAGCTGTCATTTGGTACCCTTTTGGTGCCGATAGAAGCTGTACTTCGCCCGGAAAAAATTATAGACGACGATGTATTCTCATCGATTTCATGTCCAGGGTGTTGTGGTGAGTTTATCACCTAGAAATCGGGCGAAATGAACTTGACAGTGTACTTTGACAGCTGGTCACAACTGTCAACTGTCATTTCATTAACTTTTGATGCCGATCGGAGCTAAACTTCGCCCGGAAAAAATTATAGAACACGATGTACTCTCATCGATTTCATGTCCAGGGTGTTGTGGTGAGTTTATCACCTAGAAATCGGGCGAAATGGACTTGACAGTGTACTTTAGAAGCTATTGACTACTGTCAGCTGTCATTTGGTACCCTTTTGGTGCCGATAGAAGCTGTACTTCGCCCGGAAAAAATTATAGACGACGATGTATTCTCATCGATTTCATGTCCAGGGTGTTGTGGTAAGTTTATCAACTAGAAATCGGGCGTAATGGACTTGACAGTGTACTTTGACAGGTAGCCATTTTTATCAGCTGTCATCTGGTACACTTTTGATGCCAATCGAAGCTGTACTTTGCCCGGAAAAAATTATAAACGACGATGTACTCTCATTGATTTCATGTCCAAGGTGTTGTGGTAGGTTTATTACCTAGAAATCGTGTGAAATACACTTGACAGTGTACTTTGACAACTAGCCACTACTGTCAGCTGTCATTTGGTACCCTTTTGGTGCCGATAGAAGCTGTACTTCACCCGGAAAAAATTATAGACGACGATGTACTCTCATCGATTTCATGTCCAGGGTGTTGTGGTGAGTTTATCACCAATAAATCGGGCGTAATGGACTTGACAGTGTACTTTGACAGCTAGCCATCACTGTCAGCTGTCCTTTGGTACACTTTTGTTGCCAATCGAAGCTGTACTTTGCCCGGAAAAAATTATAAACGACGATGTACTCTCATTGATTTCATGTCCAAGGTGTTGTGGTAGGTTTATTACCTAGAAATCGTGTGAAATACACTTGACAGTGTACTTTGGCAACTAGCCACTACTGTCAGCTGTCATTTTGTACCCTTTAATTGCCAATAGAAGCTGTACTTCGCCCGGAAAAAATTATAGAACACGATGTACTCTTATCGATTTCATGTCCAAGGTGTTGTGGTGAGTTTATCACCTAGAAATCGGGCGAAATGGACTTGACAGTGTACTTTGGAAGCTGGTGACTACTGTCAGCTGTCATTTGATACCGTTTTGGTGCCGATAGAAGCTGTACTTCGCCCGGAAAAAATTATAGACGACGATGTATTCTCATCGATTTCATGTCCAGGGTGTTGTGGTGAGTTTATCACCTAGAAATCGGGCGAAATGGACTTGACAGTGTACTTTGACAGCTAGCCATTACTATCAGCTGTCAATTGATTAACTTTTGATGCCGATCGGAGCTGTACTTCGCCCGGAAAAAATTATAGAACACGATGTACTCTCATCGATTTCATGTCCAGGGTGTTGTGGTGAGTTCATCACCTAGAAATCGGGCAAAATGGACTTCACAGTGTACTTTGACAGCTAGTAACTACTGTCAGCTGTCATTTGGTACCCTTTTGGTGCCGATAGAAGCTGTACTTCGCCCGGAAAAAATTATAGACGACGATGTATTCTCATCGATTTCATGTCCAGGGTGTTGTGGTAAGTTTATCACCTAGAAATCGGGCGTAATGGACTTGACAGTGTACTTTGATAGCTAGACATTACTGTCAGCTGTCATCTGGTACACTTTTGATGCCAATCAAAGCTGTACTTTGCCCGGAAAAAATTATAAACGACGATGTACTCTCATCGATTTCATGTCCAGGGTGTTGTGGTAGGTTTATCACCTAGTAATCGGGTGAAATGAAATTGACAGTGTACTTTGACAGCTGGTCACAACTGTCAGCTGTCATTTGATTAACTTTTGATGCCGATCGGAGCTGTACTTCGCCCGGAAAAAATTATAGAACACGATGTACTCTCATCGATTTCATGTCCAGGGTGTTGTGGTGAGTTTATCACCTAGAAATCGGGCGTAATGGACTTGACAGTGTACTTTGACAGCTAGTCACTACTGTCGAATGTCATCTGATTCACTTTTGATGCCAATCGAAGCTGTACTTTGCCCGGAAAAAATTATAGAACACGATGTACTCTCATCGATTTCATGTCCAGGGTGTTGTGGTAGCTTTATCACCTAGAAATCGGGTGAAATGAACTTGACAGTGTATTTTGACAGCTGGTCACAACTGTCAGATGTCATTTGGTTAGCTTTTGATGCCAATCAAAGCTGTACTTCGCCCGGAAAAAATTATAGAACACGATGTACTCTCATCGATTTCATGTCCAGGGTGTTGTGGTGAGTTTATTACCCAGAAATCGGGCGAAATGGACTTGACAGTGTACTTTGAAAGCTAGTGACTACTGTCAGCTGTCATTTGGTACCCTTTTGGTGCCAATAGAAGCTGAACTTCGCCCGGAAAAAATTATAGACGACGATGTATTCTCATCGATTTCATGTCCAGGGTGTTGTGGTAGGTTTATCACCTAGAAATCGGGTGAAATGAACTTGACAGTGTACTTTGACAGCTGGTCACAACTGTCAGCTGTCATTTGATTAACTTTTGATGCCGATCGGAGCTGTACTTTGCCCGGAAAAAATTATAGAACACGATGTACTCTCATCGATTTCATGTCCAGGGTGTTGTGGTGAGTTTATCACCTAGAAATCGGGCGTAATGGACTTGACAGTGTACTTTGACAGCTAGTGACTACTGTCGGCTGTCATCTGGTACACTTTGATGCCAATCGAAGCTGTACTTTGCCCGGAAAAAATTATAAACGACGATGTACTCTAATCGATTTCATGTCCAGGGTGTTGTGGTAGGTTCATCACCTAGAAATCGGGTGAAATGAACTTGACAGTGTACTTTGACAGCTGGTCACAACTGTCAGCTGTCATTTGATTAACTTTTGATGCCGATCGGAGCTGTACTTCGCCCGGAAAAAATTATAGAACACGATGTACTCTCATCGATTTCATGTCTAGGGTGTTGTGGTGAGTTTATCACCTAGAAATCGGGCGAAATGGACTTGACAGTGTACTTTGGAAGCTAGTGACTGCTGTCAGATGTCATTGAGTACCCTTTTGGTGCCGAGAGAAGCTGGACTTCGCCCGGAAAAAATTATAGACGACGATGTATTCTCATCGATTTCATGTCCAGGGTGTTGTGGTAAGTTTATCACCTAAAAATCGGGCGTAATGGACTTGACATTGTACTTTGACAGCTAGCCATTAGTGTCAGCTGTCATCTGGTAAACTTTTGATGCCAATCGAAGCTGTACTTTGCCCGGAAAAATTATAAACGACGATGTACTCTCATCGATTTCATGTCCAGGGTGTTGTGGTAGGTTTATCACCTAGAAATCGGGTGAAATGAACTTGACAGTGTACTTTGAAAACTGGTCACAACTGTCAGCTGTCATTTGATTAACTTTTGATGCCGATCGGAGCTGTACTTCGCCCGGAAAAAATTATAGAACACGATGTACTCTCATCGATTTCATGTCCAGGGTGTTGTGGTGAGTTTATCACCTAGAAATCGGGCGAAATGGACTTGACAGTGTACTTTGACAGCTAGCCATTACTGTCAGCTGTCAATTGATTAACTTTTGATGCCGATCGAAGCTGTACTTCGCCCGGAAAAAATTATAGAACACGATGTACTCTCATCGATTTCATGTCCAGGGTGTTGTGGTGAGTTTATCACCTAGAAATCGGGCGAAATGGACTTGACAGTGTACTTTAGAAGCTGGTGACTACTGTCAGCTGTCATTTGATACCGTTTTGGTGCCGATAGAAGCTGTACTTCGCCCGGAAAAAATTATAGACGACGATGTATTCTCATCGATTTCATGTCCAGGGTGTTGTGGTGAGTTTATCACCTAGAAATCGGGCGAAATGGACTTGACAGTGTACTTTGACAGCTAGTAACTACTGTCAGCTGTCATTTGGTACCCTTTTGGTGCCGATAGAAGCTGTACTTCGCCCGGAAAAAATTATAGAACACGATGTACTCTCATCGATTTCATGTCCAGGGTGTTGTGGTGAGTTTATCACCTAGAAATCGGGCGTAATGGACTTGACAGTGTACTTTGACAGCTAGTGACTACTGTCGAATGTCATCTGATTCACTTTTGATGCCAATCGAAGCTGTACTTTGCCCGGAAAAAATTATAAACAACGATGTACTCTCATCGATTTCATGTCCAGGGTGTTGTGGTAGGTTTATCACCTAGAAATCGGGTGAAATGAACTTGACAGTGTACTTTGACAGCTGGTCACAACTGTCAGATGTCATTTGGTTAGCTTTTGATGCCAATCGAAGCTGTACTTCGCCCGGAAAAAATTATAGAACACGATGTACTCTCATCGATTTCATGTCCAGGGTGTTGTGGTGAGTTTATTACCTAGAAATCGGGCGAAATGGACTTGACAGTGTACTTTGAAAGCTTGTGACTACTGTCAGCTGTCATTTGGTACCCTTTTGGTGCCGATAGAAGCTGTACTTCGCCCGGAAAAAATTATAGACGACGATGTATTCTCATCGATTTCATGTCCAGGGTGTTGTGGTAGGTTTATCACCTAGAAATCGGGTGAAATGAACTTGACAGTGTACTTTGACAGCTGGTCACAACTGTCAGCTGTCATTTGATTAACTTTTGATGCCGATCGGAGCTATACTTCGCCCGGAAAAAATTTAAGAACACGATGTACTCTCATCGATTTCATGTCCAGGGTGTTGTGGTGAGTTTATCACCTAGAAATCGGGCGTAATGGACTTGACAGTGTACTTTGACAGCTAGTGACTACTGTCGGCTGTCATCTGGTACACTTTGATGCCAATCGAAGCTGTACTTTGCCCGGAAAAATTATAAACGACGATGTACTCTAATCGATTTCATGTCCAGGGTGTTGTGGTAGGTTTATCACCTAGAAATCGGGTGAAATGAACTTGACAGTGTACTTTGACAGCTGGTCACAACTGTCAGCTGTCATTTGATTAACTTTTGATGCCGATCGGAGCTGTACTTCGCCCGGAAAAAATTATAGAACACGATGTACTCTCATCGATTTCATGTCCAGGGTGTTGTGGTGAGTTTATCACCTAGAAATCGGGCGAAATGGACTTGACAGTGTACTTTGGAAGCTATTGACTACTGTCAGCTGTCATTTGGTACCCTTTTGGTGCCGATAGAAGCTGTACTTCGCCCGGAAAAAATTATAGACGACGATGTATTCTCATCGATTTCATGTCCAGGGTGTTGTGGTAAGTTTATCAACTAGAAATCGGGCGTAATGGACTTGACAGTGTACTTTGACAGGTAGCCATTACTGTCAGCTGTCATCTGGTACACTTTTGATGCCAATCGAAGCTGTACTTTGCCCGGAAAAAATTATAAACGACGATGTACTCTCATTGATTTCATGTCCAAGGTGTTGTGGTAGGTTTATTACCTAGAAATCGTGTGAAATACACTTGACAGTGTATTTTGACAACTAGCCACTACTGTCAGCTGTCATTTGGTACCCTTTTGGTGCCGATAGAAGCTGTACTTCACCCGGAAAAAATTATAGACGACGATGTACTCTCATCGATTTCATGTCCAGGGTGTTGTGGTGAGTTTATCACCAAGAAATCGGGCGTAATGGACTTGACAGTGTACTTTGACAGCTAGCCATCACTGTCAGCTGTCCTCTGGTACACTTTTGTTGCCAATCGAAGCTGTACTTTGCCCGGAAAAAATTATAAACGACGATGTACTCTCATTGATTTCATGTGCAAGGTGTTGTGGTAGGTTTATTACCTAGAAATCGTGTGAAATACACTTGACAGTGTACTTTGGCAACTAGTCACTACTGTCAGCTGTCATTTTGTACCCTTCAATTGCCGATAGAAGCTGTATTTCGCCCGGAAAAAATTATAGAACACGATGTACTCTTATCGATTTCATGTCCAAGGTGTTGTGGTGAGTTTATCACCTAGAAATCGGGCGAAATGGACTTGACAGTGTACTTTGAAAGCTGGTGACTACTGTCAGCTGTCATTTGATACCGTTTTGGTGCCGATAGAAGCTGTACTTCGCCCGGAAAAAATTATAGACGACGATGTATTCTCATCGATTTCATGTCCAGGGTGTTGTGGTGAGTTTATCACCTAGAAATCGGGCGAAATGGACTTGACAGTGTACTTTGACAGCTAGCCATTACTGTCAGCTGTCAATTGATTAACTTTTGATGCCGATCGGAGCTGTACTTCGCCCGGAAAAAATTATAGAACACGATGTACTCTCATCGATTTCATGTCCAGGGTGTTGTGGTGAGTTTATCACCTAGAAATCGGGCAAAATGGACTTGACAGTGTAATTTGACAGCTAGTAACTACTGTCAGCTGTCATTTGGTACCCTTTTGATGCCGATAGAAGCTGTACTTCGCCCGGAAAAAATTATAGACGACGATGTATTCTCATCGATTTCATGTCCAGGGTGTTGTGGTAAGTTTATCACCTAGAAATCGGGCGTAATGGACTTGACAGTGTACTTTGATAGCTAGACATTACTGTCAGCTGTCATCTGGTACACTTTTGATGCCAATCGAAGCTGTACTTCGCCCGGAAAAAATTATAGACGACGATGTATTCTCATCGATTTCATGTCCAGGGTGTTGTGGTAGGTTTATCACCTAGAAATCGGGTGAAATGAACTTGACAGTGTACTTTGACAGCTAGTCACAACTGTCAGCTGTCATTTGATTAACTTTTGATGCCGATCGGAGCTGTACTTCGCCCGGAAAAAATTTAAGAACACGATGTACTCTCATCGATTTCATGTCCAGGGTGTTGTGGTGAGTTTATCACCTAGAAATCGGGCGTAATGGACTTGACAGTGTACTTTGACAGCTAGTGACTACTGTCGGCTGTCATCTGGTACACTTTGATGCCAATCGAAGCTGTACTTTGCCCGGAAAAAATTATAAACGACGATGTACTCTAATCGATTTCATGTCCAGGGTGTTGTGGTAGGTTTATCACCTAGAAATCGGGTGAAATGAACTTGACAGTGTACTTTGACAGCTGGTCACAACTGTCAGCTGTCATTTGATTAACTTTTGATGCCGATCGGAGCTGTACTTCGCCCGGAAAAAATTATAGAACACGATGTACTCTCATCGATTTCATGTCCAGGGTGTTGTGGTGAGTTTATCACCTAGAAATCGGGCGAAATGGACTTGACAGTGTACTTTGGAAGCTATTCACTACAGTCAGCTGTCATTTGGTACCCTTTTGGTGCCGATAGAAGCTGTACTTCGCCCGGAAAAAATTATAGACGACGATGTATTCTCATCGATTTCATGTCCAGGGTGTTGTGGTGAGTTTATCACCTAGAAATCGGGCGAAATGAACTTGAAAGTGTACTTTGACAGCTGGTCACAACTGTCAACTGTCATTTCATTAACTTTTGATGCCGATCGGAGCTGTACTTCGCCCGGAAAAAATTATAGAACACGATGTACTCTCATCGATTTCATGTCCAGGGTGTTGTGGTGAGTTTATCACCTAGAAATCGGGCGAAATGGACTTGACAGTGTACTTTGGAAGCTATTGACTACTGTCAGCTGTCATTTGGTACCCTTTTGGTGCCGATAGAAGCTGTACTTCGCCCGGAAAAAATTATAGACGACGATGTATTCTCATCGATTTCATGTCCAGGGTGTTGTGGTAAGTTTATCAACTAGAAATCGGGCGTAATGGACTTGACAGTGTACTTTGACAGGTAGCCATTACTGTCAGCTGTCATCTGGTACACTTTTGATGCCAATCGAAGCTGTACTTTGCCCGGAAAAAATTATAAACGACGATGTACTCTCATTGATTTCATGTCCAAGGTGTTGTGGTAGGTTTATTACCTAGAAATCGTGTGAAATACACTTGACAGTGTACTTTGACAACTAGCCACTACTGTCAGCTGTCATTTGGTACCCTTTTGGTGCCGATAGAAGCTGTACTTCACCCGGAAAAAATTATAGACGACGATGTACTCTCATCGATTTCATGTCCAGGGTGTTGTGGTGAGTTTATCACCAAGAAATCGGGCGTAATGGACTTGACAGTGTACTTTGACAGCTAGCCATCACTGTCAGCTGTCTTCTGGTACACTTTTGTTGCCAATCGAAGCTGTACTTTGCCCGGAAAAAATTATAAACGACGATGTACTCTCATTGATTTCATGTGCAAGGTGTTGTGGTAGGTTTATTACCTAGAAATCGTGTGAAATAAACTTGACAGTGTACTTTGGCAACTAGCCACTACTGTCAGCTGTCATTTTGTACCCTTCAATTGCCGATAGAAGCTGTATTTCGCCCGGAAAAAATTATAGAACACGATGTACTCTTATCGATTTCATGTCCAAGGTGTTGTGGTGAGTTTATCACCTAGAAATCGGGCGAAATGGACTTGACAGTGTACTTTGGAAGCTGGTGACTTTTTGTCAGCTGTCATTTGATACCGTTTTGGTGCCGATAGAAGCTGTACTTCGCCCGGAAAAAATTATAGACGACGATGTATTCTCATCGATTTCATGTCCAGGGTGTTGTGGTGAGTTTATCACCTAGAAATCGGGCGAAATGGACTTGACAGTGTACTTTGACAGCTAGCCATTACTGTCAGCTGTCAATTGATTAACTTTTGATGCCGATCGGAGCTGTACTTCGCCCGGAAAAAATTATAGAACACGATGTACTCTCATCGATTTCATGTCCAGGGTGTTGTGGTGAGTTTATCACCTAGAAATCGGGCAAAATGGACTTGACAGTGTACTTTGACAGCTAGTAACTACTGTCAGCTGTCATTTGGTACCCTTTTGGTGCCGATAGAAGCTGTACTTCGCCCGGAAAAAATTATAGACGACGATGTATTCTCATCGATTTCATGTCCAGGGTGTTGTGGTAAGTTTATCACCTAGAAATCGGGCGTAATGGACTTGACAGTGTACTTTGATAGCTAGACATTACTGTCAGCTGTCATCTGGTACACTTTTGATGCCAATCGAAGCTGTACTTTGCCCGGAAAAAATTATAAACGACGATGTACTCTCATCGATTTCATGTCCAGGGTGTTGTGGTAGGTTTATCACCTAGTAATCGGGTGAAATGAAATTGACAGTGTACTTTGACAGCTGGTCACAACTGTCAGCTGTCATTTGATTAACTTTTGATGCCGATCGGAGCTGTACTTCGCCCGGAAAAAATTATAGAACACGATGTACTCTCATCGATTTCATGTCCAGGGTGTTGTGGTGAGTTTATCACCTAGAAATCGGGCGTAATGGACTTGACAGTGTACTTTGACAGCTAGTGACTACTGTCGAATGTCATCTGATTCACTTTTGATGCCAATCGAAGCTGTACTTTGCCCGGAAAAAATTATAGAACACGATGTACTCTCATCGATTTCATGTCCAGGGTGTTGTGGTAGCTTTATCACCTAGAAATCGGGTGAAATGAACTTGACAGTGTACTTTGACAGCTGGTCACAACTGTCAGATGTCATTTGGTTAGCTTTTGATGCCAATCAAAGCTGTACTTCGCCCGGAAAAAATTATAGAACACGATGTACTCTCATCGATTTCATGTCCAGGGTGTTGTGGTGAGTTTATTACCCAGAAATCGGGCGAAATGGACTTGACAGTGTACTTTGAAAGCTAGTGACTACTGTCAGCTGTCATTTGGTACCCTTTTGGTGCCGATAGAAGCTGTACTTCGCCCGGAAAAAATTATAGACGACGATGTATTCTCATCGATTTCATGTCCAGGGTGTTGTGGTAGGTTTATCACCTAGAAATCGGGTGAAATGAACTTGACAGTGTACTTTGACAGCTGGTCACAACTGTCAGCTGTCATTTGATTAACTTTTGATGCCGATCGGAGCTGTACTTTGCCCGGAAAAAATTATAGAACACGATGTACTCTCATCGATTTCATGTCCAGGGTGTTGTGGTGAGTTTATCACCTAGAAATCGGGCGTAATGGACTTGACAGTGTACTTTGACAGCTAGTGACTACTGTCGGCTGTCATCTGGTACACTTTGATGCCAATCGAAGCTGTACTTTGCCCGGAAAAAATTATAAACGACGATGTACTCTAATCGATTTCATGTCCAGGGTGTTGTGGTAGGTTTATCACCTAGAAATCGGGTGAAATGAACTTGACAGTGTACTTTGACAGCTGGTCACAACTGTCAGCTGTCATTTGATTAACTTTTGATGCCGATCGGAGCTGTACTTCGCCCGGAAAAAATTATAGAACACGATGTACTCTCATCGATTTCATGTCTAGGGTGTTGTGGTGAGTTTATCACCTAGAAATCGGGCAAAATGGACTTGACAGTGTACTTTGGAAGCTAGTGACTGCTGTCAGATGTCATTGAGTACCCTTTTGGTGCCGATAGAAGCTGGACTTCGCCCGGAAAAAATTATAGACGACGATGTATTCTCATCGATTTCATGTCCAGGGTGTTGTGGTAAGTTTATCACCTAAAAATCGGGCGTAATGGACTTGACATTGTACTTTGACAGCTAGCCATTAGTGTCAGCTGTCATCTGGTAAACTTTTGATGCCAATCGAAGCTGTACTTTGCCCGGAAAAATTATAAGCGACGATGTACTCGCATCGATTTCATGTCCAGGGTGTTGTGGTAGGTTTATCACCTAGAAATCGGGTGAAATGAACTTGACAGTGTACTTTGACAGCTGGTCACAACTGTCAGCTGTCATTTGATCAACTTTTGATGCCGATCGGAGCTGTACTTCGCCCGGAAAAAATTATAGAACACGATGTACTCTCATCGATTTCATGTCCAGGGTGTTGTGGTGAGTTTATCACCTAGAAATCGGGCGAAATGGACTTGACAGTGTACTTTGAAAGCTAGTGACTACTGTCAGCTGTCATTTGGTACCCTTTTGATGCCGATAGAGGCTGTACTTCGCCCGGAAAAAATTATAAACGACGATGTACTCTCATCGATTTCATGTCCAGGGTGTTGTGGTAGGTTTATCACCTAGAAATCGGGTGTAATGAACCTGACAGTGTACTTTGACAGCTGGTCACAACTATCAGCTGTCATTTGATTAACTTTTGATGCCGATCGGAGCTGTCCTTCGCCCGGAAAAAATTATAGAACACGATGTACTCTCATCGATTTCATGTCCAGGGTGTTGTGGTGAGTTTATCACCTAGAAATCGGGCGAAATGGACTTGACAGTGTACTTTGAAAGCTAGTGACTACTGTCAGCTGTCATTTGGTACCCTTTTGGTGCCGATAGAAGCTGTACTTCGCCCGGAAAAAATTATAAACGACGATGTACTCTCATCGATTTCATGTCCAGGGTGTTGTGGTAGGTTTATCACCTAGAAATCGGGTGTAATGAACTTGACAGTGTACTTTGACAGCTGGTCACATTTGTCAGCTGTCATTTGATAAACTTTTGATGCCGATCGGAGCTGTACTTCGCCCGGAAAAAATTATAGAACACGATGTACTCTCATCGATTTCATGTCCAGGGTGTTGTGGTGAGTTTATCACCTAGAAATCGGGCGAAATGGACTTGACAGTGTACTTTGAAAGCTAGTGACTACTGTCAGCTGTCATTTGGTACCCTTTTAATGCCGATAGAAGCTGTACTTCGCCCGGAAAAAATTATAAACGACGATGTACTCTCATCGATTTCATGTCCAGGGTGTTGTGGTAGGTTTATCACCTAGAAATCGGGTGAAATGAACTTGACAGTGTACTTAGACAGCTGGTCACAACTTTCAGCTGTCATTTGATTAACTTTTGATGCCGATCAGAGCTGTACTTCGCCCGGAAAAAAATATAGAACACGATGTACTCTCATCGATTTCATGTCCAGGGTGTTGTGGTGAGTTTATCACCTAGAAATCGGGCGAAATGGACTTGACAGTGTACTTTGTAAGCTAGTGACTACTTTCAGCTGTCATTTGGTACCCTTTTAATGCCGATAGAAGCTGTACTTCTTCCGGAAAAAATTATAGACGACGATGTATTCTCATCGATTTCATGTCCAGGGTGTTGTGGTAAGTTTATCACCTAGAAATCGGGCGTAATGGACTTGACAGTGTACTTTGATAGCTAGCCATTACTGTCAGCTGTCATCTGGTACACTTTTGATGCCAATCGAAGCTGTACTTTGCCCGGAAAAAATTATAAACGACGATGTACTCTCATCGATTTCATGTCCAGGGTGTTGTGGTAGGTTTATCACCTAGAAATCGGGTCAAATGAAATTGACAGTGTACTTTGACAGCTGGTCACAACTGTCAGCTGTCATTTGATTAACTTTTGATGCCGATAGGAGCTGTACTTCGCCCGGAAAAAATTATAGAACACGATGTACTCTCATCGATTTCATGTCCAGGGTGTTGTGGTGAGTTTATCACCTAGAAATCGGGCGTAATGGACTTGACAGTGTACTTTGACAGCTAGTGACTACTGTCGAATGTCATCTGGGTCACTTTTGATGCCAATCGAAGCTGTACTTTGCCCGGAAAAAATTATATACAACGATGTACTCTCATCGATTTCATGTCCAGGGTGTTGTGGTAGGTTTATCACCTAGAAATCGGGTGACATGAACTTGACAGTGTACTTTGACAGCTGGTCACAACTGTCTAATGTCATTTGGTTAGCTTTTGATGCCGATCGGAGCTGTACTTCGCCCGGAAAAAATTATAGAACACGATGTCCTCTCATCGATTTCATGTCCAGGGTGTTGTGGTGAGTTTATCACCTAGAAATCGGGCGAAATGGACTTGACAGTGTACTTTGACAACTAGTGACTACTGTCAGCTGTCATTTGGTACCCTTTTGGTGCCGATAGAAGCTGTACTTCGCCCGGAAAAAATTATAGACGACGATGTATTCTCATCGATTTCATGTCCAGGGTGTTGTGGTAGGTTTATCACCTAGAAATCGGGTGAAATGAACTTGACAGTGTACTTTGACAGCTGGTCACAACTGTCAGCTGTCATTTGATTAACTTTTGATGCCGATTGGAGCTGTACTTCGGCCGGAAAAAATTATAGAACACGATGTACTCTCATCGATTTCATGTCCAGGGTGTTGTGGTGAGTTTATCACCTAGAAATCGGGCGTAATGGACTTGACAGTGTACTTTGACAGCTAGTGACTACTTTCGGCTGTCATCTGGTACACTTTGATGCCAATCGAAGCTGTACTTTGCCCGGAAAAAATTATAAACGACGATGTACTCTAATCGATTTCATGTCCAGGGTGTTGTGGTAGGTTTATCACCTAGAAATCGGGTGAAATGAACTTGACAGTGTACTTTGACAGCTGGTCACAACTGTCAGCTGTCATTTGATTAACTTTTGATGCCGATCGGAGCTGTACTTCGGCCGGAAAAAATTATAGAACACGATGTACTCTCATCGATTTCATGTCTAGGGTGTTGTGGTGAGTTTATCACCTAGAAATCGGGCGAAATGGACTTGACAGTGTACTTTGGAAGCTAGTGACTGCTGTCAGATGTCATTTGATTAACTTTTGATGCCGATCGGAGCTGTACTTCGCCCGGAAAAAATTATAGACGACGATGTATTCTCATCGATTTCATGTCCAGGGTGTTGTGGTAAGTTTATCACCTAGAAATCGGGCGTAATGGACTTGACAGTGTACTTTGACAGCTAGCCATTACTGTCAGCTGTCATCTGGTAAACTTTTGAAGCCAATCGAAGCTGTACTTTGCCCGGAAAAAATTATAAACGACGATGTACTCTCATCGATTTCATGTCCAGGGTGTTGTGGTAGGTTTATCACCTAGAAATCGGGTGAAATGAACTTGACAGTGTACTTTGGCAGCTGGTCACAACTGTCAGCTGTCATTTGATTAACTTTTGATGCCGATCGGAGCTGTACTTCGCCCGGAAAAAATTATAGAACACGATGTACTCTCATCGATTTCATGTCCAGGGTGTTGTGGTGAGTTTATCACCTAGAAATCGGGCGAAATGGACTTGACAGTGAACTTTGAAAGCTAGTGACTACTGTCAGCTGTCATTTGGTACCCTTTTGGTGCCGATAGAAGCTGTACTTCGCCCGGAAAAAATTATAAACGACGATGTACTCTCATCGATTTCATGTCCAGGGTGTTGTGGTAGGTTTATCACCTAGAAATCGGGTGTAATGAACTTGACAGTGTACTTTGACAGCTGGTCACAACTGTCAGCTGTCATTTGATTAACTTTTGATGCCGATCGGAGCTGTACTTCGCCCGGAAAAAATTATAGAACACGATGTACTCTCATCGATTTCATGTCCAGGGTGTTGTGGTGAGTTTATCACCTAGAAATCGGGCGAAATGGACTTGACAGTGAACTTTGAAAGCTAGTGACTACTGTCAGCTGTCATTTGATACCCTTTTGGTGCCGATAGAAGCTGTACTTCGCCCGGAAAAAATTATAAACGACGATGTACTCTCATCAATTTCATGTCCAGGGTGTTGTGGTAGGTTTATCACCTAGAAATCGGGTGAAATGAACTTGACAGTGTACTTTGACAGCTAGTGACTACTGTTGACTGTCATCTGGTACACTTTTGATGCCAATCGGAGCTGTACTTCGCCCGGAAAAAATTATAGAACACGATGTACTCTCATCGATTTCATGTCCAGGGTGTTGTGGTGAGTTTATCACCTAGAAATCGGGCGTAATGGACTTGACAGTGTACTTTGGAAGCTAGTGACTACTGTTGACTGTCATCTGGTACACTTTTGATGCCAATCGAAGCTGTACTTTGCCCGGAAAAAATTATAGACGACGATGTACTCTAATCGATTTCATTTCCAGGGTGTTGTGGTAGGTTTATCACCTAGAAATCGGGTGAAATGAACTTGACAGTGTACTTTGACAGCTGGTCACAACTGTCATTTGATTAACTTTTGATGCCGATCGGAGCTGTACTTCGCCCGGAAAAAATTATAGAACACGATGTACTCTCATCGATTTCATGTCCAGGGTGTTGTGGTGAGTTTATCACCTAGAAATCGGGCAAAATGGACTTGACAGTGTACTTTGGAAGCTAGCGACTACTGTCAGATGTCATTTGATACCCTTTTGGTGCCGATAGAAGCTGTACTTCGCCCGGAAAAAATTATAGACGACGATGTATTCTCATCGATTTCATGTCCAGGGTGTTGTGGTAAGTTTATCACCTAGAAATCGGCCGTAATGGACTTGACAGTGTACTTTGACAGCTAGCCATTACTGTCAGCTGTCATCTGGTACACTTTTGATGCCAATTGAAGCTGTACTTTGCCCGGAAAAAATTATAAACGACGATGTACTCTCATCGATTTCATGTCCAGGGTGTTGTGGTAGGTTTATCACCTAGAAATCGGGTGAAATGAACTTGACAGTGTACTTTGGCAGCTGGTCACAACTGTCAGCTGTCATTTGATTAACTTTTGATGCCGATCGGAGCTGTACTTCGCCCGGAAAAAATTATAGAGCACGATGTACTCTCATCGATTTCATGTCCAGGGTGTTGTCGTGAGTTTATCAGCTAGAAATCGGGCGTAATGGACTTGACAGTGTACTTTGACAGCTAGCCATTACTGTCAGCTGTCATTTGGTACACTTTTTATGCCGATAGAAGCTGTACTTCGCCCGGAAAAAATTATAGAACACGATGTACTCTCATCGATTTCATGTCCAGGGTGTTGTGGTAGGTTTATCACCTAGAAATCGGGTGAAATGAACTTGACAGTGTACTTTGACAGCTGGTCACAACTGTCAGCTGTCATTTGATTAACTTTTGATGCCGATCGGAGCTGTACTTCGCCCGGAAAAAATTATAGAGCACGATGTACTCTCATCGATTTCATGTCCAGGGTCTTGTGGTGAGTTTATCACCTAGAAATCGGGCGTAATGGACTTGACAGTGTACTTTGACAGCTAGCCATTACTGTCAGCTGTCATTTGGTACACTTTTTATGCCAATCGAAGCTGTACTATGCCCGGAAAAAATTATAAACGACGATGTACTCTCATCGATTTCATGTCCAGGGTGTTGTGGTAGGTTTATCACCTAGAAATCGGGTGAAATGAACTTGACAGTGTACTTTGGCAGCTGGTCACAACTGTCAGCTGTCATTTGATTAACTTTTGATGCCGATCGGAGCTGTACTTCGCCCGGAAAAAATTATAGAACACGATGTACTCTCATCGATTTCATGTCCAGGGTGTTGTGGTGAGTTTATCACCTAGAAATCGGGCGTAATGGACTTGACAGTGTACTTTGGAAGCTAGTGACTACTGTCGACTGTCATCTGGTACACTTTTGATGCCAATCGAAGCTGTACTTTGCCCGGAAAAAATTATAGACGAAGATGTACTCTGATCGATTTCATGTCCAGGGTGTTGTGGTAGGTTTATCACCTAGAAATCGGGTGAAATGAACTTGACAGTGTACTTTGACAGCTGGTCACAACTGTCAGCTGTCATTTGATTAACTTTTGATGCCGATCGGAGCTGTACTTCGCCCGGAAAAAATTATAGAACACGATGTACTCTCATCGATTTCATGTCCAGGGTGTTGTGGTGAGTTTATCACCTAGAAATCGGGCAAAATGGACTTGACAGTGTACTTTGGAAGCTAGCGACTACTGTAAGATGTCATTTGATACCCTTTTGGTGCCGATAAAAGCTGTACTTCGCCCGGAACAAATTATAGACGACGATGTATTCTCATCGATTTCATGTCCAGGGTGTTGTGGTAAGTTTATCACCTAGAAAACGGCCGTAATGGACTTGACAGTGTACTTTGACAGCTAGCCATTACTGTCAGCTGTCATGTGGTACACTTTTTATGCCGATCGAAGCTGTACTTCGCCCGTAAAAAATTATAGAACACGATGTACTCTCATCGATTTCATGTCCAGGGTGTTGTGGTAGGTTTATCACCTAGAAATCGGGTGAAATGAACTTGACAGTGTACTTTGACAGCTGTTCACAACTGTAAGCTGTCATTTGATTAACTTTTGATGCCGATCGGAGCTGTACTTCGCCCGGAAAAAATTATAGAACACGATGTACTCTCATCGATTACATGTCCAGGGTGTTGTGGTGAGTTTATCACCTAGAAATCGGCCGTAATGGACTTGACAGTGTACTTTGACAGCTAGTGACTACTGTCGACTGTCATTTGGTACACTTTTGATGCCAATCGAAGCTGTACTTTGCCCGGAAAAAATTATAGACGACGATGTACTCTAATCGATTTCATGTCCAGGGTGTTGTGGTAGGTTTATCACCTAGAAATCGGGTGAAATGAACTTGACAGTGTAATTCGACAGCTGGTCACAACTGTCAGCTGTCATTTGATTAACTTTTGATGCCGATCGGAGCTGTACTTCGCCCGGAAAAAATTATAGAACACGATGTACTCTCATCGATTTCATGTCCAGGGTGTTGTGGTGAGTTTATCACCTAGAAATCGGGCGAAATGGACTTGACAGTGTACTTTGGAAGCTAGCGACTACTGTCAGATGTCATTTGATACCCTTTTTATGCCGATCGAAGCTGTACTTCGCCCGTAAAAAATTATAGAACACGATGTACTCTCATCGATTTCATGTCCAGGGTGTTGTGGTAGGTTTATCACCTAGAAATCTGGTGAAATGAACTTGACAGTGTACTTTGACAGCTGGTCACAACTGTCAGCTGTCATTTGATTAACTTTTGATGCCGATCGGAGCTGTACTTCGCCCGGAAAAAATTATAGAACACGATGTACTCTCATCGATTACATGTCCAGGGTGTTGTGGTGAGTTTATCACCTAGAAATCGGCCGTAATGGACTTGACAGTGTACTTTGACAGCTAGTGACTACTGTCGACTGTCATCTGGTAAACTTTTGATGCCAATCGAAGCTGTACTTTGCCCGGAAAAAAATATAAACGACGATGTACTCTCATCGATTTCATGTCCAGGGTGTTGTGGTAGGTTTATCACCTAGAAATCGGGTGAAATGGACTTGACAGTGTACTTTGGAAGCTGGTCACAACTGTCAGCTGTCATCTGGTACACTTTTTATGCCAATCGAAGCTGTACTTCGCCCGGAAAAAATTATAGAACACGATGTACTCTCATCGATTTCATGTCCAGGGTGTTGTGGTGAGTTTATCACCTAGAAATCGGGCGAAATGGACTTGACAGTGTACTTTGGAAGCTAGCGACTACTGTCAGATGTCATTTGGTACCCTTTTGGTGCCGATAGAAGCTGTACTTGGCCCGGAAAAAATTATAGACGACGATGTACTCTCATCGATTTCATGTCCAGGGTGTTGTGGTAGGTTTATCACCTAGAAATCGGGTGAAATGAACTTGACAGTGTACTGTGACAGCTGGTCACAACTGTCAGCTGTCAATTGATTAACTTTTGATGCCGATCGAAGCTGTACTTTGCCCGGAAAAAATTATAAACGACGATGTACTCTCATCGATTTCATGTCCAGGGTGTTGTGGTAGGTTTATCACCTAGAAATCGGGCGAAATGGACTTGACAGTGTACTTTTAAAGCTAGTGACTACTGTCAGCTGTCATTTGGTACCCTTTTAATGCCGATAAAAGCTGTACTTCGCCCGGAAAAAATTATAAACGACGATGTACTCTCATCGATTTCATGTCCAGGGTGTTGTGGTGAGTTTATCACCTAGAAATCGGCCATAATGGACTTGACAGTGTACTTTGACAGCTAGTGACTACTGTCGACTGTCATCTGGTAAACTTTTGATGCCAATCGAAGCTGTACTTTGCCCGGAAAAAAATATAAACGACGATGTACTCTCATCGATTTCATGTCCAGGGTGTTGTGGTAGGTTTATCACCTAGAAATCGGGTGAAATGAACTTGACAGTGTACTGTGACAGCTGGTCACAACTGTCAGCTGTCAATTGATTAACTTTTGATGCCGATCGGAGCTGTACTTCGCCCGGAAAAAATTATAAACGACGATGTACTCTCATCGATTTCATGTCCAGGGTGTTGTGGTAGGTTTATCACCTAGAAATCGGGCGAAATGGACTTGACAGTGTACTTTTAAAGCTAGTGACTACTGTCAGCTGTCATTTGGTACCCTTTTAATGCCGATAAAAGCTGTACTTCGCCCGGAAAAAATTATAAACGACGATGTACTCTCATCGATTTCATGTCCAGGGTGTTGTGGTAGGTTTATCACCTAGAAATCGGGTGAAATGAACTTGACAGTGTACTTTGACAGCTGGTCACAACTGTCAGCTGTCATTTGATTAACTTTTTATGCCGATCGGAGCTGTACTTCGCCCGGAAAAAATTATAGAACACGATGTACTCTCATCGATTTCATGTCCAGGGTGTTGTGGTGAGTTTATCACCTAGAAATCGGGCGTAATGGACTTGACAGTGTACTTTGACAGCTAGTGACTACTGTCGGCTGTCATCTGGTACACTTTTGATGCCAATCGAAGCTGTAATTTGCCCGGAAAAAATTATAGACGACGATGTAATCTAATCGATTTCATGTCCAGGGTGTTGTGGTAGGTTTATCACCTAGAAATCGGGTGAAATGAACTTGACAGTGTACTTTGACAGCTGGCCACAACTGCCAGCTGTCATTTGATTAACTTTTGATGCCGATCGGAGCTGTACTTCGCCCGGAAAAAATTATAGAACACGATGTACTCTCATCGATTTCATGTCCAGGGTGTTGTGGTGAGTTTATCACCTAGAAATCGGGCGAGATGGACTTGACAGTGTACTTTGGAAGCTAGCGACTACTGTCAGATGTCATTTGGTACCCTTTTGGTGCCGATAGAAGCTGTACTTCGCCCGGAAAAAATTATAGACGACGATGTATTCTCATCGATTTCATGTCCAGGGTGTTGTGGTAAGTTTATCACCTAGAAGTCGGCCGTAATGGACTTGACAGTGTACTTTGACAGCTAGTCATTACTGTCAGCTGTGATTTGGTAAACTGTTGATGCCAATCGAAGCTGTACTTTGCCCGGAAAAAAATATAAACGACGATGTACTCTCATCGATTTCATGTCCAGGGTGTTGTGGTAGGTTTATCACCTAGAAATCGGGTGAAATGAACTTAACAGTGTAATTTGGCAGCTGGTCACAACTGTCAGCTGTCATTTGATTAACTTTTGATGCCAATTGGAGCTGTACTTCGCCCGGAAAAAATTATAGAGCACGATGTACTCTCATCGATTTCATGTCCAGGGTGTTGTCGTGAGTTTATCACCTAGAAATCGGGTAAAATGAACTTGACAGTGTACTTTGACAGCTGGTCACAACTGTCAGCTGTCATTTGATTAACTTTTTATGCCGATCGGAGCTGTACTTCGCCCGGAAAAAATTATAGACGACGATGTATTCTCATCGATTTCATGTCCAGGGTGTTGTGGTAAGTTTATCACCTAGAAATCGGGCGTAATGGACTTGACAGTGTACTTTGACAGCTAGTCATTACTGTCAGCTGTCATCTGGTACACTTTTGATGCCAATCGAAGCTGTACTTTGCCCGGAAAAAATTATAAACGACGATGTACTCTCATCGATTTCATGTCCAGGGTGTTGTAGTAGGTTTATCACCTAGAAATCGGGTGAAATGAAATTGACAGTGTACTTTGACAGCTGGTCACAACTGTCAGCTGTCATTTGATTAACTTTTGATGCCGATCGGAGCTCTACTTCGCCCGGAAAAAATTATAGAACACGATGTACTCTCATCGATTTCATGTCCAGGGTGTTGTGGAGAGTTTATCACCTAGAAATCGGGCGAAATGGACTTAATAGTGTACTTTGAAAGCTAGTGACTACTCTCAGCTGTCATTTGGTACCCTTTTGGTGCCGATAGAAGCTGTACTTCGCCCGGAAAAAATTATAGACGACGATGTATTCTCATCGATTTCATGTCCAGGGTGTTGTGGTAAGTTTATCACCTAGAAGTCGGCCGTAATGGACTTGACAGTGTACTTTGACAGCTAGTCATTACTGTCAGCTGTGATTTGGTAAACTGTTGATGCCAATCGAAGCTGTACTTTGCCCGGAAAAAAATATAGACGACGATGTATTCTCATCGATTTCATGTCCAGGGTGTTGTGGTAAGTTTATCACCTAGAAATCGGGCGTAATGGACTTGACAGTGTACTTTGACAGCTAGTCATTACTGTCAGCTGTCATCTGGTACACTTTTGATGCCAATCGAAGCTGTACTTTGCCCGGAAAAAATTATAAACGACGATGTAATCTAATCGATTTCATGTCCAGGGTGTTGTGGTAGGTTTATCACCTAGAAATCGGGTGAAATGAACTTGACAGTGTACTTTGACAGCTGGCCACAACTGCCAGCTGTCATTTGATTAACTTTTGATGCCGATCGGAGCTCTACTTCGCCCGGAAAAAATTATAGAACACGATGTACTCTCATCGATTTCATGTCCAGGGTGTTGTCGTGAGTTTATCACCTAGAAATCGGGCGTAATGGACTTGACAGTGTACTTTGACAGCTAGCCATTACTGTCAGCTGTCATCTGGTACACTTTTTATGCCAATCGAAGCTGTACTTCGCCCGGAAAAAATTATAGAACACGATGTACTCTCATCGATTTCATGTCCAGGGTGTTGTGGTGAGTTTATCACCTAGAAATCGGGCGGAATGGACTTGACAGTGTACTTTGGAAGCTAGCGACTACTGTCAGATGTCATTTGGTACCCTTTTGGTGCCGATAGAAGCTGTACTTGGCCCGGAAAAAATTATAGACGACGATGTACTCTCATCGATTTTATGTCCAGGGTGTTGTGGTAGGTTTATCACCTAGAAATCGGGTGAAATGAACTTGACAGTGTACTGTGACAGCTGGTCACAACTGTCAGCTGTCAATTGATTAACTTTTGATGCCGATCGGAGCTGTACTTTGCCCGGAAAAAATTATAAACGACGATGTACTCTCATCGATTTCATGTCCAGGGTGTTGTGGTAGGTTTATCACCTAGAAATCGGGTGAAATGGACTTGAGAGTGTACTTTTAAAGCTAGTGACTACTGTCAGCTGTCATTTGGTACCCTTTTAATGCCGATAAAAGCTGTACTTCGCCCGGAAAAAATTATAAACGACAATGTACTCTCATCGATTTCATGTCCAGGGTGTTGTGGTGAGTTTATCACCTAGAAATCGGCCGTAATGGACTTGACAGTGTACTTTGACAGCTAGTGACTACTGTCGACTGTCATCTGGTAAACTTTTGATGCCAATCGAAGCTGTACTTTGCCCGGAAAAAAATATAAACGACGATGTACTCTCATCGATTTCATGTCCAGGGTGTTGTGGTAGGTTTATCACCTAGAAATCGGGTGAAATGAACTTGACAGTGTACTGTGACAGCTGGTCACAACTGTCAGCTGTCAATTGATTAACTTTTGATGCCGATCGGAGCTGTACTTCGCCCGGAAAAAATTATAAACGACGATGTACTCTCATCGATTTCATGTCCAGGGTGTTGTGGTAGGTTTATCACCTAGAAATCGGGCGAAATGGACTTGACAGTGTACTTTTAAAGCTAGTGACTACTGTCAGCTGTCATTTGGTACCCTTTTAATGCCGATAAAAGCTGTACTTCGCCCGGAAAAAATTATAAACGACGATGTACTCTCAT
The DNA here is from genome assembly GCA_963942545.1 of Oxycera nigricornis. Classification (NCBI taxonomy): domain Eukaryota; kingdom Metazoa; phylum Arthropoda; class Insecta; order Diptera; family Stratiomyidae; genus Oxycera; species Oxycera nigricornis. The sequence continues at coordinate 17,351,655 of OZ012664.1, read as the reverse complement.
CGATTTCATGTCCAGGGTGTTGTGGTAGGTTTATCACCTAGAAATCGGGTGAAATGAACTTGACAGTGTACTTTGACAGCTGGTCACAACTGTCAGCTGTCATTTGATTAACTTTTTATGCCGATCGGAGCTGTACTTCGCCCGGAAAAAATTATAGAACACGATGTACTCTCATCGATTTCATGTCCAGGTTGTTGTGGTGAGTTTATCACCTAGAAATCGGGCGTAATGGACTTGACAGTGTACTTTGACAGCTAGTGACTACTGTCGGCTGTCATCTGGTACACTTTTGATGCCAATCGAAGCTGTAATTTGCCCGGAAAAAATTATAGACGACGATGTAATCTAATCGATTTCATGTCCAGGGTGTTGTGGTAGGTTTATCACCTAGAAATCGGGTGAAATGAACTTGACAGTGTACTTTGGCAGCTGGCCACAACTGCCAGCTGTCATTTGATTAACTTTTGATGCCGATCGGAGCTGTACTTCGCCCGGAAAAAATTATAGAACACGATGTACTCTCATCGATTTCATGTCCAGGGTGTTGTGGTGAGTTTATCACCTAGAAATCGGGCGAAATGGACTTGACAGTGTACTTTGGAAGCTAGCGACTACTGTCAGATGTCATTTGGTACCCTTTTGGTGCCGATAGAAGCTGTACTTCGCCCGGAAAAAATTATAGACGACGATGTATTCTCATCGATTTCATGTCCAGGGTGTTGTGGTAAGTTTATCACCTAGAAGTCGGCCGTAATGGACTTGACAGTGTACTTTGACAGCTAGTCATTACTGTCAGCTGTGATTTGGTAAACTGTTGATGCCAATCGAAGCTGTACTTTGCCCGGAAAAAAATATAAACGACGATGTACTCTCATCGATTTCATGTCCAGGGTGTTGTGGTAGGTTTATCACCTAGAAATCGGGTGAAATGAACTTAACAGTGTAATTTGACAGCTGGTCACAACTGTCAGCTGTCATTTGATTAACTTTTGATGCCAATTGGAGCTGTACTTCGCCCGGAAAAAATTATAGAGCACGATGTACTCTCATCGATTTCATGTCCAGGGTGTTGTCGTGAGTTTATCACCTAGAAATCGGGCGTAATGGACTTGACAGTGTACTTTGGCAGCTAGCCATCACTGTCAGCTGTCATCTAGTACACTTTTTATGCCAATCGAAGCTGTACTTTGCCCGGAAAAAATTATAAACGACGATGTACTCTCATCGATTTCATGTCCAGGGTGTTGTGGTAGGTTTATCACCTAGAAATCGGGTGAAATGAACTTGACAGTGTACTGTGACAGCTGGTCACAACTGTCAGCTGTCAATTGATTAACTTTTGATGCCGATCGGAGCTGTACTTCGCCCGGAAAAAATTATAGAACATGATGTACTCTCATCGATTTCATGTCCAGGGTGTTGTGGTGAGTTTATCACCTAGAAATCGGGCGTAATGGACTTGACAGTGTAATTTGACAGCTAGCGACTACTGTCGGCTGTCATCCGACACACATTTGATGCCAATCGAAGCTGTACTTTGCCCGGAAAAAACTATAAACGACGATGTACTCTCATCGATTTCATGTCCAGGGTGTTGTGGTAGGTTTATCACCTAGAAATCGGGTGAAATGAACTTGACAGTGTACTGTGACAGCTGGTCACAACTGTCAGCTGTGAATTGATTAACTTTTGATGCCGATCGGAGCTGTACTTCGCCCGGAAAAAATTATAGACGACGATGTATTCTCATCGATTTCATGTCCAGGGTGTTGTGGTAAGTTTATCACCTAGAAATCGGGCGTAATGGACTTGACAGTGTACTTTGACAGCTAGTCATTACTGTCAGCTGTCATCTGGTACACTTTTGATGCCAATCGAAGCTGTACTTTGCCCGGAAAAAATTATAAACGACGATGTACTCTCATCGATTTCATGTCCAGGGTGTTGTAGTAGGTTTATCACCTAGAAATCGGGTGAAATGAAATTGACAGTGTACTTTGACAGCTGGTCACAACTGTCAGCTGTCATTTGATTAACTTTTGATGCCGATCGAAGCTCTACTTCGCCCGGAAAAAATTATAGAACACGATGTACTCTCATCGATTTCATGTCCAGGGTGTTGTGGAGAGTTTATCACCTAGAAATCGGGCGAAATGGACTTGACAGTGTACTTTGAAAGCTAGTGACTACTCTCAGCTGTCATTTGGTACCCTTTTGGTGCCGATAGAAGCTGTACTTCGCCCGGAAAAAATTATAGACGACGATGTATTCTCATCGATTTCATGTCCAGGGTGTTGTGGTAAGTTTATCAACTAGAAATCGGGCGTAATGGACTTGACAGTGTACTTTGACAGCTAGCCATTACTGTCAGCTGTCATCTGGTACACTTTTGATGCCAATCGAAGCTGTAATTTGCCCGGAAAAAATTATAAACGACGATGTACTCTCATCGATTTCATGTCCAGGGTGTTGTGGTAGGTTTATCACCTAGAAATCGGGTGAAATGAACTTGACAGTGTAATTTCACAGCTGGTCACAACTGTCAGCTGTCATTTGATTAACTTTTGATGCCGATCGGAGCTGTACTTCGCCCGGAAAAAATTATAGAACACGATGTACTCTCATCGATTTCATGTCCAGGGTGTTGTGGTGAGTTTATCACCTAGAAATCGGGCGAAATGGACTTGACAGTGTACTTTGAAAGCTAGTGACTACTGTCAGCTGTAATTTGCTTCCCTTTTGGTGCCGATAGAAGCTGTACTTCGCCCGGAAAAAATTATAAACGACGATGTACTCTCATCGATTTCATGTCCAGGGTGTTGTGGTAGGTTTATCACCTAGAAATCGGGTGAAATGAACTTAACAGTGTACTTTGGCAGCTGGTCACAACTGTCAGCTGTCATTTGATTAACTTTTGATGCCAATTGGAGCTGTACTTCGCCCGGAAAAAATTATAGAGCACGATGTACTCTCATCGATTTCATGTCCAGGGTGTTGTCGTGAGTTTATCACCTAGAAATCGGGCGTAATGGACTTGACAGTGTACTTTGGCAGCTAGCCATTACTGTCAGCTGTCATCTAGTACACTTTTTATGCCAATCGAAGCTGTACTTTGCCCGGAAAAAATTATAAACGACGATGTACTCTCATCGATTTCATGTCCAGGGTGTTGTGGTAGGTTTATCACCTAGAAATCGGGTGAAATGAACTTGACAGTGTACTGTGACAGCTGGTCACAACTGTCAGCTGTCAATTGATTAACTTTTGATGCCGATCGGAGTTGTACTTCGCCCGTAAAAAATTATAGAACATGATGTACTCTCATCGATTTCATGTCCAGGGTGTTGTGGTGTGTTTATCACCTAGAAATCGGGCGTAATGGACTTGACAATGTACTTTGACAGCTAGCGACTACTGTCAGCTGTAATCTGCTACCCTTTTGGTGCCGATAGAAGCTGTACTTCGCCCGGAAAAAATTATAAACGACGATGTACTCTCATCGATTTCATGTCCAGGGTGTTGTGGTAGGTTTATCACCTAGAAATCGGGTGAAATGAACTTAACAGTGTACTTTGGCAGCTGGTCACAACTGTCAGCTGTCATTTGATTAACTTTTGATGCCAATTGGAGCTGTACTTCGCCCGGAAAAAATTATAGAGCACGATGTACTCTCATCGATTTCATGTCCAGGGTGTTGTCGTGAGTTTATCACCTAGAAATCGGGCGTAATGGACTTGACAGTGTACTTTGGCAGCTAGCCATTACTGTCAGCTGTCATCTAGTACACTTTTTATGCCAATCGAAGCTGTACTTTGCCCGGAAAAAATTATAAACGACGATGTACTCTCATCGATTTCATGTCCAGGGTGTTGTGGTAGGTTTATCACCTAGAAATCGGGTGAAATGAACTTGACAGTGTGTTGTGACAGCTGGTCACAATTGTCAGCTGTCAATTGATTAACTTTTGATGCCGATCGGAGTTGTACTTCGCCCGGAAAAAATTATAGAACATGATGTACTCTCATCGATTTCATGTCCAGGGTGTTGTGGTGAGTTTATCACCTAGAAATCGGGCGTAATGGACTTGACAGTGTAATTTGGCAGCTAGCGACTACTGTCGGCTGTCATCTGACACACATTTGATGCCAATCGAAGCTGTACTTTGCCCGGAAAAAACTATAAACGACGATGTACTCTCATCGATTTCATGTCCAGGGTGTTGTGGTAGGTTTATCACCTAGAAATCGGGTGAAATGAACTTGACAGTGTACTGTGACAGCTGGTCACAACTGTCAGCTGTCAATTGATTAACTTTTGATGCCGATCGGAGCTGTACTTCGCCCGGAAAAAATTATAGACGACGATGTATTCTCATCGATTTCATGTCCAGGGTGTTGTGGTAAGTTTATCACCTAGAAATCGGGCGTAATGGACTTGACAGTGTACTTTGACAGCTAGCCATTACTGTCAGCTGTCATCTGGTACACTTTTGATGCCAATCGAAGCTGTACTTTGCCCGGAAAAAATTATAAACGACGATGTACTCTCATCGATTTCATGTCCAGGGTGTTGTAGTAGGTTTATCACCTAGAAATCGGGTGAAATGAAATTGACAGTGTACTTTGACAGCTGGTCACAACTGTCAGCTGTCATTTGATTAACTTTTGATGCCGATCGGAGCTGTACTTCGCCCGGAAAAAATTATAGAACACGATGTACTCTCATCGATTTCATGTCCAGGGTGTTGTGGAGAGTTTATCACCTAGAAATCGGGCGAAATGGACTTGACAGTGTACTTTGAAAGCTAGTGACTACTGTCAGCTGTCATTTGGTACCCTTTTGGTGCCGATAGAAGCTGTACTTCGCCCGGAAAAAATTATAGACGACGATGTATTCTCATCGATTTCATGTCCAGGGTGTTGTGGTAAGTTTATCAACTAAAAATCGGGCGTAATGGACTTGACAGTGTACTTTGACAGCTAGCCATTACTGTCAGCTGTCATCTGGTACAATTTTGATGCCAATCGAAGCTGTAATTTGCCCGGAAAAAATTATAAACGACGATGTACTCTCATCGATTTCATGTCCAGGGTGTTGTGGTAGGTTTATCACCTAGAAATCGGGTGAAATGAACTTGACAGTGTACTTTCACAGCTGGTCACAACTGTCAGCTGTCATTTGATTAACTTTTGATGCCGATCGGAGCTGTACTTCGCCCGGAAAAAATTATAGAACACGATGTACTCTCATCGATTTCATGTCCAGGGTGTTGTGGTGAGTTTATCACCTAGAAATCGGGCGAAATGGACTTGACAGTGTACTTTGAAAGCTAGTGACTACTGTCAGCTGTCATTTGGTACCCTTTTGGTGCCGATAGAAGCTGTACTTCGCCCGGTAAAAATTATAAACGACGATGTACTCTCATCGATTTCATGTCCAGGGTGTTGTGGTAGGTTTATCACCTAGAAATCGGGTGTAATGAACTTGACAGTGTACTTTGGCAGCTAGTCACAACTGTCAGCTGTCATTTGATAAACTTTTGATGGCGATCGGAGCTGTACTTCGCCCGGAAAAAATTATAGAACACGATGTACTCTCATCGATTTCATGTCCAGGGTGTTGTGGTGAGTTTATCACCTAGAAATCGGGCAAAATGGACTTGACAGTGAACTTTGAAAGCTAGTGACTACTGTCAGCTGTCATTTGGTACCCTTTTGGTGCCGATAGAAGCTGTACTTCGCCCGGAAAAAATTATAAACGACGAGGTACTCTCATCGATTTCATGTCCAGGGTGTTGTGGTAGGTTTATCACCTAGAAATCGGGTGTAATGAACTTGACAGTGTACTTTGGCAGCTGGTCACAACTGTCAGCTGTCATTTGATTAACTTTTATTGCCGATCGGAGCTGTACTTCGCCCGGAAAAAATTATAGAACACGATGTACTCTCATCGATTTCATGTCCAGGGTGTTGTGGTGAGTTTATCACCTAGAAATCGGGCGAAATGGACTTGACAGTGTACTTTGAAAGCTAGTGACCACTGTCAGCTGTAATTTGCTACCCTTTTGGTGCCGATAGAAGCTGTACTTCGCCCGGAAAAAATTATAAACGACGATGTACTCTCATCGATTTCATGTCCAGGGTGTTGTGGTAGGTTTATCACCTAGAAATCGGGTGTAATGAACTTGACAGTGTACTTTGGCAGCTAGTCACAACTGTCAGCTGTCATTTGATAAACTTTTGATGGCGATCGGAGCTGTACTTCGCCCGGAAAAAATTATAGAACACGATGTACTCTCATCGATTTCATGTCCAGGGTGTTGTGGTGAGTTTATCACCTAGAAATCGGGCAAAATGGACTTGACAGTGAACTTTGAAAGCTAGTGACTACTGTCAGCTGTCATTTGGTACCCTTTTGGTGCCGATAGAAGCTAAACTTCGCCCGGAAAAAATTATAAACGACGAGGTACTCTCATCGATTTCATGTCCAGGGTGTTGTGGTAGGTTTATCACCTAGAAATCGGGTGTAATGAACTTGACAGTGTACTTTGGCAGCTGGTCACAACTGTCAGCTGTCATTTGATTAACTTTTATTGCCGATCGGAGCTGTACTTCGCCCGGAAAAAATTATAGAACACGATGTACTCTCATCGATTTCATGTCCAGGGTGTTGTGGTGAGTTTATCACCTAGAAATCGGGCGAAATTCACTTGACAGTGTACTTTGAAAGCTAGTGACTACTGTCAGCTGTCATTTGGTACCCTTTTGGTGCCGACAGAAGCTGTACTTCGCCCGGAAAAAATTATAAACGACGATGTACTCTCATCGATTTCATGTCCAGGGTGTTGTGGTAGGTTTATCACCTAGAAATCGGGTGAAATGAACTTGACAGTGTACTTTCACAGCTGGTCACAACTGTCAGCTGTCATTTGATTAACTTTTGATGCCGATCGGAGCTGTACTTCGCCCGGAAAAAATTATAGAACACGATGTACTCTCATCGATTTCATGTCCAGGGTGTTGTGGTGAGTTTATCACCTAGAAATCGGGCGAAATGGACTTGACAGTGTACTTTGAAAGCTAGTGACTACTGTCAGCTGTCATTTGGTACCCTTTTGGTGCCGATAGAAGCTGTACTTCGCCCGGTAAAAATTATAAACGACGATGTACTCTCATCGATTTCATGTCCAGGGTGTTGTGGTAGGTTTATCACCTAGAAATCGGGTGTAATGAACTTGACAGTGTACTTTGGCAGCTAGTCACAACTGTCAGCTGTCATTTGATAAACTTTTGATGGCGATCGGAGCTGTACTTCGCCCGGAAAAAATTATAGAACACGATGTACTCTCATCGATTTCATGTCCAGGGTGTTGTGGTGAGTTTATCACCTAGAAATCGGGCAAAATGGACTTGACAGTGAACTTTGAAAGCTAGTGACTACTGTCAGCTGTCATTTGGTACCCTTTTGGTGCCGATAGAAGCTGTACTTCGCCCGGAAAAAATTATAAACGACGAGGTACTCTCATCGATTTCATGTCCAGGGTGTTGTGGTAGGTTTATCACCTAGAAATCGGGTGTAATGAACTTGACAGTGTACTTTGGCAGCTGGTCACAACTGTCAGCTGTCATTTGATTAACTTTTATTGCCGATCGGAGCTGTACTTCGCCCGGAAAAAATTATAGAACACGATGTACTCTCATCGATTTCATGTCCAGGGTGTTGTGGTGAGTTTATCACCTAGAAATCGGGCGAAATGGACTTGACAGTGTACTTTGAAAGCTAGTGACCACTGTCAGCTGTAATTTGCTACCCTTTTGGTGCCGATAGAAGCTGTACTTCGCCCGGAAAAAATTATAAACGGCGATGTACTCTCATCGATTTCATGTCCAGGGTGTTGTGGTAGGTTTATCACCTAGAAATCGGGTGTAATGAACTTGACAGTGTACTTTGGCAGCTAGTCACAACTGTCAGCTGTCATTTGATAAACTTTTGATGGCGATCGGAGCTGTACTTCGCCCGGAAAAAATTATAGAACACGATGTACTCTCATCGATTTCATGTCCAGGGTGTTGTGGTGAGTTTATCACCTAGAAATCGGGCAAAATGGACTTGACAGTGAACTTTGAAAGCTAGTGACTACTGTCAGCTGTCATTTGGTACCCTTTTGGTGCCGATAGAAGCTAAACTTCGCCCGGAAAAAATTATAAACGACGAGGTACTCTCATCGATTTCATGTCCAGGGTGTTGTGGTAGGTTTATCACCTAGAAATCGGGTGTAATGAACTTGACAGTGTACTTTGGCAGCTGGTCACAACTGTCAGCTGTCATTTGATTAACTTTTATTGCCGATCGGAGCTGTACTTCGCCCGGAAAAAATTATAGAACACGATGTACTCTCATCGATTTCATGTCCAGGGTGTTGTGGTGAGTTTATCACCTAGAAATCGGGCGAAATTCACTTGACAGTGTACTTTGAAAGCTAGTGACTACTGTCAGCTGTCATTTGGTACCCTTTTGGTGCCGACAGAAGCTGTACTTCGCCCGGAAAAAATTATAAACGACGATGTACTCTCATCGATTTCATGTCCAGGGTGTTGTGGTAGGTTTATCACCTAGAAATCGGGTGAAATGAACTTGACAGTGTACTTTGACAGCTGGTCACAACTGTCAGCTGTCATTTGATTAACTTTTGATGCCGATCGGAGCTGTACTCCGCCCGGAAAAAATTATAGAACACGATGTACTCTCATCGATTTCATGTCCAGGGTGTTGTGGTTAGTTTATCACCTAGAAATCGGGCGAAATGGACTTGACAGTGTACTTTGAAAGCTAGTGACTACTGTCAGCTGTCATTTGGTACCCTTTTGGTGCCGATAGAAGCTGTACTTCGCCCGGAAAAAATTATAGACGACGATGTATTCTCATCGATTTCATGTCCAGGGTGTTGTGGTAAGTTTATCAACTAGAAATCGGGCGTAATGGACTTGACAGTGTACTTTGACAGCTAGCCATTACTGTCAGCTGTCATTTGGTACACTTTTGATGCCAATCGAAGCTGTAATTTGCCCGGAAAAAATTATAAACGACGATGTACTCTCATAGATTTAATGTCCAGGGTGTTGTGGTAGGTTTATCACCTAAAAATCGGGTGAAATGAACTTGACAGTGTAATTTCGCAGCTGGTCACAACTGTCAGCTGTCATTTGATTAACTTTTGATGCCGATCGGAGCTGTACTTCGCCCGGAAAAAATTATAGAACACGATGTACTCTCATCGATTTTATGTCCAGGGTGTTGTGGTGAGTTTATCACCTAGAAATCGGGCGAAATGGACTTGACAATGTACTTTGAAAGCTAGTGACTACTGTCAGCTGTAATTTGCTACCCTTTTGGTGCCGATAGAAGCTGTACTTCGCCCAGAAAAAATTATAAACGACGATGTACTCTCATCGATTTCATGTCCAGGGTGTTGTGGTAGGTTTATCACCTAGAAATCGGGTGAAATGAACTTAACAGTGTACTTTGGCAGCTGGTCACAACTGTCAGCTGTTATTTGATTAACTTTTGATGCCAATTGGAGCTGTACTTCGCCCGGAAAAAATTATAGAGCACGATGTACTCTCATCGATTTCATGTCCAGGGTGTTGTGGTGAGTTTATCACCTAGAAATTGGGCGTAATGGACTTGACAGTGTACTTTGACAGCTAGCGACTACTGTCGGCTGTCATCTGACACACATTTGATGCCAATCGAAGCTGTACTTTGCCCGGAAAAAACTATAAACGACGATGTACTCTCATCGATTTCATGTCCAGGGTGTTGTGGTAGGTTTATCACCTAGAAATCGGGTGAAATGAACTTGACAGTGTACTGTGACAGCTGGTCACAACTGTCAGCTGTCAATTGATTAACTTTTGATGCCGATCGGAGTTGTACTTCGCCCGGAAAAAATTATAGAACATGATGTACTCTCATCGATTTCATGTCCAGGGTGTTGTGGTGAGTTTATCACCTAGAAATCGGGCGTAATGGACTTGACAGTGTACTTTGACAGCTAGCGATCACTGTCGGCTGTCATCTGACACACATTTGATGCCAATCGAAGCTGTACTTTGCCCGGAAAAAACTATAAACGACGATGTACTCTCATCGATTTCATGTCCAGGGTGTTGTGGTAGGTTTATCACCTAGAAATCGGGTGAAATGAACTTGACAGTGTACTGTGACAGCTGGTCACAACTGTCAGCTGTCATTTGATTAACTTTTAATGCCGATCGGAGCTGTACTTCGCCCGGAAAAAATTATAGACGACGATGTATTCTCATCGATTTCATGTCCAGGGTGTTGTGGTAAGTTTATCACCTAGAAATCGGGCGTAATGGACTTGACAGTGTACTTTGACAGCTAGCCATTACTGTCAGCTGTCATCTGGTACACTTTTGATGCCAATCGAAGCTGCACTTTGCCCGGAAAAAATTATAAACGACGATGTACTCTCATCGATTTCATGTCCAGGGTGTTGTAGTAGGTTTATCACCTAGAAATCGGGTGAAATGAAATTGACAGTGTACTTTGACAGCTGGTCACAACTGTCAGCTGTCATTTGATTAACTTTTGATGCCGATCGGAGCTGTACTTCGCCCGGAAAAAATTATAGAACACGATGTACTCTCATCGATTTCATGTCCAGGGTGTTGTGGAGAGTTTATCACCTAGAAATCGGGCGAAATGGACTTGACAGTGTACTTTGGAAGCTAGTGACTACTGTCAGCTGACATTTGGTACCCTTTTGGTGCCGATAGAAGCTGTACTTCGCCCGGAAAAAATTATAGACGACGATGTATTCTCATCGATTTCATGTCCAGGGTGTTGTGGTAAGTTTATCAACTAGAAATCGGGCGTAATGGACTTGACAGTGTACTTTGGCAGCTAGCCATTACTGTCAGCTGTCATCTGGTACACTTTTGATGCCAATCGAAGCTGTAATTTGCCCGGAAAAAATTATAAACGACGATGTACTCTCATCGATTTCATGTCCAGGGTGTTGTGGTAGGTTTATCACCTAGAAATCGGGTGAAATGAACTTGACAGTGTTCTTTCACAGCTGGTGACAACTGTCAGCTGTCATTTGATTAACTTTTGATGCCGATCGGAGCTGTACTTCGCCCGGAAAAAATTATAGAACACGATGTACTCTCATCGATTTCATGTCCAGGGTGTTGTGGTGAGTTTATCACCTAGAAATCGGGCGAAATGGACTTGACAGTGTACTTTGAAAGCTAGTGACTACTGTCAGCTGTACTTTGCTACCCTTTTGGTGCCGATAGAAGCTGTACTTCGCCCGAAAAAAATTATAAACGACGATGTACTCTCATCGATTTCATGTCCAGGGTGTTGTGGTAGGTTTATCACCTAGAAATCGGGTGTAATGAACTTGACAGTGTACTTTGGCAGCTGGTCACAACTGTCAGCTGTCATTTGATTAACTTTTAATGCCGATCGGAGCTGTACTTCGCCCGGAAAAAATTATAGAACACGATGTACTCTCATCGATTTCATGTCCAGGGTGTTGTGGTGAGTTTATCACCTAGAAATCGGGCGAAATTCACTTGACAGTGTACTTTGAAAGCTAGTGACTACTGTCAGCTGTCAATTGGTACCCTTTTGGTGCCGACAGAAGCTGTACTTCGCCCGGAAAAAATTATAAACGACGATGTACTCTCATCGATTTCATGTCCAGGGTGTTGTGGTAGGTTTATCACCTAGAAATCGGGTGAAATGAACTTGACAGTGTACTTTGACAGCTGGTCACAACTGTCAGCTGTCATTTGATTAACTTTTGATGCCGATCGGAGCTGTACTCCGCCCGGAAAAAATTATAGAACACGATGTACTCTCATCGATTTCATGTCCAGGGTGTTGTGGTTAGTTTATCACCTAGAAATCGGGCGTAATGGACTTGACAGTGTACTTTGACAGCTAGTGACTACTGTCGGCTGTCATCTGGTACACTTTTGATGCCAATCGAAGCTGTACTTTGCCCGGAAAAAATTATAGACGACGATGTACTCTAATCGATTTCATGTCCAGGTTGTTGTGGTAGGTTTATCACCTAGAAATCGGGTGAAATGAACTTGACAGTGTACTTTGACAGCTGGTCACAACTGTCAGCTGTCATTTGATTAACTTTTGATGCCGATCGGAGCTGTACTTTGCCCGGAAAAAATTATAGAACACGATGTACTCTCATCGATTTCATGTCCAGGGTGTTGTGGTGAGTTTATCACCTAGAAATCGGGCGAAATGGACTTGACAGTGTACTTTGGAAGCTAGCGACTACTGTCAGATGTCATTTGGTACACTTTTGGTGCCAATAAAAGCTGTACTTCGCCCGGAAAAAATTATAGACGGCGATATATTCTCATCGATTTCATGTCCAGGGTGTTGTGGTAGGTTTATCACCTAGAAATCGGGCGTAATGGACTTGACAGTGTACTTTGACAGCTAGCCATTACTGTCAGCTGTGATCTGGTAAACTTTTGATGCCAATCGAAGCTGTACTTTGCCCGGAAAAAAATATAAACGACGATGTACTCTCATCGATTTCATGTCCAGGGTGTTGTGGTAGGTTTATCACCTAGAAATCGGGTGAAATGAACTTGACAGTGTACTTTGACAGCTGATCACAATTGTCAGCTGTCATTTGATTAACTTTTGATGCCGATCGAAGCTGTACTTCGCCCGGAAAAAATTATAGAGCACGATGTACTCTCATCGATTTCATGTCCAGGGTGTTGTGGTGAGTTTATCACCTAGAAATCGGGCGTAATGGACTTGACAGTGTACTTTGGCAGCTAGCCATTACTGTCAGCTGTCATCTGGTAAACTTTTGATGCCAATCGAAGCTGCACTTTGCCCGGAAAAAATTATAAACGACGATGTACTCTCATCGATTTCATGTCCAGGGTGTTGTAGTAGGTTTATCACCTAGAAATCGGGTGAAATGAAATTGACAGTGTACTTTGACAGCTGGTCACAACTGTCAGCTGTCATTTGATTAACTTTTGATGCCGATCGGAGCTGTACTTCGCCCGGAAAAAATTATAGACGACGATGTATTCTCATCGATTTCATGTCCAGGGTGTTGTGGTAAGTTTATCACCTAGAAATCGGGCGTAATGGACTTGACAGTGTACTTTGACAGCTAGCCATTACTGTCAGCTGTCATCTGGTACACTTTTGATGCCAATCGAAGCTGCACTTTGCCCGGAAAAAATTATAAACGACGATGTACTCTCATCGATTTCATGTCCAGGGTGTTGTAGTAGGTTTATCACCTAGAAATCGGGTGAAATGAAATTGACAGTGTACTTTGACAGCTGGTCACAACTGTCAGCTGTCATTTGATTAACTTTTGATGCCGATCGGAGCTGTACTTCGCCCGGAAAAAATTATAGAACACGATGTACTCTCATCGATTTCATGTCCAGGGTGTTGTGGAGAGTTTATCACCTAGAAATCGGGCGAAATGGACTAGACAGTGTACTTTGGAAGCTAGTGACTACTGTCAGCTGTCATTTGGTACCCTTTTGGTGCCGATAGAAGCTGTACTTCGCCCGGAAAAAATTATAGACGACGATGTATTCTCATCGATTTCATGTCCAGGGTGTTGTGGTAAGTTTATCAACTAGAAATCGGGCGTAATGGACTTGACAGTGTACTTTGGCAGCTAGCCATTACTGTCAGCTGTCATCTGGTACACTTTTGATGCCAATCGAAGCTGTAATTTGCCCGGAAAAAATTATAAACGACGATGTACTCTCATCGATTTCATGTCCAGGGTGTTGTGGTAGGTTTATCACCTAGAAATCGGGTGAAATGAACTTGACAGTGTTCTTTCACAGCTGGTGACAACTGTCAGCTGTCATTTGATTAACTTTTGATGCCGATCGGAGCTGTACTTCGCCCGGAAAAAATTATAGAACACGATGTACTCTCATCGATTTCATGTCCAGGGTGTTGTGGTGAGTTTATCACCTAGAAATCGGGCGAAATGGACTTGACAGTGTACTTTGAAAGCTAGCGATCACTGTCGGCTGTCATCTGACACACATTTGATGCCAATCGAAGCTGTACTTTGCCCGGAAAAAACTATAAACGACGATGTACTCTCATCGATTTCATGTCCAGGGTGTTGTGGTAGGTTTATCACCTAGAAATCGGGTGAAATGAACTTGACAGTGTACTGTGACAGCTGGTCACAACTGTCAGCTGTCATTTGATTAACTTTTAATGCCGATCGGAGCTGTACTTCGCCCGGAAAAAATTATAGACGACGATGTATTCTCATCGATTTCATGTCCAGGGTGTTGTGGTAAGTTTATCACCTAGAAATCGGGCGTAATGGACTTGACAGTGTACTTTGACAGCTAGCCATTACTGTCAGCTGTCATCTGGTACACTTTTGATGCCAATCGAAGCTGCACTTTGCCCGGAAAAAATTATAAACGACGATGTACTCTCATCGATTTCATGTCCAGGGTGTTGTAGTAGGTTTATCACCTAGAAATCGGGTGAAATGAAATTGACAGTGTACTTTGACAGCTGGTCACAACTGTCAGCTGTCATTTGATTAACTTTTGATGCCGATCGGAGCTGTACTTCGCCCGGAAAAAATTATAGAACACGATGTACTCTCATCGATTTCATGTCCAGGGTGTTGTGGAGAGTTTATCACCTAGAAATCGGGCGAAATGGACTTGACAGTGTACTTTGGAAGCTAGTGACTACTGTCAGCTGTCATTTGGTACCCTTTTGGTGCCGATAGAAGCTGTACTTCGCCCGGAAAAAATTATAGACGACGATGTTTTCTCATCGATTTCATGTCCAGGGTGTTGTGGTAAGTTTATCAACTAGAAATCGGGCGTAATGGACTTGACAGTGTACTTTGGCAGCTAGCCATTACTGTCAGCTGTCATCTGGTACACTTTTGATGCCAATCGAAGCTGTAATCTGCCCGGAAAAAATTATAAACGACGATGTACTCTCATCGATTTCATGTCCAGGGTGTTGTGGTAGGTTTATCACCTAGAAATCGGGTGAAATGAACTTGACAGTGTTCTTTCACAGCTGGTGACAACTGTCAGCTGTCATTTGATTAACTTTTGATGCCGATCGGAGCTGTACTTCGCCCGGAAAAAATTATAGAACACGATGTACTCTCATCGATTTCATGTCCAGGGTGTTGTGGTGAGTTTATCACCTAGAAATCGGGCGAAATGGACTTGACAGTGTACTTTGAAAGCTAGTGACTACTGTCAGCTGTACTTTGCTACCCTTTTGGTGCCGATAGAAGCTGTACTTCGCCCGAAAAAAATTATAAACGACGATGTACTCTCATCGATTTCATGTCCAGGGTGTTGTGGTAGGTTTATCACCTAGAAATCGGGTGTAATGAACTTGACAGTGTACTTTGGCAGCTGGTCACAACTGTCAGCTGTCATTTGATTAACTTTTAATGCCGATCGGAGCTGTACTTCGCCCGGAAAAAATTATAGAACACGATGTACTCTCATCGATTTCATGTCCAGGGTGTTGTGGTGAGTTTATCACCTAGAAATCGGGCGAAATTCACTTGACAGTGTACTTTGAAAGCTAGTGACTACTGTCAGCTGTCAATTGGTACCCTTTTGGTGCCGACAGAAGCTGTACTTCGCCCGGAAAAAATTATAAACGACGATGTACTCTCATCGATTTCATGTCCAGGGTGTTGTGGTAGGTTTATCACCTAGAAATCGGGTGAAATGAACTTGACAGTGTACTTTGACAGCTGGTCACAACTGTCAGCTGTCATTTGATTAACTTTTGATGCCGATCGGAGCTGTACTCCGCCCGGAAAAAATTATAGAACACGATGTACTCTCATCGATTTCATGTCCAGGGTGTTGTGGTTAGTTTATCACCTAGAAATCGGGCGTAATGGACTTGACAGTGTACTTTGACAGCTAGTGACTACTGTCGGCTGTCATCTGGTACACTTTTGATGCCAATCGAAGCTGTACTTTGCCCGGAAAAAATTATAGACGACGATGTACTCTAATCGATTTCATGTCCAGGTTGTTGTGGTAGGTTTATCACCTAGAAATCGGGTGAAATGAACTTGACAGTGTACTTTGACAGCTGGTCACAACTGTCAGCTGTCATTTGATTAACTTTTGATGCCGATCGGAGCTGTACTTTGCCCGGAAAAAATTATAGAACACGATGTACTCTCATCGATTTCATGTCCAGGGTGTTGTGGTGAGTTTATCACCTAGAAATCGGGCGAAATGGACTTGACAGTGTACTTTGGAAGCTAGCGACTACTGTCAGATGTCATTTGGTACACTTTTGGTGCCAATAAAAGCTGTACTTCGCCCGGAAAAAATTATAGACGGCGATATATTCTCATCGATTTCATGTCCAGGGTGTTGTGGTAGGTTTATCACCTAGAAATCGGGCGTAATGGACTTGACAGTGTACTTTGACAGCTAGCCATTACTGTCAGCTGTGATCTGGTAAACTTTTGATGCCAATCGAAGCTGTACTTTGCCCGGAAAAAAATATAAACGACGATGTACTCTCATCGATTTCATGTCCAGGGTGTTGTGGTAGGTTTATCACCTAGAAATCGGGTGAAATGAACTTGACAGTGTACTTTGACAGCTGATCACAATTGTCAGCTGTCATTTGATTAACTTTTGATGCCGATCGAAGCTGTACTTCGCCCGGAAAAAATTATAGAGCACGATGTACTCTCATCGATTTCATGTCCAGGGTGTTGTGGTGAGTTTATCACCTAGAAATCGGGCGTAATGGACTTGACAGTGTACTTTGGCAGCTAGCCATTACTGTCAGCTGTCATCTGGTACACTTTTGATGCCAATCGAAGCTGCACTTTGCCCGGAAAAAATTATAATCGACGATGTACTCTCATCGATTTCATGTCCAGGGTGTTGTAGTAGGTTTATCACCTAGAAATCGGGTGAAATGAAATTGACAGTGTACTGTGACAGCTGGTCACAACTGTCAGCTGTCATTTGATTAACTTTTAATGCCGATCGGAGCTGTACTTCGCCCGGAAAAAATTATAGACGACGATGTATTCTCATCGATTTCATGTCCAGGGTGTTGTGGTAAGTTTATCACCTAGAAATCGGACGTATTGGACTTGACAGTGTACTTTGACAGCTAGCCATTACTGTCAGCTGCCATTTGGTAGTCTTTTGATGCCAATCGAAGCTGCACTTTGCCCGGAAAAAATTATAAACGACGATGTACTCTCATCGATTTCATGTCCAGGGTGTTGTAGTAGGTTTATCACCTAGAAATCGGGTGAAATGAACTTGACAGTGTACTTTGACAGCTGGTCACAACTGTCAGCTGTCATTTGACTAACTTTTGATGCCGATCAGAGCTGTACTTTGCCCGGAAAAAATTATAGAACACGATGTACTCTCATCGATTTCATGTCCAGGGTGTTGTGGTGAGTTTATCACCTAGAAATCGGGTGAAATGAACTTGACAGTGTACTGTGACAGCTGGTCACAACTGTCAGCTGTCATTTGACTAACTTTTGATGCCGATCGGAGCTGTACTTCGCCCGGAAAAAATTATAGAACACGATGTACTCTCATCGATTTCATGTCCAGGGTGTTGTGGAGAGTTTATCACCTAGAAATCGGGCGAAATGGACTTGACAGTGTACTTTGGAAGCTAGTGACTACTGTCAGCTGTCATTTGGTACCCTTTTGGTGCCGATAGAAGCTGTACTTCGCCCGGAAAAAATTATAGACGACGATGTGTTCTCATCGATTTCATGTCCAGGGTGTTGTGGTAAGTTTATCAACTAGAAATCGGGCGTAATGGACTTGACAGTGTACTTTGGCAGCTAGCCATTACTGTCAGCTGTCATCTGGTACACTTTTGATGCCAATCGAAGCTGTAATTTGCCCGGAAAAAATTATAAACGACGATGTACTCTCATCGATTTCATGTCCAGGGTGTTGTGGTAGGTTTATCACCTAGAAATCGGGTGAAATGAACTTGACAGTGTACTTTCACAGCTGGTCACAACTGTCAGCTGTCATTTGATTAACTTTTGATGCCGATCGGAGCTGTACTTCGCCCGGAAAAAATTATAGAACACGATGTACTCTCATCGATTTCATGTCCAGGGTGTTGTGGTGAGTTTATCACCTAGAAATCGGGCGAAATGGACTTGACAGTGTACTTTAAAAGCTAGTGACTACTTTCAGCTGTAATTTGCTACCCTTTTGGTGCCGATAGAAGCTGTACTTCGCCCGGAAAAAATTATAAACGACGATGTACTCTCATCGATTTCATGTCCAGGGTGTTGTGGTAGGTTTATCACCTAGAAATCGGGTGTAATGAACTTGACAGTGTACTTTGGCAGCTAGTCACAACTGTCAGCTGTCATTTGATTAACTTTTGATGGCGATCGGAGCTGTACTTCGCCCGGAAAAAATTATAGAACACGATGTACTCTCATCGATTTCATGTCCAGGGTGTTGTGGTGAGTTTATCACCTAGAAATCGGGCGAAATGGACTTGACAGTGTACTTTGAAAGCTAGTAACTACTGTCAGCTGTCATTTAGTACCCTTTTGGTGCCGATAGAAGCTGTACTTCGCCCGGAAAAAATTATAAACGACGATGTACTCTCATCGATTTCATGTTCAGGGTGTTGTGGTAGGTTTATCACCTAGAAATCGGGTGTAATGAACTTGACAGTGTACTTTGGCAGCTGGTCACAACTGTCAGCTGTCATTTTATTAACTTTTAATGCCGATCGGAGCTGTACTTCGCCCGGAAAAAATTATAGAACACGATGTACTCTCATCGATTTCATGTCCAGGGTGTTGTGGTTAGTTTATCACCTAGAAATCGGGCGTAATGGACTTGACAGTGTACTTTGACAGCTAGTGACTACTGTCGGCTGTCATCTGGTACACTTTTGATGCCAATCGAAGCTGTACTTTGCCCGGAAAAAATTATAGACGACGATGTACTCTAATCGATTTCATGTCCAGGGTGTTGTGGTAGGTTTATCACCTAGAAATCGGGTAAAATGAACTTGACAGTGTATTTTGACAGCTGGTCGCAACTGTCAGCTGTCATTTGATTAACTTTTGATGCCGATCGGAGCTGTACTTTGCCCGGAAAAAATTATAGAACACGATGTACTCTCATCGATTTCATGTCCAGGGTGTTGTGGTGAGTTTATCACCTAGAAATCGGGCGAAATGAACTTGACAGTGTACCTTCACAGCTGGTCACAGCTGTCAGCTGTCATTTGATTAACTTTTGATGCCGATCGGAGCTGTACTTCGCCCGGAAAAAATTATAGAACACGATGTACTCTCATCGATTTCATGTCCAGGGTGTTGTGGTAAGTTTATCAACTAGAAATCGGGCGTAATGGACTTGTCAGTGTATTTTGGCAGCTAGCCATTACTGTCAGCTGTCATCTGGTACACTTTTGATGCCAATCGAAGCTGTAATTTGCCCGGAAAAAATTATAAACGACGATGTACTCTCATCGATTTCATGTCCAGGGTGTTGTGGTAGGTTTATCACCTAGAAATCGGGTGAAATGAACTTGACAGTGTACTTTCACAGCTGGTCACAACTGTCAGCTGTCATTTGATTAACTTTTGATGCCGATCGGAGCTGTACTTCGCCCGGAAAAAATTATAGAACACGATGTACTCTCATCGATTTCATGTCCAGGGTGTTGTGGTAAGTTTATCACCTAGAAATCGGGCGTAATGGACTTGACAGTGTACTTTGACAGCTAGCCATTACTGTCAGCTGTCATCTGGTACACTTTTGATGCCAATCGAAGCTGCACTTTGCCCGGAAAAAATTATAAACGACGATGTACTCTCATCGATTTCATGTCCAGGGTGTTGTAGTAGGTTTATCACCTAGAAATCGGGTGAAATGAAATTGACAGTGTACTTTGATAGCTGGTCACAACTGTCAGCTGTCATTTGATTAACTTTTGATGCCGATCGGAGCTGTACTTCGCCCGGAAAAAATTATAGAACACGATGTACTCTCATCGATTTCATGTCCAGGGTGTTGTGGAGAGTTTATCACCTAGAAATCGGGCGAAATGGACTTGACAGTGTACTTTGGAAGCTAGTGACTACTGTCAGCTGTCATTTGGTACCCTTTTGGTGCCGATAGAAGCTGTACTTCGCCCGGAAAAAATTATAGACGACGATGTGTTCTCATCGATTTCATGTCCAGGGTGTTGTGGTAAGTTTATCAACTAGAAATCGGGCGTAATGGACTTGACAGTGTACTTTGGCAGCTAGTCATTACTGTCAGCTGTCATCTGGTACACTTTTGATGCCAATCGAAGCTGTAATTTGCCCGGAAAAAATTATAAACGACGATGTACTTTCATCGATTTCATGTCCAGGGTGTTGTGGTAGGTTTATCACCTAGAAATCGGGTGAAATGAACTTGACAGTGTACTTTCACAGCTGGTCACAACTGTCAGCTGTCATTTGATTAACTTTTGATGCCGATCGGAGCTGTACTTCGCCCGGAAAAAATTATAGAACACGATGTACTCTCATCGATTTCATGTCCAGGGTGTTGTGGTGAGTTTATCACCTAGAAATCGGGCGAAATGGACTTGACAGTGTACTTTAAAAGCTAGTGACTACTGTCAGCTGTAATTTGCTACCCTTTTGGTGCCGATAGAAGCTGTACTTCGCCCGGAAAAAATTATAAACGACGATGTACTCTCATCGATTTCATGTCCAGGGTGTTGTGGTAGGTTTATCACCTAGAAATCGGGTGTAATGAACTTGACAGTGTACTTTGGCAGCTAGTCACAACTGTCAGCTGTCATTTGATTAACTTTTGATGGCGATCGGAGCTGTACTTCGCCCGGAAAAAATTATAGAACACGATGTACTCTCATCGATTTCATGTCCAGGGTGTTGTGGTGAGTTTATCACCTAGAAATCGGGCGAAATGGACTTGACAGTGTACTTTGAAAGCTAGTAACTACTGTCAGCTGTCATTTAGTACCCTTTTGGTGCCGATAGAAGCTGTACTTCGCCCGGAAAAAATTATAAACGACGATGTACTCTCATCGATTTCATGTTCAGGGTGTTGTGGTAGGTTTATCACCTAGAAATCGGGTGTAATGAACTTGACAGTGTACTTTGGCAGCTGGTCACAACTGTCAGCTGTCATTTTATTAACTTTTAATGCCGATCGGAGCTGTACTTCGCCCGGAAAAAATTATAGAACACGATGTACTCTCATCGATTTCATGTCCAGGGTGTTGTGGTTAGTTTATCACCTAGAAATCGGGCGTAATGGACTTGACAGTGTACTTTGACAGCTAGTGACTACTGTCGGCTGTCATCTGGTACACTTTTGATGCCAATCGAAGCTGTACTTTGCCCGGAAAAAATTATAGACGACGATGTACTCTAATCGATTTCATGTCCAGGGTGTTGTGGTAGGTTTATCACCTAGAAATCGGGTAAAATGAACTTGACAGTGTATTTTGACAGCTGGTCGCAACTGTCAGCTGTCATTTGATTAACTTTTGATGCCGATCGGAGCTGTACTTTGCCCGGAAAAAATTATAGAACACGATGTACTCTCATCGATTTCATGTCCAGGGTGTTGTGGTGAGTTTATCACCTAGAAATCGGGCGAAATGAACTTGACAGTGTACCTTCACAGCTGGTCACAGCTGTCAGCTGTCATTTGATTAACTTTTGATGCCGATCGGAGCTGTACTTCGCCCGGAAAAAATTATAGAACACGATGTACTCTCATCGATTTCATGTCCAGGGTGTTGTGGTAAGTTTATCAACTAGAAATCGGGCGTAATGGACTTGTCAGTGTATTTTGGCAGCTAGCCATTACTGTCAGCTGTCATCTGGTACACTTTTGATGCCAATCGAAGCTGTAATTTGCCCGGAAAAAATTATAAACGACGATGTACTCTCATCGATTTCATGTCCAGGGTGTTGTGGTAGGTTTATCACCTAGAAATCGGGTGAAATGAACTTGACAGTGTACTTTCACAGCTGGTCACAACTGTCAGCTGTCATTTGATTAACTTTTGATGCCGATCGGAGCTGTACTTCGCCCGGAAAAAATTATAGAACACGATGTACTCTCATCGATTTCATGTCCAGGGTGTTGTGGTGAGTTTATCACCTAGAAATCGGGCGAAATGGACTTGACAGTGTACTTTGAAAGCTAGTGACTACTGTCAGCTGTAATTTGCTACCCTTTTGGTGCCGATAGAAGCTGTACTTCGCCCGGAAAAAATTATAAACGACGATGTACTCTCATCGATTTCATGTCCAGGGTGTTGTGGTAGGTTTATCACCTAGAAATCGGGTGTAATGAACTTGACAGTGTACTTTGGCAGCTAGTCACAACTGTCAGCTGTCATTTGATTAACTTTTGATGGCGATCGGAGCTGTACTTCGCCCGGAAAAAATTATAGAACACGATGTACTCTCATCGATTTCATGTCCAGGGTGTTGTGGTGAGTTTATCACCTAGAAATCGGGCGAAATGGACTTGACAGTGTACTTTGAAAGCTAGTAACTACTGTCAGCTGTCATTTGGTACCCTTTTGGTGCCGATAGAAGCTGTACTTCGCCCGGAAAAAATTATAAACGACGATGTACTCTCATCGATTTCATGTCCAGGGTGTTGTGGTAGGTTTATCACCTAGAAATCGGGTGTAATGAACTTGACAGTGTACTTTGGCAGCTGGTCACAACTGTCAGCTGTCATTTTATTAACTTTTAATGCCGATCGGAGCTGTACTTCGCCCGGAAAAAATTATAGAACACGATGTACTCTCATCGATTTCATGTCCAGGGGGTTGTGGTGAGTTTATCACCTAGAAATCGGTCGAAATTCACTTGACAGTGTACTTTGAAAGCTAGTGACTACTGTCAGCTGTTAATTGGTACCCTTTTGGTGCCGACAGAAGCTGTACTTCGCCCGGAAAAAATTATAAACGACGATTTACTCTCATCGATTTCATGTCCAGGGTGTTGTGGTAGGTTTATCACCTAGAAATCGGGTGAAATGAACTTGACAGTGTACTTTGACAGCTGGTCACAACTGTCAGCTGTCATTTGATTAACTTTTGATGCCGATCGGAGCTGTATTCCGCCCGGAAAAAATTATAGAACACGATGTACTCTCATCGATTTCATGTCCAGGGTGTTGTGGTTAGTTTATCACCTAGAAATCGGGCGTAATGGACTTGACAGTGTACTTTGACAGCTAGTGACTACTGTCGGCTGTCATCTGGTACACTTTTGATGCCAATCGAAGCTGTACTTTGCCCGGAAAAAATTATAGACGACGATGTACTCTAATCGATTTCATGTCCAGCGTGTTGTGGTAGGTTTATCACCTAGAAATCGGGTGAAATGAACTTGACAGTGTATTTTGACAGCTGGTCGCAACTGTCAGCTGTCATTTGATTAACTTTTGATGCCGATCGGAGCTGTACTTTGCCCGGAAAAAATTATAGAACACGATGTACTCTCATCGATTTCATGTCCAGGGTGTTGTGGTGAGTTTATCACCTAGAAATCGGGCGAAATGGACTTGACAGTGTACTTTGGAAGCTAGCGACTACTGTCAGATGTCATTTGGTACACTTTTGGTGCCAATAGAAGCTGTACTTCGCCCGGAAAAAATTATAGACGGCGATATATTCTCATCGATTTCATGTCCAGGGTGTTGTGGTAGGTTTATCACCTAGAAATCGGGCGTAATGGACTTGACATTGTACTTTGACAGCTAGCCATTACTGTCAGCTGTCATCTGGTAAACTTTTGATGCCAATCGAAGCTGTACTTTGCCCGGAAAAAAATATAAACGACGATGTACTCTCATCGATTTCATGTCCAGGGTGTTGTGGTAGGTTTATCACCTAGAAATCGGGTGAAATGAACTTGACAGTGTACTTTGACAGCTGGTCCCAACTGTCAGCTGTCATTTGATTAACTTTTGATGCCGATCAGAGCTGTACTTTGCCCGGAAAAAAATTATAGAACACGATGTACTCTCATCGATTTCATGTCAAGGGTGTTGTGGTGAGTTTATCACCTAGAAATCGGGTGAAATGAACTTGACAGTGTACTGTGACAGCTGGTCACAACTGTCAGCTGTCATTTGATTAACTTTTAATGCCGATCGGAGCTGTACTTCGCCCGGAAAAAATTATAGACGACGATGTATTCTCATCGATTTCATGTCCAGGGTGTTGTGGTAAGTTTATCACCTAGAAATCGGGCGTAATGGACTTGACAGTGTA
The DNA here is from genome assembly GCA_963942545.1 of Oxycera nigricornis. Classification (NCBI taxonomy): domain Eukaryota; kingdom Metazoa; phylum Arthropoda; class Insecta; order Diptera; family Stratiomyidae; genus Oxycera; species Oxycera nigricornis. Next base: position 17,327,259 of record OZ012664.1, on the reverse strand, counting down.
CTTTGACAGCTAGCCATTACTGTCAGCTGTCATCTGGTACACTTTTGATGCCAATCGAAGCTGCACTTTGCCCGGAAAAAATTATAAACGACGATGTACTCTCATCGATTTCATGTCCAGGGTGTTGTAGTAGGTTTATCACCTAGAAATCGGGTGAAATGAAATTGACAGTGTACTTTGACAGCTGGTCACAACTGTCAGCTGTCATTTGATTAACTTTTGATGCCGATCGGAGCTGTACTTCGCCCGGAAAAACTTATAGAACACGATGTACTCTCATCGATTTCATGTCCAGGGTGTTGTGGAGAGTTTATCACCTAGAAATCGGGCGAAATGGACTTGACAGTGTACTTTGGAAGCTAGTGACTACTGTCAGCTGTCATTTGGTACCCTTTTGGTGCCGATAGAAGCTGTACTTCGCCCGGAAAAAATTATAGACGACGATGTATTCTCATCGATTTCATGTCCAGGGTGTTGTGGTAAGTTTATCAACTAGATATCGGGCGTAATGGACTTGACAGTGTACTTTGGCAGCTAGCCATTACTGTCAGCTGTCATCTGGTACACTTTTGATGCCAATCGAAGCTGTAATTTGCCCGGAAAAAATTATAAACGACGATGTACTCTCATCGATTTCATGTCCAGGGTGTTGTGGTAGGTTTATCACCTAGAAATCGGGTGAAATGAACTTGACAGTGTACTTTGGCAGCTGGTCACAACTGTCAGCTGTCATTTGGTACCCTTTTGGTGCCGATAGAAGCTGTACTTCGCCCGGAAAAAATTATAAACGACGATGTACTCTCATCGATTTCATGTCCAGGGTGTTGTGGTAGGTTTATCACCTAGAAATCGGGTTTAATGAACTTGACAGTGTACTTTGGCAGCTGGTCACAACTGTCAGCTGTCATTTGATTAACTTTTAATGCCGATCGGAGCTGTACTTCGCCCGGAAAAAATTATAGAACACGATGTACTCTCATCGATTTCATGTCCAGGGTGTTGTGGTGAGTTTATCACCTAGAAATCGGGCGAAATTCACTTGACAGTGTACTTTGAAAGCTAGTGACTACTTTCAGCTGTCAATTGGTACCCTTTTGGTGCCGACAGAAGCTGTACTTCGCCCGGAAAAAATTATAAACGACGATGTACTCTCATCGATTTCATGTCCAGGGTGTTGTGGTAGGTTTATCACCTAGAAATCGGGTGAAATGAACTTGCCAGTGTACTTTGACAGCTGGTCACAACTGTCAGCTGTCATTTGATTAACTTTTGATGCCGATCGGAGCTGTACTCCGCCCGGAAAAAATTATAGAACACGATGTACTCTCATCGATTTCATGTCCAGGGTGTTGTGGTTAGTTTATCACCTAGAAATCGGGCGTAATGGACTTGACAGTGTACTTTGACAGCTAGTGACTACTGTCGGCTGTCATCTGGTACACTTTTGATGCCAATCGAAGCTGTACTTTGCCCGGAAAAAATTATAGACGACGATGTACTCTAATCGATTTCATGTCCAGGGTGTTGTGGTAGGTTTATCACCTAGAAATCGGGTGAAATGAACTTGACAGTGTACTTTGACAGCTGGTCACAACTGTCAGCTGTCATTTGATTAACTTTTGATGCCGATCGGAGCTGTACTTTGCCCGGAAAAAATTATAGAACACGATGTACTCTCATCGATTTCATGTCCAGGGTGTTGTGGTGAGTTTATCACCTAGAAATCGGGCGAAATGGACTTGACAGTGTACTTTGGAAGCTAGCGACTACTGTCAGATGTCATTTGGTACACTTTTGGTGCCAATAGAAGCTGTACTTCGCCCGGAAAAAATTATAGACGGCGATATATTCTCATCGATTTCATGTCCAGGGTGTTGTGGTAGGTTTATCACCTAGAAATCGGGCGTAATGGACTTGACAGTGTACTTTGACAGCTAGCCATTACTGTCAGCTGTCATCTGGTAAACTTTTGAAGCCAATCGAAGCTGTACTTTGCCCGGAAAAAATTATAAACGACGATGTACTCTCATCGATTTCATGTCCAGGGTGTTGTGGTAGGTTTATCACCTAGAAATCGGGTGAAATGAACTTGACAGTGTACTTTGACAGCTGGTCACAATTGTCAGCTGTCATTTGATTAACTTTTGATGCCGATCGAAGCTGTACTTCGCCCGGAAAAAATTATAGAGCACGATGTACTCTCATCGATTTCATGTCCAGGGTGTTGTGGTGAGTTTATCACCTAGAAATCGGGCGTAATGGACTTGACAGTGTACTTTGGCAGCTAGCCATTACTGTCAGCTGTCATTTGATTAACTTTTCATGCCGATCAGAGCTGTACTTCGCCCGGAAAAAATTGTAGAACACGATGTACTCTCATCGATTTCATGTCCAGGGTGTTTTGGTGAGTTTATCACCTAGAAATCGGGCGAAATGGACTTGACAGTGTACTTTGAAAGCTAGCGACTACTGTCAGATGTCATTTGGTACCCTTTTGGTGCCGATAGAAGCTGTACTTCGCCCGGAAAAAATTATAGAGCACGATGTACTCTCATCGATTTCATGTCCAGGGTGTTGTGGTGAGTTTATCACCTAGAAATCGGGCGTAATGGACTTGACAGTGTACTTTGACAGCTAGCCATTAATGTCAGCTGTGATTTGGTACACTTTTTATGCCAATCGAAGCTGTACTTTGCCCGGAAAAAATTATAAACGACGATGTACTCTCATCGATTTCATGTCCAAGGTGTTGTGGTAGGTTTATCACCTAGAAATCGGGTGAAATGAACTAAACAGTGTACTTTGACAGCTGGTCACAACTCTTAGCTGTCATTTAATTAACTTTTGATGCCAATCGGAGCTGTACTACGCCCGGAAAAAATTATAGAACACGATGTACTCTCATCGATTTCATGTCCAGGGTGTTGTGGTGAGTTTATCAACTAGAAATCGGGCGAAATGGACTTGACAGTGTACTTTGAAAGCTAGTCACTACTGTCAGCTGTCATTTGGTACCCTTTTCATGCCGATAGAAGCTGTACTTCGCCCGGAAAAAATTATAAACGACGATGTACTCTCATCGATTTCATGTCCAGGGTGTTGTGGTAGGTTTATCACCTAGAAATCGGGTGAAATGAACTTGACAGTGTACTTTGACAGCTGGTCACAACTGTCAGCTGTCATTTGATTAACTTTTGATGCCGATCGGAGCTGTACTTCGCCCGGAAAAAATTATAGAACACGATGTACTCTCATCGATTTCATGTCCAGGGTGTTGTGGTGAGTTTATCACCTAGAAATCGGGCGTAATGGACTTGACAGTGTACTTTGACAGCTAGTGACTACTGTCGGCTGTCATCTGGTACACTTTTTATGCCAATCGAAGCTGTACTTTGCCCGGAAAAAATTATAGACGACGATGTACTCTAATCGATTTCATGTCCAGGGTGTTGTGGTAGGTTTATCACCTAGAAATCGGGTCAAATGAACTTGACAGTGTATTTTGACAGCTGGTCACAACTGTCAGCTGTCATTTGATTAACTTTTGATGCCGATCGGAGCTGTACTTTGCCCAGAAAAAATTATAGAACACGATGTACTCTCATCGATTTCATGTCCAGGGTGTTGTGGTGAGTTTATCACCTAGAAATCGGGCGAAATGGACTTGACAGTGTACTTTGGAAGCTAGCGACTACTGTCAGATGTCAGTTGGTACCCTTTTGGTGCCGATAGAAGCTGTACTTTGCCCGGAAAAAATTATAGACGACGATGTATTCTCATCGATTTCATGTCCAGGGTGTTGTGGTAAGTTTATCACCTAGAAAGCGGGCGTAATGGACTTGACCGTGTACTTTGACAGCTAGTCATTACTGTCAGCTGTCATTTGGTAAACTTTTGATGCCAATCGAAGCTGTACTTTGCCCGGAAAAAAATATAAACGACGATGTACTCTCATCGATTTCATGTCCAGGGTGTTGTGGTAGGTTTATCACCTAGAAATCGGGTGAAATGAACTTGACAGTGTACTTTGGCAGCTGGTCACAACTGTCAGCTGTCATTTGATTAACTTTTGATGCCGATCGGAGCTGTACTTCGCCCGGAAAAAATTATAGAGCACGATGTACTCTCATCGATTTCATGTCCAGGGTGTTGTGGTGAGTTTATCACCTAGAAATCGGGCGTAATGGACTTGACAGTGTACTTTCACAGCTGGTCACAACTGTCAGCTGTCATTTGATTATTTTCTGATGCCGATCGAAACTGTACTTCGCCCAGAAAAAATTATAGAACACGATGTACTCTCATCGATTTCATGTCCAGGGTGTTGTGGTGAGTTTATCACCTAGAAATCGGGCGAAATGGACTTGACAGTGTACTTTGAAAGCTAGCGACTACTGTCAGATGTCATTTGGTACCCTTTTGGTGCCGATAGAAGCTGTACTTCGCCCGGAAAAAATTATAGACGACGATGTATTCTCATCGATTTCATGTCCAGGGTGTTGTGGTAAGTTTATCACCTAGAAATCGGGCGTAATGGACTTGACAGTGTACTTTGACAGCTAGCCATTACTGTCAGCTGTCATCTGGTACACTTTTGATGCCAATCGAAGCTGCACTTTGCCCGGAAAAAATTATAAACGACGATGTACTCTCATCGATTTCATGTCCAGGGTGTTGTAGTAGGTTTATCACCTAGAAATCGGGTGAAATGAAATTGACAGTGTACTGTGACAGCTGGTCACAACTGTCAGCTGTCATTTGATTAACTTTTAATGCCGATCGGAGCTGTACTTCGCCCGGAAAAAATTATAGACGACGATGTATTCTCATCGATTTCATGTCCAGGGTGTTGTGGTAAGTTTATCACCTAGAAATCGGACGTAATGGACTTGACAGTGTACTTTGACAGCTAGCCATTACTGTCAGCTGTCATCTGGTACACTTTTGATGCCAATCGAAGCTGCACTTTGCCCGGAAAAAATTATAAACGACGATGTACTCTCATCGATTTCATGTCCAGGGTGTTGTAGTAGGTTTATCACCTAGAAATCGGGTGAAATGAACTTGACAGTGTACTTTGACAGCTGGTCACAACTGTCAGCTGTCATTTGATTAACTTTTGATGCCGATCAGAGCTGTACTTTGCCCGGAAAAAATTATAGAACACGATGTACTCTCATCGATTTCATGTCCAGGGTGTTGTGGTGAGTTTATCACCTAGAAATCGGGTGAAATGAACTTGACAGTGTACTGTGACAGCTGGTCACAACTGTCAGCTGTCATTTGATTAACTTTTAATGCCGATCGGAGCTGTACTACGCCCGGAAAAAATTATAGACGACGATGTATTCTCATCGATTTCATGTCCAGGGTGTTGTGGTAAGTTTATCACCTAGAAATCGGGCGTAATGGACTTGACAGTGTACTTTGACAGCTAGCCATTAGTGTCAGCTGTCATCTGGTACACTTTTGATGCCAATCGAAGCTGCACTTTGCCCGGAAAAAATTATAAACGACGATGTACTCTCATCGATTTCATGTCCAGGGTGTTGTAGTAGGTTTATCACCTAGAAATCGGGTGAAATGAAATTGACAGTGTACTTTGACAGCTGGTCACAACTGTCAGCTGTCATTTGATTAACTTTTGATGCCGATCGGAGCTGTACTTCGCCCGGAAAAAATTATAGAACACGATGTACTCTCATCGATTTCATGTCCAGGGTGTTGTGGAGAGTTTATCACCTAGAAATCGGGCGAAATGGACTTCACAGTGTACTTTGGAAGCTAGTGACTACTGTCAGCTGTCATTTGGTACCCTTTTGGTGCCGATAGAAGCTGTACTTCGCCCGGAAAAAATTATAGACGACGATGTATTCTCATCGATTTCATGTCCAGGGTGTTGTGGTAAGTTTATCAACTAGAAATCGGGCGTAATGGACTTGACAGTGTACTTTGGCAGCTAACCACTACTGTCAGTTGTCATCTGGTACACTTTTGATGCCAATCTAAGCTGTAATTTGCCCGGAAAAAATTATAAACGACGATGTACTCTCATCGATTTCATGTCCAGGGTGTTGTGGTAGGTTTATCACCTAGAAATCGGGTGAAATGAACTTGACAGTGTACTTTCACAGCTGGTCACAACTGTCAGCTGTCATTTGATTAACTTTTGATGCCGATCGGAGCTGTACTTCGCCCGGAAAAAATTATAGAACACGATGTACTCTCATCGATTTCATGTCCCGGGTGTTGTGGTGAGTTTATCACCTAGAAATCGGGCGAAATGGACTTGACAGTGTACTTTGAAAGCTAGTGACTACTGTCAGCTGTAATTTGCTACCCTTTTGGTGCCGATAGAAGCTGTACTTCGCCCGGAAAAAATTATAAACGACGATGTACTCTCATCGATTTCATGTCCAGGGTGTTGTGGTAGGTTTATCACCTAGAAATCGGGTGTAATGAACTTGACAGTGTACTTTGCCAGCTAGTCACAACTGTCAGCTGTCATTTGATTAACTTTTGATGGCGATCGGAGCTGTACTTCGCCCGGAAAAAATTATAGAACACGATGTACTCTCATCGATTTCATGTCCAGGGTGTTGTGGTAGGTTTATCACCTAGAAATCGGGTGTAATGAACTTGACAGTGTACTTTGACAGCTGGTCACAACTGTCAGCTGTCATTTGATTAACTTTTAATGCCGATCGGAGCTGTACTTCGCCCGGAAAAAATTATAGAACACGATGTACTCTCATCGATTTCATGTCCAGGGTGTTGTGGTAAGTTTATCACCTAGAAATTGGACGTAATATACTTGACAGTGTACTTTTACAGCTAGCCATTACTGTCAGCTATCATCTGGTACACTTTTGATGCCAATCGAAGCTGCACTTTGCCCGGAAAAAATTATAAACGACGATGTACTCTCATCGATTTCATGTCCAGGGTGTTGTAGTAGGTTTATCACCTAGAAATCGGGTGAAATGAAATTGACAGTGTACTTTGACAGCTGGTCACAACTGTCAGCTGTCATTTGATTAACTTTTGATGCCGATCGGAGCTGTACTTCGCCCGGAAAAAATTATAGAACACGATGTACTCTCATCGATTTCATGTCCAGGGTGTTGTGGAGAGTTTATCACCTAGAAATCGGGCGAAATGGACTTGACAGTGTACTTTGGAAGCTAGTGACTACTGTCAGCTGTCATTTGGTACCCTTTTGGTGCCGATAGAAGCTGTACTTCGCCCGGAAAAAATTATAGACGACGATGTATTCTCATCGATTTCATGTCCAGGGTGTTGTGGTAAGTTTATCAACTAGAAATCGGGCGTAATGGACTTGACAGTGTACTTTGGCAGCTAGCCATTACTGTCAGCTGTCATCTGGTACACTTTTGATGCCAATCGAAGCTGTAATTTGCCCGGAAAAAATTATAAACGACGATGTACTCTCATCGATTTCATGTCCAGGGTGTTGTGGTAGGTTTATCACCTAGAAATCGGGTGAAATGAACTTGACAGTGTACTTTCACAGCTGGTCACAACTGTCAGCTGTCATTTGATTAACTTTTGATGCCGATCGGAGCTGTACTTCGCCCGGAAAAAATTATAGAACACGATGTACTCTCATCGATTTCATGTCCAGGGTGTTGTGGTGAGTTTATCACCTAGAAATCGGGCGAAATGGACTTGACAGTGTACTTTGAAAGCTAGTGACTACTGTCAGCTGTAATTTGCTACCCTTTTGGTGCCGATAGAAGCTGTACTTCGCCCGGAAAAAATTATAAACGACGATGTACTCTCATCGATTTCATGTCCAGGGTGTTGTGGTAGGTTTATCACCTAGAAATCGGGTGTAATGAACTTGACAGTGTACTTTGGCAGCTAGTCACAACTGTCAGCTGTCATTTGATTAACTTTTGATGGCGATCGGAGCTGTACTTCGCCCGGAAAAAATTATAGAACACGATGTACTCTCATCGATTTCATGTCCAGGGTGTTGTGGTGAGTTTATCACCTAGAAATCGGGCGAAATGGACTTGACAGTGTACTTTGAAAGCTAGTGACTACTGTCAGCTGTCATTTGGTACCCTTTTGGTGCCGATAGAATCTGTACTTCGCCCGGAAAAAATTATAAACGACGATGTACTCTCATCGATTTCATGTCCAGGGTGTTGTGGTAGGTTTATCACCTAGAAATCGGGTGTAATGAACTTGACAGTGTACTTTGGCAGCTGGCCACAACTGTCAGCTGTCATTTGATCAACTTTTAATGCCGATCGGAGCTGTACTTCGCCCGGAAAAAATTATAGAACACGATGTACTCTCATCGATTTCATGTCCAGGGTGTTGTGGTAAGTTTATCACCTAGAAATCGGACGTAATATACTTGACAGTGTACTTTTACAGCTAGCCATTACTGTCAGCTGTCATCTGGTACACTTTTGATGCCAATCGAAGCTGCACTTTGCCCGGAAAAAATTATAAACGACGATGTACTCTCATCGATTTCATGTCCAGGGTGTTGTAGTAGGTTTATCACCTAGAAATCGGGTGAAATGAACTTGACAGTGTACTTTGACAGCTGGTCACAACTGTCAGCTGTCATTTGATTAACTTTTGATGCCGATCAGAGCTGTACTTTGCCCGGAAAAAATTATAGAACACGATGTACTCTCATCGATTTCATGTCCAGGGTGTTGTGGAGAGTTTATCACCTAGAAATCGGGCGAAATGGACTTGACAGTGTACTTTGGAAGCTAGTGACTACTGTCAGCTGTCATTTGGTACCCTTTTGGTGCCGATAGAAGCTGTACTTCGCCCGGAAAAAATTATAGACGACGATGTATTCTCATCGATTTCATGTCCAGGGTGTTGTGGTAAGTTTATCAACTAGAAATCGGGCGTAATGGACTTGACAGTGTACTTTGGCAGCTAACCATTACTGTCAGTTGTCATCTGGTACACTTTTGATGCCAATCTAAGCTGTAATTTGCCCGGAAAAAATTATAAACGACGATGTACTCTCATCGATTTCATGTCCAGGGTGTTGTGGTAGGTTTATCACCTAGAAATCGGGTGAAATGAACTTGACAGTGTACTTTCACAGCTGGTCACAACTGTCAGCTGTCATTTGATTAACTTTTGATGCCGATCGGAGCTGTACTTCGCCCGGAAAAAATTATAGAACACGATGTACTCTCATCGATTTCATGTCCCGGGTGTTGTGGTGAGTTTATCACCTAGAAATCGGGCGAAATGGACTTGACAGTGTACTTTGAAAGCTAGTGACTACTGTCAGCTGTAATTTGCTACCCTTTTGGTGCCGATAGAAGCTGTACTTCGCCCGGAAAAAATTATAAACGACGATGTACTCTCATCGATTTCATGTCCAGGGTGTTGTGGTAGGTTTATCACCTAGAAATCGGGTGTAATGAACTTGACAGTGTACTTTGCCAGCTAGTCACAACTGTCAGCTGTCATTTGATTAACTTTTGATGGCGATCGGAGCTGTACTTCGCCCGGAAAAAATTATAGAACACGATGTACTCTCATCGATTTCATGTCCAGGGTGTTGTGGTAGGTTTATCACCTAGAAATCGGGTGTAATGAACTTGACAGTGTACTTTGACAGCTGGTCACAACTGTCAGCTGTCATTTGATTAACTTTTAATGCCGATCGGAGCTGTACTTCGCCCGGAAAAAATTATAGAACACGATGTACTCTCATCGATTTCATGTCCAGGGTGTTGTGGTAAGTTTATCACCTAGAAATTGGACGTAATATACTTGACAGTGTACTTTTACAGCTAGCCATTACTGTCAGCTATCATCTGGTACACTTTTGATGCCAATCGAAGCTGCACTTTGCCCGGAAAAAATTATAAACGACGATGTACTCTCATCGATTTCATGTCCAGGGTGTTGTAGTAGGTTTATCACCTAGAAATCGGGTGAAATGAAATTGACAGTGTACTTTGACAGCTGGTCACAACTGTCAGCTGTCATTTGAATAACTTTTGATGCCGATCGGAGCTGTACTTCGCCCGGAAAAAATTATAGAACACGATGTACTCTCATCGATTTCATGTCCAGGGTGTTGTGGAGAGTTTATCACCTAGAAATCGGGCGAAATGGACTTGACAGTGTACTTTGGAAGCTAGTGACTACTGTCAGCTGTCATTTGGTACCCTTTTGGTGCCGATAGAAGCTGTACTTCGCCCGGAAAAAATTATAGACGACGATGTATTCTCATCGATTTCATGTCCAGGGTGTTGTGGTAAGTTTATCAACTAGAAATCGGGCGTAATGGACTTGACAGTGTACTTTGGCAGCTAGCCATTACTGTCAGCTGTCATCTGGTACACTTTTGATGCCAATCGAAGCTGTAATTTGCCCGGAAAAAATTATAAACGACGATGTACTCTCATCGATTTCATGTCCAGGGTGTTGTGGTAGGTTTATCACCTAGAAATCGGGTGAAATGAACTTGACAGTGTACTTTCACAGCTGGTCACAACTGTCAGCTGTCATTTGATTAACTTTTGATGCCGATCGGAGCTGTACTTCGCCCGGAAAAAATTATAGAACACGATGTACTCTCATCGATTTCATGTCCAGGGTGTTGTGGTGAGTTTATCACCTAGAAATCGGGCGAAATGGACTTGACAGTGTACTTTGAAAGCTAGTGACTACTGTCAGCTGTAATTTGCTACCCTTTTGGTGCCGATAGAAGCTGTACTTCGCCCGGAAAAAATTATAAACGACGATGTACTCTCATCGATTTCATGTCCAGGGTGTTGTGGTAGGTTTATCACCTAGAAATCGGGTGTAATGAACTTGACAGTGTACTTTGGCAGCTAGTCACAACTGTCAGCTGTCATTTGATTAACTTTTGATGGCGATCGGAGCTGTACTTCGCCCGGAAAAAATTATAGAACACGATGTACTCTCATCGATTTCATGTCCAGGGTGTTGTGGTGAGTTTATCACCTAGAAATCGGGCGAAATGGACTTGACAGTGTACTTTGAAAGCTAGTGACTACTGTCAGCTGTCATTTGGTACCCTTTTGGTGCCGATAGAATCTGTACTTCGCCCGGAAAAAATTATAAACGACGATGTACTCTCATCGATTTCATGTCCAGGGTGTTGTGGTAGGTTTATCACCTAGAAATCGGGTGTAATGAACTTGACAGTGTACTTTGGCAGCTGGCCACAACTGTCAGCTGTCATTTGATTAACTTTTAATGCCGATCGGAGCTGTACTTCGCCCGGAAAAAATTATAGAACACGATGTACTCTCATCGATTTCATGTCCAGGGTGTTGTGGTAAGTTTATCACCTAGAAATCGGACGTAATATACTTGACAGTGTACTTTTACAGCTAGCCATTACTGTCAGCTGTCATCTGGTACACTTTTGATGCCAATCGAAGCTGCACTTTGCCCGGAAAAAATTATAAACGACGATGTACTCTCATCGATTTCATGTCCAGGGTGTTGTAGTAGGTTTATCACCTAGAAATCGGGTGAAATGAACTTGACAGTGTACTTTGACAGCTGGTCACAACTGTCAGCTGTCATTTGATTAACTTTTGATGCCGATCAGAGCTGTACTTTGCCCGGAAAAAATTATAGAACACGATGTACTCTCATCGATTTCATGTCCAGGGTGTTGTGGTGAGTTTATCACCTAGAAATCGGGTGAAATGAACTTGACAGTGTACTGTGACAGCTGGTCACAACTGTCAGCTGTCATTTGATTAACTTTTAATGCCGATCGGAGCTGTACTTCGCCCGGAAAAAATTATAGACGACGATGTATTCTCATCGATTTCATGTCCAGGGTGTTGTGGTAAGTTTATCACCTAGAAATCGGGCGTAATGGACTTGACAGTGTACTTTGACAGCTAGCCATTACTGTCAGCTCTCATCTGGTACACTTTTGATGCCAATCGAAGCTGCACTTTGCCCGGAAAAAATTATAAACGACGATGTACTCTCATCGATTTCATGTCCAGGGTGTTGTAGTAGGTTTATCACCTAGAAATCGGGTGAAATGAACTTGACAGTGTACTTTGACAGCTGGTCACAACTGTCAGCTGTCATTTGATTAACTTTTGATGCCGATCAGAGCTGTACTTTGCCCGGAAAAAATTATAGAACACGATGTACTCTCATCGATTTCATGTCCAGGGTGTTGTGGTGAGTTTATCACCTAGAAATCGGGCGAAATGGACTTGACAGTGTACTTTGGAAGCTAGCAACTACTGTCAGATGTCAGTTGGTACCCTTTTGGTGCCGATAGAAGCTGTACTTTGCCCGGAAAAAAATATAGACGACGATGTATTCTCATCGATTTCATGTCCAGGGTGTTGTGGTAAGTTTATCACCTAGAGAGCGGGCGTAATTGACTTGACCGTGTACTTTGACAGCTAGTCATTACTGTCAGCTGTCATCTGGTAAACTTTTGATGCCAATCGAAGCTGTACTTTGCCCGGAAAAAAATATAAACGACGATGTACTCTCATCGATTTCATGTCCAGGGTGTTGTGGTAGGTTTATCACCTAGAAATCGGGTGAAATGAACTTGACAGTGTACTTTGACAGCTGGTCACAATTGTCAGCTGTCATTTGATTAACTTTTGATGCCGATCAAAGCTGAATTTCGCCCGGAAAAAATTATAGAGCACGATGTACTCTCATCGATTTCATGTCCAGGGTGTTGTGGTGAGTTTATCACCTAGAAATCGGGCGAAATGGACTTGACAGTGTACTTTGAAAGCTAGTGACTACTGTCAGCTGTCATTTTATACCCTCTTGGTGCCGATAGAAGCTGTACTTCGCCCGGAAAAAATTATAAACGACGATGTACTCTCATCGATTTCATGTCCAGGGTGTTGTGGTAGGTTTATCACCTAGAAATCGGGTGAAATGAACTTGACAGTGTACTTTGACAGCTGGTCACAACTGTCAGCTGTCATTTGATTAACTTTTGATGCCGATCGGAGCTGTACTTCGCCCGGAAAAAATTGTAGAACACGATGTACTCTCATCGATTTCATGTCCAGGGTGTTGTGGTGAGTTTATCACCTAGAAATCGGGCCAAATGGACTTGACAGTGTACTTTGGAAGCTAGCGACTACTGTCAGATGTCATTTGGTACCCTTTTGGTGCCGATAGAAGCTGTACTTCGCCCGGAAAAAATTATAGAGCACGATGTACTCTCATCGATTTCATGTCCAGGGTGTTGTGGTGAGTTTATCACCTAGAAATCGGGCGTAATGGACTTGACAGTGTACTTTGACAGCTAGACATTAATGTCAGCTGTGATTTGGTACACTTTTTATGCCAATCGAAGCTGTACTTTGCCCGGAAAAAATTATAAACGACGATGTACTCTCATCGATTTCATGTCCAAGGTGTTGTGGTAGGTTTATCACCTAGAAATCGGGTGAAATGAACTAAACAGTGTACTTTGACAGCTGGTCACAACTCTTAGCTGTCATTTAATTAACTTTTGATGCCGATCGGAACTGTACTCCGCCCGGAAAAAATTATAGAACACGATGTACTCCCATCGATTTCATGTCCAGGGTGTTGTGGTGAGTTTATCAACTAGAAATCGGGCGTAATGGACTTGACAGTGTACTTTGAAAGCTAGTCACTACTGTCAGCTGTCATTTGGTACCCTTTTAATGCCGATAGAAGCTGTACTTCGCCCGGAAAAAATTATAAACGACGATGTACTCTCATCGATTTCATGTCCAGGGTGTTGTGGTAGGTTTATCACCTAGAAATCGGGTGAAATGAACTTGACAGTGTACTTTGACAGCTGGTCACAACTGTCAGCTGTCATTTGATTAACTTTTGATGCCGATCGGAGCTGTACTTCGCCCGGAAAAAATTATAGAACACGATGTACTCTCATCGATTTCATGTCCAGGGTGTTGTGGTGAGTTTATCACCTAGAAATCGGGCGTAATGGACTTGACAGTGTACTTTGACAGCTAGTGACTACTGTCGGCTGTCATCTGGTACACTTTTTATGCCAATCGAAGCTGTACTTTGCCCGGAAAAAATTATAGACGACGATGTACTCTAATCGATTTCATGTCCAGGGTGTTGTGGTAGGTTTATCACCTAGAAATCGGGTGAAATGAACTTGACAGTGTACTTTGACAGCTGGTCACAACTGTCAGCTGTAATTTGATTAACTTTTGATGCCGATCGGAGCTGTACTTTGCCCGGAAAAAATTATAGAACACGATGTACTCTCATCGATTTCATGTCCAGGGTGTTGTGGTGAGTTTATCACCTAGAAATCGGGCGAAATCGACTTGACAGTGTACTTTGAAAGCTAGCGACTACTGTCAGATGTCAGTTGGTACCCTTTTGGTGCCGATAGAAGCTGTACTTTGCCCGGAAAAAAATATAGACGACGATGTATTCTCATCGATTTCATGTCCAGGGTGTTGTGGTAAGTTTATCACCTAGAAAGCGGGCGTAATTGACTTGACCGTGTACTTTGACAGCTAATCATTACTGTCAGCTGTCATCTGGTAAACTTTTGATGCCAATCCAAGCTGTACTTTGCCCGGAAAAAAATATAAACGACGATGTACTCTCATCGATTTCATGTCCAGGGTGTTGTGGTAGGTTTATCACCTAGAAATCGGGTGAAATGAACTTGACAGTGTACTTTGGCAGCTGGTCACAACTTTCAGCTGTCATTTGATTAACTTTTGATGCCGATCGGAGCTGTACTTCGCCCGGAAAAAATTATAGAGCACGATGTACTCTCATCGATTTCATGTCCAGGGTGTTGTGGTGAGTTTATCACCTAGAAATCGGGCGTAATGGACTTGACAGTGTACTTTGACAGCTAGCGACTACTGTCGAATGTTATCTGACACACATTTGATGCCAATCGAAGCTGTAGTTTGCCCGGAAAAAATTATAAACGACGATGTACTCTCATCGATTTCATGTCCAGGGTGTTGTGGTAGGTTTATCACCTAGAAATCGGGTGAAATGAACTTGACAGTGTACTTTGACAGCTGGTCACAACTGTCAGCTGTCATTTGATTAACTTTTGATGCCGATCGGAGCTGTACTTTGCCCGGAAAAAATTATAGAACACGATGTACTCTCATCGATTTCATGTCCAGGGTGTTGTGGTGAGTTTATCACCTAGAATTCGGGCGAAATGGACTTGACAGTGTACTTTGGAAGCTAGCGACTACTGTCAGATGTCATTTGGTACACTTTTGGTGCCAATAGAAGCTGTACTTCGCCCGGAAAAAATTAAAGACGGCGATATATTCTCATCGATTTCATGTCCAGGGTGTTGTGGTAGGTTTATCACCTAGAAATCGGGCGTAATGGACTTGACAGTGTACTTTGACAGCTAGCCATTACTGTCAGCTGTCATCTGGTAAACTTTTGATGCCAATCGAAGCTGTACTTTGCCCGGAAAAAAATATAAACGACGATGTACTCTCATCGATTTCATGTCCAGGGTGTTGTGGTAGGTTTATCACCTAGAAATCGGGTGAAATGAACTTGACAGTGTACTTTGACAGCTGGTCACAATTGTCAGCTGTCATTTGATTAACTTTTGATGCCGATCGAAGCTAAATTTCGCCCGGAAAAAATTATAGAGCACGATGTACTCTCATCGATTTCATGTCCAGGGTGTTGTGGTGAGTTTATCACCTAGAAATCGGGCGTAATGGACTTGACAGTGTACTTTGGCAGCTAGCTATTCCTGTCAGCTGTCATTTGATACGTTTTTATGCCAATCGAAGCTTTACTTTGCCCGGAAAAAATTATAAACGACGATGTACTCTCATCGATTTCATGTCCAGGGTGTTGTGGTAGGTTTATCACCTAGAAATCGGGTGAAATGAACTTGACAGTGTACTTTGACAGCTGGGCACAACTGTCAGCTGTCATTTGATTAACTTTTGATGCCGATCGGAGCTGTACTTCGCCCGGAAAAAATTGTAGAACACGATGTACTCTCATCGATTTCATGTCCAGGGTGTTGTGGTGAGTTTATCACCTAGAAATCGGGCCAAATGGACTTGACAGTGTACTTTGGAAGCTAGCGACTACTGTCAGATGTCATTTGGTACCCTTTTGGTGCCGATAGAAGCTGTACTTCGCCCGGAAAAAATTATAGAGCACGATGTACTCTCATCGATTTCATGTCCAGGGTGTTGTGGTGAGTTTATCACCTAGAAATCGGGCGTAATGGACTTGACAGTGTACTTTGACAGCTAGCCATTAATGTCAGCTGTGATTTGGTACACTTTTTATGCCAATCGAAGCTGTACTTTGCCCGGAAAAAATTATAAACGACGATGTACTCTCATCGATTTCATGTCCAAGGTGTTGTGGTAGGTTTATCACCTAGAAATCGGGTGAAATGAACTAAACAGTGTACTTTGACAGCTGGTCACAATCCTTAGCTGTCATTTAATTAACTTTTGATGCCGATCGGAGCTGTACTTCGCCCGGAAAAAATTATAGAACACGATGTACTCTCATCGATTTCATGTCCAGGGTGTTGTGGTGAGTTTATCAACTAGAAATCGGGCGAAATGGACTTGACAGTGTACTTTGAAAGCTAGTCACTACTGTCAGCTGTCATTTGACACCCTTTTAATGCCGATAGAAGCTGTACTTCGCCCGGAAAAAATTATAAACGACGATGTACTCTCATCGATTTCATGTCCAGGGTGTTGTGGTAGGTTTATCACCTAGAAATCGGGTGAAATGAACTTGACAGTGTACTTTGACAGCTGGTCACAACTGTCAGCTGTCATTTGATTAACTTTTGATGCCGATCGGAGCTGTACTTCGCCCGGAAAAAATTATAGAACACGATGTACTCTCATCGATTTCATGTCCAGGGTGTTGTGGTGAGTTTATCACCTAGAAATCGGGCGTAATGGACTTGACAGTGTACTTTGACAGCTAGTGACTACTGTCGGCTGTCATCTGGTACACTTTTTATGCCAATCAAAGCTGTACTTTGCCCGGAAAAAATTATAGACGACGATGTACTCTAATCGATTTCATGTCCAGGGTGTTGTGGTAGGTTTATCACCTAGAAATCGGGTGAAATGAACTTGACAGTGTACTTTGACAGCTAGTCACAACTGTCAGCTGTCATTTGATTAACTTTTGATGCCGATCGGAGCTGTACTTTGCCCGGAAAAAATTATAGAACACGATGTACTCTCATCGATTTCATGTCCAGGGTGTTGTGGTGAGTTTATCACCTAGAAATCGGGCGAAATGGACTTGACAGTGTACTTTGGAAGCTAGCAACTACTGTCAGATGTCAGTTGGTACCCTTTTGGTGCCAATAGAAGCTGTACTTTGCCCGGAAAAAAATATAGACGACGATGTATTCTCATCGATTTCATGTCCAGGGTGTTGTGGTAAGTTTATCACCTAGAGAGCGGGCGTAATTGACTTGACCGTGTACTTTGACAGCTAGTCATTACTGTCAGCTGTCATCTGGTAAACTTTTGATGCCAATCGAAGCTGTACTTTGCCCGGAAAAAAATATAAACGACGATGTACTCTCATCGATTTCATGTCCAGGGTGTTGTGGTAGGTTTATCACCTAGAAATCGGGTGAAATGAACTTGACAGTGTACTTTGACAGCTGGTCACAATTGTCAGCTGTCATTTGATTAACTTTTGATGCCGATCGAAGCTGAATTTCGCCCGGAAAAAATTATAGAGCACGATGTACTCTCATCGATTTCATGTCCAGGGTGTTGTGGTGAGTTTATCACCTAGAAATCGGGCGTAATGGACTTGACAGTGTACTTTGGCAGCTAGCTATTACTGTCAGCTGTCATTTGATACGTTTTTATGCCAATCGAAGCTTTACTTTGCCCGGAAAAAATTATAAACGACGATGTACTCTCATCGATTTCATGTCCAGGGTGTTGTGGTAGGTTTATCACCTAGAAATCGGGTGAAAAGAACTTGACAGTGTACTTTGACAGCTGGTCACAACTGTCAGCTGTCATTTGATTAACTTTTGATGCCGATCGGAGCTGTACTTCGCCCGGAAAAAATTGTAGAACACGATGTACTCTCATCGATTTCATGTCCAGGGTGTTGTGGTGAGTTTATCACCTAGAAATCGGGCCAAATGGACTTGACAGTGTACTTTGGAAGCTAGCGACTACTGTCAGATGTCATTTGGTACCCTTTTGGTGCCGATAGAAGCTGTACTTCGCCCGGAAAAAATTATAGAGCACGATGTACTCTCATCGATTTCATGTCCAGGGTGTTGTGGTGAGTTTATCACCTAGAAATTGGGCGTAATGGACTTGACAGTGTACTTTGCAGCTAGCCATTAATGTCAGCTGTGATTTGGTACACTTTTTATGCCAATCGAAGCTGTACTTTGCCCGGAAAAAATTATAAACGACGATGTACTCTCATCGATTTCATGTCCAAGGTGTTGTGGTAGGTTTATCACCTAGAAATCGGGTGAAATGAACTAAACAGTGTACTTTGACAGCTGGTCACAATCCTTAGCTGTCATTTAATTAACTTTTGATGCCGATCGGAGCTGTACTTCGCCCGGAAAAAATTATAGAACACGATGTACTCTCATCGATTTCATGTCCAGGGTGTTGTGGTGAGTTTATCAACTAGAAATCGGGCGAAATGGACTTGACAGTGTACTTTGAAAGCTAGTCACTACTGTCAGCTGTCATTTGGTACCCTTTTAATGCCGATAGAAGCTGTACTTCGCCCGGAAAAAATTATAAACGACGATGTACTCTCATCGATTTCATGTCCAGGGTGTTGTGGTAGGTTTATCACCTAGAAATCGGGTGAAATGAACTTGACAGTGTACTTTGACAGCTGGTCACAACTGTCAGCTGTCATTTGATTAACTTTTGATGCCGATCGGAGCTGTACTTCGCCCGGAAAAAATTATAGAACACGATGTACTCTCATCGATTTCATGTCCAGGGTGTTGTGGTGAGTTTATCACCTAGAAATCGGGCGTAATGGACTTAACAGTGTACTTTGACAGCTAGTGACTACTGTCGGCTGTCATCTGGTACACTTTTTATGCCAATCGAAGCTGTACTTTGCCCGGAAAAAATTATAGACGACGATGTACTCTAATCGATTTCATGTCCAGGGTGTTGTGGTAGGTTTATCACCTAGAAATCGGGTGAAATGAACTTGACAGTGTACTTTGACAGCTGGTCACAACTGTCAGCTGTCATTTGATTAACTTTTGATGCCGATCGGAGCTGTACTTTGCCCGGAAAAAATTATAGAACACGATGTACTCTCATCGATTTCATGTCCAGGGTGTTGTGGTGAGTTTATCACCTAGAAATCGGGCGAAATGGACTTGACAGTGTACTTTGGAAGCTAGCAACTACTGTCAGATGTCAGTTGGTACCCTTTTGGTGCCGATAGAAGCTGTACTTTGCCCGGAAAAAAATATAGACGACGATGTATTCTCATCGATTTCATGTCCAGGGTGTTGTGGTAAGTTTATCACCTAGAGAGCGGGCGTAATTGACTTGACCGTGTACTTTGACAGCTAGTCATTACTGTCAGCTGTCATCTGGTAAACTTTTGATGCCAATCGAAGCTGTACTTTGCCCGGAAAAAAATATAAACGACGATGTACTCTCATCGATTTCATGTCCAGGGTGTTGTGGTAGGTTTATCACCTAGAAATCGGGTGAAATGAACTTGACAGTGTACTTTGGCAGCTGGTCACAACTAACAGCTGTCATTTAATTAACTTTTGATGCCAATCGGAGCTGTACTGCGCCCGGAAAAAATTATAGAACACGATGTACTCTCATCGATTTCATGTCCAGGGTGTTGTGGTGAGTTTATCACCTAGAAATCGGGCGAAATGGACTTGACAGTGTACTTTGAAAGCTAGCGACTACTGTCAGATGTCATTTGGTACCCTTTTGGTGCCGATAGAAGCTGTACTTCGCCCGGAAAAAATTATAGACGACGATGTATTCTCATCGATTTCATGTCCAGGGTGTTGTGGTAAGTTTATCACCTAGAAATCGGGCGTAATGGACTTGACAGTGTACTTTGACAGCTAGCGATTACTGTCAGCTGTCATCTGGTAAACTTTTGATGCCAATCCAAGCTGTACTTTGCCCGGAAAAAATATAAACGACGATGTACTCTCATCGATTTCATGTCCAGGGTGTTGTGGTAGGTTTATCACCTAGAAATCGGGTGAAATGAACTTAACAGGGTACTTTGACAGCTGGTCACAACTGTCAGCTGTCATTTGATACGTTTTTGATGCCAATCGGAGCTGTACTGCGCCCGGAAAAAATTATAGAACACGATGTACTCTCATCGATTTCATGTCCAGGGTGTTGTGGTGAGTTTATCACCTAGAAATCGGGCGAAATGGACTTGACAGTGTACTTTGAAAGCTAGCGACTACTGTCAGATGTCATTTGGTACCCTTTTGGTGCCGATAGAAGCTGTACTTCGCCCGGAAAAAATTATAGACGACGATGTATTCTCATCGATTTCATGTCCAGGGTGTTGTGGTAAGTTTATCACCTAGAAATCGGGCGTAATGGACTTGACAGTGTACTTTGACAGCTAGCAATTACTGTCAGCTGTCATTTGGTAAACTTTTGATGCCAATCCAAGCTGTACTTTGCCCGGAAAAAATATAAACGTTGATGTACTCTCATCGATTTCATGTCCAGGGTGTTGTGGTAGGTTTATCACCTAGAAATCGGGTGAAATGAACTTGACAGTGTACTGTGACAGCTGGTCACAACTGTCAGCTGTCAATTGATTAACTTTTGATGCCAATCAGAGCTGTACTTCGCCCGGAAAAAATTATAAACGACGATGTACTCTCATCGATTTCATGTCCAGGGTGTTGTGGTAGGTTTATCACCTAGAAATCGGGTGAAATGAACTTAACAGGGTACTTTGACAGCTGGTCACAACTGTCAGCTGTCATTTGATACGTTTTTGATGCCAATCGGAGCTGTACTGCGCCCGGAAAAAATTATAGAACACGATGTACTCTCATCGATTTCATGTCCAGGGTGTTGTGGTGAGTTTATCACCTAGAAATCGGGCGAAATGGACTTGACAGTGTACTTTGAAAGCTAGCGACTACTGTCAGATGTCATTTGGTACCCTTTTGGTGCCGATAGAAGCTGTACTTCGCCCGGAAAAAATTATAGACGACGATGTATTCTCATCGATTTCATGTCCAGGGTGTTGTGGTAAGTTTATCACCTAGAAATCGGGCGTAATGGACTTGACAGTGTACTTTGACAGCTAGCAATTACTGTCAGCTGTCATTTGGTAAACTTTTGATGCCAATCCAAGCTGTACTTTGCCCGGAAAAAATATAAACGTTGATGTACTCTCATCGATTTCATGTCCAGGGTGTTGTGGTAGGTTTATCACCTAGAAATCGGGTGAAATGAACTTAACAGGGTACTTTGACAGCTGGTCACAACTGTCAGCTGTCATTTGATACGTTTTTGATGCCAATCGGAGCTGTACTGCGCCCGGAAAAAATTATAGAACACGATGTACTCTCATCGATTTCATGTCCAGGGTGTTGTGGTGAGTTTATCACCTAGAAATCGGGCGAAATGGACTTGACAGTGTACTTTGAAAGCTAGCGACTACTGTCAGCTGTCATCTGGTAAACTTTTGATGCCAATCCAAGCTGTACTTTGCCCGGAAAAAATATAAACGACGATGTACTCTCATCGATTTCATGTCCAGGGTGTTGTGGTAGGTTTATCACCTAGAAATCGGGTGAAATGAACTTGACAGTGTACTTTGGCAGCTGGTCACAACTGTCAGCTGTCATTTGATTAACTTTTGATGCCGATCGGAGCTGTACTTCGCCCGGAAAAAATTATAGAGCACGATGTACTCTCATCGATTTCATGTCCAGGGTGTTGTCGTGAGTTTATCACCTAGAAATCGGGCGTAATGGACTTGACAGTGTACTTTGACAGCTAGCCATTACTGTCAGCTGTCATCTGGTATACTTTTTATGCCAATCGAAGCTGTACTTTGCCCGGAAAAAATTATAAACGACGATGTACTCTCATCGATTTCATGTCTAGGGTGTTGTGGTAGGTTTATCACCTAGAAATCGGGTGAAATGAACTTGACAGTGTACTGTGACAGCTGGTCACAACTGTCAGCTGTCAATTGATTAACTTTTGATGCCGATCGGAGCTGTACTTCGCCCGGAAAAAATTATAGAACATGATGTACTCTCATCGATTTCATGTCCAGGGTGTTGTGGTGAGTTTATCACCTAGAAATCGGGCGTGATGGACTTGACAGTGTACTTTGACAGCTAGCCATTACTGTCAGCTGTCACTTGGTACACTTTTGATGCCAATCGAAGCTGTACTTTGCCCGGAAAAAATTATAAACGACGATGTACTCTCATCAATTTCATGTCCAGGGTGTTGTGGTAGGTTTATCACCTAGAAATCGGGTGAAATGAAATTGACAGTGTACTTTGACAGCTGGTCACAACTGTCAGATGTCATTTGATAAACTTTTGATGCCGATCGGAGCTGTACTTCGCCCGGAAAAAATTATAAACGACGATGTACTCTCATCGATTTCATGTCCAGGGTGTTGTGGTAGGTTTATCACCTAGAAATCGGGTAAAATGAACTTGACAGGGTACTTTGACAGCTGGTCACAACTGTCAGCTGTCATTTAATACGTTTTTGATGCCAATCGGAGCTGTACTGCGCCCGGAAAAAATTATAGAACACGATGTACTCTCATCGATTTCATGTCCAGGGTGTTGTGGTGAGTTTATCACCTAGAAATCGGGCGAAATGTACTTGAAAGTGTACTTTGAAAGCTAGTGACTACTGTCAGCTGTCATTTGGTACACTTAAAATGCCGATAGAAGCTGTACTTCGCCCGGAAAAAATTATAAACGACGATGTACTCTCATCGATTTCATGTCCAGGGTGTTGTGGTAGGTTTATCACCTAGAAATCGGGTAAAATGAACTTAACAGTGTACTTTGACAGCTGGTCACAACTGTCAGCTGTCATTTGATTAACTTTTGATGCCGATCGGAGCTGTACTTCGCCCGGAAAAAATTATAGAACACGATGTACTCTCATCGATTTCATGTCCAGGGTGTTGTGGTGAGTTTATCACCTAGAAATCGGGCGTAATGGACTTGACAGTGTACTTTGACAGCTAGTGACTACTGTCGACTGTCATCTGGTACACTTTTGATGCCAATCGAAGCTGTACTTTGCCCGGAAAAAATTATAGACGACGATGTACTCTAATCGATTTCATGTCCAGGGTGTTGTGGTAGGTTTATCACCTAGAAATCGGGTGAAATGAACTTGACAGTGTACTGTGACAGCTGGTCACAACTGTCAGCTGTCAATTGATTAACTTTTGATGCCGATCGGAGCTGTACTTCGCCCGGAAAAAATTATAGAACATGATGTACTCTCATCAATTTCATGTCCAGGGTGTTGTGGTGAGTTTATCACCTAGAAATCGGGCGAAATGGACTTGACAGTGTACTTTGGAAGCTAGCAACTACTGTCAGATGTCAGTTGGTACCCTTTTGGTGCCGATAGAAGCTGTACTTTGCCCGGAAAAAAATATAGACGACGATGTATTCTCATCGATTTCATGTCCAGGGTGTTGTGGTAAGTTTATCACCTAGAGAGCGGGCGTAATTGACTTGACCGTGTACTTTGACAGCTAGTCATTACTGTCAGCTGTCATCTGGTAAACTTTTGATGCCAATCGAAGCTGTACTTTGCCCGGAAAAAAATATAAACGACGATGTACTCTCATCGATTTCATGTCCAGGGTGTTGTGGTAGGTTTATCACCTAGAAATCGGGTGAAATGAACTTGACAGTGTACTTTGACAGCTGGTCACAATTGTCAGCTGTCATTTGATTAACTTTTGATGCCGATCGAAGCTGAATTTCGCCCGGAAAAAATTATAGAGCACGATGTACTCTCATCGATTTCATGTCCAGGGTGTTGTGGTGAGTTTATCACCTAGAAATCGGGCGTAATGGACTTGACAGTGTACTTTGGCAGCTAGCTATTACTGTCAGCTGTCATTTGATACGTTTTTATGCCAATCGAAGCTTTACTTTGCCCGGAAAAAATTATAAACGACGATGTACTCTCATCGATTTCATGTCCAGGGTGTTGTGGTAGGTTTATCACCTAGAAATCGGGTGAAATGAACTTGACAGTGTACTTTGACAGCTGGTCACAACTGTCAGCTGTCATTTGATTAACTTTTGATGCCGATCGGAGCTGTACTTCGCCCGGAAAAAATTGTAGAACACGATGTACTCTCATCGATTTCATGTCCAGGGTGTTGTGGTGAGTTTATCACCTAGAAATCGGGCCAAATGGACTTGACAGTGTACTTTGGAAGCTAGCGACTACTGTCAGATGTCATTTGGTACCCTTTTGGTGCCGATAGAAGCTGTACTTCGCCCGGAAAAAATTATAGAGCACGATGTACTCTCATCGATTTCATGTCCAGGGTGTTGTGGTGAGTTTATCACCTAGAAATCGGGCGTAATGGACTTGACAGTGTACTTTGCAGCTAGCCATTAATGTCAGCTGTGATTTGGTACACTTTTTATGCCAATCGAAGCTGTACTTTGCCCGGAAAAAATTATAAACGACGATGTACTCTCATCGATTTCATGTCCAAGGTGTTGTGGTAGGTTTATCACCTAGAAATCGGGTGAAATGAACTAAACAGTGTACTTTGACAGCTGGTCACAATCCTTAGCTGTCATTTAATTAACTTTTGATGCCGATCGGAGCTGTACTTCGCCCGGAAAAAATTATAGAACACGATGTACTCTCATCGATTTCATGTCCAGGGTGTTGTGGTGAGTTTATCAACTAGAAATCGGGCGAAATGGACTTGACAGTGTACTTTGAAAGCTAGTCACTACTGTCAGCTGTCATTTGGTACCCTTTTAATGCCGATAGAAGCTGTACTTCGCCCGGAAAAAATTATAAACGACGATGTACTCTCATCGATTTCATGTCCAGGGTGTTGTGGTAGGTTTATCACCTAGAAATCGGGTGAAATGAACTTGACAGTGTACTTTGACAGCTGGTCACAACTGTCAGCTGTCATTTGATTAACTTTTGATGCCGATCGGAGCTGTACTTCGCCCGGAAAAAATTATAGAACACGATGTACTCTCATCGATTTCATGTCCAGGGTGTTGTGGTGAGTTTATCACCTAGAAATCGGGCGTAATGGACTTAACAGTGTACTTTGACAGCTAGTGACTACTGTCGGCTGTCATCTGGTACACTTTTTATGCCAATCGAAGCTGTACTTTGCCCGGAAAAAATTATAGACGACGATGTACTCTAATCGATTTCATGTCCAGGGTGTTGTGGTAGGTTTATCACCTAGAAATCGGGTGAAATGAACTTGACAGTGTACTTTGACAGCTGGTCACAACTGTCAGCTGTCATTTGATTAACTTTTGATGCCGATCGGAGCTGTACTTTGCCCGGAAAAAATTATAGAACACGATGTACTCTCATCGATTTCATGTCCAGGGTGTTGTGGTGAGTTTATCACCTAGAAATCGGGCGAAATGGACTTGACAGTGTACTTTGGAAGCTAGCAACTACTGTCAGATGTCAGTTGGTACCCTTTTGGTGCCGATAGAAGCTGTACTTTGCCCGGAAAAAAATATAGACGACGATGTATTCTCATCGATTTCATGTCCAGGGTGTTGTGGTAAGTTTATCACCTAGAGAGCGGGCGTAATTGACTTGACCGTGTACTTTGACAGCTAGTCATTACTGTCAGCTGTCATCTGGTAAACTTTTGATGCCAATCGAAGCTGTACTTTGCCCGGAAAAAAATATAAACGACGATGTACTCTCATCGATTTCATGTCCAGGGTGTTGTGGTAGGTTTATCACCTAGAAATCGGGTGAAATGAACTTGACAGTGTACTTTGGCAGCTGGTCACAACTGTCAGCTGTCATTTAATTAACTTTTGATGCCAATCGGAGCTGTACTGCGCCCGGAAAAAATTATAGAACACGATGTACTCTCATCGATTTCATGTCCAGGGTGTTGTGGTGAGTTTATCACCTAGAAATCGGGCGAAATGGACTTGACAGTGTACTTTGAAAGCTAGCGACTACTGTCAGATGTCATTTGGTACCCTTTTGGTGCCGATAGAAGCTGTACTTCGCCCGGAAAAAATTATAGACGACGATGTATTCTCATCGATTTCATGTCCAGGGTGTTGTGGTAAGTTTATCACCTAGAAATCGGGCGTAATGGACTTGACAGTGTACTTTGACAGCTAGCGATTACTGTCAGCTGTCATCTGGTAAACTTTTGATGCCAATCCAAGCTGTACTTTGCCCGGAAAAAATATAAACGACGATGTACTCTCATCGATTTCATGTCCAGGGTGTTGTGGTAGGTTTATCACCTAGAAATCGGGTGAAATGAACTTAACAGGGTACTTTGACAGCTGGTCACAACTGTCAGCTGTCATTTGATACGTTTTTGATGCCAATCGGAGCTGTACTGCGCCCGGAAAAAATTATAGAACACGATGTACTCTCATCGATTTCATGTCCAGGGTGTTGTGGTGAGTTTATCACCTAGAAATCGGGCGAAATGGACTTGACAGTGTACTTTGAAAGCTAGCGACTACTGTCAGATGTCATTTGGTACCCTTTTGGTGCCGATAGAAGCTGTACTTCGCCCGGAAAAAATTATAGACGACGATGTATTCTCATCGATTTCATGTCCAGGGTGTTGTGGTAAGTTTATCACCTAGAAATCGGGCGTAATGGACTTGACAGTGTACTTTGACAGCTAGCGATTACTGTCAGCTGTCATCTGGTAAACTTTTGATGCCAATCCAAGCTGTACTTTGCCCGGAAAAAATATAAACGTTGATGTACTCTCATCGATTTCATGTCCAGGGTGTTGTGGTAGGTTTATCACCTAGAAATCGGGTGAAATGAACTTGACAGTGTACTGTGACAGCTGGTCACAACTGTCAGCTGTCAATTGATTAACTTTTGATGCCAATCAGAGCTGTACTTCGCCCGGAAAAAATTATAAACGACGATGTACTCTCATCGATTTCATGTCCAGGGTGTTGTGGTAGGTTTATCACCTAGAAATCGGGTGAAATGAACTTAACAGGGTACTTTGACAGCTGGTCACAACTGTCAGCTGTCATTTGATACGTTTTTGATGCCAATCGGAGCTGTACTGCGCCCGGAAAAAATTATAGAACACGATGTACTCTCATCGATTTCATGTCCAGGGTGTTGTGGTGAGTTTATCACCTAGAAATCGGGCGAAATGGACTTGACAGTGTACTTTGAAAGCTAGCGACTACTGTCAGATGTCATTTGGTACCCTTTTGGTGCCGATAGAAGCTGTACTTCGCCCGGAAAAAATTATAGACGACGATGTATTCTCATCGATTTCATGTCCAGGGTGTTGTGGTAAGTTTATCACCTAGAAATCGGGCGTAATGGACTTGACAGTGTACTTTGACAGCTAGCGATTACTGTCAGCTGTCATCTGGTAAACTTTTGATGCCAATCCAAGCTGTACTTTGCCCGGAAAAAATATAAACGACGATGTACTCTCATCGATTTCATGTCCAGGGTGTTGTGGTAGGTTTATCACCTAGAAATCGGGTGAAATGAACTTGACAGTGTACTTTGGCAGCTGGTCACAACTGTCAGCTGTCATTTGATTAACTTTTGATGCCGATCGGAGCTGTACTTCGCCCGGAAAAAATTATAGAGCACGATGTACTCTCATCGATTTCATGTCCAGGGTGTTGTCGTGAGTTTATCACCTAGAAATCGGGCGTAATGGACTTGACAGTGTACTTTGACAGCTAGCCATTACTGTCAGCTGTCATCTGGTATACTTTTTATGCCAATCGAAGCTGTACTTTGCCCGGAAAAAATTATAAACGACGATGTACTCTCATCGATTTCATGTCTAGGGTGTTGTGGTAGGTTTATCACCTAGAAATCGGGTGAAATGAACTTGACAGTGTACTGTGACAGCTGGTCACAACTGTCAGCTGTCAATTGATTAACTTTTGATGCCGATCGGAGCTGTACTTCGCCCGGAAAAAATTATAGAACATGATGTACTCTCATCGATTTCATGTCCAGGGTGTTGTGGTGAGTTTATCACCTAGAAATCGGGCGTAATGGACTTGACAGTGTACTTTGACAGCTAGCCATTACTGTCAGCTGTCACTTGGTACACTTTTGATGCCAATCGAAGCTGTACTTTGCCCGGAAAAAATTATAAACGACGATGTACTCTCATCAATTTCATGTCCAGGGTGTTGTGGTAGGTTTATCACCTAGAAATCGGGTGAAATGAAATTGACAGTGTACTTTGACAGCTGGTCACAACTGTCAGATGTCATTTGATAAACTTTTGATGCCGATCGGAGCTGTACTTCGCCCGGAAAAAATTATAAACGACGATGTACTCTCATCGATTTCATGTCCAGGGTGTTGTGGTAGGTTTATCACCTAGAAATCGGGTAAAATGAACTTGACAGGGTACTTTGACAGCTGGTCACAACTGTCAGCTGTCATTTAATACGTTTTTGATGCCAATCGGAGCTGTACTGCGCCCGGAAAAAATTATAGAACACGATGTACTCTCATCGATTTCATGTCCAGGGTGTTGTGGTGAGTTTATCACCTAGAAATCGGGTGAAATGAACTTGACAGTGTACTGTGACAGCTGGTCACAACTGTCAGCTGTCAATTGATTAACTTTTGATGCCGATCGGAGCTGTACTTCGCCCGGAAAAAATTATAGAACATGATGTACTCTCATCAATTTCATGTCCAGGGTGTTGTGGTGAGTTTATCACCTAGAAATCGGGCGAAATGGACTTGACAGTGTACTTTGGAAGCTAGCAACTACTGTCAGATGTCAGTTGGTACCCTTTTGGTGCCGATAGAAGCTGTACTTTGCCCGGAAAAAAATATAGACGACGATGTATTCTCATCGATTTCATGTCCAGGGTGTTGTGGTAAGTTTATCACCTAGAGAGCGGGCGTAATTGACTTGACCGTGTACTTTGACAGCTAGTCATTACTGTCAGCTGTCATCTGGTAAACTTTTGATGCCAATCGAAGCTGTACTTTGCCCGGAAAAAAATATAAACGACGATGTACTCTCATCGATTTCATGTCCAGGGTGTTGTGGTAGGTTTATCACCTAGAAATCGGGTGAAATGAACTTGACAGTGTACTTTGACAGCTGGTCACAATTGTCAGCTGTCATTTGATTAACTTTTGATGCCGATCGAAGCTGAATTTCGCCCGGAAAAAATTATAGAGCACGATGTACTCTCATCGATTTCATGTCCAGGGTGTTGTGGTGAGTTTATCACCTAGAAATCGGGCGTAATGGACTTGACAGTGTACTTTGGCAGCTAGCTATTACTGTCAGCTGTCATTTGATACGTTTTTATGCCAATCGAAGCTTTACTTTGCCCGGAAAAAATTATAAACGACGATGTACTCTCATCGATTTCATGTCCAGGGTGTTGTGGTAGGTTTATCACCTAGAAATCGGGTGAAATGAACTTGACAGTGTACTTTGACAGCTGGTCACAACTGTCAGCTGTCATTTGATTAACTTTTGATGCCGATCGGAGCTGTACTTCGCCCGGAAAAAATTGTAGAACACGATGTACTCTCATCGATTTCATGTCCAGGGTGTTGTGGTGAGTTTATCACCTAGAAATCGGGCCAAATGGACTTGACAGTGTACTTTGGAAGCTAGCGACTACTGTCAGATGTCATTTGGTACCCTTTTGGTGCCGATAGAAGCTGTACTTCGCCCGGAAAAAATTATAGAGCACGATGTACTCTCATCGATTTCATGTCCAGGGTGTTGTGGTGAGTTTATCACCTAGAAATCGGGCGTAATGGACTTGACAGTGTACTTTGCAGCTAGCCATTAATGTCAGCTGTGATTTGGTACACTTTTTATGCCAATCGAAGCTGTACTTTGCCCGGAAAAAATTATAAACGACGATGTACTCTCATCGATTTCATGTCCAAGGTGTTGTGGTAGGTTTATCACCTAGAAATCGGGTGAAATGAACTAAACAGTGTACTTTGACAGCTGGTCACAATCCTTAGCTGTCATTTAATTAACTTTTGATGCCGATCGGAGCTGTACTTCGCCCGGAAAAAATTATAGAACACGATGTACTCTCATCGATTTCATGTCCAGGGTGTTGTGGTGAGTTTATCAACTAGAAATCGGGCGAAATGGACTTGACAGTGTACTTTGAAAGCTAGTCACTACTGTCAGCTGTCATTTGGTACCCTTTTAATGCCGATAGAAGCTGTACTTCGCCCGGAAAAAATTATAAACGACGATGTACTCTCATCGATTTCATGTCCAGGGTGTTGTGGTAGGTTTATCACCTAGAAATCGGGTGAAATGAACTTGACAGTGTACTTTGACAGCTGGTCACAACTGTCAGCTGTCATTTGATTAACTTTTGATGCCGATCGGAGCTGTACTTCGCCCGGAAAAAATTATAGAACACGATGTACTCTCATCGATTTCATGTCCAGGGTGTTGTGGTGAGTTTATCACCTAGAAATCGGGCGTAATGGACTTAACAGTGTACTTTGACAGCTAGTGACTACTGTCGGCTGTCATCTGGTACACTTTTTATGCCAATCGAAGCTGTACTTTGCCCGGAAAAAATTATAGACGACGATGTACTCTAATCGATTTCATGTCCAGGGTGTTGTGGTAGGTTTATCACCTAGAAATCGGGTGAAATGAACTTGACAGTGTACTTTGACAGCTGGTCACAACTGTCAGCTGTCATTTGATTAACTTTTGATGCCGATCGGAGCTGTACTTTGCCCGGAAAAAATTATAGAACACGATGTACTCTCATCGATTTCATGTCCAGGGTGTTGTGGTGAGTTTATCACCTAGAAATCGGGCGAAATGGACTTGACAGTGTACTTTGGAAGCTAGCAACTACTGTCAGATGTCAGTTGGTACCCTTTTGGTGCCGATAGAAGCTGTACTTTGCCCGGAAAAAAATATAGACGACGATGTATTCTCATCGATTTCATGTCCAGGGTGTTGTGGTAAGTTTATCACCTAGAGAGCGGGCGTAATTGACTTGACCGTGTACTTTGACAGCTAGTCATTACTGTCAGCTGTCATCTGGTAAACTTTTGATGCCAATCGAAGCTGTACTTTGCCCGGAAAAAAATATAAACGACGATGTACTCTCATCGATTTCATGTCCAGGGTGTTGTGGTAGGTTTATCACCTAGAAATCGGGTGAAATGAACTTGACAGTGTACTTTGGCAGCTGGTCACAACTGTCAGCTGTCATTTAATTAACTTTTGATGCCAATCGGAGCTGTACTGCGCCCGGAAAAAATTATAGAACACGATGTACTCTCATCGATTTCATGTCCAGGGTGTTGTGGTGAGTTTATCACCTAGAAATCGGGCGAAATGGACTTGACAGTGTACTTTGAAAGCTAGCGACTACTGTCAGATGTCATTTGGTACCCTTTTGGTGCCGATAGAAGCTGTACTTCGCCCGGAAAAAATTATAGACGACGATGTATTCTCATCGATTTCATGTCCAGGGTGTTGTGGTAAGTTTATCACCTAGAAATCGGGCGTAATGGACTTGACAGTGTACTTTGACAGCTAGCGATTACTGTCAGCTGTCATCTGGTAAACTTTTGATGCCAATCCAAGCTGTACTTTGCCCGGAAAAAATATAAACGACGATGTACTCTCATCGATTTCATGTCCAGGGTGTTGTGGTAGGTTTATCACCTAGAAATCGGGTGAAATGAACCTAACAGGGTACTTTGACAGCTGGTCACAACTGTCAGCTGTCATTTGATACGTTTTTGATGCCAATCGGAGCTGTACTGCGCCCGGAAAAAATTATAGAACACGATGTACTCTCATCGATTTCATGTCCAGGGTGTTGTGGTGAGTTTATCACCTAGAAATCGGGCGAAATGGACTTGACAGTGTACTTTGAAAGCTAGCGACTACTGTCAGATGTCATTTGGTACCCTTTTGGTGCCGATAGAAGCTGTACTTCGCCCGGAAAAAATTATAGACGACGATGTATTCTCATCGATTTCATGTCCAGGGTGTTGTGGTAAGTTTATCACCTAGAAATCGGGCGTAATGGACTTGACAGTGTACTTTGACAGCTAGCGATTACTGTCAGCTGTCATCTGGTAAACTTTTGATGCCAATCCAAGCTGTACTTTGCCCGGAAAAAATATAAACGTTGATGTACTCTCATCGATTTCATGTCCAGGGTGTTGTGGTAGGTTTATCACCTAGAAATCGGGTGAAATGAACTTGACAGTGTACTGTGACAGCTGGTCACAACTGTCAGCTGTCAATTGATTAACTTTTGATGCCAATCAGAGCTGTACTTCGCCCGGAAAAAATTATAAACGACGATGTACTCTCATCGATTTCATGTCCAGGGTGTTGTGGTAGGTTTATCACCTAGAAATCGGGTGAAATGAACTTAACAGGGTACTTTGACAGCTGGTCACAACTGTCAGCTGTCATTTGATACGTTTTTGATGCCAATCGGAGCTGTACTGCGCCCGGAAAAAATTATAGAACACGATGTACTCTCATCGATTTCATGTCCAGGGTGTTGTGGTGAGTTTATCACCTAGAAATCGGGCGAAATGGACTTGACAGTGTACTTTGAAAGCTAGCGACTACTGTCAGATGTCATTTGGTACCCTTTTGGTGCCGATAGAAGCTGTACTTCGCCCGGAAAAAATTATAGACGACGATGTATTCTCATCGATTTCATGTCCAGGGTGTTGTGGTAAGTTTATCACCTAGAAATCGGGCGTAATGGACTTGACAGTGTACTTTGACAGCTAGCGATTACTGTCAGCTGTCATCTGGTAAACTTTTGATGCCAATCCAAGCTGTACTTTGCCCGGAAAAAATATAAACGACGATGTACTCTCATCGATTTCATGTCCAGGGTGTTGTGGTAGGTTTATCACCTAGAAATCGGGTGAAATGAACTTGACAGTGTACTTTGGCAGCTGGTCACAACTGTCAGCTGTCATTTGATTAACTTTTGATGCCGATCGGAGCTGTACTTCGCCCGGAAAAAATTATAGAGCACGATGTACTCTCATCGATTTCATGTCCAGGGTGTTGTCGTGAGTTTATCACCTAGAAATCGGGCGTAATGGACTTGACAGTGTACTTTGACAGCTAGCCATTACTGTCAGCTGTCATCTGGTATACTTTTTATGCCAATCGAAGCTGTACTTTGCCCGGAAAAAATTATAAACGACGATGTACTCTCATCGATTTCATGTCTAGGGTGTTGTGGTAGGTTTATCACCTAGAAATCGGGTGAAATGAACTTGACAGTGTACTGTGACAGCTGGTCACAACTGTCAGCTGTCAATTGATTAACTTTTGATGCCGATCGGAGCTGTACTTCGCCCGGAAAAAATTATAGAACATGATGTACTCTCATCGATTTCATGTCCAGGGTGTTGTGGTGAGTTTATCACCTAGAAATCGGGCGTAATGGACTTGACAGTGTACTTTGACAGCTAGCCATTACTGTCAGCTGTCACTTGGTACACTTTTGATGCCAATCGAAGCTGTACTTTGCCCGGAAAAAATTATAAACGACGATGTACTCTCATCAATTTCATGTCCAGGGTGTTGTGGTAGGTTTATCACCTAGAAATCGGGTGAAATGAAATTGACAGTGTACTTTGACAGCTGGTCACAACTGTCAGATGTCATTTGATAAACTTTTGATGCCGATCGGAGCTGTACTTCGCCCGGAAAAAATTATAAACGACGATGTACTCTCATCGATTTCATGTCCAGGGTGTTGTGGTAGGTTTATCACCTAGAAATCGGGTAAAATGAACTTGACAGGGTACTTTGACAGCTGGTCACAACTGTCAGCTGTCATTTAATACGTTTTTGATGCCAATCGGAGCTGTACTGCGCCCGGAAAAAATTATAGAACACGATGTACTCTCATCGATTTCATGTCCAGGGTGTTGTGGTGAGTTTATCACCTAGAAATCGGGCGAAATGTACTTGAAAGTGTACTTTGAAAGCTAGTGACTACTGTCAGCTGTCATTTGGTACACTTAAAATGCCGATAGAAGCTGTACTTCGCCCGGAAAAAATTATAAACGACGATGTACTCTCATCGATTTCATGTCCAGGGTGTTGTGGTAGGTTTATCACCTAGAAATCGGGTAAAATGAACTTGACAGTGTACTTTGACAGCTGGTCACAACTGTCAGCTGTCATTTGATTAACTTTTGATGCCGATCGGAGCTGTACTTCGCCCGGAAAAAATTATAGAACACGATGTACTCTCATCGATTTCATGTCCAGGGTGTTGTGGTGAGTTTATCACCTAGAAATCGGGCGTAATGGACTTGACAGTGTACTTTGACAGCTAGTGACTACTGTCGACTGTCATCTGGTACACTTTTGATGCCAATCGAAGCTGTACTTTGCCCGGAAAAAATTATAGACGACGATGTACTCTAATCGATTTCATGTCCAGGGTGTTGTGGTAGGTTTATCACCTAGAAATCGGGTGAAATGAACTTGACAGTGTACTTTGACAGCTGGTCACAACTGTCAGCTGTCATTTGATTAACTTTTGATGCCGATCGAAACTGTACTTCGCCAGGAAAAAATTATAGAACACGATGTACTCTCATCGATTTCATGTCCAGGGTGTTGTGGTAGGTTTATCACCTAGAAATCGGGCGAAATGGACTTGACAGTGTACTTAAGAAGCTAGCGACTACTGTCAGATGTCATTTGCTACCCTTTTGGTGCCGATAGAAGCTGTACTTCGCCCGGAAAAAATTATAGACGACGATGTATTCTCATCGATTTCATGTCCAGGGTGTTGTGGTAAGTTTATCACCTAGAAATCGGGCGTAATGGACTTGACAGTGTACTTTGACAGCTAGCCATTACTGTCAGCTGTCATCTGGTAAACTTTTGATGCCAATCCAAGCTGTACTTTGCCCGGAAAAAATATAAACGACGATGTACTCTCATCGATTTCATGTCCAGGGTGTTGTGGTAGGTTTATCACCTAGAAATCGGGTGAAATGAACTTGACAGTGTACTTTGGCAGCTGGTCACAACTGTCAGCTGTCATTTGATTAACTTTTGATGCCGATCGGAGCTGTACTTCGCCCGGAAAAAATTATAGAGCACGATGTACTCTCATCGATTTCATGTCCAGGGTGTTGTCGTGAGTTTATCACCTAGAAATCGGGCGTAATGGACTTGACAGTGTACTTTGGCAGCTAGCCATTACTGTCAGCTGTCATTTGGTACACTTTTTATGCCAATCGAAGCTGTACTTTGCCCGGAAAAAATTATAAACGACGATGTACTCTCATCGATTTCATGTCCAGGGTGTTGTGGTAGGTTTATCACCTAGAAATCGGGTGAAATGAACTTGACAGTGTACTGTGACAGCTGGTCACAACTGTCAGCTGTCAATCGATTAACTATTGATGCCGATCTGAACTGTACTTCGCCCGGAAAAAATTATAGAACATGATGTACTCTCATCGATTTCATGTCCAGGGTGTTGTGGTGAGTTTATAACCTAGAAATCGGGCGTAATGGACTTGACAGTGTACTTTGACAGCTAGCGACTACTGTCGGCTGTCATCTGACGCACATTTAATGCCAATCGAAGCTGTACTTTGCCCGGAAAAAATTATAAACGACGATGTACTCTCATCGATTTCATGTCCAGGGTGTTGTGGTAGGTTTATCACCTAGAAATCGGGTGAAATGAACTTGACAGTGTACTGTGACAGCTGGTCACAACTGTCAGCTGTCAATTGATTAACTTTTAATGCCGATCGGAGCTGTACTTCGCCCGGAAAAAATTATAGAACATGATGTACTCTCATCGATTTCATGTCCAGGGTGTTGTGGTGAGTTTATCACCTAGAAATCGGGCGAAATGAACTTGACAGTGTACTTTGACAGCTAGTAACTACTGTCAGCTGTCATTTGGTACCCTTTTGGTGCCGATAGAAGTTGTACTTCGCCCGGAAAAAATTATAGACGACGATGTATTCTCATCGATTTCATGTCCAGGGTGTTGTGGTAAGTTTATCAACTAGAAATCGGGCGTAATGGACTTGACAGTGTACTTTGACAGCTAGCCATTACTGTCAGCTGTCATTTGGTACACTTTTGATGCCAATCGAAGCTGTAATTTGCCCGGAAAAAATTATAAACGACGATGTACTCTCATCGATTTCATGTCCAGGGTGTTGTGGTAGGTTTATCACCTAGAAATCAGGTGTAATGAACTTGACAGTGTACTTTCACAGCTAGTCACAACTGTCAGCTGTCATTTGATTAACTTTTGATGCCGATCGGAGCTGTACTTCGCCCGGAAAAAATTATAGAACATGATGTACTCTCATCGATTTCATGTCCAGGGTGTTGTGGTGAGTTTATCACCTAGAAATCGGGCGAAATGAACTTGACAGTGTACTTTGACAGCTAGTAACTACTGTCAGCTGTCATTTGGTACACTTTTGATGCCAATCGAAGCTGTAATTTGCCCGGAAAAAATTATAAACGACGATGTACTCTCATCGATTTCATGTCCAGGGTGTTGTGGTAGGTTTATCACCTAGAAATCGGGTGAAATGAAATTGACAGTGTACTTTGACAGCTGGTCACAACTGTCAGCTGTCATTTGATTAACTTTTGATGCCGATCGGAGCTGTACTTCGCCCGGAAAAAATTATAGAACACGATGTACTCTCATCGATTTCATGTCCAGGGTGTTGTGGAGAGTTTATCACCTAGAAATCGGGCGAAATGGACTTGACAGTGTACTTTAAAAGCTAGTGACTACTGTTAGCTGTCGTTTGGTACCCTTTTGGTGCCGATAGAAGCTGTACTTCGCCCGGAAAAAATTATAGACGACGATGTATTCTCATCGATTTCATGTCCAGGGTGTTGTGGTAAGTTTATCAACTAGAAATCGGGCGTAATGGACTTGACAGTGTACTTTGACAGCTAGCCATTACTGTCAGCTGTCATCTGGTACACTTTTGATGCCGATAGAAGCTGTACTTCGCCCGGAAAAAATTATAAACGACGATGTACTCTCATCAATTTCATGTCCAGGGTGTTGTGGTAGGTTTATCAACTAGAAATCGGGTGAAATGAACTTGTTAGTGTACTGTGACAGCTGTTTACAACTGTCAGCTGTCAATTGATTAACTTTTAATGCCGATCGGAGCTGTACTTCGCCCGGAAAAAATTATAGAACATGATGTACTCTCATCGATTTCATGTCCAGGGTGTTGTGGTGAGTTTATCACCTAGAAATCGGGCAAAATGAACTTGACAGTGTACTTTGACAGCTAGTAACTACTGTCAGCTGTCATTTGGTACCCTTTTGGTGCCGATAGAAGCTGTTTTTCGCCCGGAAAAAATTATAGACGACGATGTATTCTCATCGATTTCATGTTCAGGGTGTTGTGGTAAGTTTATCACCTAGAAATCGGGCGTAATGGACTTGACAGTGTACTTTGACAGCTAGCCATCACTGTCAGCTGTCATCTGGTACACTTTTGATGCCAATCGAAGCTGTACTTTGCCCGGAAAAAATTATAAACGACGATGTACTCTCATCAATTTCATGTCCAGGGTGTTGTGGTAGGTTTATCACCTAGAAATCGGGTGAAATGAAATTGACAGTGTACTTTGACAGCTGGTCACAACTGTCAGCTGTCATTTGATTAACTTTTGATGCCGATCGGAGCTGTACTTCGCCCGGAAAAAATTATAGAACACGATGTACTCTCATCGATTTCATGTCCAGGGTGTTGTGGAGAGTTTATCACCTAGAAATCGGGCGAAATGGACTTGACAGTGTACTTTAAAAGCTAGTGACTACTGTGAGCTGTCATTTGGTACCCTTTTGGTGCCGATAGAAGCTGTACTTCGCCCGGAAAAAATTATAGACGACGATGTATTCTCATCGATTTCATGTCCAGGGTGTTGTGGTAAGTTTATCAACTAGAAATCGGGCGTAATGGACTTGACAGTGTACTTTGACAGCTAGCCATTACTGTCAGCTGTCATCTGGTACACTTTTGATGCCGATAGAAGCTGTACTTCGCCCGGAAAAAATTATAAACGACGATGTACTCTCATCAATTTCATGTCCAGGGTGTTGTGGTAGGTTTATCACCTAGAAATCGGGTGAAATGAACTTGACAGTGTACTGTGACAGCTGGTCACAACTGTCAGCTGTCAATTGATTAACTTTTAATGCCGATCGGAGCTGTACTTCGCCCGGAAAAAATTATAGAACATGATGTACTCTCATCGATTTCATGTCCAGGGTGTTGTGGTGAGTTTATCACCTAGAAATCGGGCAAAATGAACTTGACAGTGTACTTTGACAGCTAGTGACTACTGTGAGCTGTCATTTGGTACTCTTTTGGTGCCGATAGAAGCTGTACTTCGCCCGGAAAAAATTATAAACGACGATGTACTCTCATCAATTTCATGTCCAGGGTGTTGTGGTAGGTTTATCACCTAGAAATCGGGTGAAATGAACTTGACAGTGTACTGTGACAGCTGGTCACAACTGTCAACTGCCAATTAATTAACTTTTAATGCCGATCGGAGCTGTACTTCGCCCGGAAAAAATTATAGAACATGATGTACTCTCATCGATTTCATGTCCAGGGTGTTGTGGTGAGTTTATCACCTAGAAATCGGGCAAAATGAACTTGACAGTGTACTTTGACAGCTAGTAACTACTGTCAGCTGTCATTTGGTACCCTTTTGGTGCCGATAGAAGCTGTACTTCGCCCGGAAAAAATTATAGACGACGATGTATTCTCATCGATTTCATGTCCAGGGTGTTGTGGTAAGTTTATCACCTAGAAATCGGGCGTAATGGACTTGACAGTGTACTTTGACAGCTAGCCATTACTGTCAGCTGTCATCTGGTACACTTTTGATGCCAATCGAAGCTGTACTTTGCCCGGAAAAAATTATAAACGACGATGTACTCTCATCAATTTCATGTCCAGGGTGTTGTGGTAGGTTTATCACCTAGAAATCGGGTGAAATGAAATTGACAGTGTACTTTGGCAGCTGGTCACAACTGTCAGCTGTCATTTGATTAACTTTTGATGCCGATCGGAGCTGTACTTCGCCCGGAAAAAATTATAGAACACGATGTACTCTCATCGATTTCATGTCCAGGGTGTTGTGGAGAGTTTATCACCTAGAAATCGGGCGAAATGGACTTGACAGTGTACTTTAAAAGCTAGTGACTAATGTCAGCTGTCATTTGGTACCCTTTTGGTGCCGATAGAAGCTGTACTTCGCCCGGAAAAAATTATAGACGACGATGTATTCTCATCGATTTCATGTCCAGGGTGTTGTGGTAAGTTTATCAACTAGAAATCGGGCGTAATGGACTTGACAGTGTACTTTGACAGCTAGCCATTAATGTCAGCTGTGATCTGGTACACTTTTGATGCCAATCGAAGCTGTAATTTGCCCGGAAAAAATTATAAACGACGATGTACTCTCATCGATTTCATGTCCAGGGTGTTGTGGTAGGTTTATCACCTAGAAATCGGGTGTAATGAACTTGACAGTGTACTTTCGCAGCTAGTCACAACTGTCAGCTGTCATTTGATTAACTTTTGATGCCGATCGGAGCTGTACTTCGCCCGGAAAAAATTATAGAACACGATGTACTCTCATCGATTTCATGTCCAGGGTGTTGTGGTGAGTTTATCACCTAGAAATCGGGCGTAATGGACTTGACAGTGTACTTTGACAGCTAGTGACTACTGTCGGCTGTCATCTGGTACACTTTGATGCCAATCGAAGCTGTACTTTGCCCGGAAAAAATTATAAGCGACGATGTACTCTAATCGATTTCATGTCAAGGGTGTTGTGGTAGGTTTATCACCTAGAAATCGGGTGAAATGAACTTGACAGTGTACTTTGACAGCTGGTCACAACTGTCAGCTGTCATTTGATTAACTTTTGATGCCGATCGGAGCTGTACTTCGCCCGGAAAAAATTATAGAACACGATGTACTCTCATCGATTTCATGTCCAGGGTGTTGTGGTGAGTTTATCACCTAGAAATCGGGCGAAATGGACTTGACAGTGTACTTTGGAAGCTAGTGACTACTATCAGATGTCATTTGGTACCCTTTTGGTGCCGATAGAAGCTGTACTTCGCCCGGAAAAAATTATAGACAACGATGTATTCTCATCGATTTCATGTCCAGGGTGTTGTGGTAAGTTTATCACCTAGAAATCGGGCGTAATGGACTTGACAGTGTACTTTGACAGCTGGTCACAACTGTCAGCTGTCATTTGATCAACTTTTGATGCCGATCGAAGCTGTACTTCGCCCGGAAAAAATTATATAACACGATGTACTCTCATCGATTTCATGTCCAGGGTGTTGTGGTGAGTTTATCACCTAGAAATCGGGCGAAATGGACTTGACAGTGTACTTTGAAAGCTAGCGACTACTGTCAGCTGTCATTTGGTACCCTTTTGGTGCCGATAAAAGCTGTACTTCGCCCGGAAAAAATTATAGACGACGATGTATTCTCATCGATTTCATGTCCAGGGTGTTGTGGTAAGTTTATCAACTAGAAATCGGGTGGTATGAACTTGACAGTGTACTTTGAGAGCTGGTCACAACTGTCAGCTGTCAATTGATTAACTTTTGATGCCAATCAGAGCTGTACTTCGCCCGGAAAAAATTATAAACGACGATGTACTCTCATCGATTTCATGTCCAGGGTGTTGTGGTAGGTTTATCACCTAGAAATCGGGTGAAATGAACTTGACAGGGTACTTTGACAGCTGGTCACAACTGTCAGCTGTCATTTGATACGTTTTTGATGCCAATCGGAGCTGTACTGCGCCCGGAAAAAATTATAGAACACGATGTACTCTCATCGATTTCATGTCCAGGGTGTTGTGGTGAGTTTATCACCTAGAAATCGGGCGAAATGTACTTGACAGTGTACTTTGAAAGCTAGTGACTACTGTCAGCTGTCATTTGAAACACTTTAAATGCCGATAGAAGCTGTACTTCGCCCGGAAAAAATTATAAACGACGATGTACTCTCATCGATTTCATGTCCAGGGTGTTGTGGTAGGTTTATCACCTAGAAATCGGGTGAAATGAACTTGACAGTGTACTTTGACAGCTGGTCACAACTGTCAGCTGTCATTTGATTAACTTTTGATGCCGATCGGAGCTGTACTTCGCCCGGAAAAAATTATAGAACACGATGTACTCTCATCGATTTCATGTCCAGGGTGTTGTGGTGAGTTTATCACCTAGAAATCGGGCGTAATGGACTTGACAGTGTACTTTGACAGCTAGTGACTACTGTCGACTGTTATCTGGTACACTTTTGATGCCAATCGAAGCTGTACTTTGCCCGGAAAAAATTATAGACGACGATGTACTCTAATCGATTTCATGTCCAGGGTGTTGTGGTAGGTTTATCACCTAGAAATCGGGTGAAATGAACTTGACAGTGTACTTTGACAGCTGGTCACAACTGTCAGCTGTCATTTGATTAACTTTTGATGCCGATCGAAACTGTACTTCGCCAGGAAAAAATTATAGAACACGATGTACTCTCATCGATTTCATGTCCAGGGTGTTGTGGTAGGTTTATCACCTAGAAATCGGGCGAAATGGACTTGACAGTGTACTTTGGAAGCTAGCGACTACTGTCAGATGTCATTTGGTACCCTTGTGGTGCCGATAGAAGCTGTACTTCGCCCGGAAAAAATTATAGACGACGATGTATTCTCATCGATTTCATGTCCAGGGTGTTGTGGTAAGTTTATCACCTAGAAATCGGGCGTAATGGACTTGACAGTGTACTTTGACAGCTAGCCATTACTGTCAGCTGTCATCTGGTAAACTTTTGATGCCAATCCAAGCTGTACTTTGCCCGGAAAAAATATAAACGACGATGTACTCTCATCGATTTCATGTCCAGGGTGTTGTGGTAGGTTTATCACCTAGAAATCGGGTGAAATGAACTTGACAGTGTACTTTGGCAGCTGGTCACAACTGTCAGCTGTCATTTGATTAACTTTTGATGCCGATCGGTGCTGTACTTCGCCCGGAAAAAATTATAGAGCACGATGTACTCTCATCGATTTCATGTCCAGGGTGTTGTCGTGAGTTTATCACCTAGAAATCGGGCGTAATGGACTTGACAGTGTACTTTGACAGCTAGCCATTACTGTCAGCTGTCATTTGGTACACTTTTTATGCCAATCGAAGCTGTACTTTGCCCGGAAAAAATTATAAACGACGATGTACTCTCATCGATTTCATGTCCAGGGTGTTGTGGTTGGTTTATCACCTAGAAATCGGGTGAAATGAACTTGACAGTGTACTGTGACAGCTGGTCACAACTGTCAGCTGTCAATTGATAAACTATTGATGCCGATCTGAACTGTACTTCGCCCGGAAAAAATTATAGAACATGATGTACTCTCATCGATTTCATGTCCAGGGTGTTGTGGTGAGTTTATCACCTAGAAATCGGGCGTAATGGACTTGACAGTGTACTTTGACAGCTAGCGACTACTGTCGGCTGTCATCTGACGCACATTTAATGCCAATCGAAGCTGTACTTTGCCCGGAAAAAATTATAAACGACGATGTACTCTCATCGATTTCATGTCCAGGGTGTTGTGGTAGGTTTATCACCTAGAAATCGGGTGAAATGAACTTGACAGTGTACTGTGACAGCTGGTCACAACTGTCAGCTGTCAATTGATTAATTTTTAATGCCGATCGGAGCTGTACTTCGCCCGGAAAAAATTATAGAACATGATGTACTCTCATCGATTTCATGTCCAGGGTGTTGTGGTGAGTTTATCACCTAGAAATCGGGCGAAATGAACTTGACAGTGTACTTTGACAGCTAGTAACTACTGTCAGCTGTCATTTGGTACCCTTTTGGTGCCGATAGAAGCTGTACTTCGCCCGGAAAAAATTATAGACGACGATGTATTCTCATCGATTTCATGTCCAGGGTGTTGTGGTAAGTTTATCAACTAGAAATCGGGCGTAATGGACTTGACAGTGTACTTTGACAGCTAGCCATTACTGTCAGCTGTCATCTGGTACACTTTTGATGCCAATCGAAGCTGTAATTTGCCCGGAAAAAATTATAAACGACGATGTACTCTCATCGATTTCATGTCCAGGGTGTTGTGGTAGGTTTATCACCTAGAAATCAGGTGTAATGAACTTGACAGTGTACTTTCGCAGCTAGTCACAACTGTCAGCTGTCATTTGATTAACTTTTGATGCCGATCGAAGCTGTACTTCGCCCGGAAAAAATTATAGAACACGATGTACTCTCATCGATTTCATGTCCAGGGTGTTGTGGTGAGTTTATCACCTAGAAATCGGGCGTAATGGACTTGACAGTGTACTTTGACAGCTAGTGACTACTGTCGGCTGTCATCTGGTACACTTTGATGCCAATCTAAGGTGGTTTATGCCCGGAAAAATTTATAAGCGACGATGTACTCTAATCGATTTCATGTCCAGGGTGTTGTGGTAGGTTTATCACCTAGAAATCGGGTGAAATGAACTTGACAGTGTACTGTGACAGCTGGTCACAACTGTCGGCTGTCAATTGATTAACTTTTAATGCCGATCGGAGCTGTACTTCGCCCGGAAAAAATTATAGAACATGATGTACTCTCATCGATTTCATGTCCAGGGTGTTGTGGTGAGTTTATCACCTAGAAATCGGGCGAAATGAACTTGACAGTGTAATTTGACAGCTAGTAACTACTGTCAGCTGTCATTTGGTACCCTTTTGGTGCCGATAGAAGCTGTACTTCGCCCGGAAAAAATTATAGACGACGATGTATTCTCATCGATTTCATGTCCAGGGTGTTGTGGTAAGTTTATCACCTAGAAATCGGGCGTAATGGACTTGACAGTGTACTTTGACAGCTAGCCATTACTGTCAGCTGTCATCTGGTACACTTTTGATGCCAATCGAAGCTGTACTTTGCCCGGAAAAAATTATAAACGACGATGTACTCTCATCAATTTCATGTCCAGGGTGTTGTGGTAGGTTTATCACCTAGAAATCGGGTGAAATGAAATTGACAGTGTACTTTGACAGCTGGTCACAACTGTCAGCTGTCATTTGATTAACTTTTGATGCCGATCGGAGCTGTACTTCGCCCGGAAAAAATTATAGAACACGATGTACTCTCATCGATTTCATGTCCAGGGTGTTGTGGTGAGTTTATCACCTAGAAATCGGGCGTAATGGACTTGACAGTGTACTTTGACAGCTAGTGACTACTGTCAGCTGTCATCTGGTACACTTTGATGCCAATCGAAGCTGTACTTTGCCCGGAAAAAATTATAAGCGACGATGTACTCTAATCGATTTCATGTCCAGGGTGTTGTGGTAGGTTTATCACCTAGAAATCGGGTGAAATGAACTTGACAGTGTACTGTGACAGCTTGTCACAACTGTCAGCTGTCAATTGATTAACTTTTAATGCCGATCGGAGCTGTACTTCGCCCGGAAAAAATTATAGAACATGATGTACTCTCATCGATTTCATGTCCAGGGTGTTGTGGTGAGTTTATCACCTAGAAATC
The DNA here is from genome assembly GCA_963942545.1 of Oxycera nigricornis. Taxonomy (NCBI): domain Eukaryota; kingdom Metazoa; phylum Arthropoda; class Insecta; order Diptera; family Stratiomyidae; genus Oxycera; species Oxycera nigricornis. Next base: position 17,282,330 of record OZ012664.1, on the reverse strand, counting down.
GGGCAAAATGAACTTGATAGTGTACTTTGACAGCTAGTAACTACTGTCAGCTGTCATTTGGTACCCTTTTGGTGCCGATAGAAGCTGTACTTCGCCCGGAAAAAATTATAGACGACGATGTATTCTCATCGATTTCATGTCCAGGGTGTTGTGGTAAGTTTATCACCTAGAAATCGGGCGTAATGGACTTGACAGTGTACTTTGACAGCTAGCCATTACTGTCAGCTGTCATCTGGTACACTTTTGATGCCAATGGAAGCTGTACTTTGCCCGGAAAAAATTATAAACGACGATGTACTCTCATCGATTTCATGTCCAGGGTGTTGTGGTAGGTTTATCACCTAGAAATCGGGTGAAATGAAATTGACAGTGTACTTTGACAACTGGTCACAACTGTCAGCTGTCATTTGATCAACTTTTGATGCCGATCGGAGCTGTACTTCGCCCGGAAAAAATTATAGAACACGATGTACTCTCATCGATTTCATGTCCAGGGTGTTGTGGAGAGTTTATCACCTAGAAATCGGGCGAAATGGACTTGACAGTGTACTTTAAAAGCTAGTGACTAATGTCAGCTGTCATTTGGTACCCTTTTGGTGCCGATAGAAGCTGTACTTCGCCCGGAAAAAATTATAGACGACGATGTATTCTCATCGATTTCATGTCCAGGGTGTTGTGGTAAGTTTATCAACTAGAAATCGGGCGTAATGGACTTGACAGTGTACTTTGACAGCTAGCCATTACTGTCAGCTGTCATCTGGTACACTTTTGATGCCAATCGAAGCTGTAATTTGCCCGGAAAAAATTATAAACGACGATGTACTCTCATCGATTTCATGTCCAGGGTGTTGTGGTAGGTTTATCACCTAGAAATCGGGTGTAATGAACTTGACAGTGTACTTTCACAGCTAGTGACTACTGTAGGCTGTCATCTGGTACACTTTGATGCCAATCGAAGCTGTACTTTGCCCGGAAAAAATTATAAGCGACGATGTACTCTAATCGATTTCATGTCAAGGGTGTTGTGGTAGGTTTATCACCTAGAAATCGGGTGAAATGAACTTTACAGTGTACTTCGACAGCTGGTCACAACTGTCAGCTGTCATTTGATTAACTTTTGATGCCGATCGGAGCTGTACTTCGCCCGAAAAAAATTATAGAACACGATGTACTCTCATCGATTTCATGTCCAGGGTGTTGTGGTGAGTTTATCACCTAGAAATCGGGCGTAATGGACTTGACAGTGTACTTTGACAGCTAGTGACTACTGTCGGCTGTCATCTGGTACACTTTGATGCCAATCGAAGCTGTACTTTGCCCGGAAAAAATTATAAGCGACGATGTACTCTAATCGATTTCATGTCAAGGGTGTTGTGGTAGGTTTATCACCTAGAAATCGGGTGAAATGAACTTGACAGTGTACTTTGACAGCTAGCCATTATTGTCAGCTGTCATCTGGTAAACTTTTGATGCCAATCGAAGCTGTACTTTGCCCGGAAAAAATTATTAACGACGATGTACTCTCATCGATTTCATGTCCAGGGTGTTGTGGTAGGTTTATCACCTAGAAATCGGGTGTAATGAACTTGACAGTGTACTTTGACAGCTGGTCACAACTGTCAGCTGTCATTTGATTAACTTTTGATGCCGATCGGAGCTGTACTTCGCCCGGAAAAAATTATAGAACACGATGTACTCTCATCGATTTCATGTCCAGGGTGTTGTGGTGAGTTTATCACCTAGAAATCGGGCGAAATGGACTTGACAGTGTACTTTGGAAGCTAGTGACTACTATCAGATGTCATTTGGTACCCTTTTGGTGCCGATAGAAGCTGTACTTCGCCCGGAAAAAATTATAGACGACGATGTATTCTCATCGATTTCATGTCCAGGGTGTTGTGGTAAGTTTATCACCTAGAAATCGGGCGTAATGGACTTAACAGTGTACTTTGACAGCTAGCCATTATTGTCAGCTGTCATCTGGTAAACTTTTTATGCCAATCGAAGCTGTACTTTGCCCGGAAAAAATTATTAACGACGATGTACTCTCATCGATTTCATGTCCAGGGTGTTGTGGTAGGTTTATCACCTAGAAATCGGGTGTAATGAACTTGACAGTGTACTTTGACAGCTGGTCACAACTGTCAGCTGTCATTTGATCAACTTTTGATGCCGATCGGAGCTGTACTTCGCCCGGAAAAAATTATATAACACGATGTACTCTCATCGATTTCATGTCCAGGGTGTTGTGGTGAGTTTATCACCTAGAAATCGGGCGAAATGGACTTGACAGTGTACTTTGAAAGCTAGCGACTACTGTCAGCTGTCATTTGGTACCCTTTTGGTGCCGATAAAAGCTGTACTTCGCCCGGAAAAAATTATAGAACACGATGTACTCTCATCGATTTCATGTCCAGGGTGTTGTGGTGAGTTTATCACCTAGAAATCGGGCGAAATGGACTTGACAGTGTACTTTGAAAGCTAGCGACTACTGTCAGATGTCATTTGGTACCCTTTTGGTGCCAATAGAAGCTGTACTTCGCCCGGAAAAAATTATAGACGACGATGTACTCTCATCGATTTCATGTCCAGGGTGTTGTGGTAGGTTTATCACCTAGAAATCGGGTGAAATGAACTTGACAGTGTACTTTGGCAGCTGGTCACATTTGTCAGCTGTCATTTGATTAACTTTTGATGCCGATCGGAGCTGTACTTCGCCCGGAAAAAATTATAGAGCACGATGTACTCTCATCGATTTCATGTCCAGGGTGTTGTCGTGAGTTTATCACCTAGAAATCGGGCGTAATGGACTTGACAGTGTACTTTGACAGCTAGCCATAACTGTCAGCTGTCATCTGGTAGACTTTTTATGCCAATCGAAGCTGTACTTTGCCCGGAAAAAATTATAAACGACGATGTACTCTCATCGATTTCATGTCCAGGGTGTTGTGGTAGGTTTATCACCTAGAAATCGGGTGAAATGAACTTGACGGTGTACTGTGACAGCTGGTCACAACTGTCAGCTGTCAATTGATTAACTTTTGATGCCGATCCGAGCTGTACTTCGCCCGGAAAAAATTATAGAACATGATGTACTCTCATCGATTTCATGTCCAGGGTGTTGTGGTGAGTTTATCACCTAGAAATCGGGCGTAATTGACTTGACAGTGTACTTTGACAGCTAGCGACTACTGTCGGCTGTCATCTGACGCACATTTAATGCCAATCGAAGCTGTACTTTGCCCGGAAAAAATTATAAACGACGATGTACTCTCATCGATTTCATGTCCAGGGTGTTGTGGTAGGTTTATCACCTAGAAATCGGGTGAAATGAACTTGACAGTGTACTGTGACAGCTGGTCACAACTGTCAGCTGTTATTTGATTAACTTTTGATGCCGATCGGAGCTGTACTTCGCCCGGAAAAAAATTATAGAACATGATGTACTCTCATCGATTTCATGTCCAGGGTGTTGTGGTGAGTTTATCACCTAGAAATCGGGCGAAATGAACTTGACAGTGTACTTTGACAGCTAGTAACTACTGTCAGCTGTCATTTGGTACCCTTTTGGTGCCGATAGAAGCTGTACTTCGCCCGGAAAAAATTATAGACGACGATGTATTCTCATCGATTTCATGTCCAGGGTGTTGTGGTAGGTTTATCACCTAGAAATCGGGTGAAATGAACTTGACGGTGTACTGTAACAGCTGGTCACAACTGTCAGCTGTCAATTAATTAACTTTTGATGCCGATCGGAGCTGTACTTCGCCCGGAAAAAATTATAGAACATGATGTACTCTCATCGATTTCATGTCCAGGGTGTTGTGGTGAGTTTATCACCTAGAAATCGGGCTTAATTGACTTGACAGTGTACTTTGACAGCTAGCGACTACTGTCGGCTGTCATCTGACGCACATTTAATGCCAATCGAAGCTGTACTTTGCCCGGAAAAAATTATAAACGACGATGTACTCTCATCGATTTCATGTCCAGGGTGTTGTGGTAGGTTTATCACCTAGAAATCGGGTGAAATGAACTTGACAGTGTACTGTGACAGCTGGTCACAACTGTCAGCTGTCATTTGATTAACTTTTGATGCCGATCGGAGCTGTACTTCGCCCGGAAAAAATTATAGAACATGATGTACTCTCATCGATTTCATGTCCAGGGTGTTGTGGTGAGTTTATCACCTAGAAATCGGGCGAAATGAACTTGAAAGTGTACTTTGACAGCTAGTAACTACTGTCAGCTGTCATTTGGTACCCTTTTGGTGCCGATAGAAGCTGTACTTCGCCCGGAAAAAATTATAGACGACGATGTATTCTCATCGATTTCATGTCCAGGGTGTTGTGGTAAGTTTATCACCTAGAAATCGGGCGTAATGGACTTGACAGTGTACTTTGACAGCTAGCTATTACTGTCAGCTGTCATTTGGTACCCTTTTGGTGCCGATAGAAGCTGTACTTCGCCCGGAAAAAATTATAGACGACGATGTATTCTCATCGATTTCATGTCCAGGGTGTTGTGGTAAGTTTATCAACTATAAATCGGGTGAAATGAACTTGACAGTGTACTTTGACAGCTGGTCACAACTGTCAGCTGTCAATTGATTAACTTTTGATGCCAATCAGAGCTGTACTTTGCCCGGAAAAAATTATAAACGACGATGTACTCTCATCGATTTCATGTCCAGGGTGTTGTGGTAGGTTTATCACCTAGAAATCGGGTGAAATGAACTTGACAGGGTACTTTGACAGCTGGTCACAACTGTCAGCTGTCATTTGATTAACTTTTGATGCCAATCGAAGCTGTACTGCGCCCGGAAAAAATTATAGAACACGATGTACTCTCATCGATTTCATGTCCAGGGTGTTGTGGTGAGTTTATCACCTAGAAATCGGGCGAAATGTACTTGACAGTGTACTTGGAAAGCTAGTGACTACTGTCAGCTGTCATTTGGTACACTTTAAATGCCGATAGAAGCTGTACTTCGCCCGGAAAAAATTATAAACGACGATGTACTCTCATCGATTTCATGTCCAGGGTGTTGTGGTAGGTTTATCACCTAGAAATCGGGTGAAATGAATTTGACAGTGTACTTTGACAGCTGGTCACAACTGTCAGCTGTCATTTGATTAACTTTTGATGCAGATCGGAGCTGTACTTCGCCCGGAAAAAATTATAGAACACGATGTACTCTCATCGATTTCATGTCCAGGGTGTTGTGGTGAGTTTATCACCTAGAAATCGGGCGTAATGGACTTGACAGTGTAATTTGACAGCTAGTGACTACTGTCGACTGTCATCTGGTACACTTTTGATGCCAATCGAAGCTGTACTTTGCCCGGAAAAAATTATAGACGACGATGTACTCTAATCGATTTCATGTCCAGGGTGTTGTGGTAGGTTTATCACCTAGAAATCGGGTGAAATGAACTTGACAGTGTACTTTGACAGCTGGTCACAACTGTCAGCTGTCATGTGATTAACTTTTGATGCCGATCGAAACTGTACTTCGCCAGGAAAAAATTATAGAACACGATGTACTCTCATCGATTTCATGTCCAGGGTGTTGTGGTAGGTTTATCACCTAGAAATCGGGCGAAATGGACTTGACAGTGTACTTTGGAAGCTAGCGACTACTGTCGGATGTCATTTGGTACCCTTTTGGTGCCGATAGAAGCTGTACTTCGCCCGGAAAAAATTATAGACGACGATGTATTCTCATCGATTTCATGTCCAGGGTGTTGTGGTAAGTTTATCACCTAGAAATCGGGCGTAATGGACTTGACAGTGTACTTTGACAGCTAGCCATTACTGTCAGCTGTCATCTGGTAAACTTTTGATGCCAATCCAAGCTGTACTTTGCCCGGAAAAAATATAAACGACGATGTACTCTCATCGATTTCATGTCCAGGGTGTTGTGGTAGGTTTATCACCTAGAAATCGGGTGAAATGAACTTGACAGTGTACTTTGGCAGCTGGTCACAACTGTCAGCTGTCATTTGATTAACTTTTGATGCCGATCGGAGCTGTACTTCGCCCGGAAAAAATTATAGAACATGATGTACTCTCATCGATTTCATGTCCAGGGTGTTGTGGTGAGTTTATCACCTAGAAATCGGGCGAAATGAACTTGAAAGTGTACTTTGACAGCTAGTAACTACTGTCAGCTGTCATTTGGTACCCTTTTGGTGCCGATAGAAGCTGTACTTCGCCCGGAAAAAATTATAGACGACGATGTATTCTCATCGATTTCATGTCCAGGGTGTTGTGGTAAGTTTATCACCTAGAAATCGGGCGTAATGGACTTGACAGTGTACTTTGACAGCTAGCTATTACTGTCAGCTGTCATTTGGTACCCTTTTGGTGCCGATAGAAGCTGTACTTCGCCCGGAAAAAATTATAGACGACGATGTATTCTCATCGATTTCATGTCCAGGGTGTTGTGGTAAGTTTATCAACTATAAATCGGGTGAAATGAACTTGACAGTGTACTTTGACAGCTGGTCACAACTGTCAGCTGTCAATTGATTAACTTTTGATGCCAATCAGAGCTGTACTTTGCCCGGAAAAAATTATAAACGACGATGTACTCTCATCGATTTCATGTCCAGGGTGTTGTGGTAGGTTTATCACCTAGAAATCGGGTGAAATGAACTTGACAGGGTACTTTGACAGCTGGTCACAACTGTCAGCTGTCATTTGATTAACTTTTGATGCCAATCGGAGCTGTACTGCGCCCGGAAAAAATTATAGAACACGATGTACTCTCATCGATTTCATGTCCAGGGTGTTGTGGTGAGTTTATCACCTAGAAATCGGGCGAAATGTACTTGACAGTGTACTTTGAAAGCTAGTGACTACTGTCAGCTGTCATTTGGTACACTTTAAATGCCGATAGAAGCTGTACTTCGCCCGGAAAAAATTATAAACGACGATGTACTCTCATCGATTTCATGTCCAGGGTGTTGTGGTAGGTTTATCACCTAGAAATCGGGTGAAATGAATTTGACAGTGTACTTTGACAGCTGGTCACAACTGTCAGCTGTCATTTGATTAACTTTTGATGCAGATCGGAGCTGTACTTCGCCCGGAAAAAATTATAGAACACGATGTACTCTCATCGATTTCATGTCCAGGGTGTTGTGGTGAGTTTATCACCTAGAAATCGGGCGTAATGGACTTGACAGTGTAATTTGACAGCTAGTGACTACTGTCGACTGTCATCTGGTACACTTTTGATGCCAATCGAAGCTGTACTTTGCCCGGAAAAAATTATAGACGACGATGTACTCTAATCGATTTCATGTCCAGGGTGTTGTGGTAGGTTTATCACCTAGAAATCGGGTGAAATGAACTTGACAGTGTACTTTGACAGCTGGTCACAACTGTCAGCTGTCATGTGATTAACTTTTGATGCCGATCGAAACTGTACTTCGCCAGGAAAAAATTATAGAACACGATGTACTCTCATCGATTTCATGTCCAGGGTGTTGTGGTAGGTTTATCACCTAGAAATCGGGCGAAATGGACTTGACAGTGTACTTTGGAAGCTAGCGACTACTGTCGGATGTCATTTGGTACCCTTTTGGTGCCGATAGAAGCTGTACTTCGCCCGGAAAAAATTATAGACGACGATGTATTCTCATCGATTTCATGTCCAGGGTGTTGTGGTAAGTTTATCACCTAGAAATCGGGCGTAATGGACTTGACAGTGTACTTTGACAGCTAGCCATTACTGTCAGCTGTCATCTGGTAAACTTTTGATGCCAATCCAAGCTGTACTTTGCCCGGAAAAAATATAAACGACGATGTACTCTCATCGATTTCATGTCCAGGGTGTTGTGGTAGGTTTATCACCTAGAAATCGGGTGAAATGAACTTGACAGTGTACTTTGGCAGCTGGTCACAACTGTCAGCTGTCATTTGATTAACTTTTGATGCCGATCGGAGCTGTACTTCGCCCGGAAAAAATTATAGAGCACGATGTACTCTCATCGATTTCATGTCCAGGGTGTTGTCGTGAGTTTATCACCTAGAAATCGGGCGTAATGGACTTGACAGTGTACTTTGACAGCTAGTCATTACTGTCAGCTGTCATTTGGTACACTTTTTATGCCAATCGAAGCTGTACTTTGCCCGGAAAAAATTATAAACGACGATGTACTCTCATCGATTTCATGTCCAGGGTGTTGTGGTAGGTTTATCACCTAGAAATCGGGTGAAATGAACTTGATAGTGTACTGTGACAGCTGGTCACAACTGTCAGCTGTCAATTGATTAACTATTGATGCCGATCTGAACTGTACTTCGCCCGGAAAAAATTATAGAACATGATGTACTCTCATCGATTTCATGTCCAGGGTGTTGTGGTGAGTTTATCACCTAGAAATCGGGCGTAATGGACTTGACAGTGTACTTTGACAGCTAGCGACTACTGTCGGCTGTCATCTGACGCACATTTAATGCCAATCGAAGCTGTACTTTGCCCGGAAAAAATTATAAACGACGATGTACTCTCATCGATTTCATGTCCAGGGTGTTGTGGTAGGTTTATCACCTAGAAATCGGGTGAAATGAACTTGACAGTGTACTGTGACAGCTGGTCACAACTGTCAGCTGTCAATTGATTAATTTTTAATGCCGATCGGAGCTGTACTTCGCCCGAAAAAAATTATAGAACATGATGTACTCTCATCGATTTCATGTCCAGGGTGTTGTGGTGAGTTTATCACCTAGAAATCGGGCGAAATGAACTTGACAGTGTACTTTGACAGCTAGTAACTACTGTCAGCTGTCATTTGGTGTCCTTTTGGTGCCGATAGAAGCTGTACTTCGCCCGGAAAAAATTATAGACGACGATGTATTCTCATCGATTTCATGTCCAGGGTGTTGTGGTAAGTTTATCAACTAGAAATCGGGCGTAATGGACTTGACAGTGTACTTTGACAGCTAGTCATTACTGTCAGCTGTCATCTGGTACACTTTTGATGCCAATCGAAGCTGTAATTTGCCCGGAAAAAATTATAAACGACGATATACTCTCATCGATTTCATGTCCAGGGTGTTGTGGTAGGTTTATCACCTAGAAATCAGGTGTAATGAACTTGACAGTGTACTTTCACAGCTAGTCACAACTGTCAGCTGTCATTTGATTAACTTTTGATGCCGATCGGAGCTGTACTTCGCCCGGAAAAAATTATAGAACACGATGTACTCTCATCGATTTCATGTCCAGGGTGTTGTGGTGAGTTTATCACCTAGAAATCGGGCGTAATGGACTTGACAGTGTACTTTGACAGCTAGTGACTACTGTCGGCTGTCATCTGGTACACTTTGATGCCAATCTAAGCTGGTTTTTGCCCGGAAAAATTTATAAGCGACGATGTACTCTAATCGATTTCATGTCCAGGGTGTTGTGGTAGGTTTATCACCTAGAAATCGGGTGAAATGAACTTGACAGTGTACTTTGACAGCTGGTCACAACTGTCAGCTGTCAATTGATTAACTTTTAATGCCGATCGGAGCTGTACTTCGCCCGGAAAAAATTATAGAACATGATGTACTCTCATCGATTTCATGTCCAGGGTGTTGTGGTGAGTTTATCACCTAGAAATCGGGCGAAATGAACTTGACAGTGTACTTTGACAGCTAGTAACTACTGTCAGCTGTCATTTGGTACCCTTTTGGTGCCGATAGAAGCTGTACTTCGCCCGGAAAAAATTATAGACGACGATGTATTCTCATCGATTTCATGTCCAGGGTGTTGTGGTAAGTTTATCACCTAGAAATCGGGCGTAATGGACTTGACAGTGTACTTTGACAGCTAGTCATTACTGTCAGCTGTCATCTGGTACACTTTTGATGCCAATCGAAGCTGTACTTTGCCCGGAAAAAATTATAAACGACGATGTACTCTCATCAATTTCATGTCCAGGGTGTTGTGGTAGGTTTATCACCTAGAAATCGGGTGAAATGAAATTGACAGTGTACTTTGACAGCTGGTCAAAACTGTCAGCTGTCATTTGATTAACTTTTGATGCCGATCGGAGCTGTACTTCGCCCGGAAAAAATTATAGAACACGATGTACTCTCATCGATTTCATGTCCAGGGTGTTGTGGAGAGTTTATCACCTAGAAATCGGGCGAAATGGACTTGACAGTGTACTTTAAAAGCTAGTGACTACTGTCAGCTGTCATTTGGTACCCTTTTGGTGCCGATAGAAGCTGTACTTCGCCCGGAAAAAATTATAGACGACGATGTATTCTCATCGATTTCATGTCCAGGGTGTTGTGGTAAGTTTATCAACTAGAAATCGGGCGTAATGGACTTGACAGTGTACTTTGACAGCTAGCCATTACTGTCAGCTGTCATCTGGTACACTTTTGATGCCAATCGAAGTTGTAATTTGCCCGGAAAAAATTATAAACGACGATGTACTCTCATCGATTTCATGTCTAGGGTGTTGTGGTAGGTTTATCACCTTGAAATCGGGTGTAATGAACTTGACAGTGTACTTTCGCAGCTAGTCACAACTGTCAGCTGTCATGTGATTAACTTTTGATGCCGATCGGAGCTGTACTTCGCCCGGAAAAAATTATAGAACACGATGTACTCTCATCGATTTCATGTCCAGGGTGTTGTGGTGAGTTTATCACCTAGAAATCGGGCGTAATGGACTTGACAGTGTACTTTGACAGCTAGTGACTACTGTCAGCTGTCATCTGGTACACTTTGATGCCAATCGAAGCTGTACTTTGCCCGGAAAAAATTATAAGCGACGATGTACTCTAATCGATTTCATGTCCAGGGTGTTGTGGTAGGTTTATCACCTACAAATCGGGTGAAATGAACTTGACAGTGTACTGTGACAGCTGGTCACAACTGTCAGCTGTCAATTGATTAACTTTTAATGCCGATCGGAGCTGTACTTCGCCCGGAAAAAATTATAGAACATGATGTACTTTCATCGATTTCATGTCCAGGGTGTTGTGGTGAGTTTATCACCTAGAAATCGGGCAAAATGAACTTGACAGTGTACTCTGACAGCTAGTAACTACTGTCAGCTGTCATTTGGTACCCTTTTGGTGCCGATAGAAGCTGTACTTCGCCCGGAAAAAATTATAGACGACGATGTATTCTCATCGATTTCATGTCCAGGGTGTTGTGGTAAGTTTATCACCTAGAAATCGGGCGTAATGGACTTGACAGTGTACTTTGACAGCTAGTCATTACTGTCAGCTGTCATCTGGTATACTTTTGATGCCAATCGAAGCTGTACTTTGCCCGGAAAAAATTATAAACGACGATGTACTCTCATCAATTTCATGTCCAGGGTGTTGTGGTAGGTTTATCACCTAGAAATCGGGTGAAATGAAATTGACAGTGTACTTTGACAGCTGGTCACAACTGTCAGCTGTCATTTGATGAACTTTTGATGCCGATCGGAGCTGTACTTCGCCCGGAAAAAATTATAGAACACGATGTACTCTCATCGATTTCATGTCCAGGGTGTTGTGGAGAGTTTATCACCTAGAAATCGGGCGAAATGGACTTGACAGTGTACTTTAAAAGCTAGTGACTAATGTCAGCTGTCATTTGGTACCCTTTTGGTGCCGATAGAAGCTGTACTTCGCCCGGAAAAAATTATAGACGACGATGTATTCTCATCGATTTCATGTCCAGGGTGTTGTGGTAAGTTTATCAACTAGAAATCGGGCGTAATGGACTTGACAGTGTACTTTGACAGCTAGCCATCACTGTCAGCTGTCATCTGATACACTTTTGATGCCAATCGAAGCTGTATTTTGCCCGGAAAAAATTATAAACGACGATGTACTCTCATCGATTTCATGTCCAGGGTGTTGTGGTAGGTTTATCACCTAGAAATCGGGTGTAATGAACTTGACAGTGTACTTTCACAGCTAGTCACAACTGTCAGCTGTCATTTGATTAACTTTTGATGCCGATCGGAGCTGTACTTCGCCCGGAAAAAATTATAGAACACGATGTACTCTCATCGATTTCATGTCCAGGGTGTTGTGGTGAGTTTATCACCTAGAAATCGGGCGAAATGGACTTGACAGTGTACTTTGACAGCTAGTGACTACTGTCGGCTGTCATCTGGTACACTTTGATGCCAATCGAAGCTGTACTTTGCCCGGAAAAAATTATAAGCGACGATGTACTCTAATCGATTTCATGTCAAGGGTGTTGTGGTAGGTTTATCACCTAGAAATCGGGTGAAATGAACTTGACAGTGTACTTTGACAGCTGGTCACAACTGTCAGCTGTCATTTGATTAACTTTTGATGCCGATCGGAGCTGTACTTCGCCCGGAAAAAATTATAGAACACGATGAGCTCTCATCGATTTCATGTCCAGGGTGTTGTGGTGAGTTTATCACCTAGAAATCGGGCGAAATGGACTTGACAGTGTACTTTGGAAGCTAGTGACTACTATCAGATGTCATTTGGTACCCTTTTGGTGCCGATAGAAGCTGTACTTCGCCCGGAAAAAATTATAGACGACGATGTATTCTCATCGATTTCATGTCCAGGGTGTTGTGGTAAGTTTATCACCTAGAAATCGGGCGTAATGGACTTGACAGTGTACTTTGACAGCTAGCCATTATTGTCAGCTGTCATCTGGTAAACTTTTGATGCCAATCGAAGCTGTACTTTGCCCGGAAAAAATTATTAACGACGATGTACTCTCATCGATTTCATGTCCAGGGTGTTGTGGTAGGTTTATCACCTAGAAATCGGGTGTAATGAACTTGACAGTGTACTTTGACAGCTGGTCACAACTGTCAGCTGTCATTTGATCAACTTTTGATGCCGATCGGAGCTGTACTTCGCCCGGAAAAAATTATATAACACGATGTACTCTCATCGATTTCATGTCCAGGGTGTTGTGGTGAGTTTATCACCTAGAAATCGGGCGAAATGGACTTGACAGTGTACTTTGAAAGCTAGCGACTACTGTCAGCTGTCATTTGGTACCCGTTTGGTGCCGATAAAAGCTGTACTTCGCCCGGAAAAAATTATAGAACACGATGTACTCTCATCGATTTCATGTCCAGGGTGTTGTGGTGAGTTTATCTCCTAGAAATCGGGCGAAATGGACTTGACAGTGTACTTTGGAAGCTAGCGACTACTGTCAGATGTCATTTGGTACCCTTTTGGTGCCAATAGAAGCTGTACTTCGCCCGGAAAAAATTATAGACGACGATGTACTCTCATCGATTTCATGTCCAGGGTGTTGTGGTAGGTTTATCACCTAGAAATCGGGTGAAATGAACTTGACAGTGTACTTTGGCAGCTGGTCACAACTGTCAGCTGTCATTTGATTAACTTTTGATGCCGATCGGAGCTGTACTTCGCCCGGAAAAAATTATAGAGCACGATGTACTCTCATCGATTTCATGTCCAGGGTGTTGTCGTGAGTTTATCACCTAGAAATCGGGCGTAATGGACTTGACAGTGTACTTTGACAGCTAGCCATAACTGTCAGCTGTCATCTGGTACACTTTTTATGCCAATCGAAGCTGTACTTTGCCCGGAAAAAATTATAAACGACGATGTACTCTCATCGATTTCATGTCCAGGGTGTTGTGGTAGGTTTATCACCTAGAAATCGGGTGAAATGAACTTGACGGTGTACTGTGACAGCTGGTCACAACTGTCAGCTGTCAATTGATTAACTTTTGATGCCGATCGGAGCTGTACTTCGCCCGGAAAAAATTATAGAACATGATGTACTCTCATCGATTTCATGTCCAGGGTGTTGTGGTGAGTTTATCACCTAGAAATCGGGCGTAATTGACTTGACAGTGTACTTTGACAGCTAGTAACTACTGTCAGCTGTCATTTGGTACCCTTTTGGTGCCGATAGAAGCTGTACTTCGCCCGGAAAAAATTATAGACGACGATGTATTCTCATCGATTTCATGTCCAGGGTGTTGTGGTAAGTTTATCACCTAGAAATCGGGCGTAATGGACTTGACAGTGTACTTTGACAGCTAGCCATTACTGTCAGCTGTCATCTGGTACACTTTTGATGCCAATCGAAGCTGTAATTTGCCCGGAAAAAATTATAAACGACGATGTACTCTCATCGATTTCATGTCCAGGGTGTTGTGGTAGGTTTATCACCTAGAAATCGGGTGTAATGAACTTGACAGTGTACTTTCACAGCTAGTCACAACTGTCAGCTGTCATTTGATTAACTTTTGATGCCGATCAGAGCTGTACTTCACCCGGAAAAAATTATAGAACACGATGTACTCTCATCGATTTCATGTCCAGGGTGTTGTGGTGAGTTTATCACCTAGAAATCGGGCGTAATGGACTTGACAGTGTACTTTGACAGCTAGTGACTACTGTCGGCTGTCATCTGGTACACTTTGATGCCAATCGAAGCTGTACTTTGCCCGGAAAAAATTATAAGCGACGATGTACTCTAATCGATTTCATGTCCAGGGTGTTGTGGTAGGTTTATCACCTACAAATCGGGTGAAATGAACTTGACAGTGTACTTTGACAGCTGGTCACAACTGTCAGCTGTCATTTGATTAACTTTTGATGCCGATCGGAGCTGTACTTCGCCCGGAAAAAATTATAGAACACGATGTACTCTCATCGATTTCATGTCCAGGGTGTTGTGGTGAGTTTATCACCTAGAAATCGGGCGAAATGGACTTGACAGTGTACTTTGGAAGCTAGTGACTACTGTCAGATGTCATTTAGTACCCTTTTGGTGCCGATAGAAGCTGTACTTCGCCCGGAAAAAATTATAGACGACGATGTATTCTCATCGATTTCATGTCCAGGGTGTTGTGGTAAGTTTATCACCTAGAAATCGCGCGAAATGGACTTGACAGTGTACTTTGAAAGCTAGTGACTACTGTCAGCTGTCATTTGGTACCCTTTTGGTGCCGATAGAAGCTGTACTTCGCCCGGAAAAAATTATAGACGACGATGTATTCTCATCGATTTCATGTCCAGGGTGTTGTGGTAAGTTTATCAACTAGAAATCGGGCGTAATGGACTTGACAGTGTACTTTGACAGCTAGCCATTACTGTCAGCTGTCATCTGGTACACTTTTGATGCCAATCGAAGCTGTAATTTGCCCGGAAAAAATTATAAACGACGATGTACTCTCATCGATTTCATGTCCAGGGTGTTGTGGTAGGTTTATCACCTAGAAATCGGGTGTAATGAACTTAACAGTGTACTTTCACAGCTAGTCACAACTGTCAGCTGTCATTTGTTTAACTTTTGATGCCGATCGGAGCTGTACTTCGCCCGGAAAAAATTATAGAACACGATGTACTCTCATCGATTTCATGTCCAGGGTGTTGTGGTGAGTTTATCACCTAGAAATCGGGCGTAATGGACTTGACAGTGTACTTTGACAGCTAGTGACTACTGTCGGCTGTCATTTGGTACCCTTTTGGTGCCGATAGAAGCTGTACTTCGCCCGGAAAAAATTATAAGCGACGATGTACTCTAATCGATTTCATGTCCAGGGTGTTGTGGTAGGTTTATCACCTAGAAATCGGGTGAAATGAACTTGACAGTGTACTTTGACAGCTGGTCACAATTGTCAGCTGTCATTTGATTAACTTTTGATGCCGATCGGAGCTGTACTTTGCCCGGAAAAAATTATAGAACACGATGTACTCTCATCGATTTCATGTACAGGGTGTTGTGGTGAGTTTATCACCTAGAAATCGGGCGAAATGGACTTGACAGTGTACTTTGAAAGCTAGCGACTACTGTCGGCTGTCATTTGGTACCCTTTTGGTGCCGATAAAAGCTGTACTTCGCCCGGAAAAAATTATAGAACACGATGTACTCTCATCGATTTCATAACCAAGGTGTTGTGGTGAGTTTATCACCTAGAAATCGGGCGAAATGGACTTGACAGTGTACTTTGAAAGCTAGTGACTACTGTCAGCTGTCATTTGGTACCCTTTTGGTGCCGATAGAAGCTGTACTTCGCCCGGAAAAAATTAAAAACGACGATGTACTCTCATCGATTTCATGTCCAGGGTGTTGTGGTAGGTTTATCACCTATAAATCGGGTGAAATGAACTTGACAGTGTACTTTGACAGCTGGTCACAACTGTCAGCTGTCATTTGATTAACTTTTGATGCCGATCGGAGCTGTACTTCGCCCGGAAAAAATTATAGAACACGATGTACTCTCATCGATTTCATGTCCAGGGTGTTGTGGTGAGTTTATCACCTAGAAATCGGGCGAAATGGACTTGACAGTGTAGTTTGAAAGCTAGTGACTACTGTCAGCTGTCATTTGGTACACTTTTGGTGCCGATAGAAGCTGTACTTCGCCCGGAAAAAATTATAAACGACGATGTACTCTCATCGACTTCATGTCCAGGGTGTTGTGGTAGGTTTATCACCCAGAAATCGGGTGAAATGAACTTGACAGTGTACTTTGACAGCTGGTCACAACTGTCAGCTGTCATTTGATTAACTTTTGATGCCGATCGGAGCTGTACTTCGCCCGGAAAAAATTATAGAACACGATGTACTCTCATCGATTTCATGTCCAGGGTGTTGTGGTTAGTTTATCACCTAGAAATCGGGCGTAATGGACTTGACAGTGTACTTTGACAGCTAGTGACTACTGTCGGCTGTCATCTGGTACACTTTTGATGCCAATCGAAGCTGTACTTTGCCCGGAAAAAATTAAAGACGACGATGTACTCTAATCGATTTCATGTCCAGGGTGTTGTGGTAGGTTTATCACCTAGAAATCGGGTGAAATGAACTTGACAGTGTACTTTGACAGCTGGTCACAACTGTCAGCTGTCATTTGATTAACTTTTGATGCCGATCGGAGCTGTACTTTGCCCGGAAAAAATTATAGAACACGATGTACTCTCATCGATTTCATGTCCAGGGTGTTGTGGTGAGTTTATCACCTAGAAATCGGGCGGAATGGACTTGACAGTGTACTTTGGAAAATAGCGACTACTGTCAGCTGTCATTTGTTACCCTTTTGGTGCCGATAGAAGCTGTACTTCGCCCGGAAAAAATTATAGACGACGATGTATTCTCATCGATTTCATGTCCAGGGTGTTGTGGTAAGTTTATCACCTAGAAATCGGGCGTAATGGACTTGACATTGTACTTTGACAGCTAGCCATTACTGTCAGCTGTCATCTGGTAAACTTTTGATGCCAATCGAAGCTATACTTTGCCCGGAAAAAAATATAAACGACGATGTACTCTCATCGATTTCATGTCCAGGGTGTTGTGGTAGGTTTATCACCTAGAAATCGGGTGAAATGAACTTGATTGTGTACTTTGACAGCTGGTCACAACTGTCAGCTGTCATTTGATTAACTTTTGATGCCGATCGGAGCTGTACTTCGCCCGGAAAAAATTATAGAGCACGATGTACTCTCATCGATTTCATGTCCAGGGTGTTGTGGTGAGTTTATCACCTAGAAATCGGGCGTAATGGACTTGACAGTGTACTTTGACAGCTAGCCATTACTGTCAGCTGTCATTTGGTACACTTTTTATGCCAATCGAAGCTGTACTATGCCCGGAAAAAATTATAAACGACGATGTACTCTCATCGATTTCATGTCCAGGGTGTTGTGGTAGGTTTATCACCTAGAAATCGGGTGAAATGAACTTGACAGTGTACTTTGACAGCTGGTCACAACTGTCACCTGTCATGTGATTAACTTTTGATGCCGATCGGAGCTGTACTTCGCCCGGAAAAAATTATAGAACACGATGTACTCTCATCGATTTCATGTCCAGGGTGTTGTGGTGAGTTTATCACCTAGAAATCGGGCGTAATGGACTTGACAGTGTACTTCGAAAGCTAGCGACTACTGTCAGCTGTCATTTGGTACCCTTTTAGTGCCGATAGAAGCTGTACTTCGCCCGGAAAAAATTATAGACGACGATGTATTCTCATCGATTTCATGTCCAGGGTGTTGTGGTAAGTTTATCAACTAGAAATCGGGCGTAATGGGCTTGACAGTGTACTTTGACAGCTAGTGACTACTGTCAGCTGTCATTTGGTACACTTTTGATGCCAATCGAAGCTGTACTTTGCCCGGAAAAAATTATAAACGACGATGTACTCTCATCGATTTCATGTCCAGGGTGTTGTGGTAGGTTTATCACCTAGAAATCGGGTGAAATGAACTTGACAGTGTACTTTGACAGCTGGTCGCAAATGTCAGCTGTCATTTGATTAACTTTTCATGCCGATCGAAGCTGTACTTTGCCCGGAAAAAATTATAGAACACGATGTACTCTCATCGATTTCATGTCCAGGGTGTTGTGGTGAGTTTATCACCTAGAAATCGGGCGAAATAGACTTGACAGTGTACTTTGACAACTAGCCACTACTGTCAGCTGTCATTTGGTACCCTTTTGGTGCCGATAGAAGCTGTACTTCGCCAGGAAAAAATTATAGACGACGATGTATTCTCATCGATTTCATGTCCAGGGTGTTGTGGTAAGTTTATCAACTAGAAATCGGGCGTAATGGACTTGACAGTGTACTTTGGAAGCTAGCCATTACTGTCAGCTGTCATTTGGTACACTTTTGATGCCAATCGAAGCTGTGATTTGCCCGGAAAAAATTATAAACGACGATGTACTCTCATCGATTTCATGTCCAGGGTGTTGTGGTAGGTTTATCACCTAGAAATCGGGTGAAATGAACTTGACAGTGTAATTTGACAGCTGGTCACATCTGTCAGCTGTCATTTGATAAACTTTTGATGCCGATCGGAGCTGTACTTCGCCCGGAAAAAACTATAGAACACGATGTACTCTCATCGATTTCATGTCCAGGGTGTTGTGGTGAGTTTATCACCTAGAAATCGGGCGAAATGGACTTGACAGTGTACTTTGAAAGCTAGTGACTACTGTCAGCTGTCATTTAGTACCCTTTTGATGCCGATAGAAGCTGTACTTCGCCCGGAAAAAATTATAAACGACGATGTACTCTCATCGATTTCATGTCCAGGGTGTTGTGGTAGGTTTATCACCTAGAAATCGGGTGAAATGAACTTGACAGTGTACTTTGACAGCTGGTCACAACTGTCAGCTGTCATTTGATTAACTTTTGATGCCGATCGGAGCTGTTCTTCGCCCGGAAAAAATTATAGAGCACGATGTACTCTCATCGATTTCATGTCCAGGGTGTTGTGGTGAGTTTATCACCTAGAAATCGGGCGTAATGGACTTGAAAGTGTACTTTGACAGCTAGTTATTACTGTCAGCTGTCATCTGGTACACTTTTTATGCCAATCGAAGCTGTACTTTGCCCGGAAAAAATTATAAACGACGATGTACTCTCATCGATTTCATGTCCAGGGTGTTGTGGTAGGTTTATCACCTTGAAATCGGGTGAAATGAACTTGACAGTGTACTTTGACAGCTGGTCACAACTGTCAGCTGTCATTTGATTAACTTTTGATGCCGATCGGAGCTGTACTTTGCCCGGAAAAAATTATAGAACACGATGTACTCTCATCGATTTCATGTCCAGGGTGTTGTGGTGAGTTTATCACCTAGAAATCGGGCGAAATGGACTTGACAGTGTACTTCGAAAGCTAGCGACTACTGTCAGCTGTCATTTGGTACCCTTTTGGTGCCGATAGAAGCTGTACTTCGCCCGGAAAAAATTATAGACGACGATGTATTCTCATCGATTTCATGTCCAGGGTGTTGTGGTAAGTTTATCAACTAGAAATCGGGCGTAATGGACTTGACAGTGTACTTTGGCAGCTAGTGACTACTGTCAGTTGTCATCTGGTACACTTTTGATGCCAATCGAAGCTGTACTTTGCCCGGAAAAAATTATAAACGACGATGTTATCTCATCGATTTCATGTCCAGGGTGTTGTGGTAGGTTTATCACCTAGAAATCGGGTGAAATGAACTTGACAGTGTACTTTGACAGCTGGTCACAACTGTCAGCTGTCATTTGATCAACTTTTGATGCTGATCGGAGCTGTACTTCGCCCGGAAAAAATTATAGAACACGATGTACTCTCATCGATTTCATGTCCAGGGTGTTGTGGTGAGTTTATCACCTAGAAATCGGGCGTAATGGACTTGACAGTGTACTTTGGCAGCTAGCCATCACTGTCAGCTGTCATCTGGTACACTTTTGATGCCAATCGAAGCTGTACTTTGCCCGGAAAAAATTATAAACGACGATGTACTCTCATCGATTTCATGTCCAGGGTGTTGTGGTAGGTTTATCACCTAGAAATCGGGTGAAATGAACTTGACAATGTACTTTGACAGCTGGTCACAACTGTCAGCTGTCATTTGATTGACTTTTGATGCCGATCGGAGCTGTACTTCGCCCGGAAAAAATTATAGAACACGATGTACTCTCATCGATTTCATGTCCAGGGTGTTGTGGTGAGTTTATCACCTAGAAATCGGGCGAAATGGACTTGACAGTGTACTTTGACAACTAGCCATTACTGTCACCTGTCATTTGGTACCCTTTTGGTGCCGATAGAAGCTGTACTTCGCCAGGAAAAAATTATAGACGACGATGTATTCTCATCGATTTCATGTCCAGGGTGTTGTGGTAAGTTTATCAACTAGAAATCGGGCGTAAATGAGTTGACAGTGTACTTTGGCAGCTAGTCATTACTGTCAGCTGTCATCTGGTACACTTTTGATGCCGATCGAAGCTGTAATTTGCCCGGAAAAAATTATAAACGACGATGTACTCTCATCGATTTCATGTCCAGGGTGTTGTGGTAGGTTTATCACCTAGAAATCGGGTGAAATGAACTTGACAGTGTACTTTGACAGCTGGTCACATCTGTCAGCTGTCATTTGATTAACTTTTGATGCCGATCGGAGCTGTACTTCACCCGGAAAAAATTATAGAACACGATGTACTCTCATCGATTTCATGTCCAGGGTGTTGTGGTGAGTTTATCACCTAGAAATCGGGCGAAATTGACTTGACAGTGTACTTTGAAAGCTAGTGACTACTGTCAGCTGTCATTTGGTACCCTTTTGGTGCTTATAGAAGCTGTACTTTGCCCGGAAAAAATTATAAACGACGATGTACTCTCATCGATTTCATGTCCAGGGTGTTGTGGTAGGTTTATCACCTAGAAATCGGGTGAAATGAACTTGACAGTGTACTTTGGCAGCTAGTGACTACTGTCAGCTGTCATCTGGTACACTTTTGATGCCAATCGAAGCTGTTTTTTGCCCGGAAAAAATTATAAACGACGATGTTATCTCATCGATTTCATGTCCAGGGTGTTGTGGTAGGTTTATCACCTAGAAATCGGGTGAAATGAACTTTACAGTGTACTTTGACAGCTGGTCACAACTGTCAACTGTCATTTGATTAACTTTTGATGCCGATCGGAGCTGTACTTTGCCCGGAAAAAATTATAGAACACGATGTACTCTCATCGATTTCATGTCCAGGGTGTTGTGGTGAGTTTATCACCTAGAAATCGGGCGAAATGGACTTGACAGTGTACTTCGAAAGCTAGCGACTACTGACAGCTGTCATTTGGTACACTTTTGATGCCAATCGAAGCTGTACTTTGCCCGGAAAAAATTATAAACGACGATGTACTCTCATCGATTTCATGTCCAGGGTGTTGTGGTAGGTTTATCACCTAGAAATCGGGTGAAATGAACTTGACAATGTACTTTGACAGCTGGTCACAACTGTCAGCTGTCATTTGATTGACTTTTGATGCCGATCGGAGCTGTACTTCGCCCGGAAAAAATTATAGAACACGATGTACTCTCATCGATTTCATGTCCAGGGTGTTGTGGTGAGTTTATCACCTAGAAATCGGGCGAAATGGACTTGACAGTGTACTTTGACAACTAGCCATTACTGTCACCTGTCATTTGGTACCCTTTTGGTGCCGATAGAAGCTGTACTTCGCCAGGAAAAAATTATAGACGACGATGTATTCTCATCGATTTCATGTCCAGGGTGTTGTGGTAAGTTTATCAACTAGAAATCGGGCGTAAATGAGTTGACAGTGTACTTTGGCAGCTAGTCATTACTGTCAGCTGTCATCTGGTACACTTTTGATGCCGATCGAAGCTGTAATTTGCCCGGAAAAAATTATAAACGACGATGTACTCTCATCGATTTCATGTCCAGGGTGTTGTGGTAGGTTTATCACCTAGAAATCGGGTGAAATGAACTTGACAGTGTACTTTGACAGCTGGTCACATCTGTCAGCTGTCATTTGATTAACTTTTGATGCCGATCGGAGCTGTACTTCACCCGGAAAAAATTATAGAACACGATGTACTCTCATCGATTTCATGTCCAGGGTGTTGTGGTGAGTTTATCACCTAGAAATCGGGCGAAATTGACTTGACAGTGTACTTTGAAAGCTAGTGACTACTGTCAGCTGTCATTTGGTACCCTTTTGGTGCTTATAGAAGCTGTACTTTGCCCGGAAAAAATTATAAACGACGATGTACTCTCATCGATTTCATGTCCAGGGTGTTGTGGTAGGTTTATCACCTAGAAATCGGGTGAAATGAACTTGACAGTGTACTTTGGCAGCTAGTGACTACTGTCAGCTGTCATCTGGTACACTTTTGATGCCAATCGAAGCTGTTTTTTGCCCGGAAAAAATTATAAACGACGATGTTATCTCATCGATTTCATGTCCAGGGTGTTGTGGTAGGTTTATCACCTAGAAATCGGGTGAAATGAACTTTACAGTGTACTTTGACAGCTGGTCACAACTGTCAACTGTCATTTGATTAACTTTTGATGCCGATCGGAGCTGTACTTTGCCCGGAAAAAATTATAGAACACGATGTACTCTCATCGATTTCATGTCCAGGGTGTTGTGGTGAGTTTATCACCTAGAAATCGGGCGAAATGGACTTGACAGTGTACTTCGAAAGCTAGCGACTACTGACAGCTGTCATTTGGTAACCTTTTGGTGCCAATAGAAGCTGTACTTCGCCCGGAAAAAATTATAGACGACGATGTATTCTCATCGATTTCATGTCCAGGGTGTTGTGGTAAGTTTATCAACTATAAATCGGGCGTAATGGACTTGTTAGTGTACTTTGGCAGCTAGTGACTACTGTCAGCTGTCATCTGGTACACTTTTGATGCCAATCGAAGCTGTACTTTGCCCGGAAAAAATTATAAACGACGATGTTATCTCATCGATTTCATGTCCAGGGTGTTGTGGTAGGTTTATCACCTAGAAATCGGGTGAAATGAACTTGACAGTGTACTTTGACAGCTGGTCACAACTGTCAGCTGTCATTTCATTAACTTTTGATGCCGATCGGAGCTGTACTACGCCCGGAAAAAATTATAGAACACGATGTACTCTCATCGATTTCATGTCCAGGGTGTTGTGGTGAGTTTATCACCTAGAAATCGGGCGTAATGGACTTGACAGTGTACTTTCGCAGCTAGCCATCACTGTCAGCTGTCATCTGAAACACTTTTGATGCCAATCGAAGCTGTACTTTGCCCGGAAAAAGTTATAAACGACGATGTACTCTCATCGATTTCATGTCCAGGGTGTTGTGGTAGGTTTATCACCTAGAAATCGGGTGAAATGAACTTGACAGTGTACTTTGACAGCTGGTCACAACTGTCAGCTGTCATTCGATCAACTTTTGATGCTGATCGAAGCTGTACTTCGCCCGGAAAAAATTATAGAACACGATGTACTCTCATCGATTTCATGTCCAGGGTGTTGTGGTGAGTTTATCACCTAGAAATCGGGCGTAATGGACTTGACAGTGTACTTTGGCAGCTAGCCATCACTGTCAGCTGTCATCTGGTACACTTTTGATGCCAATCGAAGCTGTACTTTGCCCGGAAAAAATTATAAACGACGATGTACTCTCATCGATTTCATGTCCAGGGTGTTGTGGTAGGTTTATCACCTAGAAATCGGGTGAAATGAACTTGACAGTGTACTTTGACAGCTGGTCACAACTGTCAGCTGTCATTTGATAGACTTTTGATGCCGATCGGAGCTGTACTTCGCCCGGAAAAAATTATAGAACACGATGTACTCTCATCGATTTCATGTCCAGGGTGTTGTGGTGAGTTTATCACCTAGAAATCGGGCGAAATGGACTTGACAGTGTAATTTGACAACTAGCCATTACTGTCACCTGTCATTTGGTACCCTTTTGGTGCCGATAGAAGCTGTACTTCGCCAGGAAAAAATTATAGACGACGATGTATTCTCATCGATTTCATGTCCAGGGTGTTGTGGTAAGTTTATCAACTAGAAATCGGGCGTAAATGACTTGACAGTGTACTTTGGCAGCTAGTCATTACTGTCAGCTGTCATCTGGTACACTTTTGATGCCAATCGAAGCTGTAATTTGCCCGGAAAAAATTATAAACGACGATGTACTCTCATCGATTTCATGTCCAGGGTGTTGTGGTAGGTTTATCACCTAGAAATAGGGTGAAATGAACTTGACAGTGTACTTTGACAGCTGGTCACATCTGTCAGCTGTCATTTGATTAACTTTTGATGCCGATCGGAGCTGTACTTCGCCCGGAAAAAATTATAGAACACGATGTACTCTCATCGATTTCATGTCCAGGGTGTTGTGGTGAGTTTATCACCTAGAAATCGGGCAAAATTTACTTGACAGTGTACTTTGAAAGCTAGTGACTACTGTCAGCTGTCATTTGGTACCCTTTTGGTGCTTATAGAAGCTGTACTTCGCCCGGAAAAAATTATAAACGACGATGTACTCTCATCGATTTCATGTCCAGGGTGTTGTGGTAGGTTTATCACCTAGAAATCGGGTGAAATGAACTTGACAGTGTACTTTGACAGCTAGTGACTACTGTCAGCTGTCATCTGGTACACTTTTGATGCCAATCGAAGCTGTTCTTTGCCCGGAAAAAATTATAAACGACGATGTTATCTCATCGATTTCATGTCCAGGGTGTTGTGGTAGGTTTATCACCTAGAAATCGGGTGAAATGAACTTGACAGTGTACTTTGACAGCTGGTCACAACTGTCAACTGTCATTTGATTAACTTTTGATGCCGATCGGAGCTGTACTTCGCCCGGAAAAAATTATAGAACACGATGTACTCTCATCGATTTCATGTCCAGGGTGTTGTGGTGAGTTTATCACCTAGAAATCGGGCGTAATGGACTTGACAGTGTACTTTGGCAGCTAGCCATCACTGTCAGCTGTCATCTGGTACACTTTTGATGCCAATCGAAGCTGTACTTTGCCCGGAAAAAATTATAAACGACGATGTACTCTCATCGATTTCATGTCCAGGGTGTTGTGGTAGGTTTATCACCTAGAAATCGGGTGAAATGAACTTGACAGTGTACTTTGACAGCTGGTCACAACTGTCAGCTGTCATTTGATTGACTTTTGATGCCGATCGGAGCTGTACTTTGCCCGGAAAAAATTATAGAACACGATGTACTCTCATCGATTTCATGTCCAGGGTGTTGTGGTGAGTTTATCACCTAGAAATCGGGCGAAATGGACTTGAAAGTGTACTTTGACAACTAGCCACTACTGTCAACTGTCATTTGGTTTCCTTTTATTGTCGATAGAAGCTGTACTTCGCCCGGAAAAAATTATAGAACACGATGTACTCTTATCGATTTCATGTCCAGGGTGTTGTGGTAAGTTTATCACCTAGAAATCGGGCGTAATGGACTTTACAGTGTACTTTGACAGCTAGCCATTACTGTCAGCTGTCATCTGGTACACTTTTGATGCCAATCGAAGCTGTACTTTGCCCGGAAAAAATTATAAACGACGATGTACTCTCATCGATTTCATGTCCAGGGTGTTGTGGTAGGTTTATCACCTAGAAATCGGGTGAAATGAACATGACAATGTACTTTGACAGCTGGTCACAACTGTCAGCTGTCATTTGATTAACTTTTGATGCCGATCGGAGCTGTACTTCGCCCGGAAAAAATTATAGAACACGATGTACTCTCATCGATTTCATGTCCAGGGTGTTGTGGTGAGTTTATCACCTAGAAATCGGGCGAAGTGGACTTGACATTGTACTTTGAAAGCTAGTGACTACTGCCAGCTGTCATTTTATACCCTTTTGGTGCCGATAGAAGCTGTACTTCGCCCGGAAAAAATTATAGACGACGATGTATTCTCATCGATTTCATGTCCAGGGTGTTGTGGTAAGTTTATCAACTAGAAATCGGGCGTAATGGACTTGACAGTGTACTTTGGAAGCTAGTGACTACTGTCAGCTGCCATCTGGTACACTTTTGATGCCAATCGAAATGTACTTTGCCCGGAAAAAATTATAAACGACGATGTTATCTCATCGATTTCATGTCCAGGGTGTTGTGGTAGGTTTATCACCTAGAAATCGGGTGAAATGAACTTGACAGTGTACTTTGACAGCTGGTCACAACTGTCAGCTGTCATTTGATCAACTTTGATGCCGATCGGAGCTGTACTTCGCCCGGAAAAAATTATAGAACACGATGTACTCTCATCGATTTCATGTCCAGGGTGTTGTGGTGAGTTTATCACCTAGAAATCGGGCGAAATGGACTTGACAGTGTACTTTGAAAGCTAGTAACTACTGTCAGCTGTCATTTGGTACCCTTTTGGTGCCGATAAAAGCTGTACTTCGCCAGGAAAAAATTATAGACGACGATGTATTCTCATCGATTTCATGTCCAGGGTGTTGTGGTAAGTTTATCAACTAGAAATCGGGCGTAATGGACTTGACAGTGTACTTTGGCAGCTAGCCATTACTGTCAGCTGTTATCTGGTACACTTTTGATGCCAATCGAAGCTGTAATTTGCCCGGAAAAAATTATAAACGACGATGTACTCTCATCGATTTCATGTCCAGGGTGTTGTGGTAGGTTTATCACCTAGAAATCGGGTGAAATGAACTTGACAGTGTACTTTGACAGCTGGTCACAACTGTCAGCTGTCATTTAATCAACTTTTGATGCCGATCGGAGCTGTACTTCGCCCGGAAAAAATTATAGAACACGATGTACTCTCATCGATTTCATGTCCAGGGTGTTGTGGTGAGTTTATCACCTAAAAATCGGGCGTAATGGACTTGACAGTGTACTTTGGCAGCTAGCCATCACTGTCAGCTGTCATCTGGTACACTTTTGATGCCAATCGAAGCTGTATTTTGCCCGGAAAAAATTATAAACGACGATGTACTCTCATCGATTTCATGTCCAGGGTGTTGTGGTAGGTTTATCACCTAGAAATCGGGTGAAATGAACTTGACAGTGTACTTTGACAGCTGGTCACAACTGTCAGCTGTCATTTGATTGACTTTTGATGCCGATCGGAGCTGTACTACGCCCGGAAAAAATTATAGAACACGATGTACTCTCATCGATTTCATGTCCAGGGTGTTGTGGTGAGTTTATCACCTAGAAATCGGGCGAAATGGACTTGACAGTGTACTTTGACAGCTGTTCACAACTGTCAACTGTCATTTGATTAACTTTTGATGCCGATCGGAGCTGTACTTCGCCCGGAAAAAATTATAGAACACGATGTACTCTCATCGATTTCATGTCCAGGGTGTTGTGGTGAGTTTATCACCTAGAAATCGGGCGTAATGGACTTGACAGTGTACTTTGGCAGCTAGTCATCACTGTCAGCTGTCATTTTATTGACTTTTGATGCCGATCGGAGCTGTACTTCGCCCGGAAAAAATTATAGAACACGATGTACTCTCATCGATTTCATGTCCAGGGTGTTGTGGTAAGTTTTTCACCTAGAAATCGGGCGAAATGGACTTGACAGTGTACTTTGAAAGCTAGTGACTACTGTCAGCTGTCATTTGGTACCCTTTTGGTGCCGATAGAAACTGTACTTCGCCAGGAAAAAATTATAGACGACGATGTATTCTCATCGATTTCATGTCCAGGGTGTTGTGGTAAGTTTATCAACTAGAAATCGGGCGTAATGGACTTGACAGTGTACTTTGGCAGCTAGTCATTACTGTCAGCTGTCATCTGGTACACTTTTGATGCCAATCGAAGCTGTAATTTGCCCGGAAAAAATTATAAACGACGATGTACTCTCATCGATTTCATGTCCAGGGTGTTGTGGTAGGTTTATCACCTAGAAATCGGGTGAAATGAACTTGACAGTGTACTTTGACAGCTGGTCACAACTGTCAGCTGTCATTTGATTGACTTTTGATGCCGTACGGAGCTGCACTTCGCCCGGAAAAAATTATAGAACACGATGTACTCTCATCGATTTCATGTCCAGGGTGTTGTGGTGAGTTTATCACCTAGAAATCGGGCGTAATGGACTTGACAGTGTACTTTGGCAGCTAGCCATCACTGTCAGCTGTCATCTGGTACACTTTTGATGCCATTCGAAGCTGTACTTTGCCCGGAAAAAATTATAAACGACGATGTACTCTCATCGATTTCATGTCCAGGGTGTTGTGGTAGGTTTATCACCTAGAAATCGGGTGAAATGAACTTGACAGTGTACTTTGACAGCTGGTCACAACTGTCAGCTGTCATTTGATTGACTTTTGATGCCGATCGGAGCTGTACTTCGCCCGGAAAAAATTATAGAACACGATGTACTCTCATCGATTTCATGTCCAGGGTGTTGTGGTAAGTTTATCACCTAGAAATCGGGCGAAATGGACTTGACAGTGTACTTTGAAAGCTAGTGACTACTGTCAGCTGTCATTTGGTACCCTTTTGGTGCCGATAGAAGCTGTTCTTCGCCAGGAAAAAATTATAGACGACGATGTATTCTCATCGATTTCATGTCCAGGGTGTTGTGGTAAGTTTATCAACTAGAAATCGGGCGTAATGGACTTGACAGTGTACTTTGGCAGCTAGTCATTACTGTCAGCTGTCATCTGGTACACTTTTGATGCCAATCGAAGCTGTAATTTGCCCGGAAAAAATTATAAACGACGATGTACTCTCATCGATTTCATGTCCAGGGTGTTGTGGTAGGTTTATCACCTAGAAATCGGGTGAAATGAACTTGACAGTGTACTTTGACAGCTAGTGACTACTGTCAGCTGTCATCTGGTACACTTTTGATGCCAATCGAAGCTGTACTTTGCCCGGAAAAAATTATAAACGACGATGTTATCTCATCGATTTCATGTCCAGGGTGTTGTGGTAGGTTTATCACCTAGAAATCGGGTGAAATGAACTTGACAGTGTACTTTGACAGCTGGTCACAACTGTCAACTGTCATTTGATTAACTTTTGATGCCGATCGAAGCTGTACTTCGCCCGGAAAAAATTATAGAACACGATGTACTCTCATCGATTTCATGTCCAGGGTGTTGTGGTGAGTTTATCACCTAGAAATCGGGCGTAATGGACTTGACAGTGTTTTTTGGCAGCTAGTCATCACGGTCGGCTGTCATCTGGTACACTTTTGATGCCAATCAAAGCTGTACTTTGCCCGGAAAAAATTATAAACGACGATGTACTCTCATCGATTTCATGTCCAGGGTGTTGTGGTAGGTTTATCACCTAGAAATTGGGTGAAATGAACTTGACAGTGTACTTTGACAGCTGGTCACAACTGTCAGCTGTCATTTGATTGACTTTTGATGCCGATCGGAGCTGTACTTCGCCCGGAAAAAATTATAGAACACGATGTACTCTCATCGATTTCATGTCCAGGGTGTTGTGGTGAGTTTATCACCTAGAAATCGGGCGAAATGGACTTGACAATGTACTTTGACAACTAGCCACTACTGTCAACTGTCATTTGGTACCCTTTTATTGCCGATAGAAGCTGTACTTCGCCCGGAAAAAATTATAGAACACGATGTACTCTTATCGATTTCATGTCCAGGGTGTTGTGGTAAGTTTATCACCTAGAAATCGGGCGTAATGGACTTCACAGTGTACTTTGACAGCTAGCCATTACTGTCAGCTGTCATCTGGTACACTTTTGATGCCAATCGAAGCTGTACTTTGCCCGGAAAAAATTATAAACGACGATGTACTCTCATCGATTTCATGTCCAGGGTGTTGTGGTAGGTTTATCACCTAGAAATCGGGTGAAATGAACATGACAATGTACTTTGACAGCTGGTCACAACTGTCAGCTGTCATTTGATTAACTTTTGATGCCAATCGGAGCTGTACTTCGCCCGGAAAAAATTATAGAACACGATGTACTCTCATCGATTTCATGTCCAGGGTGTTGTGGTGAGTTTATCACCTAGAAATCGGGCGAAATGGACTTGACAGTGTACTTTGAAAGCTAGTGACTACTGTCAGCTGTCATTTTATACCCTTTTGGTGCCGATAGAAGCTGTACTTCGCCCGGAAAAAATTATAGACGACGATGTATTCTCATCGATTTAATGTCCAGGGTGTTGTGGTAAGTTTATCAACTAGAAATCGGGCGTAATGGACTTGACAGTGTACTTTGGAAGCTAGTGACTACTGTCGCTGCCATCTGGTACACTTTTGATGCCAATCGAAGCTGTACTTTGCCCGGAAAAAATTATAAACGACGATGTTATCTCATCGATTTCATGTCCAGGGTGTTGTGGTAGGTTTATCACCTAGAAATCGGGTGAAATGAACTTGACAGTGTACTTTGACAGCTGGTCACAACTGTCAGCTGTCATTTGATCAACT